>JAOQGH010000001.1:199372128-199399042 GCA_025769975.1 Gallinago jamesoni
GGTAACACAGAGTTGTTAATAGGCCGTACATAATTTTTTAAAGAATTACAGAATCTTCATGGTTGGAAGAGACCTTCGAGATTGAGTCCAACCACAAAAAAAAATGGCAAAAAAACCCAACAACCAACCAACCAAAAAAACCCAACCACAAATAGACACAAACCAACAATCTCAGGCACTAGAGCATGCCCTGAAGTGCCATGTCTACATGTTTCTTAAATACTTCCAGGGATGGCGACTCCATCACCTCCCTGGGCAGGCTGTTCCAGTGCCTGACCACCCTCTCAGTAAAGTCATTCTTCCTAATATCTAATCTCAACCTCCCCTGCTGCAACTTCAGACCATTCCCTCTGCTCCTGTCATTATTTGCTTGAGAGAAGAGGACAACCTCCACTTCTCTACAACCTCCTTTCAGGGAGCTGTAGAGGGCAATGAGGTCTCCCCTCAGCCTCCTCTTCTCCAAATTAAACATGCCCAGTTCCCTCAGCCTCTCCTCATAGGACTTGTTCTCCAGACCCCTCACCAGCTTGGTGGCTCTCCTCTGGACACGCTCCAGCCCCTCAATGTCCTTCTTGTGGTGAGGGGCCCAGAACTGAACACAGCCCTCGAGGTGAGGCCTCACCAGTGCCCAGTCCAGAGGAACCATCACTGCCCTACTCCTGCTGGCCATGCTGGTCCGGATACAGACCAGGATGCTGTTGGCCTTCTTGGCCACCTGGGCACACTGCTGGCTCATGTTGGCTGTCCACCAACACCCCCAGGTTCTTTTCTACTGGCCAGCTTTCTAGCCACTTTCCCAGTAGTGTTGCCTGGGGTTGTGGTATATACATCCTACCAATGGCCCGCGACGTCTTGTACCTCACTTGCTGCTTAAGATCTTCGGGGCAGAGATTATGGCGTTGTCCAAGACCCTGAAATAGCATCTAACTTTGCATGTCCTCAACCTTTCTGTCCTATTCTAACTGACAGCTGGTTCTGCCCGCAGTGTGCTGCTGGCCCCCCGGGAGGGCAGGCTGGGAAGCTCATTTTGTAGGGACAATCTCGAAGCAGACAAAAGCTGAAGATGGGAGGCAACTTGTGCAGTGACTAATGCCCAGCTTTATATAAATAGCATGGGAAGAGACGAAGTGCAAGCAGGGAGGTGACCTCGAGCACAAGGCCATGGTGGTGGTAGAGCAACGCTTGGGGGCAGATGAGCTGGGAGAGCACAGGGTGACATGTTCAGCTCTCGTTTGAGGCTGGATGTGTTTGTGCTTCTGTCCTGCGTGTCCTCCCTTAGGGGATGGACAAAACCACGTGAGGATCTGGACCAGCTACAAACTGATATGCAAGTCCTCCATGTCTCATGTCCTCTGCCCAGGTCAATGCCTCGAGCAGCGCCCAGAGCACTAGAGAGGGGTTTGCTGAATGGAAAAAAGCTGTATTTTTCTGTCTGTGTAAGAGGAAGGCAGAGGACCTATGAATTGTGGGCTCTGGGGACAACATGGTAAGGGTCTGGTGGGCTTTGAAGCCACAGCAACCAACTGGCAGACTCTGATTGCTTCCAGGCTGCTGAGTCCTGATTAGTGAAAGTCAGGACAGGGCTGTAGTAAGCTGTCAGCGTGAAGCACAGAGTGTAAATGGACACAGAGAAGGACAGAAGCTGGAAGGGTTGAGTCATCTATGTCCTCGTTGACATTTCTATTCACTGTCATGGTGTTTGCAACACCTGCAGCATCCCCTTACGTGTTGGCTATAATGAAAAATTCAATCAACCTCATTCTTGGAGGCTTCCTTCCATGGGACGTGGCAGTGAAAGGCTCTTAGGTGGCCATGTTATCTCCTTAAGCCCTGTCACACTCGCTGATGCCAGAGAGGATGTAGCTACTCAGAGCTGTCATAGTTTTTTGCAAGACCTGAGCGTTAGGGATCCTGTGTATAAGTAAATTAAGCGTTTTCACTGGAGAGGGTGCAATTTCCTTACTGCTCACGTACTGTGCCCACAACTACGTGCTTTGGAGAGGTAGCCAAGCACTTTTCAAGCTCAACTGCTTAAGTATCGCTCGTGGGGCACTGACTATGAATGCAACAGCCACGTCTGGGGCTGTGGGTGTAGACTTGTGCCCCAGCAACCTGTGGGGGAAAAACCCTTGGTGGGAGTTGAGTACATCTGAGAGCAGCGTGACACCACCAGCCCGGCAAATATTTGCTTTGAGGTTCCCTTCCCCGAGCGCTGACTCTAGGAATTAGTAAGAGACCATGATTACTTGGTCTAGTCTTGATACGAATCTCACCAGAGAGAAAAGAAACCATCTAAATATATATGTTATATAAATAAATAAAAAAAACCCCTGTGACGCACAGAGCATGTGATCGATGGAGAGGGGTACTTGCCCTCAAAACAGTGATGTTCCCATGCACGGCAAATAGAGTAGTTGCGTCGGTCAAGGCCAGGTCGGATGGGGCTCTGAGCGACCTGATGTAGTTGAAGATGTCCCTGCTCATGTCAGGGGGGGGTGGACTAGATGACCCATAATGTTCCCTTCCAACCCAAGCTCTTCTTTGATTCTGTTGTGAGATTGGAGCCAGTCGGGTCCTTTGGAAGTGAATGTTTGGTGGAGAGAGGACCTTTCTCCTGGGTGAAGGCTGCAACCAGGTCTGCATCCCTGCGAGTGCTTGTTTGAGATGCATAGAAAAGGGGAGAGTAATATCTGCCTTTTCCAGCATGCACAGAAGTGCTAGCTCCCCGTCTGGGACTGGTTTGCTGGCTCCATAGGATGCTCAAGATAAACCAATTTAGCTTGGCTGGGTTTCAACTTCACAGAGGTCCGTGAATCAATTTTAAGGTTGTGCTTGCAGAGGTTATGGTTCTTTACATTTCAATCATTCATAAAAATCTAATTGTCTGGGCTCCAAATAATCTGCTACTGCTCTCTTGTCCTTGTATGGCTTTTCTTACTGATAACTCCTATGAATACATTTGCTTTCAGTGGTGTGGGAGAAACTGCACAAGGAAATAAAACTTGCAAAGTAATTAAACTTCTCAGTCTTGTTGAGTAACAAGCCGGAGATGTTGGCAGGACTGGGAATAGATCTGATTATCATTCCTCCTCTCAATAGCCAGAGGATATGGTTAATTATTAAATTGCTTGTTAATGTATTGAAATATTGCTTGGCATATTTAATTTATCTTTTTTTTTTTTCTTTCTTTCTTTCTTCCTCTCCCCCTTTTTCTTTTCTCCTCTTGCTGAAGGGCGCTCCCAGGACCTGATGGATTTCTGATACCTCGCTCTTGAGGGGCTGGAAGGAGCATGGTTAAACACCAACCGCTGCAGTACTACGAGCCGCAGCTATGTTTGTCCTGCCTGACAGGGATCTATGGCTGCCGCTGGAAACGGTACCAGCGGTCACATGATGACACCACCAAGGTGAGTAGTTGACCGCGTCACCTCTTCCCGATGACTTCGGATTGCGGATGGGTCTTGGTTAAAAGTGCTGGATATCTGATTTTTGTTGTTGCTGTTGGCTTGGATAGAACATGGAAACCACTGGCTCCATGGCTTGGAGGTCTGTGAGAAGTTCTCGCCATGTGGTTGATGCAGCAGATGGGCATGGTTAGCTGGTCATGGTGCTCAAGGGAGTTGAGTGTTTGGCCAAATCCAACCGTATTTTCCTTTTGGTACCGGGGAGACTTCTGTTTTGCTCCTTGTTCTATGTCTTATGGGTTTGCTTGTGTGTGTTTGGTCCTTTCCAACCCCATATGATTCTATGATTCTATGTTTGGCTCAATATGTAGAAACTATATTTCTGTGTAGTCTCTAGCTTCTGTGCATGCAAAAATAAGTTTGTAGGTAGGAAAAGGTGGCAGGAAGTGAGAACTTGCTGGGGATAAACAGGGGAGCTATTAGAGGTGACTTCCTTCCCCTGGTTAAGTGCAGTTTTTAATGGCTCTGGCAGAGGGAATCCAGGCAGCGGGGCTGGACTTGATGTGTTTATGGGAAGAAAAGTGAAAAAACTGCTGTCAAAGCTGCCCTATTGCATCTTTTGGGTAATGGTTGTTATCTATTTCTATTCTTCTGTGCTCTCAAGTTGTCTAGTTTGTGTTTGGGTTTTTTTTCAGTGTGCTTACTACTTAGAGAAATAAAAAAAAACACAGAGCAAAACTTAAATCTTGTTTCTCTTGGCAATGACTCCAGAAGATGATTTCACTGCTTTTTGAGGGCTTAGTTTTGCTCTGGTGACTGTTAGCTGCTCTGTTTTGTTTTTAAGCCTATAACCAGGGATGTTCCTGGCTGTGGAGTGCTTCTCCTCTGGAAAAAATGAGGCTGTTGAGGAGAAAACACTTCTGGGTGGCAGATCCCCTGCCAAAACATGCTCCTGGTTCTGAATTGCATCGATTGTTGGGGGTGCAGCTTGGCCAGGAGCTCCCATGGGAATTGAAAAGTCATGGCTTGCGTTTGTGCAGCGTAAAACAAATTTCCTTTTGCAAAGTAGAAATGTTTGTGCTGTTTTGCTTCCTCTTTCACTCTGGCCAGCTTGGTCTGAGTGACTGCTTCTGAGCCAGCAGAAGTTTCCTTTGAGCAAATACCCGGGCACATCCGTAGCAGAGGGTGTGTTTGGGTTTTTAAGACTGTCAGGAAAACAGTGGGACGTAATGTCTTGGCCTGTGTGTGTGTACTGACTTAAATACTCAAAATGCCTTATTCCTTATGTCTGATTAACCAGAGCATTATGCTGCTTACCTAAAAATCTATAGAAAAATTGCCATTGACTTAATTTTTTTTTTTTTTTCAGTGAAACCTGGCTGTGCTTGAACTGATTTATTTTACCAAAAAATATCAGTTGCAGCCTTCCAATTCTACTTGTAATTTCAATTGTTTTTCTTGTGCTAGAAAGGAATTATTGTGTTTAAAGCACGTGAGCTAGGCTTAAAAACACGTTCAGTCTCCGAGTCGGCCTTAAGGTCTGCAAGAGGCCTCAGCTTCCACTTTGTTGAATAGAGAAATGAAGATAACTTTGCTCTTGCAGGAGAAAAAGAAGGAAGACTGAAATTAGCTACAGGCTATGCTAAAACCAAGGTATGAAGAATCTGTTCCCATCTTGCTGTTGAAGTGCCTCGCAGGTGTTCGTGCTGGAATGAGTGATTGTAGCACAATGTTTGGAGGGGAAAATGCAAATGGAGGCTAATTCTTCTCTGTTGGGCAGGTCTATTTACATGTTCTTGAATATGGCAAAGAATGGGTGGGAACTCTAGGAGATGAGATGAGTGAGAAACCTCTTTAGATGCCAAGTAGTCCTTGGCTGCTTGAGCAAGCAGGTATCTTCTACAGGCTGCAAAACAGCATTAGTATCCCTCTACCTCTCTGGATTGGGTGCAAGAGCATTTCATGGTATCGCTCAAATCAGGACCACTTGTACAGCAAACTCCAATCTCTGCAGTGGAAATGAAGCTCTGATGCGGGGATGGACTTACCCCAACACACGGAGTACTCCCAGCACTGGGGTTTATTGATCTCTGGCCTGCATGAGAGGGCTTTCAAAGTGGGGGGGGAAAATTGCCAAGATCCCAAGGTATTGGGTGGGGATAGGAAGTTTTACATATGCTAATTGTCTCCAGCTGATGTATTCCAGCCACAGACATGGAATGGTTCAGGTTGGAAGGGACCTTAAAGAACATCTAGATCCAACCCCTTGTCCTGGGCAGGGACAACTCCCACCAGACCACGTTGCTCTAAGCCCCTTCCAACCTGGCCTTGAACCCCTCCAGGGATGGGGCAGCCACAGCTTCTCTGGGCGACCTGGGCCAGAGTCTTACCACTGTCATAGCAAAGAATTTCTTCCTAATATCTAGTCTAAATCTTCCCTCTTTTAGTTTAAAATCACTACCTCTCATCCTATCCTGATGAAGAGTCCCTCCCCAGCTTTCCTGGAACTCCTTTAGGGACTGGAAGGACCTCCAAGGTCTCCCCAGAGCCTTCTCTTCCCCAAGCTGAACCCCCCAACTCTCTCAGCCTGTCCTCCCAGCAGAGGGTCTCCAGCCCTTGGATCATCCTGGCCTCCTCTGGCCCCACTCCAACAGGTCCATGTCTCTCCTCTGCTGAGGTCCCAGAGCTGGAGGCAGCACTGGGTGGGAGGCATCTCCCCAGAGCAGAGCAGAGGGGCAGAATCCCCACCTCACTCTGCTGGTCAAGCTGCTGGGGATGCAGCCCAGGATGTGGGGGGCTGCCAGCACACGTTGGTGGCTTATGCTGAGCTTCTCCTCCACCAACATCCCCAAGCCCTTCTCCTCAGGGCTGCTCTCAATCCATTCTCCACTCAACCTGTATTTGCGCTTGGGATTGCCCCAGGTGCAGGACCCTGTGCTTGGCCTTTTTGAACCTCATGAGGTTTGTGAAGGCCCACCTCTCAAGCTTGTCCAGGTCCCTCTGGATGGCATCCTGTCCCTCCATTGTGTCAACTGCTCCATGATGTTTAGCTGTATCTGTAAGTGATTAGCCAGGAAAGTACCATACCATAATTCAGGTGCCTCTTTGCTTTACCTGAAGGTGGTGTCATATTGATGAGGATACCGATGTGTTCCCCTGTATCTGACCCTATGGTAACATCTCAGCCACTGCAACCCTAGAGTAGAGCCAATTCTAGTTAACCTATGGTTTTCTGAACATGGTTTCTGTCAGAAGTATGGTATATTTGAGAGGTCTGAAGTCTTGCAAAAATCTAGAGCTACTTGGGAAGGAAGGAATAGGATATGTACGTGTTATGTTTGTACTCTGTGATTATCAGAAAACAATACATGTATTCAAAGAGCAACTTTTTTTTTTTTTAGAGCAGACTACGATGTAATTATCTGCTTTCTTTTAAAAGATCAAACTTTCTGGAATAAAAGGCCTTCCCGTAAATTTGTGTTATGACCCAACTTTGTGTCCTTGAAATCTTCTGCTGATGACAGTGAGTATTTGTTTTCTGAATTGTGCTGCAGCTCAACAGCTAGAGTTTTAATGATTCCTCTCCTTTTCCCCCAGATGTATGCAGAGCAGACTTTCTACTACACACTAAAAATTTACATGAAAATGAGAATTTTAATTGTAAGCTTGAGTTCAAGTTTGCTTTTTTTTTTGGGGGAGACTGCTTGGTAGAATTGTAATTATGTCTTGCTTTCCTTTGACCTTTTGAGAATGGAGGAGAAGGGCTGAAGGTACCCAACCCACGTGCTTGTTTCCTGTTTTTTTTTTATCAGCTTTTTTGAATTTTGAGCAGCTGCAAAATTCCTTTTTCTGTTGTGCACCTTCAGCTTTCATGGCAGGATCCCCTTTTCATGTTTTTTTAAACTTTTAACTTTTTTTTTTTTTTAAACGAAAGGCATATAGAAGAGGAAAAAATGGTCTTGCTGAGATCCAGAGCATTATAATCTCTGTAGCTGGTGTGAGGAAGCAATTTCTGATCTACCTACAGCTTGTTCATCAGGTATTCAACTGAAGAAGTTCTTAGGAAGTCAGTGTGTCATCTTCACAGGGCTCTACCACCCTGAACGCTGAAACTGTGGGTAAATAAGCTTTGGCTTGTAGTTGCTGTATGTGCTTTTAAAGGTCTGAAGTTCAGATGGCAGCCTCCGAGGTAGCTCCCAGATTCCACAATCCTGTTGGTGGATTGCCAGTCATTAAACAGAGGGAGAGCGGCACTATTAATTGTAGTGTGTAAACACAGGGCTCTGTGCACAGCTTGTGTGCCTCACCCGAAATGAACCACTGTGCTGGGTGTTACAACACCAGAGTAGCTCTTGCTCCAGGGGTAGAGCTTAGGCTGCAGCATCTTTTAAAATCCACCCAGAGATGTGGCAGGATTAGAATCCACGTGGGAGATGTTGATGGGTTGCGTTGTATAAACGTGAAGTTAAATCTATCAACTGGCTTTGTTTGGGATTGCTTTTTTTTTTTTTTTAATTGCTTCCAAACCCATGTTGTCTGTACACAGCAAATATCACACCTGGGAAATCATCCTAAGTGTGAGTGGGGAAAGAGATATTCTGCAGAAGAAAACTGCAGTGATTTTTTTTTTTTAACCTATGTAACAAACAGAAGAAGCCACTTTTGTTGGCTGCCTGTTTTTTTTGTTTTTTTTTTTACCAGTTACTCAGTGTTGAAAAATTTTGGGATCTTTATTTTCTTTATCTTATTTAGTTCCCTGTCAAATAGGATAAAATACTATCACCACTTGCAAATGGTTTTGGCTTTTCTACTTTGGTATCAGCTGTGCCTTCTGCTTACTTCCCAACCATGAACCCTTCTGAGATACAAGTTGAGGCAGACAAATTATAACAGGGAACTCTTCTTGTCTCCCTCATTTCCCTTGGAAGCTTCCCATGTTTACAAAACCATCTTTTCCTTCAGAAAATTGCCAAGAAGAGGCAACAATAGGTGCCTGGTTTGGCTAGCTACAGTAGGAAGGGCCATCACCTGGGAATGAACTCAAAATTGTCAGGTTTAGATCCCAGGTGTCTGAAATGGCAAGATCCCTGTGATTTTCTTCTCTTCATTGTAATCTACATTTATATGGAGAGGTCTTCATGAGCTTTCTGTGAATGGTACACTTAATGGTACTTGTACAACCTCTTTTCTTCCTCCCATTTCTCTTGTAAACTGCCCTGAGATGAAGTGAGTGAAAGGAGGAGTATTAGTCACGAAATCTTGTACGTACAGAAATCCCATTGCTTTCTGATTGCTCTAATTCCACAGGTGTTAAACCTGAGCATCAAATAAATCGCATCCTTTTTAAGAACGTGGCAAGAGGGCGAAACTGGAGCTAATGAGGTGCACGTCCAAGCTCAGGACTGGATTTCTCTGAAAGCTTTGGAGGTGGTCAGGACTGATGGTCAATGAAACATGGAGTTTCCAGGTTGAGTTACGGGTATAACAATGTTTTGTTGTCCTTAAAAACACAAAATCACAGAATCTTCATGGTTAGAATGGACCTTTGAGATAGTCAGATGATCTCAACTTGTTCAAAATCAACAACTTGTTCTGAATCCAGCTTCAAAAAATAAATACCTCTTACCTTTCAAGTTGTTTTTTTTTTTAAGGCTGATGCATATATGAACAGAGCCTGTTTAAAACGCTTGGGCTTCCCAGAAACCTCATATAAGGGTCATGAAGATGCTCCAAGGGCTGGAGCACCTCTCCTACAAAGACAGGCTGAGAGAGCTGGGATTGTTCAGCCTGGAGAAGAGAAAGCTCTGGAGAGGCCTAAAGAAAAGCTGGAGAGGGACTTATTGCAAGAGCATGTAGTGATGGGATGAGGTGGAACGGTTTTAAACTGAAAGAGAGGAGATACAGATTAGATACAAGAAGAACTTCTTTGGTGTGAGGGTGGTGAGACCCTGGCCCAGGTTGCCCAGAGAAGCTGTGGCTGCCCCATCCCTGGAGGGGTTCAAGGCCAAGCTGGATGGGGCTTTGAGCAACGTGGTCTAGCAGGAGGTGTCCCTGCCTGTGGCAGAAGGTTGGAACTGGATGGTCTTTAAGGTCCTGTCCCACCTAATCCATTCTCGGATACTTTTAAAGCTTGTTTTTGCACATCCAAGGCATTGTCCCCTTCCTTTCTCAGAGATCCCCATTAGTTGCTAATGGCAGCAGCACAGGGACCTGGTGCAAGAGCTGGAAATGCTGGTTGCTTGTGCCCACCAGCTTCTGGTGTTGGGAGAGCTACTCCTGCTGCCCCTGCTTCTAGCACTGCTGTTGGGTACCATTTCTGTGTTTAGACTGTATCTGTGTATCAGCAAATGTCCTTGGGGGTTTTTTTCAGTTGTTCCCTCCCTTAACATGTTTTCTTGCAGGTTGTCTTCTCCCCACCTGGTGTGTGGCTCCTCTGGTCCTATCAGTCCCTGATGCAACCTTTCCCTTCCTCCTTTTGTCCTCTTCTGACAGTATCGTTCAGTAATTGCGTCAGAGGCATTGCTGTTGGTCTGTGGGCTTGCTGCTCTCATCAGTGAAGAGCTGTCAAGCCCGGGGCAATGCCTTGTAGAGTGTCAGCTCTTCTGAAGCCAACAGCAGATGCTTCATAGTTCATGGAGTTCAGAAGCTGCCGTGTTATGTGCTGATGGATCACAGTTTGAGGCTCTTTGGTACCTGCTCAGTAAAAGGGCAGTGTTAGCTGGATATTACAAGCTCCTTGGCAGCACCTTGGACCAGGAGTGTTGCTTCATTCGCCACCCCCCTTGACAAATGGGGCTTTTAGACCTTTGCTGGGGAAAATACCGAGAAGCGTTATCAGCGCCTTCCTGGGGCCACTGTGATTTAGTGCAATAAAAACTTAATAGGGCTTGGCAGTGTGCCTCAAACCTTCCTGACCGGAGGCCTCTGCAGCAGATGGGCACGCTGAAGTGGGAGGGAACTGAGAATTTCCCAGGCCAAACCAGTTCTTGCTCAGCCCCCTCCAGGTACCTCCCTTCTCTCCTCAGTATAGAATCATAGGATGGTTAAGAGTTAGACTGAACCTTAAAGACCATCCATTTCCAACCCCCCTGCCATGGGCAGGGACACCTTCCAGTAGACCAGGTTGTTCCAAGCTCTGTCCAACCTGGCCTTAAAGCCCTCCAGGGATGGGGCAGCCACAGCTTCTCTGGGCAGCCTGTTCCAGTGACTCAGTTTCTTGTTCTGGTGTTAATAAATGGAGTTGCCAATATTCAGGCAAAATACCAAAGTCTGTAATCAACACCCCCCCCCTATATTTAGTGTGTGTGAAGTGGCATAAATCCCTCTGATGGCTTGGAGTTTTTTTCACTGTAGCTGGGTAAACTGAAGACAGAAGTCAAGCTGTTCTGAGGTGACTTGGTGGCGGCCACCACCGATGAATTTTGAATCCCAGGAATCATCCTAACATGGACACTTCTCCCCAGTACCAGTGAATTCACTCAGGGGCTTCCTGGTGGCACTGGCTGTTGCCTGTTGGTTTGGAGATGAGGAGCTAGGGACAGGATTTTGTGTGATGCTGCGGTCGACGCCACCAGGAATCACAGCTAATGGGGGTTGCAGTTATGTTTTCTATGACTTGAATTTGTCTGCCCAAAAACTCGGGCTCTGGGTAATATTATAAATGGCCCCTGAGCAGGGCTGACCGTCTTATAGGTGATTGATTAGCTCATATAAGAATGGCTTAGAGAATTTCTAATACTTTGTCGCTACTACTTTATTCAGAGACCTTGAAACGATCCATGTGTGAGCTCCTGGTGATAAATGGCCAGGCCAGCCCCCCTCAGAGACACAAAGGTGCCTTGTGACTTTTCCAACATTACGGGCCTATGGGGTTTTATTTTGTTTGTGGCATTTCCTTGTTATAGCTGCCAGATGTGCTCCCTCCAACTGTTCTTTCTTTATGCGTTGTACTAATTACGTGGGTGAAAAATTACTCACTGGAGTCCATCATCCCTCCTTCCCATCCTGTGCTCTTTGATCCTCTCAGATATAGCAGTTGCTGGTTCTCCTGTCTTCCTTGAAGCCACTGTGTGCATCGTCTTGCCTTAAAATGTAGCTGGGGAGGGTGAGCTCAGTAATACTGAATGTCAGTGGGTTGTTTGCATAAAGAAACCCATTTAAGATACACCAGAAAGTCCCTGAGTGGTTGGTGAAACTCCAAAACCACAGCATATCAAACCAAAAGAAGACTTGTGGGGATGGACCTTTACCACCCCCAGTTTTCATCTTGGGTTGCAGTGGAAACCAACCTTGAATTAATAGCTTAAAAATTCATGAATAATTAGTCTGCAGTCTGTGTAGGCAAGTAGATCTGAGGACTGGTGGCCAAGTGCTGTCTGTGCAGGAAAGAGACTTTGGGCTGTTGAGGAGGGGATGGGGAAAGAAAGATGGGATTGATGCCTCGATGTTAGGGAAGGATATAGGGGTTACAAAGGACCTTCAAACCCTTTAAAGATTCCCAGCCAGGACAAAGCTGGATTTCTCCTGTCTTTGATATTCAAGAAGTCTCCATGTTTCTCTTGTTGTTACTGCAGCAGCAGCCAGAGGAGGTGGCTCTTGTATTTTTTTTATTATTTTTTTTTCCCCTCCCCTTTATCTTTTGTTTCCAGACAGAAGACTAGGCTGCCTGTGCTTCCCAGGAAATCCATTACGTGTTATCAGGGGGTTTAGCCAAGCCTTTCCTAGAAAGTATTTGGAAAGCAATGACTTCAAACTTGCCATGTTCAGCTTGGGGAACAAGGAAGGCTGAGAGCAGATACGGTTGATGCCTTGAAGCTCTTGAAGATAAGCACTGCTGAAGGAGGAAGCTTTAAAGGCTTGGTTGGCTGTGAGGGCACCGGTTTTTGACCTGTTAATGGAGTGATCTTCTCCAGAGGGAGACGGGGCCAGAGTTTGAGGGTTTCCAGGGGCAGCTGATGGAAGAGATGGAAGGAAGCTGCAGTCCATTGCCTTGTGCCCTGTGCTGGGAAAGCTGAGCCGAGACTTGGAAGTTGCTGCCAAAACAGCAGCCAAAAATGACCTCAGGTGCTCTGCTTTAGACTGGGAGGTGTTCATGTGGATCATTTTCTTTGAGGTTTCTCTCTCTCTGAATTCCCTGTTGGATGTTTATGACTCTGCCAGTGTTTCCATGACAATCATCTAGGTTTTGGTACTTGGAGAAGAAAAGGCTTGCTGGATCTATTGCCTCCTGATGCAGTGTGTCTGGTTTGGGGTACTGCAGTGTGAGACTTACTGAGCACGTTTGATTCCTATTTTCATTTGTATTACTAAAAAACTTCAAGGATTTACTCTTGGGTAAGGACTGCACTATGCTTTGAACATTATACACTCACGCACAAAAAGATAGTCCCTTCCTAAAATCACTTTAAGCTCTTTGTGTAACAGACTAAGTGGTTAGAAGCTGATGGAGAAATGTAACAGCCTCAAGTTGCACCTGGGGAAGTTTGGGATGGATATTAGGAAAAAATTATTCACTGAAAGGGTTGTCAAGCCATGGAACCAGCTTCCCAGGGCAGTGGTGGATTCCCCATCCCTGGAGGTATTTAAAAGCTGGGCAGATGTGGGGCTGAGGGACATCGTTTAGTGGTGGTTTTATCAGTGTTGGGTTGATGGTTGGACTCAATCTGAAAGGTTTGAATCCCACCTCAACCATTCTATGATGCTGTAATACAAAGGTGCTCTCTTAGTCCATTGACCACCTACAGAAGTGTTTAAGGCTGAAGATATTTTAGCTGACGCATCCCTCAACCTCTTCTTACCACCTGACAAGGGGTTGCACGGAGCAGTTAAAGCAACCTAGCCAGGAGCAAAACCCCCCACAATTTCTGCTCACAATACTGCTGCTGTCTTATAGAGAGTGACAACACCAGCAGAGTTGGTACCTTAAATAGGATAGGGTAGGATGAGGGGTAATGATTATAAACTGAAAGAGGGGAACCTTAGATTAAATATTAGGAAGAAATTCTTTGGTGTGAGGGTGGTGAGACCCTGGCCCAGGTTGCCCAGAGAAGCTGTGGCTGCCCCATCCCTGGAGGAGTTCAAGGCCAAGCTGGATGGGGCTTTGAGCAACATAATCTAGTGGGTGGTGTCCCTGCCCATGGCAGGGAATTGAACTAGATGATCTTTAAGGTCCCTTCCAACCCAAACCGTTCTGTGATTCCATGATAAATGCTGTTTTGGCATGCATTGGCTGCTGCTGAGCTATCAAAACTTGCTCTTGCATGGGCATGTTGTGGTCACAGCAATGAGATGGGGACTGCTGGGGCATGTGTAAGAGCGGTGAAAAAATACAACAGTGCCCAGAGCCAGATGCATCTCCCTGTCCTTTCTGCCCATAGTATCATTTCAACATCAGCAGTGCTCACTTAGCAGGGTAAAAATTTGGAGAGAAGCTGTAACGGAGATTAGAAACCAAATTGCCTCTTACAATTTAAATAAATGCTTCATGCAGATGCCCTGGTTGGCGTGTGGTAGGAGAGATGAAGTCAGAGGGTTTTTTGTGGCCTGTGGGGCAGCTGAAGATGCTCACGAGACAGCAGCAACATCATTGGAGGAGCTGCACCACTGCCCTTCGTTTGAACGTGGTGGTTTTACATCACAAATCTCCTAATCCTCTGTTTAAATAAATGCAGGGTGTCTGAACTGTGTTGGTACAGGAGGAGAAATGGGGGGACTATCTAATACTTGTAGTTCCTCTCCCTGCCTTTCAAGTGTCTATTTTCCTGCTCATGTATCTGGGAGCAAGTACAAATGAGATATCAAACTCTTCCTAATGAATTGGGTGTTTGCTGTTACAATTTATTCCCTCAAAGTGAAACGTGAATGATTCAAGATGGTCCATCTAGTTAAAAACATCCCATGGCCTTGAACTGAGGCTTCCGATGGCTTTTTTTTTTTTTTTTTTTCCCCTGGTCCTTTTATGGAAAGACAAATGAGGAGCTGTGATCCATCAACATAATGGATTGCTGTGCTGTGTCTGATAAGTGTATTAATTCACTTTATAGTGAAATATCCTTGTAATTCCCGCGTGGCAAGAGCTGTTAAATGACCTGAACAAATGACCTGAGCCACGTTGGTGTGATGTATCTGTGTGACTATAGGCTTTGGAGATGGGACTTTGCTGGGTCTTCAGTGCTAATCCCCAGGCGGCCAAAGGTCACTGGTCACACAAATTGCTTGCTCTGCTGAAAACTGCTGTTAGGGGTTGGGCAAATTTACCCTTTTCCATGCGGAACATTGATTTGTTAATGTTCATGGCCGTAGGCCTGAGGACGTGAGAGGTTTTGATGGAAAAGAGGCTCTTTCAAGCCTCTTTGATTGGAGGTTGGACGCTGCACGTTGGACATGCAGAGTGTTTCAGAGATGAATCCCTATGAAGCGATGTGTCCGATTATGTTGGAGTGATGGGCTAAATGCAGGAAAATCCAATAGTTGGATTAAATAGCATTGTTTTTTTCTTTTTAAAAATAATTTTCCCCCAAGGCTTGGAATTGAAAGCAAAACTACCCTGTTTTCAGGGCTTTACACATCACTTAAACATCCTATAAACCTTCCTTTGAGCCCTTCATTTTGCAGGGAGGCTGTTAGGTGACACAGAGGGGATGATTGGGAAGGGACTTGAGAAGCTCGTAGCTGCACACGGACACCTCACCCAGCCTCCAGTTCCTGCTGCAGGTTTTGCTGAGCTTCCTTTGTTTGCTCATCATTGAGGTTGCTCTGCCTTGCAGGAATTGTGCTGTCCATGATTCCGATCTTGCGCCCTCGTGAAATGTGTTTTTCTTGGAGTCCGAGAGATGCCTGGGAGTCAGGGAGAAGCGCAGACCCCTTGCGTCTGGGATTGCAGGTGGTTCTCCTGGGAGCATGGGTGCCATTCAAATATTGACTTGCTCAGTGACGTTTTGAGTATTGAAACATGTTCAAAGCTTCAGCAGTGGTAGAAATTTCCTTCTATCAGTGGGGAAGGTGAAAAAGCAGCATTTCTCCCAATTTTTTGCCAAGGCCATCTGCCAAAGATCTTATCTGAGGTGTGACTGCAGCCAGCCTTCGAGGCTGAATTGAATTTACCCAGGGCATCGTGCTGTCATATTATGAAGTGGTTTTTCTCTCTTCTAACTGTCCCTTCATTGTGTATTCCCTAAACCAAGTTTGTGGCCAACTGAGCCAGGCAGGAATGGCATTTACTGTGCATGGTGCCATCAGACCAGGCTTTGCAAAGAGTCTTACTGGGTCTATCTGGGAATGGCATCTTTTGGCCTTTATGAAGGAGCAAGACCTCTCTTAGGGTGGGCAGGCGTCCCATGGTAGACTGGCAAGGAGCAGAGAGGTGTGCCAGCTTTAGAAATTGTGTTTTGCCTACTTATTGGTGAGACCCATGTCCTTAGATGTCTCCTAGAAAGGCTGGGATGAACCAGCCACAGGGCAAGGCTTAGACAGGTGAGCCTGCAGAAGACCATTGCTGGTCACCTCTAGATCCTACCGTGGAGGTAGAAGCCCAGAAAGCTGGTGTAGTCATGACTGCTTGACCTAAACGCCCAGCTGACAGACAGCATTATGAATTACAGTCTATTCAGTAAATGCAGTTTCAGCCTTAATTGGTTTGGGTTGTGTTTTTCCTCCAAAGTCATTCTTCAATATAAATAGTCAGCCATTCACTGCAGATACTGTGGCCTCTGTGAATTCCTGCTTTCTCCCTGTGGAAGATGTTTCCTCCTTCGATAGCACTTGTTTTGAAGGATGGGAAATCCCAAGTCCTTGAAACCCCAGGAAAGCCAGGTTGTTTGATAACTTGCTGCCTGGTGGAGCCTGACACTGTCAGGGTGAGGATGTTTGACTAATGCTAAATCTCTGGCTTAGTCCTGACGTGGGCAAAATGCCTGTGGGAGGGAGTCTGCAAAACCCATTGACTGTGTTGCCTGAGTTGGGATTATGGGCTCAGACTGGGTGATTAACGTGCCCTATGATTTATAATGCTTTATAGGTGTCAAAGGTTTTTATTGCAGAGAATCTGCAAAATGTGTTTTGGGCTATAAAGAGCCAGCACCAAACTGGAGCTGCATCTGGAGAGAGGGAGAGAGAGGGGGGAGGGAGGCAGGTGGGAGACATGGAAAAAGAGGCCTTTCTGTACTTAAAGGGGACAGGCTTTTAAAGGGCCTGTTGTGATAGGACAAGAGATAGTGGCTTTAGGCTAAAAGAAGGGAGATTAAAACTAGATATAAGGAAAAAATGTTTAACACTGAGGGTGGTGAGACTTCTGGCCCAGGTTGCCCAGAGAAGCTGTGGATGCCACATCCCTGAAAACACTCCAGGTCAGGTTGGATGGAGCTCTGAGCAACCTGATCTAGTTGAAGATGTCCATGCTCATGGCTTGGGCGTTGGACTAGTTGGCCTTTAAAGGTCCCTTCCAACCCCCACTGTTCTATGATTCTAAGAGGGGGGTGGAAAAGGGAATTTTTGGGCTGCCGTCCCTTGGAGCCAACCCTGGGCTTTTCGAACAAGAACTGGAAGCTCTCTCAGTTGGCTTTTGCCAGGGCTTTTTCCAGAGCGATGTCTTTCCAGTCTAAAGACAGTGGTGTGCAACCAGGATTGCAAAATCTTTACCAGTTTGCAAAGCACTGGTGAGATTTGAGACTCGGATGCTCAATCAACTCATGGTTTAACCTACCACCCCATATGGGGGAGAGCCTTTCCAGGCTGTCCCTGTGAGTCCCCTGTATGGGTTTTGCCTGGAATAGAGTTAATTTTCAGTGTAGTAGCTGGTATGGTGCTATGTTTTAGATTTGTGACCAAAACAGTGTTGATAAATTAGGGATGTTTTGTTATTGCTGAAGAGGGCTTACACAGCATCCAGGTAGAATATTTACTGAATTCCTTCTAAAAGGGAGGAAAAAATGCTTGCTTGTTTTTCTACTTGCTTTTCAAAACAAATATGTTTTCCCTCTTGGCTGTGTAGTTGCTGTTAGTGCTCCAGTTAGAACATTTGAAATTTAATTGGGTAACTCCTTTTTCCAAAGAAGCAATGGGAACCTGTACTCCTACTGGTGCAAACTGCATTATTGGTAGCTGCACCAACACAGATTAATTCAGTGTGTCGCTAATTGCTTAGATAGTTAGTTTTTCCCCACATCTAGAGTCATAAGTGTGTGAATTTTGAAGAAAGCAAATGATAGAAGTGGAATGATATTAACATCATGGAAGTTTGACTTGTGGGCCTGTTTGGGTGTCTGAAGCCTTCTCTCTAACCTCAACAAGGCTGGTGAAAAATCTGTGTCCTTTTCTCAGAGGAGACTTTTTTTCTCACCCAGAGGGAAGCGACTGTGACTTTGCTGCCCATCAGGTGGACTCTAGAGATTTACTTTTGCTTTGAGGTTTGAATTTACTGGCCTCCTGATTCACTGAATCTGCTTTCCCAGTGCCTTTCCCCAATTCTCAGGTGTCCTGGAAGAGATCCAAGGACAGTTGGGCTGTGACAGAGCATAAAACACTGGAGAATAACTTTGCAGCATGTCCTTGCTGGGTGGCTGGATGCCCTGGGAGGGTGCATTGGCCAATGGAGAAGTTTTTTGTTTGTTTTTTTTTTTCCTTTTTTTCCCCCCAAATAGAAGAAATTTCCCCGCCTCTCATGAAAGTAGACTTTGTGGAAGTTGATCAAGGATGCTTGTGGCTCCAAAATCAT
This sequence comes from Gallinago jamesoni, assembly GCA_025769975.1. Lineage (NCBI taxonomy): Eukaryota > Metazoa > Chordata > Aves > Charadriiformes > Scolopacidae > Gallinago > Gallinago jamesoni. The sequence continues at coordinate 199,390,243 of JAOQGH010000001.1, forward strand.
CACAAAAGTTAGCCAGATAAGAAGGAAACTTGGCACCAGTGGGACAAAATGAATGAAGTGGAGGAAATGTAAAGGAGCAGGATCACCTTGTGGTGATGTCCCCTTATTTAGCATGTGCAGAGGGGCAGGGGTGGTGGGTAGCAAGCTGAGACTAGTTGGGTTCTCCTGCCTTACCCAGCAAGTGTCCTGTCACCTGGGACACAGCCTCCTTGTCTTTACTGTCACTACTGCTTGGCCCCAACCCAGCTCACTGTCCGCTGTTCCCGCCAAAGCTGTGAACAGTCAAAAATAAATCATGCAAGATATCGATGGACACTAAGAGGCTGTGTTCCCAAAGGACCCTGCTTGGGGACTGCTGATGAGGTGAGCTTTGCAAGTGGCCTCCTTTGGTGTCCTCTCTTTATTTTCAGCAGTGGATTTAGATATTTATAAGAGCAATTTAAACTTGGCACCACTTTGGCATTAATTTTAAATGGCTGTGAATAGCAGCTTTCAGGGAAGGGCTACAAAAAGGTGAAGAGAGCTCTGCTGAAGAGGTTGAACTTCCTGCGAAGTCATGGGTTGAGCGCAGATGGTCCAAGAGAGTGGTGTCCTGCAGCTGTAGCCCTTCTCAGAGATGTGTATCAGTTTCCAGAGGAGATGTGTGAGTCGGTTTGAGTGTTCCATGTGGGTGCTGGTACTTTGCCAGCAGGAGGAAAGATGAGGTGATGGAGAGCCCAGTTCTTGCCAGATGTGATGGGTGGGAGATGCTGCTGTGCAGATGGGGCACAAGCTGATATAAAGGTTGCTGCTGTGGGGAGACAGAGCAAGCTTAGGATGAGAAGGCTTCCAAAATAATGATGGGCTGCCAAATGTTGGGGAGAAGAGCATGTTTAGGGGGTGAAAAAGGGAGAACTGAAGGTGAGGCTTGAGCTGGGAGAGATGCTCCTGTGCCCTGCATCATCTGGGAGAAACCTGTCTAGATGTCTGCTGTGCAAAAGAGCTTTTTGGAAACTCTGTGCAATTCGGTACAGGGATGCTGAAGTGAGGGATTGAAATATTTGCCGTAGGCTTCAGCCAGGCACAGAGCTGAGCCTGCTCAGTGTTTCTATTTCTACTAATTTTTCTGCCCAAAGACACATGTTGTCCTTCAACCTCATCCCTTTGTTACTGGATTAATGCATAATTAAGAGTAAAAGGCTTGGGAAGAATAAATTTTCAATAAAGTATAGTTAAATAAGCTGTTGCTTTTAACAGCTGCTGCCATCCTATGTGTTTATGAAAGGGGAGAATTGTCAATATAATGGGAAACAGAAGGCCCACACCAATACTCTCTTCTCTCCCATCCCTTTCGTAAAAGTCCTACGTCTGTGCTGCTCATAACTGATTTGAAGGTCAGGAGGAGGGTAAGGTAGGCTGGGGGGTGGGATGCTCTTGTGCACTTTTTTTTTCCCCACCATTGATGTAACTTTCAATGCACGTGTATCATCTGCTTTTATTTTCCTTGGGTGACACATGCTACTGCTTTGGTGAAAGCCAGAGAGACAGCGCTGTTTGTGACATGTTTGTGTCACCGTCTGGTTCCCTGTTCCCATTGCACCCTGCTGTACTGTGACAGCTTCATAGCATCATACAAGGGTTTAGGCTTTTAGGTTGGAACGGACCTTTAAGATCATCCTTAGTTCCAACCCCCCTGCCATGGGCAGGGACACCTCCCACTAGACCAGGTTGCTCCAAGCCCCAACCAAACTGGCCTTGAACCCCTCCAGGGATGGGGCAGCCACAGTTTCTCTGGGTCTCACCACCCTCACAGCAAAGAATTTCTTCCCCACATCTCATCTCAATCTCTTTTAGTTTAAAGCCTCGTCCTATGGCTTTACTCCCTTGTCAAGAGTCCCTCCCCAGCTTTCCTGGAGCCCCTTTAGGGACTGGAAGGCCACAGTAAGGTCTCCCTGGAGCCTTCTCTTCTCCAGGCTGAACCACCCAGCTCTCTCAGCCTGTCCTCCCAGCAGAGGGGCTGCAGCCCTCCCAGCATCTCCGTGGCCTCCTCTGACCCCGCTCCAACAGGTCCATGTCTCTCCTGTGCTGAGACCCCAGAGCTGGAGGCAGTTTTCCAGGTGGGATCTTCCCAGAGTAGAGAGGCAGAATCCCCCCCTCTCCCTGCTTGCTGCACTGCTTTTGGTGCTCCTTTGCATGTTTGCATGTGGGAAGGTCCTATGGATAAAAATGGCAGGAGAAAAACCAAGTCCTTCTGCTGGACTCTAAATTTGTGATTAACGGAGCCATGAAACAAGCCTTACTCGCATCTTGGCAGAGGTGTCAGGTTTTGGAGCTCCTAAGTTCCTACAGATGCTGAAGATGAGTGTCTGGGAAGAGTTTTGTACCCATGTGGGAAAGATTGTAGCTAAGAATTCTCCTCTGTCTGGCTTGCAACCTTGACCATGAGCACAAAGCCCATTAGCGTGGGGTAGATTCACACCTGTCCAATCCAGATGCTCTATCTGAAGAGTCATTGTTTTTTCTTCTTCTTGTCCGGCATAGAGACTGGTCCATCTCAGTTGTCTCTGGCTTAGACCAGGAGTTAATTTAAGAAATCTCCTGATAGAAGATCTTTATAGTTCCCTGGAAAACTTTCATAACTGGCTTTTTTTTTTTTTTTTTGGAAGGTTATGCTGAAAAATCTGGATGTATTCCTTTCTTTTAAGCTGACTTTCTTGGCAGTTGCACATGCAGGCTCTTTCTCGCAAGGTATTTGTGGGATGTAGCTCTAAAAGAGGCAGATCTTGCCATGTCTGGAGATGATGAGTGGTAACTGTGTCGTGCTACAGACGTGTGGATGTATTAAGGATTAACTTCTGGGTTCTGTTGCTGTGTTCTGAGTGCTATTCAATGGTTTTGATGCTGTTTTGCAAATCCACATCATCTTGCTGCGGGATGTGCTATTTTGAGCTGCCACATCCTCTGTGGCCTTTGGAAAATACTACAGGGATGGTTTAAAGTCTGCAGCAACCACCGTCATCTGCATCAATGGACATCATTTTGCTTGAAAGGGCTCTAACAGTTCCTCACAAAAGTGGATTCCTCAGCTCTATTTCTCCCTGTTTTACTGCAGGCAATGTTTCGGATATTCAGTCTCTGAAAACCATCAGGTGCTTTTCAGAAAGTGTGCCTAGAAACCATGTTTAGCTGTAGCACAGTCTTCAAGGAAGTGGGTGACGTTCAGTGGCTTTTCTTGTACAGAAGTCACGCTAGATAATTTAATGGTCCCTTTTGGTTTTTAAAACGTATGTGTGCTATTTTGTGATGTTAAAAAAAAAAAGCTTTGAAATCGAGGGCAGAGGTTACCTTGTCAAATACGTTGCAGCTGTTCATCCTAATTTGGAAGGAGAAGCTGCTAGAAGTCCTGGAACAGGAAGGCTTGGAAGCTGAAATGCTTTTGCATAATAGTGTTTTTCTGCCTTCTAATACAGATGTTCATATTCATGCCCCCTATTCTGGGAGTGTGGCCAAGTTTCTGCGTAGAGGAACTGCAAGCAGTTCCTGGTCCTGTCCTTCACCCCACCATCATCCTAGCACAGGTACGTACAGCCTGAGATTCATTTCCTTGCTGGCGTTTCCAATCCATTTATTAATAAATCAGACGATGTGCTGTGTCAGCCACGCGGTTGGGTTTTTGCAGTAAAGGGGCAGGTAGAGCTTTATTTCCCTACGGGGCAATAGCTCTTCGTAGTTTGCAAAGTCATCCCATTAAATTAAAAAAAAAAAAAAAGACACCACAAACTGAAACTCTGCAGCTTTCCTGCAACCTGGGGGTGATCACAGCGATGCTGGTTCAGGGGATGGAATCTGGTGGTTGTGGCTGCGCCATCCTCCCCCTTTCCCAGGAAAAGGCTGCGGCAGTTGAGCAGGGTTTTTCTTGTATGTGGGCTTGTTGCAAGCATTGTTGGGAAGCAAATCCCTATTCCCCACATAGTTTACTGCTCAAGCAGAGTTTCTGCATCTAGACAGCTGCTGTGATTAATGGACTTTTTTTAATCATTTTTCTAATTTGTCAGTCTGTGTACTTTGACCTAGGTTCTTAGAATCATACGGGGTTGGAAGGGACCTCTGGAGATCATCTAGGCCAACCCCCTGCCAAAGCAGGTCTACCTAGAGCACATTGCACAGGAGCTTGTCCAGGTGGGGTTTGAATGTCTCCAGAGAAGGAGACTCCACCACCTCTCTGGGCAGCCTCTTCCAGGGCTCTGCCACTCTCAAAGTAAACAAGTTCCTCCTCATGTTTAGGTGGAACTTCTTATACTCAAGTTTGTGCCCATTTCCTCTTGTCCTGTCACTGGACACCACTGAGAAAAGACTGGCCCCATCCTCCTGACACCCACCCTTTAAGTATTTGTAAGCATTGATCAGATCCCCCCCCAGTCTTTTCTTCTCTAGACTAAAAAGACCCAAGTCCTTCAGCCTTTCCTCACAGGAGAGATGCTCCAGGCCCTTAATCATCTTTATGGCCCTTTGTTGTACCCTCTCCATCAGTTTCCTGTTCTTTTTGATCTGGGGAGCCCAGAACTGGACACACTGCTCCAGATGGGGCCTCCCCAGGGCAGAGCAGAGGGGCAGGATGACTTCCCTCAACCTGCTGGCCATGCTCTTCTTGATGCACCCCACGATGCCATTGGCCTTGGCCACAAGGGCCCATTTCTGGCTCGTGGTCATCCTGTTGTCCACAAGAACTCCCAGGTCTTTCTCCTCAGAGCAGCTCTCCAGCAGGTCACCGCCAACCTGTCCTGGTGCAGACGGTTATTTCTCCTCAGGTGCAGCACCCTACACTTGCCCTTGTTAAATTTCATTAGGTTTCTCTCGGTTCTCTTAGGAACCTGCAGTTCTACCTCCAGTAGAACATGGAGATGACTGCAAAATTTCCTTACTCTGGGAGTTCAGTGACATTTACCATGGGATTTTTCTAAACTTCCAGGATGCATTGTCTGAATTGCATTTTTGAACCCTCTCCCACCCTGCAATGCACACAAGGGCAGGTCCAGGGTGAATACCTCTGCAGCAGAAGCTCGGTGTCTCCTCTAAAGTCTGCCTCCTCAGCAGGTAAAGCTCAAGAGCATCACTAAAGGTTGTGAGACATGTAACAATGAGGAGGAGCTGGCAGCAAGATCTCTCCTATGCTCTTAGTGTATGTGAACAAGCAGCTTGGCCAAACAGTGCCCGTTTAAATTCTCCTGAACTTCGCTTGTAATGCCTGCTCTGAATCCCCTTCCGGTCTCAGCAGTGATGTGGTAATAGCCTGACCCACCAGCCCCATTCTTTTGGTTGACAGAGACCTTTAAGTTCATCATGTGAACTCAGCACTGCCAAGTCCACCTTAACCCATGTCACTCAGCATCACGTCTGCCTGGCTTTTAAATACCTCCAGGGATGGTGACTCCATCACTTTCCTGGGCAGCCTGTTCACATTTTCAGTGAGGAAATTTTTCCTACTGTCCGTCCTAAACCTCCCCTGGTGCAACTTGAGGCTGTTTCCTCTTGGCCCATCTCCTGTTCCTTGGGAGAGGAGACTGACCCCCCCCTTGGCTATACCCTCCTTTCAGGGAGTTAGAGAGAGTGAGAAGGTCTTCCTCAGCCTCCTTTTCTCCAGGCTTAACACTCCTAGCTCCCTCAGCTGCTCCTCACCAGACTTGTGAGGGGTCTAGAGCACCATCTCCGTTGCCCTTCTCTGGACACACTCCAGCTACTCAATGTCTCTTTGTGTGGTGAGGGGTGCAAAACTGGACCCAGCCCTTGAGGTAGGGCCTCCACAGTGCCCAGTCCAGGGGAACGGTCACTGCCCCAGTCCTGCTGACCACACTATTCCTGATACAGCCCAGGATGCTGGTGGCCTCCTTGGACACCAGGGCACACTACTGGCTCATATTCAGCCAGTCTGTTGACCAACAAGCCTGTAGCTTGGAGAACTTCTTGCAATGCTTTCTGTTGTGCTGGTTGCATGTTGGAGCCAAGGAAAAAAGCCCTCCAGAACATGCGTGCAGGTGGCCAGATCCTGACCTGTGGTGAAGGACAGATGACTTCTCTTTGAGTGAAAACTAGTTGAAGCAGGAAAGCTCATAGCAAAGACTAGGGAGCACAGGTGGGTTACAAAGGTGTTTTGGGGTTTAGTCTTTCAAGCTGCTCTTGATGAATGTTGAGCAAACACCCAGAGTGGTTGCCAGACCAGCTCTGCCTCCTGACCCCAAAGGCCTGTGCACTTGAGGGGGGTGTGTGTGCATGTGTGAAGTCTTCATACTAGATGTTTTTAACATCAGAGCTTGGCTGTGGTTTCTGCCACCTCATTCCTGCTGGACTCTGAGCAAATTGTTCTGTCACAATGCTGTGTGGTGCTGTTGGTGGGCCCATTCCCCGAGGTGCCATTTTCCAACTCATTGCTCAGCCCAACAAAGGCCTTAGTGCAGTGAGGAAAGGAAACTTCGCTGTGCAATGGTTTTAAATGGGATTAAACTGACTAATGAAGTAAAATCCTTAGCCTGTAGTAAGGTCCTCTGCGTAATCCTGGAAACAAGGTTTGAGCCGGCTACACCATGGTAGAAGCCTTGGCTTGCCAACATAGTGGAAAAGCCTGAAAGCCCACAAATGTCTGAGTTACACCTTGTTTGGGTGCTTGGGTGTCCTGTGGTGTGTGCAGGTTTCCGATGCTTTCAAAAGGGTTGTTGGGGTGTGGGTAAAATGAGGCTGGGCACCAGGGCCACACATGGGTGGTTTGGTTTCTGGTAGGTAGCTCTACAGCATTGTGTGGTTAGTGGAGAAGAACTTGTAGATAGGTGGAGATGTGGCTTTCCTGGCAGCCATCATAAGACATTTCGGTAATCTGCTGGTTTGTTGGTTTAGAGATGACTTGGCTGCCTGTGGGATCTGGGTGGGGATCCAGACTGCCTCCACACTGAGGTGCTCAACTTGGATTCCAGAAATGTCTGTGGTTTTCTTTTATGGATTTGGAACCTCTGTGGTGCTGACATGTTGGCTTATTAACAAAATCGGTTAGTGAAGCTGAGCAAACTAATTACTATTCTTCATTGTTGTCTGTGAAGTTGATCTACGATTTTTGTTCGCCTATACTGTCTCATGAGTCCTTCTTGAATAGGGGACTGGAATTTAGGGGTGTTTCATTCCAAATTCAACCTTGAGCTCCAGGTTACTTCCAGGAGAAGTACTGCTGGGCTCCATAGTGTGGTTTCAAGGGTTTAAGTGGCAGCTGGAGATGTGCAGAGAGAAGCTGTGCTTGTCTGTGCTGGAGGTTTTAGTGGGTTTTTTGGTGACTGGTATTTGTAGCTCATGTCAACCTTGAAAATTATTCTTTTCCTTTGTGCCATCTCTACAATGAGCTGTTAAAGGAGAAGAGCTGATGATCTGGTCTGGACCCATCATTTGTCATGTTCTCCTTGACATACGGTTTTGAGCCTTTATTTGGTAGTGTTGCTTATTTGCAGATGATGTCAGCTAGCACTTGAGAACCAATTGACTTTGGTGCAGTCAAGAGGCCCTTTTTGAGGGATAATTATGGAAAAAAAGAAAAAAGAAAAACCTAAGGCCTTCTAAGGTCTTGTTTGAAGTCTCCTAAACTTGGAGCATTCTGAGTGTTAAAAATTGAGTTAACTTTCTTGTGTAACTTTCTGAAGCCTCACTGGCCGGTTGCAAAGTTGAACCGGGTGCCTGAACCGGGTACTTTTGGGGGACAAAAAGCAGCACCAGTCACCATCAAATAAACCTTGGATGGTTGTTGAATGCACTTTATTGGGCCCTGCTCTAAGGAGAGCAGTTCTTACCTCCCTACTCATAAGTGGGATGTCTGAGGCTGCTGGGCAGGATCATGCTGTGATAGACAGCTCTTGGCTTAAGGTTGATGTGACCAGCCTGGTGCCTTTAACCTCACCTTGTGCAGAAGTCTCCTTGCTGGGCTGAAATTCCCAAAGTGACGAAGAACTCAACGATCTCAATAGGGTCAAGCCAGCTGGATGTTTGGCAAAGAGAGAAGAGAGAGGCCCAGCTTCTCATCTCATCCCTTCCAGGAGAAACCAACCCTTCTCTTGATTGTGATGCTTGAGATGATGGTATTTTAGATTTGATTTTTTTTTTTTGGTTATCGGTGTTGTGCAAGACTCTGGTGACGTCAGCCCTGTTGCCAGGCTGAGGACCGCAGGTTCAACGTTGGAGGAAGAGCACGTGTTGGCTTTTCTGCTCTGCCAGACTGCTGGTTTCACCGCAAGGCTGCTCTTTCGTTCTTGCTAGCTGCTTGCCTCTTCGTGTTTTACATTTTCTTTGACTCGGCTATGCTGGTCTTCCTGGAAAAGCAAACTGCCTCCTGATTCCTCTAATTCAGAACACGCTGCTACGCCTTACTTTAGGGTTTACTTAACAAGCCTGGTTTGTAACCACCTAAACCTCCATGTATCTCGAGCAAACCACACTGCTGTGAGCTACGCCCTATTGTCGTGGTGTTTTCCTTTTCCCCAGTAAGGTCGGGAGCCCGAAGTTGAGTCGGGTGGGGTGGCGTAGCTTTTTTTTTTTTTTAGCTGAGTGATATCTGGAGAGGGGATCTCATTTCATTGCTTTTCTTCTTAGAGGTCGGTGTGAATTTGGTGTGTTGGCAAGAGTCACCAGCAACCTGCCTGAGTCCCAACAAGCTGTTTTAGAATCGTAGAATTGTCTGGGCCGGAAGGGACCTTCAAAGGTCATCTAGTCTGACCCCACCGCAGTCAGCAGGGACACCCCCAACTAGACCAGGTTGCCCAGGGCCTCGTTGAGCCTCACCTTGAATGTCTCCAGG
>JAOQGH010000001.1:199399142-199414402 GCA_025769975.1 Gallinago jamesoni
CTGCTCCATCAGGTCCATGTCCTTCTTCTCTTGAGGGCTCCAGCCCTGCACACAGTGCTCCAGGTGAGGTCTCACCAAAGCAGAGTGAAGTGGCACTTCTCTGCAGCCGTCAGGAGTTCCTGCTGCTTCAGCAAGGAGTGAATGATAAATAGCAGAAGGCAAAGTGGAACCTGCCTGGGTGCTGCTGTATCACACTCCAGAGCATTTTATCTGTGCTGCTGTGGATGTAAAGCCTTGAATAAGCTGTTGGGTGGTGAGAAAACTCCAGCACTTAACTTATTCCCATGGTGGTTGATGGATTTTATTTTATTCTTTCCCCCCTCTCCTCCCTAACATTTAGCCCTTGAGAGGTAAAAAAAAAATAATTAAATAAAATAAATCCTGCAAGCAAAGCTTCTGCCTTCTCTCCAGACGGATACTGGCTTTGGGTACTCAGCTGCTGCTTAAGCTTGTGACTTCATTTGGTTTCCCTCTGGCACTGCACTGAACCCATTTAAATCTCTTTACAGGGAAAATAAGTAAATCCCTTCCATATGTCAAGCATTAGGAAAACACACGATTTCTTTGACTTGCACAAAGCATCCTGTTGTTTGGCAGATACAGAAACAAGTGCACCCTTGTTTCTGGGAAGCTGAGCTCTAACCTCATGCTGGTAAATCTGACATGTCACTGTCCCCTGTTTCAGATAGTCTCTGTTCACATGAGCTGGGCATGTGGAGGCTGGGGAAGACCCTGGTCTTATCGATTTTCCCCTTAAAAGAGAGAGACTTCAGTCTTCCCTGCTCTAAATCTTTCTTATTGTAGACCTTCGGGTCACTGGATTGCCCTTGAAGATAAGGGAGAAAGAATTCTGCGTTATTGGCCAGCTCAATGGCTTTTGTGTGTCTTTGAGACACAGATGTGTCTTTTCCCTCTGGATCTCACCACGTGGGATAGATAAAGTCTGTGCATTGATGGGGCAACGTATTGATGGAGAAAAGTGTGAGCACATAGCACTTGCCAACTGGGTCAGACAGAAGGTCATCTTGCCCGGCATCCTGTCTCTGTGAGGGTCCAGCTTGAGAGGAGCAATGAGTACTTTTTTTTGTCCTCTCTTCTCCTTCTCTCTCCTGGCTTCTCACAAGCAATGGTTGAATGCAAAATGTAGCATTCCTCCTCATGAAGCTGCCTGTGCTCATCTGGAGTGACCTGGTGCCAACAGCTTGCTCCAGAAATACCGTAAATTAAAAAAGGGCTTGTGATCTGAAAAACGATCCTTGAATTGCTTTGAGGAATTCCCAGGAAATTGGAGACTGGCTTGTGTCTGATCTGAGGTCTATGTGGGAGGTGATTTTGCTCATAGGGCTTGCAATGGACTGGGACTTTGCTTTCCAGCCTGGTATCTCAGTCCAGAGATGTGTTTCCTCAAGGGCAAACAGCAGAAGCAGAGATCATGCAGGTGAGGGGGGAGCCCAGGCCTTCTGTAATGGGGCAGGAAGCCGTCACTGTCTCTTCTGCTGGTGTAGAACCTGTATGTAACTGCTTTCAGGGTAACTGTAAGGGGATGCCTGTGAATCATAAAATGGGTAGAGTTGGAAGGGACCCTAAAGATCATTGAGTTCCAACCCCCCTGCCCTGGGCAGGGATACCTCCCACTAGACCAGGTTGCTCAAAGCCTCTCTGGGCAACCTGGGCTAGGGTTCACCACCCTCATAGTGAAAAATTTCTTCCTGAGATCTCGTCTAAATCTTCCCTCTTCTAGTCTGAAGCCATTATCCCTCATCCTATCACTACATGCCCTTGTAAAAAGTCCCTCTCCAGCTAGTGATTCATCTGTCACTTACCCACTACTCCCTTTAAGTACACCAAGACTTAGGGCTGCCTCTCAGCAATGAATCACAGAATGATCTGGGGTTGGAAGGGACCTCTGGAGATCATCTAGTCCAACCCCTCTGCCAGAGCAGGACCACCCAGAGCAGGTTGCACAGGAACGTGTCCAGGAGGGGTTTGAATGTCTCCAGAGAAGGAGACTCCATCACCTCTCTGGGCAGCCTCTTCCAGGGCTCTGCCAACCTCACAGGAAAGAAGTTCCTCCTCATGTTTAGGTGGAACTTATTCAAGTTTGTGCCCATTTCCTCTTGTCCTGTCCCTGGGCACCACTAAGAATACATGGGATAAGACATGAACCTTGGGCATCTTCCTGGTGCAGTAGATAGTCAATTTGGCCAAGCTGAAGATAATAACAGGACAGACAGGGTATTAAGTGGGAAGGGGAGGGATAAATGAGGATGGGAAAGTGCACACAGTCTCAGCTAGAGCTTTTGGAGGCGTTGGAAGAGACGATGCTGGCTGACCACTAATGTTTTGGGGTCTTCGTTCTGGCAGAGGATGTCCATGTGCTGGGGACCACTTATTATTCCCTACGGATGGTTGTCAAGGGTTAAATCCCCAGAAATGGTAGAAACAGTTCAGTGTATCTTGCAGTAGGAGGTTCCTACTTGAGGGGATGTGATAGTGAAGAGGTGGTGTGGAACAAAATGGTGGGTCAAGCTTTTTGTCTGTCCCAGAATGGGCTGGGGAAAAGTGCTCTTCTACCATAAATATTATCATTGATCTTTTACCCTACCTCCATTTCAAAGAGGAGGATTATAAAGGGGCTGCGACTTGCCTGGGACCTGTTTTAAGGGGATTATGAGCAGCCCAAGAACATTCAACAAAAATTCTGATCAAAATACACTTGGAGATCAGTTGACCTAAAAAGCCCAAGCCAGCAAAAAAACTCCACCACAACCCCCCCCCCCAAAACCTGAAAGAAACCAACAACCCAGAATACAGCAAGAGAAGGTTTGAAATTTGGGTGCAGGTGATAGGGAAATATACATCCTTAACAAGAAAATCTTCTACTTGACAGTTACTTGACTTCTTTTGTATGTGCTTGCTGTCCTGATGCCCCGAGACTTGTAAAACCTCAAGACAAAGCCTGGGGAAGGAGAAGGGGTGGATGAAGGGCACAGAAATAAAACAGTAGTGAGGAGGGACATGACTGATACAATAGATGGCTGCACTTTTTGATTTTAATTATCTGATGTCCATCAGCTTGCCTGGAAAGTGAATGGAAAAACCTGTCCAGTTTAATAGATGTTACTTGACGGTATCTTACAACTGGAAAAAGACATTAATTTTCTGTGAGATTGCTTTGGGTGCACTGCCTTCTAAGAGTAATAAAATTGCATTTGGGTAATTTTTGAGCACACTGTCTCTGAAGACTGGAGAATTGGATGAGTGGTTGGAGAGGGTCCCAGGGACCTTCTTCCTTATATTGTATTTTCACATACTTCTTAATCTAGGATATTGTTCTGCTGCACTGAGCCTTTCTTGTACTTTAGGACTCAGAGCCCACTTGTATGGGAGTAGAAACAAATTCAGGATCATCACCTCTTGGCTGTATTTTTCCTGGATTTCTGTTTTTTAAAGATTTTTTTTTAATTATTTTGTTTTTTCTTTCCACAAGGTAGTTTTTAGCTCTGCTCAGGGATGCCATGCTAAAATATCTTCATAATGCTTCTAGGGAGCACGTGTCTCACAGGCTCTGAACTTGCCTAAAATACTTTTTCTTCCAACTTCTTGTTCATGTATGGCTCAGTTTGATCTCTGCATCTTTTTGCTCAGAAGCATGAACTGGGGGCCCAAAGTGTAGGTGACCTCATCTAAATCAGTGCAGTCGTGCAACTGATCTAGGCCCAAGCTGTGACCTGCTCATGAATGATTGGACTTCATGTTGTGAGAGAGATGGTGTAGGTAAAGAGGGATAAGTTTGTGGGTGCTGTAACATGCAAATTATGTGAAATAAACCCCAAAATGTTTAATTCATGATGAACTTGCCTAGCTGGTCGAGGTTTTGGGTCTCCTTTTGACCCGTGGCTCTATAGTAGGAAACTCAAGCCTGTTTGTACCCGAAGGACACAAGTCTCTGATGTTCTGGGACTATATGTAGGGTTCTTTTTCCAGGTTGTACAAGCATCAGGGAAAGCTGCTGTTGCATTTATCCAAATTCCTTAAGAATGCCATGGCAGGTCTGGCGTGAGGCAGTTGCCTTGAGGGAAAGTGTCACAACAGTTTTGCTACAGTAGGAGAGGCTGTTCAGAGTATTTATAGGTCTGTTTTCCATGGACATGCTGGTTAATAACAGCTAGAGCTTGGATCACGCTGGAGAATTTGGTAGCTGAATGGTTCCCAAGAGGCTGATAGCGTAAACACATTTAGAAGGAAGGAGATGAGTGGTGTCTGCTGGTCTGGGTCATCTTTGTAATGCTTGGCATGAGAAAACATCACAGGGCACCGTTTATCCACCATCAAACATGTGATATGTGGAGCTTGGCACCTCCCAGAGCCACCAGCCCATTTCTCCCTTGCAGGAAAAATTCCCCAAATAGGAACAGACTTGGTTATTCCTCTCTGTTTTTTTTAAAACCTCTGTTGCTGATTCTGGAATATAACTCTAAGTCTCACCAATATCCCTTTAAAACTTCCAGCCAACCTGGGAACTAGTCATTATTTTTTTTCCTTCCTCATCTTCCCTGGCTGGCTGGCCCAGGGTTTTGAGCAGCTCGCTGCTCTATAATTCACTGGATATTCTCCCTGGGTTTAATTTCATCAGCTCTAGCATCAGCTCCTCACCAAGAGCCTGTCACTGTTTCCATAATAAACCGCAATATTTATGGGCAGCAGATAAATCTGTGGAGGGTTTTCTTTGCGTATGTATGAGCCTTCAAGCAGAGATCTGGGAGGAATTTTATATATTCCATTGTTGAAATTACAGCTGGAGGAAAAAGTTATCCGTTTCATATGTGGTTGTTTTTTGTTATTATTATTTCAATAAAAGCAGAGAATTACTTTCCCTGTTTTCTTTGAGTTGGGCTGCTCATGAATGTGGAATATGGCAATTCATTTGAAAGACAGTATTTTTGACGTTACAGTTAGTTTTCACCAGCAGTTGTTGAAAACTTGAGGTGCCAGCACATCAAACTTTATTACTGGTCTTGCAAGGGGAGCTTTTTGTTACGGAGCCAGCCTGCCCTCTGCAATTATATTAAACCAAATGGGAGGTGGCCTGATGCTTAATTATAAAATCCAACTGAGAAAAATAAAATAAAAATAGTCCTTCTGCCCACCCTGGGCTGAAGTGACAGCAAATGCCATTAAAGCAACCCGTGTTTTCAGGTCAGCACCTATTGAGGTGTCATTGGGAGTGAACCTGGGGAGCTGCCAAAAGGATAGCTGGAAAATGAATCTTTTGGGGATTGATGACAAACTCTGCTCAGAGATGTCTTTTTAAATAGTTACTCAGCTCATAGGTAGCGAGCCTCCAGCCGGGCTTAAGGATTTTAATTGGGTTTGGTGAGAATAGCTAGTGAACAGATTGATGTATAGGTCTTGTACTTGCTTTCACAGGTTTTAGGTTTGCAACAGGTTTGAATTAAAAAAAATGGTAATCTCAAGGTGTTCTTTTTCTATTTTCTTCTTCACATTTACCCCCCTCTTGTTTTCCTCTTCATCTCTTTTCCTCTGGGTTTGAAATAGGATCCTGCTCCAATCTCAGACCTGCTGAGAGGTGGTATGCAGCTGAGCAGCACAAAACTGGCCTAAACTGGGGGGAATGAGTGGAAGCAGGAACTGGGAGGTGCTGGAGAGTGTTCAGAGAAGGGCAACGGAGCTGGTGAGGGGGCTGGAGCACAAGTCTGGTGAGGAGCGGCTGAGGGAGCTGGGGGTGTTGAGCCTGGAGAGAAGGAGGCTGAGGGGAGACCTTCTCGCTCTCTCCAACTCCCTGAAAGGAGGGTGTAGCCAGGGGGAGTCGGTCTCTTCTCCCAAGGAATAGGTGATGGGACAAGAGGAAAGGGCCTCAAGTTGCACCAGGGGAGGTTTAGGATGGAGATTGGGAGCAATTCCTTCCTGGGAAGGGTTGTCAAGCCTTGGTAGAGGTTGCCCAGGGCAGTGGTGGAGTCCCCATCCCTGGAGGGATTTCGGAGCTTGGCAGACGTGGTGCTGAGGGACACGAGTTAGTGGTGGTTTTTTGAGTGTTGGCTTGGTGGTTGGACACAATGATCTGAAAGGTCCCTTCCAACTGAAGCAATTGTACGATTCTAACAGCCCATGTGTTGGACTTTGCCACTTGCTGGATACTGTTAAACCAGGCACTTGCGTTTGGTCGTTCCTTTCAACTTAAATTCCTTCTTTGACTTTCTGGCTGTGTTTGGGATCTGTCTTTGTGCCCTGCTTTTCACAGTGTTCATTATCCAGGCCACTGTGTGATCGAGAGCTTGTTTCTGCTATGGAATTTGGTATCTCAGTACCACCTGAATAACAGTCCATCACTCCTTCCCCTCCCCAGTGCATTACAGATGGGCAGAAGAATAATTGTCAGGGAATTTGCCTTACATAGCTTGGTTTTTCTGATGAAACCTGAGGTGAGGAACTGGTTGACTTTACAGTGGATTTATTAATGTGAAATACACACACATCTGGCTCACCAGCTCTCCAAAATCAATGTGTCCTCCTAGGTTTGACCAGGTTCCTTTACACCGGCAGAGCGGTGGTGATGTTGAGCTGATTGTTGGGCTGGAGAGGTACCATTCATCTCAGAAACATCTCTCCTGCCTGGATGTGTCGAACTGAAACAGGGATATTTCAGAAAGTAAATGAATTGATATGAAACAAAACCAACCAGGAGTTTTTGCTAACGAGCTTGGGGAACCTGGAAGTACTGTGAAGACCTGCTGCTCTTTTTTGCTACTTACGATCGGTCTTTTTGAATAAAATAAAATAAATAATGGTGCGTTTTCTTTGATGTTTACCAAAAACCTTACCAACTTTTTGCCCTGCTTTGCCACGAACATCCCCACCCCAGACGGCAGGGGTGTTTCTTTAGATATTATTGCTTTAGATATTACTGCTAATTCCTCAGTCTTCTCCATAAACTGAATTCTTCGGGGCACTGGGAGCTGCTTGTTTAGTTTTCTGGGCCGAGATGTGTGGTATTGATGATGGAGCTGTGTGTTATGCTAATAAACCACGATTCAGTGCATTCCATCATGTTGCATTGTGCGAGGTGACTGGAATTCATTGAACGATAAAAATTGTGCTTGGTCCTAAGGTTGTTTGTGGGTTTTTTGTGTGTGTGTTTTGGTTTGGTTGTTTTTTTTTTTAAATCTTATCTTTCTAAGCAGCCTGGGCTGTGTTTGTGCTTCTTTCCTTAATATTCTATTGGTCCTCTGGGTTGTTTTTTTTACTGTAATAAAAGCCTTGAATGATGGATATGATGGGAGCTGGCCCTTGTTTTACCAGTCTTTGGCTTTCAAGGTGTCAATTTAATCTTTCTTCCTCATCTGCTGGTGGGTAACACTGGTCTGATATCAATGAAATGGCATTTAACCTGTCAGTGCCCTGAAAGTACACGTGTGAAAAATGCTGCAGTGGTGGGGAGCTGGTTAATATGTCCTGGGGGACCAAAGGTTGCATCAGCCAAAAAAAAAAAGTACTTTTGCCCATATCAAGACAATATTGATTGAATTTGTAACTGACTGTGGGCAATGTCACTCATGGTGAGGTTGTAAAATAAGTTAGGGATGCATGTAACCTGTCTCACCCTCGGTAGGCAATACATATTCATTTCTCTCTGAAGAAATGTTTTGGTTTGGGTTTTTTTAAGCATTTTAAGTAGACTCTGTCTCATTGGATATTTGCATAATGCAAGTTTATTAGGTTTCTTTCTGTCTCCTCCAGTAGCGTGCGGCCAAATAATTGGTATAAGCTGCTTCCTCCTGGGATCTTGCAATGAAAGTGTTTTAATACCCTCCTGGCATATACAAAGTGAGTAGAGATGGATACAGACTGGCAAGAGGAGGTGATATTTTCGGTTTCTGACCATGACAGCAGTACAATAATGCTGCAATGGCTCTTCAAAGGCTGTTGGAGAGTGGGGTGGCTGCAGGAGGACACTGATGTATAGAGGCATGTACGTGTGATGTATGGGATGCAGTGTCCTAAAGGGCTGCGATGTGTTCTGGAGCAATTTGTCCTGGACCTATTGGAGTGGGTCCAGAGAAGGCTACAAAGATGCTCCAAGGGCTGGAGCCCCTCTGCTGTGAGGACAGGCTGAGAGATTTGGGAGTGTTCAGCCTGAAAAAGAGAAGGTTCTGGAGAGACCTTTGAGCCCCTTCCAGTCCCTCGAGGGGCTCCAGGAAAGGTGGGGAGGGACCGGGGATCAGAGAGGGGAGCCATAGGATGAGGGGGAATGCCTTTAAACTAAAAAAAGGGGGAGATTCAGACTAGATATAAGGAAGAAATTCTTTGCTGTGAGGCTGGTGAGACATTAGCCCAGTTGCCCAGAGAGGTGGGAGATGCTCCATCCCTGGAAGCATTCCAGGCCAGTTTGGACGGGGCTGTGAGCAACCTGATCTAGTTGAAGATGTCCCTGTTCATGGCAGGAGGGTTTGACTAGATGGCCTTTAAAGATCCCCTTCCAAACCAAACCCTCCTATGATTCTGTGAATTCTTCAGGCCTGATGTCTTCACACTGAGACCAAATGCCCCCTGGGGAGGTTCTGTGGTTGAATCTGCATTTCTGCCCTCGTACATAGGGGATCTCTCTGCAGAGAAGCCAGACTAAATTATTTAATGTTATTCCTTTCTCCCTTTCCTAGAAACTTTAAAAATTCAAGAAAGCACTTTTTTCCTGCTCCAGGAAACAAAACTTTCTCATGTTTCTTAAAAGCAGACCTATAGAGCTATGTGAGAACGTCTCAGCAGTGACAGCTGGGGAAGAGTGCTGAAGAAATGACCATTTCTCTCCCTTTTCTCTCCATCTTTCACATCGGTCAAAGCATATGTTGTGTGTTTTGTTTTGTTTGTTTTGTTTTGTTTTTTTTTTCTTTGTTCTCTAACCTGACTTCCCCAGGTCAGGAGTTGGATTGGAAACTCTGGTTTGGGAGCAAGGTGTCATGTACATGGGCTGCACCAAGCTCAAGGCTTGGTGTTGGGAGGCAAATGCTCCCTGGAGGCAAAGGCATCTTGTGACTCAAAGATCTGCACCGATCTTGGAGAACGGGATGCTGTGGTTCTGTTTCTTGTCTCTGGCAAAACACAAGGGCTCAGGTCTAAATTACAGAGTCCCTGATTGTGAGAGCCTGTTTTCATTAACATTTCAATTGCAAATCTGTGGCAGTGGCCCTCCTGCTAGAGCAGGGTCTGGGAGGGAAGCTCTGGCTGAGGCTCCCTACAGTTGTCCTGGTTCAAATCTTCTTTTTGCTGGGTGTTTTTAACCAGCTCTGCAGCCAGTTGGCGTGTTTCTTTTTCAGTTTTGCTCCTAGAGTTGCTCCTTGTCTTTCAGCAATTTCATTGTGGAACGAGCTGGGAGGATGTTCTCTTTTTAATCTTGGACCATTGTTAATGGGATCCGTGTGCTGGATCATGGCAAGAGGGAACACTTGTACGTGCTGATGCTCGACACGTTTTATTCCCTGGCTGCATTGACCTGTCAGGATGTTTTAAGGTATTAAGTCAGCTGACGACTGGAGCTAAACAATTATGTTTTGCGACAGGGTTAAGGTTTAGCAGAGTTCTCCGCCCTCCCTGTCTAGGAGTGATTCATGAGATAATTCACTCCCTGTGCTGCCGAATTATTTTCCTTACCCATTATCTCTTGTTCTCCAGCCTGTCATTACATGCGGTTGGAAGTGCTGCTGTCAGCGTGGATGAAGGGAGGGCTGGGCACACCGGCTTCCCCAGGGGAATGTATTTGCCTCCGAGGCTGCCAGCGGTGATAGATGGCTTCACCTCAAGTCTGGGTGGGGGCTAGAAATGCTCCTGCCAACTGCCTTCAGAATGATGCTGGGTGAGCGTATAAAACCTGATGGATGGTGGCAATCTGTCACTGCAGGTGTCGGGGTGACGTGGTGACGTGGTTTGCAGCAACCCACAGTAGATACTGGAGCAAATTGCTGGTTTACTCTTCTGTGACCTTTCAGGGCTTCTGCATTAAAAGAAGTGTGGCCAGCAGGGCTTCTGCATCAAAATGTATCTGCTGGTCTCTTCTCATCGGTAATTAGTGATAGAACAAGAGGGAATGGCTTCAAGCTGCAACAGGGTAGATTTAGATTGGACATTAGGAAACAGTTCTTCACAGAAGGAGTGGTCAGACACTGGAACAGGCTGCCCAGGGAGGTGGTGGAGTCACCATCCCTGAATGTGTTTAAGAGTCGTATATGGTGTAGGGGAGTCGCATACGGTGTAGGGGAGAAATTTGTAGAGTAGGGTTTATGGTTGGACTCGATGATCCAACCGGTATGATTCTATGAAAAGAAATATGGCCACCAGGTGCAGGGAGGTGATTCTGCTCCTCTGAGACCCCACCTGGAGTACGACGTCTAGCTCTGGTGTCCTCAGTACAGGAAGGACATGGACCTGTTGGAATGGGTCCAGTGGGGGGCCACGAAAATGATCAGAGGGCTGGAGCTCCTCCACTATGAAGAGAGGCTGAAAGAATTTGGGTTGTTCAGCCTGGAGAAGAGAAGGCTCCAGGGAGACCTTATTGTGGCCTTCCAGTACCTGAAGGGGGCTACAGGAGTGGAGAGCCATAGGACGAGGGGGAAGAGATTGACATTGAAAGAAGGGAGACTTAGATGAGATCTGGGGAAGAAATTCTTTGCTGTGAGGGTGGTGAGAGCCTGGCCCAGGTTGGCCAGAGAAGCTGTGGCTGCCCCATCCCTGAGGGGGTTCAGGACCAGGCTGGATGGGCCTTGAGCAATGTGGTCTGGTGGGAGGTGTCCCTGCCCATGGCTGGGAGGTTGGAACTAGATGATTTTTTAAGATCCTTTCCAAACCCAAACCATTGTATGATTCATTTCTCTGCCATGTGTGAGATGCTTTTGAACCTGTTTTGTTCTCAGGGGTACTTGACTTGCACCCCTCCTGCTTCTTGAGGGCTGTCTTTTAAAGCATGATGGGACATCTTTGGAGATGGAGACCTGTCTTCCTTTCCCTTCACTCCCTCTGACTTGTCTGCAAATGAGAATAGTCATCTTACCCTTAAGATACTGCTCTTAATGATGTTGCTCTATTTTTGCTTTATAAATGACTCCCATTGACAACACTAGATGTCATACCGGAGGGGAAGTTTTGGAAACATCTGCTGGTGTTTGCACATCAACTGGTTTATGAGCAGTTGGCGCTAAAACTGCTTTATAAGAGGCCAGCACTCAACATCTTATTAGTCCAGTGCCTCTGTGGCTGGAAAACAAATTAAACTTGAGATTTTTCAACACTTGCAACCGACGTTTAAAGCTATTAGAGAGTTAGAAGAGGCTGAAATGACTGCTGAAGCCCTCATTATAATCGTTACCACTGATCGAAGTGTTTTTACAGAGGTGCCTTGTAATGCTGAATATAAGTGCTTAGTAAAGCAAACAAAAAGCAGTGATACACTGTAATGGTGTTTGAAGCAGTTTCTGGACTTTCCTTCTTCAGAAAGCTGGGAGGGTGAATGTGGTCCGGGGAAAAAGATCTCTCAGCCCTGGGGCTGATGCTTGGTGTCCTCTGGAGGGATGGCCATGGGTGGGGGGACGTTGTTCCTGCTGGGAACCATCCCTTTGAAGGCTCCAGAGGATTTGAGGTCAGAAAAAGCAATAGCTGGGGAAAAAAAGGCTCCAGCTTCTCCATTTCTGCAGTGCTTCCAGCAACATGGGGTTGTTCAACATCTAATGTTGCTCTAAGTAAACATTTTTTTTCCCCCTTGGCAGTAAAATTACACATGTTGCTTTTTTCTATTTAATTAGCACACACTTTTCCCCCTCCCATCTTCCCTGTTCTGTTTTTCTCCCTCTTTCTGTGATCTTCTTTCATTTTATTTTATTTTTTTTTGCTTGCAAGAAGAGAAATAGCCAAAATCTCCCTCCTGAGAGTTGCAATGCGAGCAACATCAGGCTGCTCAAATAAAAACTCCTTTTAACTGAGATATCTCATTTACAGCAGAGTTCGCTGGGGACAATGAGTTCTTGTACTCTTGTTCCTGATGATGCTGATTTTAAGACAACACCAGACTAAGAAACAGATTGTTTCTCCCCTGCTTTCTCTGTAAATAAAAGAGGTAGGTGACATTCATGGCACTTCTCAGAAACAGGCAGTGTTCCTTCTGGTGGGCGGTGCTATTCCTATTTTTCTACCTTTTCTTTCTTTAAAGTGTGTGAGCAACTTTTCTTAGGACCGACTTGCTCAGATGCTGCTGGGCAGTAGGTGTTAAAAATGGGTGGAAACTCCCAGAGAAAAAAAAAAAGAGTGTATCCAGTGAATTACAGAGCAGGGAGTTGCTCAAAACCCTGTTTCTTCCAGCCAGCCAGGGAAGACGGGGAAGGAAAAAGCTAATGACTGTTCCCAGGTTGGCTGGAAGTTTTAAAGGGATATTGCTGAGACTTAGTTATATTCCAAAATCAGCAATAGAGATTTTAGAAAAAAGAGGAATAACCAAGTCTGTTACTCTTCTGGTAATTTTTTTTCTGCAAGGGAGAAATGGGCTGGTGGCTCTGGGAGGTGCCAAGCTCCACACATGACATGTTTTATGGTGGATAAACAGTGCCCTGTGATGTTTTTTCATGCCAAGCGTTACAAAGATGACCAAGACTGTCATTGTTTCCTCTCTGTATGTTTGTGCCCTCTTTGGAGCAAGTTAAAAAACACCTAAGCTCTGCAGCTCCAATTCCCCCCCTCCCCCCTTCTACTGATTTGCAGTGCCCTGTGAAGTATCTTCGCTGTGCTGAAGGGAGATGATGATAACACCATAAAAACTAGACAAAAGCCAAGATTTAGCAAATACAGCTTGAGGGGTGCAAGCAAATTGAAGGGGTTAATGAGGTGTAAAAGTTATAGATATTAGAAATCCTGAGCTCTTGCACAAATGAAGCTGGAGGGCATGGAGATTGGGAGTTTCCTGATGGGGAAAAATATTTTTCTGTTGCAGAAAAATGTAGGGTGGGCAGGCTTTGGCCAGCTGGATGTTTGGCAAGGAGTTAGGGTCAGCTGTGCCAAATTGGGGCTGTTTCATGACCCTGGGGTAGCGACGCGTCCAGCTGTTGTATTACGGAGCGGCTATCACTGCCCCCATCACTTCCAGCCTTGCCTGTGCAGCTGCTGCTTGTGCCCAAATTTAATTATAGCAGTGATATCAAAAGATGAACGCGTCCCTCCTTATGGTACCACCCCCCAAACCAGTGCCCACAGAGGAAATTCCCCTTTTTCCTCCTGCTAAATCTATGACTGTCAGTTGAGAGCCGCTCTTGCTTCCCACACAGGCGACCCGTGAGAGTGAACCTATCCATCGCTGGGGGCAGGGAGGTCAAGGGCAGGGGGTGTCCCATGTCACCCGCGATCTGATCTGGCACGTTTGGATGGCTGCACTTGCCAAAAGAGCCTTGGGGGTTTCAAAGGGGGAGGGGGAGCGAGGTTTTGTGTGCTGAAGTGCTTGTACGGGGAATAAAAAACTTGTAAAAACAAGGCTGACCACCCGGCAGAGCAGAGTATCAAGTTAATTTTACAAATGTCAGTTGGACCTTTTTAAAACCACTACTTCTCCATGCTGGAATGAGAGAGACTATAGAGAGTGGTGACAAAACAGTACATTTAAGGGAATCTTTGAAAAGGAGGGGGATTTGGGATCAGGGGGAGGACTCTAGGCAAGGAGCTGAACGGAAAAAGTTGTCAGTGATGGTCTTCAACATCATGTCTGTCCTGTGGATGGAGGAGACCTTCAAGATGCAAGATCAGCAGGTGTATTAAATGCTATCCAGCTATCTCTGGAAAGTCTGCTGCTGGGTAAGAAACTGGTGTCTTTTAAAGGATGGGAAAAATTATGCCTTTGTAATGGAGACCTTGATCTTGGCAGGTTCCTCTGATATCTCCTCCTACAAGCACCCTGTGATTCAGGCTGGTTTACAGGTTTCTAGGACTGTTTGGAGGGTTAAGAGATTCCCTGCAGTACCTACAGTCTTTGGCACCATATGGCTGTTTATGAACGCATATAGAGAAATTAAAGTGTGTTGCCTATTTCTTGTGTGTCTGAGGTGTGTGTCCTTGTCCATGGAGGAGGCTGGGACCACATGCCTGGATGGAGAGCCCAGGGTCTGGCTTAGCATGTGAAAATGAGAGCATTGCACAATGTCCCTTTCCCCAGGAGCCAGCTGGGAATTGTCACAGAATTTTAGAATGTTTCAGATTGGAGGGGACCTTAAAGATCATTGAGTTCCAACCCCCCTGCAATGGGCAGGGACACCTCCCACTAGACCAGGTTGTTCAAAGCCCCGTCCAGCCTCTTCTTGACCACCTCCAGGGATGGGGAAGCCACAGTTTTTCTGGCCAAATCTCTTCTATAAAGAATGAATGTTGGGGTTTGGAGAGCTTTGGAACCTCAGAGTGGGGAGTCTTCAGGGATGGATGGTGTTGCAAAACCAGCTCTGGAAATGCACTGGTTTGTTTATTTTAACCTAAAGCTGCTGCTTTTTGCTGCGATGATGGTAACTCTGCAACCATGTGTGCAAGAGGAACACTGAATTTCTTCATTTGCCTGTCAGATTCAGTAGGTGTTCACTTTCGACGTGGGGCTGGATGGGAAATACTAGAGTTTCTGTCCTAAGATAACATGATCTTGGCATGCAACTGTGCAAGCTCTATCTCCTGGGCTGGTGCACAATAACATATGGGTAAAAGCTGAGTTCTTTTCCAGCCTTTATGTGAACAGGGATCAAGTGTCGACCCAGCCCATGCTGGCTGGCTGGCTGCAAAATCCCAGCCTTAAACGAGCTCGATTCTGGGTTGTTCTCTACATCCTGGCCCTGCCTATCCCATGTCTTCTGCCAAATGGGTTCATTTATGCTCAGTAACGTGTTGACTGACATATGTTTTGGTAGCTTAAAGCTCTGGCTTTTCTGGAGAAGGGCCAACGAGCATCCTGAAAACGCTGCTGTTGGCTGCCCTGTGCTGGCACCTGGGGTCCTGTCCTTAGCTCCTGGTTGTGCCACCACTCTTTTCTACAAAGCGGGGGGGACATACCTCCTGCTTTTCCACAGCATCTTAGAATTATAGAATGGTTTGAGTTGGAAGGGACCTTAAAGATCATCGAGTTCTAACCCACCCTGCCCTGGGAAGGGACACCTCCCACCAGACCAGGTTGCTCAAAGCCCCATCCAGCCTGGCCTTGAACCCCTCCAGGGATGGGGCTTCCACGACTTCCCTGGGCAACC
>JAOQGH010000001.1:199414502-199426825 GCA_025769975.1 Gallinago jamesoni
CCAACACCCCCAAGTCCTTCTCCTCAGGGCTGCTCTCCAGCCATTCTCCGCCCAACCTGTATTTGTGCCTGGGATTGTCACATCCCAGGTGCAGGACCCTGCACTTGGCTTGGTTGAACTTCATGCCATTTGCATGAGCCCACCTCTCCAGCCTGTCCAGGTCCCTCCAGGGTGTCAACTGTGCCACCGAGCTTGGTGTCATCAGCAAACTTGCTGAGGGTGCACTCTATCCCACTGTCCACATCACCAACAAAGATGTTAAATAGTACTGGTTCCAGTACGGACCCCTGAGGAACAGGAACATCTTGCATGTGCCTCAGTGCATACTTATAACTACACATCCAGACTGCCTCTATTTCAGTTGTAAGGGGATGGGCCTGGAGTCTTCTTTTTCTTTTTTTACCCTCTTTCCTTCCTCTTCCTTTACTAAACTTTTCCTTTTCTATAGTTTCTATACTCCGGAGGAAAACATGAATGAGACGAGAGGTCCTAAAGCCTTTACAGACCAGCTTCTCCAGAGTTTCTTATCTGATGGGAGGCCAAGCCTTTTGGGACCACAGCTTTCACACCCTTTGGTGTTAGTTCTGAGGATTCCTGCTTTTCTCATGGCTTTAAGGTTGATGTATCCAGTGTCACCCTTTGAGCGCACAGGAGCTCATCTGCCAGGCCTGTGAGAAACCCTTGAAGTAAAAATATTCAAGATAAAGGGCTCCCTTTTTTTACCCTTATGGATTTATTGAAGACAAAATCCTAAAACATAATATACTGATTTTGCTGCTTTCTGTGTGCTGTCTCATTCTGCAGAAACACTTGTATGTTCTGCCTGGTTGATTTGCTTTGCAGCTTTTTCACTTAATGAAGTGGTTTGGGGTTAGCAAAGAGAAGTCTCGAGCAATGTGAATGCTGACGTGTGTTGTGTGTGAAGAAGGCATGGTACAAAGGTTCCTGGTGCTTTTTTGGCTTTTCACTATGGACACACTTCTGCTAGACTGTTTCAGCTGAGCAGCACTATTAAGTATTTATTGCTCCATGCAGACCTTGCCTTCCTGTCCTTCGTTAGATATCAGTGAAGTCTGCTACAAAGGTTATGGGAGCAAGTTTTTGATCATGCATGGGCTGTCAGCCTCTTAAAAGACAAGGCAGCAATAAGTTCTTTTTTCAGATGAGTTGAGCAGTGATGAATCACTCAAGCCTTCCAAGTCCACCTCTAGGATCATTTGACTGAAGAGAAGTAGCATGTATAGATTATGCTCCTGGGTTCTTTGGATCTAGGCTTGGTTGGCCATGACAACAACCTTCTGCTATAAGGCATGGGATGAACTCTGAATACCAGATTGGAGACTGGGGAATAGAAGTTTTTCACCCTGGCATGGCATGAGATCGCGCTGTTTTCAAGGACCGGTGCTGAAATTAGATCCTGATGCCACAATGACACTGGGCATTCCCCAAAGTCCTTAAAGGCTGAGAGACTTGGTTGTTTTCAGTCTGGAGAAGAGAAGGGGAGATCTGATCAACATCTATAAATACTTCAAGAGTGGATGTCAAGAGGAAGGGACCAATCTTTTTTCAGTGGTGCCCAGTGAGAGGAGAAGAGGAAATGGGCACAAACTTGAATATAAGAAATTCCATCTCAACATGAGGAGGAACTTCTTCACTGTGAGGGTGACAGAGCCCTGGCAGCGGCTGCCCAGAGAGGTGGTGGAGTCTCCTTCTCTGGAGAAGTTCAAACCCTGCCTGGACACGTTCCTGTGGGACCTGCTCTGGGTGGACCTGCTCTGGCAAGAGGTTGGACTGGATGATCTCCAGAGGTCCCTTCCAACCCCGTATCATTCTGTGATTCTATGAACTACATTGAAATTTAAGGTAACCTGTTGTCTTCAGGAGGACATTAAGAGAGTGTTAGGATGCCTGAGAAGTAGGCTGCTGCTTCTGTGGGTTTAGCTGATGGTTTCACTTCCATATATGAAATCACTTCCCACTGTTCCCAATTCTGCGCTGTGGGGTAAAACTTCTCTTGGAAGAGATGCCAAGTGAAAGTTCCATTAATACACAGCTTTAAAGAAGCCTTTATTCAGGTCTTCTCTCCCAGCCCCTGCTCCTGGTTGTCTGGGGAGAAAGATGTAGCCTTTGAGCCTAACCTTATGAAAAAAAAAAAGTGCCTTGCAATTTCTTGGCTAGATGTGAGTAAATAGGTTTCCTGTGTTAGGGGGAAAAAGTCAAAAGTCCTGGTCTCAGTGTCAGGGACAAACATTAAGAGGCAAGTATCTGGAATTTACTGAGATTTTTATCGTGTTTGTAGAATTGTTGCTTTTTGTATATGGCTTATCTTAATGAGATACCAGTTACAGTCATCAGCTGGAGAAGGACATGGCCCTGTTGGAACGAGTCCAGTGGCCCTTCACGAAGATGATCAGAGGACTGGAGGACTCTTCTATAAGGACAGGCTGAGAGAGTTGGGTTTGTTCTGCCTGGAGAAGATTCTGGGGAGACCTTAGAGCCCTTTCTAGTCAATAAAGGGGCTACAGGAAAGCTGGGGAGGGACTCTTGATCAATAGGATAAGGGGGAATGGTTTCAAACTGGAAGAGGGAAGATTGAGATGAGATGTGGGGAAGAAGTTTTTTGGTGTGAGGGTGGTGAGACCCTGGCCCAGGTTGCCCAGAGAAGCTGGGGCTGCCTCATCCCTGGAGGGGTTCAAGGCCAGGTTGGAGAGGGCTTTAAGCAATGTGATATAGTGGGAAGTGTCCCTGCCCATGGCAGGTGGGTGGAACTGGATGATCTTTAAGGTAGTTTCCAACCCAAACCATTCTGTGTCAGATTGGGCTGGGCAAGTGACATGTTGCAGACTGGGGAGGACAAGAAGATAATTAGAAGTGTGCCAACATTTTTTTTTTTGTTTAAAACCACAGGTGCAAATAGACCTGCTTCAGGTTGGTGCCATGCATGCAGTGGAAGCACTTGTGTGCAGCCCACCTCAATGCTGGGCCAAACTGGGGTGGTCCAAAGACACTTGGCAAAACAGAGGTGGCCCCCAAATAAAAGGAGTACGCTTGTCATTGTGCTCCCAGCGCTGCAGCTGCTGGGTGGATTGGCATGTGACCAGCTGGCTGCAGCCTCCTGGAGCACCTAAAATAATTTAAGTAGTGCTGGTGCACTTAAAATAATCAGGCAGCCTTCTGAGTCAGGGCAGTAAAGAGTTGCAAAGAATAATTTAATCATTTCCCATCTGATGAAGAGCAAAATCCTTTCCATTTTTGAAGTAGGGCTCGAGGTAGTTTAACAAAGGCATTAGGGCATCTGTCGTAAATGCACCTGTAAGTGCAAATCACCGTCCTGCATTTTAGTCTCAAATAGAGCTGTTTTATTCTGTGATGGGTCAAAATTGAGTACATTAGGTAAAGGCCAGAAATGGCTTGTAAGCCTCTTAACTTTGGAAGTGGCTATTCAAAATGCAAAGTGCTGGTGAGGTTTTTATCTTCCAATCGGAAATGGATTCTTGTGTTGCATCCTGCATTCTGTCTACTCCCTCCCCAGAGCAGGGTGGGAAAATGCAGCTAAATATCCAGATATATTTTGATTTTGAGAGTTGATGGAGAGAAATGTTTAGACGAGAATTCATCATGATAAAGTAGCTATCTATTTTTCTTGCCTTTTTTGAATATTTTGTGGAATAGCAGTTATTCTGGCAGCTTTCCGGAAAAGTAAAATAAGTGCATGCCAAGTTCAGAGAAAAAGAAAAGAAAATGCAAAAGATACTTTACTGTGGGGTTCTAGGAAATGCCTGCTTTGAAAACGGGTCTTGGGAACTTGGAGGGTTTTTTTCCTAATGCTACCTCTGAGTTTGTGTTTTTCTTAGAAACAGAACTTGCCTTTTCGAGGCTTTGCATAGTGTTGAGAGGATGGCTGATGTCCACCCTCCTGGAGAGCACTGTGTGTAAAGAAGGGGTCAACCCATCCCAAAATTGAGGGCTTGCAATCTCTTACCTGGGTGGTCAGAGACAAAAGATGAGCAGGAAGGAATTAGGAAGTGGAGAAAAAATAAATATATGGACATGCTTTGGGGAAAACAAACTTCCTGCCAGAATTTTGGACTGTTGGCTTGCTTGTGGGGTTGTGATGAAATGCTTTTTGTGAGCCTTCTCAATTGTTAAAAAAGAGGCTTTGAGCTTTATAATTCATGTATCAACATCTTGAGCTTTGTTTAAACGCTTTTCTCTATGATCGTAGCGCTGGCTTGAAATAGGATTATGGTTTGTTTTTCTTGGCTTCCCGAAATCTTACTTAAGGAGGGCTTCAGCTCCATTATTAAGCCATATTTACTGTGTAAGGACACTAACACCAATGATGAAAGCTTGTGAAATAATTCATGTGCTTCTTGTGTGTTTGGCTACTGCTTTCTATTTGTTACAGCTTTCTACAGCAGATTTTCTTTCGTATAATTTGGTGGGAGGAGGGTTATATACATATGTATCTAATTATTTTAAATGGTGGGGAAGGACTCCTCCATAGCCGCGTGCTCTGTCATTCCTGTCTGCAAAATTGCAGTTATTTATCCTCTTCAGGGTCCTGTTGCAGTCAAATTCCAGATGTCAGAGTTTGCTTGGGGTTTTAAAAATGATTTTAATTTCCTCAGAGGTCTAGAGAGGGTGTCAGGATCGATTTGCTCTCTGTGAATAGAGACTTTACTTTTGTGGGCTCTGAGCTTGAAAGGCAACTTCAGGGCCACTGTGTATCTTTCCGTAGGCTTTGGGAATATTGAAAACCAAATTATCCGGATCAGTCTCTTTTTGAAAATGTTATTTTTCCCGTAGAGGTAATTGAGAAGGCTTGTGGGGAAAATGCGATAGGTTGGGTTATCTCGATGCAACTTCTTGTGCCTAAAAACTGTACCTGCTGCTGTTGTCTTGGAGCCAAATAACCACAGGCGTCCTGTGGTGGGCTTGATGTGAGGAGAAAATACGTTTAATGGTTTTCAGGGTCCACAAACAGTATTGTGTCTTTTACAAGCAAAGAGATGCCCAAGTTGTGGGGTCCTGAAAAAGTCAAGATTTAGCCTCCCATTTCCCTGTTTCTGAACTGCAGGGAGGGGCAAAAATAAAACAGGGATGCAGCAGAGACCTGCTTGGTTGAGTGAAGTTGTTGATTGTTACGATTCCTCTGGATGAGCTTTCCTGGTGTTGGTTTTTAGGGAAAATGGGGCATATTTGTATGAATCAGTTGTACTATTTTATCCCTGCTCCCTTGATCTAGAAAGAACTTCTTTGGTGTGAGGGTGGTGAGAGCCTGCCCAGAGAAGCTGTGGCTGCCCCCTCCCTGGAGGGGTTCAAGGCCAGGCTGGATGGGACTTTGAGCAACCTGGTCTGGTGGGAGGTGTCCCTGCCCATGGCAATGGGGGTTGGAACACGACGATCTTTAAGGTCCCTTCCAACTCTGACCATTCTGTGATCCCAAGTGGTTCTTCCTTTTTCCTTGTTCCCAAAGCTGGGCTTGTTCTGCTTACTGTCCTCATGACAGAAAAAGCAAATTTTCTGGCTGGGAACAAATCCTTGCAGTACACGGTCCTTTCCATTTGTGGGTGATGAGGAGAAACGATGTGCAAAGGGGACAGGTTGCATTTTTGGGAGCTTTGCTGGACTTTGTTGCTGTAGGCACCACCTTTTTCTTGGCTGTGGAGCAGCATTTCTTCTTTGTGGCTGGAGGCAGGTGGGATCTCCTTTCACACACCCACAAAATGGGGAAAGAAAGGCTAAGATCTCCTCTAGCACACAAGGAGAGTTCACACATCTAGGACTCGCAAGGGATCCAAGAAAACATTGTTAAGATATTGCTCCAGGCCGGTCTGCACAGCTGGAAGAGATCATAGTTCAGTGTTTTGTTGGCATGCTGGTTTTCCCTTGCCTCACTCCATGTACGAGGATGTTCAATACAGTTGTTTTTAAGATGCTCTTATTACGTATTGGCTGCTATTTGCACCTTGATACGGATCTATCGATTTCCGTTTGGTCTTTCTGTGACTTTCCCTCTGGAGAATCTGGTGAGGGTTCATTCTTGGAAAAGGCTGAATTGTTTTCTTTGAATATATTACACTAAAAAAACCCCTGTGGCTGAGGAGAACAAAACTGGGCTAGAGCAGGCACCCAGGGTGGTGGGAAATTAGATAAACTGAATTCTTCTTGAATTTCTTCTATAAAATTACTGGTCTGATGGAAAATAGAGAGCTGTCTGGCTTCAGGACTAAGCAAGCAGTAAATCTCCTCCCCATGTCTGCCATGTGTTCAAGTACTGTCCTATGTCCTCAGAAGACAAATAAAGCTGTGTCTCTGCCCCCAAAGGACAACTTTTGAGAGGAATTTCTAGATTCTGGGAGTCCCTCTAACTGTTACAGTTGCTTTTATTAATTTATTTTTTTTTTATTCTCTACTATGTATACTTTTGAGGCTAAAAACTAGCTTTGCTTGTGCACTTGTCATCTTCTGGTCAGCAAACTATGACCATAATGAAAAGCCTCCAAAAACACATCTACAGGCCAGTGGCTTTCACATCTGTGTCCCTGGCTGCGGTGGCTGGACAGACCTCAGCTGAGGAGCAAGGCTGGTGCAAGCCAGCAGTTTGGAAGCTGCAGTGTGCTCTGGGTGGTCAAAACAGCCCCAACGTTTGAGGAACATAAACCACAATCAGGATGGTGGGAAGCTGTAGACACCACATTGAATGTCCACCACAAAAGATGTGGAAGGGGAAATGGAGTTCCCACAGCCTCCATGAACATCTGAACATCTTGGCAGATGCTGGTGCAGCTCTGGGGAAGAAGAGGGTGGAAACTACAGTATGTTTGTCCCACCTTACCTGTCTTTTCCTTCCATTTAATTTTTTGACCCATTTAGGCATCTCACTGTAATCAAACAGAACATCTATGCAACTTTCAGCACCTCCTGGCCAGCCCATTGAGGCAGTTTTGCTCCTTCAAAGAGCCCAGTATAGAGCAGGATGTGCTAAGGCAAAATCTGTTTTTTCTTGATTTAACTAGATAACGTGGGCTGTGTTGTAGCAAGGGAAGTTGGTGTGTTTCAGTGAAATCTGGCTACGCTCCTGAATTGCTGTTTGGAGAAGTTTCTCTCCTTGCCTTCTCCATCAACCAGTTAAATGGGTTGGTGGAGATACATTCCCTGGATCTCAATCTGAGCTATCTTATTATATGCTTCTTATTAATCATCATGCAGAGTGGATCTCCTGCTTTTGTATATTCCCCTGCATAGGTGAATAAAGGTTCTGGTTTGGGGCATATTTTCTTAGCCAGTACAGAAAGATGCTTTGGTTAAAAAGATGCTGTTGGAGAGAGATGCTCCTTCTACAGAATTTTTATCATAAAATTAAAGTGAATCCAAAATGTAATAAAGAATAAAAGAAGGGAGGTGCCATGCATCACTATTTATGGCATTATGGAAATTATGCTTCCCAAGCAGATTTTTAATTTGTACCCTGCTAGACTTGTTGACTGTAATTTATAATCCAATAAACCCATAGGTTGTTGCTCAAGGCAGGCAGGCATGCTATAGCAGGCCAAACCTAATAATTTAGAAGTAGTTTAGTAAGCTCAAGAGCAATCTGTGGTGCAATTGCTTTTATGGGCTGGTTTATCCCATTTGGCACTACCTTGTTTTGTTTCTAGCGTGCTGCTGTGTTCCGGACTTATTTGCCGCACCCCAAGAACAGCTTGTCTAATTTCTTTTGATGGATAGGGAAATGACATGGTGATATGACTTGCTCTCCAGCGTCTCAGCCTGGAGAGAAGAAGGCTCTGGGGAGACCTTAGAGCCCCTTCCAGTCCCTAAAGGGACCTACAGGAGAGATGCAGAAGGAGCAGTAGAATGAGGGGGATTGATTTCATACTGAAAGAGGGGAGATTTATATTAGATCTCAGGAAGAAATTCTTTGCTGTGAGGGTGGCGAGACATCTAGTTCTAACCCTCTACCATGGGCAGGGACACCTCCCAGTAGAGCAGGTGATAAAGGGGATACTTGTGCAGTCTTCAGAGTGGGTTTATTTCTGACCTGATTTATAGCTTTTGCAGATCCTTTTGCTCTAAGGTTGTTGACTGAGAGAGTAGAACTTCCTTTGTTGCTTTTGAATGCTTTCTGGGAGGCAGATTGGTGGAAGAAACTCCTGGGGAATTTTTATGTTAAAGTGAGAGAAAAGTAGGACAGGAGCCCTTCTGCTCCACAGGGAGCATGACCAAAGCTTTTAGTCACCCAGACTGCATAGCTCTAATATCAGTTGAGAGTCTGGAGATGGTCGAGATGCTTGTGTTATTCACAATCCAGTTCAGTGAAGTTGTCTGCGTGATGTCTGAGGATTACAGCTCTTGAGTGATCTGAAATCCAGAGGATGGCAGCACTGGTTTGGCTCAGCCTTGGTGAACGAAAGTGTGAACCTCTCTCTAAAGTCATATCCTGTTGGTTTCAAAGTTTTTTGGGGATGTTTAGTCCTTGGAAACGTGCTTTCTTCAGAGTATCTGAGTCCCGTGGAAGGGATTCTCCATCTCAGTTGGAAGATTTCACATTTAACTGGCTGCCTTGACCTCCCTGCATATGACAGTGGAGTAGTGGGGTGCTCAACTCTTCATTCTACCAGTGCAAGCAATAAGTTAAAGAAGGAATCCCCTTATTTTTGCTATATCAAGCCCTGTGACAGAGCAGAGATGTGATTTCATTCAGTACTGACTTGTATGCTCCATTTATTACCCAAGTATATGGGTAAAGCAGTTTTTGTGTGCCACAGAACTTAGTTTCCATAAAGGTGGAGTTTGTTTTTGTTTTTAAATACCTGTCAAGCAGAAAACTCAGAGCTCAGCTGCCTTCTCCAAACCGTTGTGTGATTTGACACATTTATTTTATAGTCTTTCTTGCATGACCCCGGGCAGCTACCACATCTGTCTTGCGGTTTCCTACATACGCATCTGCTGTGTGAAATGGCACTCGTGGGGGAATGCTGCATGCTAATAACTCAGTTTTGCAGACAGCATTAAGCATATCAAGAATAAAAAGATTTGGCCACAAGAATAAATCCACCAGTTCACGGATTAGACAGAGTCGGAAGGGCCCTCTAGAGATCATCTAGTCCAACTCCCCTACTAAAGCAGGATTGCCCAGAGCACATCACTCAGGATTGCATCCAGGTGGGTCTTAAAAATGTCCAGAGAAGGGGACTCCATGACTTCCCTGGGCAGCCTGTTCCAGGGCTCTGGCACCCTCACTGTAAAGAAGTTTTTCCTCATATTTGGGCGGAACTTGCCATGTTCCAGCTTATGCCTGTTCCCCTTCATCCTTTTGCTGGCAACCACTGAAAAGAGTCTGCCTCCATCCTCCTTCAACCCACCCTTTAGGAACTTGTAAACGTAGATAAGGTCTCCCCTCAGACTTCTCTTCTCGAGGCTAAAGAGCCCCAGCTCTTTGAGCCTTTCCTCCTAAGGGAGGTGCTCTAATCCCTTAGTCATCTTGGTTGCCCTACATTGGACTCTCTCCAGTAGTTCCCTGTCCCTATTGAACCGGGGAGCCCAGAACTGGATGCAATATTCCAGATGAGGACTCACCAGTGTAGAGTAGAGGGGAAGAATGACCTCCCTCAACCTACTGGCCACACTTCTCCCTATGCAGCCCAGGATTCCGTTGGCCCTCTTGGCAACAAGGGCACATTGTTGGCTCACGGAGAGCCATCCATCCACCAGGACTCCCAGATCTTTTTCCTCAGTAGTACTTCCCAGAAGATCCACCCCAACTTATATTGGTGCCTGGGGTTCTGGAGACCTTCTAATGCAGGCAATGTGCAAGGAGAGAGCTTCAATCTGTCTAATGAGCACAACCCAAACTTCTGGATGAGAGTTGGAGAACCACCACCAGTGAGGAGAAAGCACTGGGGCACCATCTTCCTAGCTGTGCAAATGACTGCTGAATAAATATTTCTAGCAAATAGTCAGTTGGCACTGAGCGGAGAGTAAAATTGGTCTGGGCTGGTTCTATTCTTCAAATTGAATTAATCCATGGGCTTTGGCTGAAAAGCAAGTGAATTTGCTTCATGGTTTCCCAATCATAGAAACGTTATGGTTGAAAGGGACCATCAAGTCCAACTTGTAACCTAGCACTGCCAAGTTACTACTAAACCGTGTGCCTAAGCCCTACGTGTACTCATCTTTTAAATACCTCCAGGGATGGTGACTCAACCACTTCTCTGGGCAGCCTGTTCCAAGGCTTGACAACCCTTTTGGTGAAAAAATTTTTCTTAATATCCATCCTAAACCTTCCCTGGAGCAACTTGAGGCTGTTTCCTCTTGTCCATTCATGCAAGCTGTGCCTTTGGGTATTTCCAAGGGGAGAGAGACCTTTTTGTTCCCATGTTGTGTTTTTCAGGCATGGAGGTATCAAGCCAAAGGGAGGTGATATGCTCCAGGATGTACCCAAGGACATGATCTGAATTGTGTAAGGGACCAGCAATCTCAATCTGCTTGTTTAAATGGTCCAGGACCTGTTGTATTGGAGGCTTGGCTAAACTGGATGTTTTAGTGCCCATCTCTGGCAACAGTTCTCTTCCTGGAAATACCAATGTCCGTATGGAACTTTCCCTGTGACTTCCCAATGTGAGGTTGGGAATGTCACGTTCCATCTTTTTCCTGTCTCTCGCCTCCCACAAGCTTGACTGTAAATTAGGTTGGGCTGTGGTCCCAGTCTGCTGCAATGTGATTTATTAACGTGGGTTTTTTTGGGGGTGGGGTGGGGGTGTCTGATGTAGTGCAGTCATCTCATTGGGCCTTCTGTGGGGGTCCTGGGCTGGAGAAATCAGTTCTGACTCTTCCTTAATGGATTAACCATCGGCAGAAAAGCTTTGCTCATCAAATATTCATGCCCTTTTGCTGGTGGAAAAAAATGTTTCTCATGCCAGGAAGGAAATGGCTCCATCTCTTTATTCTCCCAATCCTTTTTGTTATTCCCAGGGATACTGACCAGAGCCAGGAAATACTTTGGGAAATGCCCCCTCTGATATGAGACAGGTAATTGAAGATTCATCTGTCTTTCAGGCACGGGCTGATGGTGCTAGCAGTCCTTGAACTTTCAGCATCTAATAGAGACCATTTGGAGCTAGAATGTCAAGGGGGATGATGGAAGAGCCTTTGCTTGAATAATTCAGGCAGAGTCTGAATGAAGATTGGCAGGGAATAAGCCTGTGTTACTGGAAATCACAGTCCATGTACATGTGACAGCCCATCAAGGAGATGGCCACCTTGCTTCAGCAACCAAAGCTTACAGTTCAGTCCTTTTTTCTTTGTCATGATTTTCCTAATAAAACATTAATAACCTGTTTGGTATTAAACGTGACAAGAAAATTCAAAAGATTGCATCCCTTAGGGGAGCTACTTAGCTCTATTGCTTTTTCTTTGTCCTGCCCCTTGTAATAGCTGCGGAGTGTTTTGGTACTGGAGTAAGTCCAAGGTGAGTCTCCTCTTGAGCTTGTAGACTTAAACAGCAGATGCACCTCCTACCTCTGAGCTTCCTTGCCTGGTTTTGGGTAGGAAGGGACAAAGAGTCATAGAATCATTTTGGGTGGAAAAGACCCTTGGGATCATCAAGTCCGACCATCTACCCTACTCTACAAAGCTCTCCCCTACGCCATATCCCCCAACACCCGTGATATTCTCTTAGCGGCTTTGAAGTGTTAATAACCTGAAAGTTGAAGAGTGATTTTTATCACGTCTATAAAAAAAACCCAACAACACACACATCGGAAATAAGGCTTTGCGCATCCTATATTTCGAAGCTCTACCAGTCCCACTGAAACGGGAGCTGAGGTGCTGTGGATAATTTGGATATTTCCTGTGACAAAGAAACCCGGACTGTTTGGGTGGGCGTCCTGCAGGCAGGCGGTTGGAAGCCTCATGGTTGGCTGTGGATCTGTAAATCGGGGCTTTACTTTACTTTTCCATTGCCCCATGCTTTGTGCAGTCAGTGTTTACTGCCAGCGTGAACAATAAGCAGGCGTCTTGTACCTAACATACCTTGATTGAAGTGCTTGTAATTATGAGCCATGACTGCTGTAGCTATTAATGGGAATATTACACATCCTTTCCTCACCTGCTGTTTCTCACTGGAAAAACTTGGATGCTCTGAGATGCACCGAAGGGCTAAGGGCCCAGAGAAGCCCAGATAATGAGCCCAGAACTATGGCTCATTGTAGACCATTCATCCCCCAAAACTCTTTCTGTGTCCAGTTCTGGGCTCCCCAGTTCAAGGAGGACAGGGAACTGCTGGAGAGGGTACAGCAGAGGGCTACAAAGATGAT
>JAOQGH010000001.1:199426925-199437411 GCA_025769975.1 Gallinago jamesoni
AGGCTGCCCAGAGAGGTGGTGGAGTCTCCTTCTCTGGAGACATTCAAACCCCACCTGGACATGTTCCTGTGCAACCTACTCTGGGTCGACCTGCTTTGACAGGGACTTAGACTAGATGATCTCCAGAGGTCCCTTCCAGCCCCATATCATTCTGTGATTCTGTGAAAATGTCTACCCTAACAATACAATCTTCTGCTTGGGGATTTTGATGTTCAAGCCCACAGAGATGGCAGATCCCTTTTCAGTGACTGTGCAGATTAACTTTCCTGCTGTAGGTTTTGTTGCAGAAGGAATTATACTCTTGCAGGAAGAGGAAGAGAAATGGTTTGGAAAGCTTTTTTTCGGGTGGGGGGGGGGGGCGGGAAGTAAACATTAACTTAATGTAAAATCCAATTATTTTTTTTATCTCTGCCATGCATTTGTCTTCCCTTGTTATTCCTTCAAATCCAAGATATTTATCATGGTCTGAACAGAGGAGGAGAAAAAAAAAATTACTTCTGATAGCAATGTGGTTAACAGCCTTTAGAGCACCTTGACTGTCTGCCAAGGGTTCCTTCCGTTGTGCTAGCTGCTCTTAAACTTCTAAAGTGGACAAAATGCCCGTGGCAACCTGTGTGCCCAAGCTGACTGCTCAGCCTCTCTGCAAGGCTCTTTCATTTGAGGAAAATACCTTGAAAATGGTGTCCATGGATTGAGCTGTTAATTCCTGGAAGGGTCTCACCTCCCTGCTTCTCTTTGCCACTTCTGCTGAAGTTTCTGTTGAGGACAAAATAAGAAATAAGCGCTTGTTTTGACTGTTTTAATGTCCACTTGGGGAGGGTTGCAAAGGCTTGAGTTGATCTCTGAAAACTCTATATACGGAGTCCTACTAACCTTTACCTTCATACTCCAGTCTCTGTGCTTGCTTATGGAGAATATTATTGGCCTGTCTGTCTCCTTGTGCCATTCAGAGTTCATGTAGGCCACAATTTACCATGAATTAATTAGGATGGAAAGGGAGTAGTACCCTCCCACAGCGGATGGGGCAGCCCATGGCCATTACACAAGGCTGTGATAGCCCCGCTGTTCAGAAGGTGACCCTGTCTCTTTGAAGTTCGGTGAGAGAAGAGAATAAATTAATGCCACTTGAGAAACAGAGACTGTAACATGTTTAGCTCATGGGGAAACAACTTGATTCCCATTAATCTTCACAGGGAGCACTAATGAAAGACCAGCCCAGAGAAACTAGCAGTTTTAAAAGATGAGAAAGACGATGGCATACCAGGATCTGAGCTGCAGGGGTGGGATGTTGGCTGTGATTTCCTCTTCTCTTTTTCGCCCCCCTCTGTTGTTTGCATAGCTTCATAGGTTGGGTTCTCCTCCTACATCTCTGATTCACAGCAAGGGGCTAAACTTTTGGGAAAGTGCCGTTGCCTGCCTGTCTGGATCATCTGGGAATCGGAGGAGGATTTTATGGGTTGCGGCAGAGTGCCTAGTAGATGAAAACCAGTGTAAAGTGGAAATAATTGATCCCCTTTCCCACCCTGCTCTGTGCAGGTATGAGGTGGCGGCAGCACATCCACAGAGAGCCCTGCAGCTCTCTGCCTCTGCAATCGCACCCTTTCTCCCTTAGCAGCAAAAATCAACATTTACACCCAAGGAGGCCAGCCCTGCTCTTACTGAGCTGTTTGTCACACTCTGGTGCTCACGGCATTTTTGGCTCCTCTATAAAGCAGCTTGGTTTTATGCCAATGAAAGCAACTTTGTGAACAGTTAATTTTAATTTATTTTTTTAAGAAAAACTTGTGGACAGCTGAGGATGTGAGTAATTAATAGATGTATATATTAGTCCTCTGGACATGTTAAATCTGTGGTAGTGCGGGGGAGAGTTCAAACTCTGCTGTTACTTATCATGGAGGGTGGATTGTGACTGGACCTATGTCAAGGGAAGACATTCCTTGGCTCCATGAGAAAGTTGAAGGATCATTGAATTTACATCTTGATACCTTGGTATGATGCAAGTTGTGCCTAATTTTGGGCTGAAGCAAACAACTGCCTTAGTCCCTTCCACTGCAGGAAAGAGGTTGTGTGTGGTTTTGATAAGAGTATCTTTTGGGATGCTGTTGTTGACACTGTGGGCAGTGCCCATGTCATGATCTATTCCTGTGCTGGGAAATATTTTTATGAGTGTGTATCCTAGATGTGAAACCAAACCCCATGTTGCTTGTTTGCCTATAAAATCCCAGGCTGCAAAACTGTGATGCTTTGGGAATTCTTTCCCTACATAACTTCCCTGAGCTGTTTTTTTTTTCCCCGTGTATCCTATCAGTTTGGTCCATCCATCTCCTGTCCAGAATAGCTGCTTTATCTCCCACCTACTAAATAGTCCTACATGGGGTTGTGCAAAGAGATGGTATGGAAACAGGGTTCTCATTCCAAATGTCCGGTGTTGTGGACGAGAGCTGCAAAATTAGCACTTTTGCCTGGCATGTTTTACAACCAATGAACTGTGAAACAGGGAAAAATCTTGAACTTTGACTGTCTGGGTTATTTTCAGGGTGAGATCTTTTGAACTTCTAGGAAATGCCCTCTTCAGGAGGGGAAAGTCAGGCTGGCCGTGATGCTGTTTAGAAGAATACTCTTGAGTACGGCAAGGTACCAAAACAACAGTATTGCAGACTTGCTATTTCTGGAACACTTTCTATTGGACGGATCGAAGTGCTTTAATCAATGTGCAGTTCTTGATGAGAGGGATAATTATTCCTTTTTTTTTTTATGGAGTGTGAATGTAAGAGAGATTAAAATGGCTTTTCTGAAATTGCAAGCAGTTTTATGGCAAGGAAATGAACTGAGCTTTCCCTCTAAAGAGCATCCTCCCAGCGTGCTTTGGTGGTCTCCAGGGACCCCCACTGGGCGTCCCAGCAGAAATGTTAAGTTTGTTCTAATTCTGGAAAGGTGAATCAGGAATGTCCCTCCCTCGGGGGCCCAGTACCTCATCTCACCTGCGATGTCCCCTGCTCACTGTGTGTCTTTATGCTTTTGCTGCAGGCGATCATATGGTAATAAATGAAGCTATGAAAAATAGATTTATTTGGACAGTGCCATTATTTGGGGATTTTAACAGTTCATGTGCTGGTTTGCCATTGGAAAGCACCAGGAGACAAAACAGTTGTCATGCCTTTTTGATGCATGGAGTGATCGAGCTCTCGCTCATGCTTTAAACAGGATGGAAAGAGCCCACTTCTCTTGTCTGCCTGTTGGTTGCTTGCATTTTAGCCATGGTGATGCGTACCAAAAGGAAATAGCTGCAGGGAGACTTCATGGCTTCCCTCTAGACAAGCATGGCAGAGTTGTTATGTAGTTCAATTTTGCAATTCAGAATTATAAACATCACAGAAAATGTTCAATTGCAACAACAGTGAGGTGTAATCTTTACCGAAAGGGTTTTCAGGCATTGGAATGGGCTGCCCAGGGAGGTGGTTGAGACACTATCCCTGGAGGTGTTCAAGAGATGAGTTGACATATTACTTGGTGATATGGATTAGTAGTGGATTGGTGTTGGTTTTGGGTGTGGTGTGGAGTGTGTGGGTTTTTTTTGTTGTTTGGGGTTTGTTTTGTTGTCTTTGTCTTTGTTTTTTTTCTTCCTTGGTTGGACTAGATGATCTTAAAAGGTGTCTTCCAACCTAGGTGATTCTGTGATTTGTCAGAGCTGCTGGAAAGGGGACCTTGTGTAAGTCAGACCTTCAGCATCTTTGCTGCAGCTTTTATTAGCCAACGATTTTGGCTTGCTATCATCGTCATTTTGGTGCTTTTTGGACATCAATTTCTGAATAACACAAGTGTTTAGATTCTACTGCTTTATGACTTTCTTTGCTGCTGTCCTCAGCTAGACTTCAGCTGGCTTGCCAGGCAGCACAGCTTGGATGATCAGCCCTTGCGAATGCCTTCTTTAAGCTGTCATTGTCTGTCACTTGTGACCCTGATGGAAAGAGAAGATAGGGCCTATGTGGATTTCCAGTCCAACCTGTTCTAGGTGAACCTGCTTTGGCAGGGTGTTGGACTTGCATGATCTCCAAAGGTCCCTTCCAACCCCTGCCACTCTGTGATTCCATGTGGGGAAAAGTTCTGGTGTGGCTTTTGGCACCACTTTTATTGATATTCCTGGTCTACCTTTCTCCATCTGCATCTGCTGGCATGGACATGGCTCTGTGCAGATGGACCAAAACGACCACTGTGAGACAAGCTTGGCAGATTTTACAAACGTAGCCTGTCACCTTGTCTAGAGGCACAACATATTGGTATCTGTTGTTCTTTGTAAGTAGGGAGGCAAGCAGGACTTTCCTAGACCCAAATAAATGGAATCTGATCTGGGGTGTGATACAGGAGTCCTTTCAGATCACCATTGCCAGGGTGAGCTTCCTGGTCATTCTGTCAACATCTGTCCATCTCTCCTTTGACTCCTCGTTTCTAGTTTTCTATTTGTCTTTCCTTTTGAGGGAAGATGGGAGACCTCATATTGATATCAAGAATGGCATGAATCACCTCTTTTCCTATCAAGTTTTTGTCTTGTATTATGGGCTGGTGATGCTCTCACCCTCTCAACAAGCAAAGAAATCCCTGGAGGTTTTTTTTCTGCCAAGCACCATGACAAAGTAGCATGTTTGGTTTACTGACACTTACTGCCAAGAAATTATCCAAGGCGTCAGATTGCTGGTTCTTTCTTTTCCCAGTCCCATCCTTTGCCCTTGAATCCATTTTACATCTTTATCAGGCTGTTTTGGGGTAGGGCTATTTGCTCTGAACTACCAGAGTATTTTACAACAGAATTCCTGTAAACACTTCCGCCATACAGTAATTCTCTTTAAATAGGGATGAATATTCAGCATTTATCCTGTCTGCCGTTCTTCCCAGTGAAAGCCATGCTTATTAAACCCGTAAACAGCAAAGAGGAAAGAGCTGGAGGCATATCAGAGCCTGGGATTAGACTGAGTTGGATGAGCTGCAAAAGCAGTCTGGGGCCAGGACAGAAATAGGATCAGCAAAGGCAAATGTGAAGCTTTTTTTTCCTCTGGCATGGAGTGATCTGTTGAGATGCAGAGAGCGGCTGGGCCACAGCTTTCTGAAAGTATCTGGGGAGTTTAATGTCTGCAACCTTTTCTAGGCCTGGCAGAGGACCCATCTAGCCAAATGTCTTGTTTCTAACTGGGGCCAGGAGCAAACAGCTAGGGAAAGACCTTTTAAAAACCCTAGGATGTGCACAAAATGATCCTTCTTCTGATAATCAGTTTTTCTGAGATTTTTTGTGTAAAAGGTAGTACTGAGGCCACTACATTTAATAGCCTTCATTGTCTCTATTCTTAGCTAACTTACATAGTGCTTTTTTTTTTTTTTTTCAATTAAACCAATTTTTAATCTTAAACCCCATTGCCCCCGGATGTCAGTGCCTTAATTAAAGCGAACCATAAGCTGAGTGCAAGTCAACAACATCATGCGCCTGCGAAAAAGGACTGTCACAAGACTGGGATGCGTTAGCAGGAATCACACCCTCAGGAGACATCAGGGATGCGGTCCTGCTGCTGCTTGATGCTGATGAGAGCTCAGCAGGGATGCGGTGCCCAGCAAGGTGCTCCACTTCAGGCAAAGCTTGGACCTCATCCAGCTGGTCCATGCAAAAGCGATGGGCTGCGTGTTCTTGATGTGTTGTTTTGTTGTCTAGAAGACCGTCATCACTAGAGACTGAAAGAGATGGACCTATTTAGGCTAGAAAAGGTAGCTGCCTCCAGATATGCCAAGTGTTTGGTAAACATTAACATCAGTAATAGGTTTCTAATACTCAAATAATTCTATTGGTATGGCCAGAAGCACTGGGTATCACTGCTTAGGTAGTTTGGGAAAGATACAGTAGATTAACAACATTGTCAGGAGCTATGAAAGTACAATAAATCACGCTGTGGGGGGTAGATTGGGGAGCCCCTATCACTCTGTCCTGTTTTCTCATGAATTGGAGGCTCCCTAAGGGATTTATGTTTACCTCTGTGCTGAATGGAAGAGGGAAAATGTAATTGCAGGAGGCAGAGCTGGTCCAGGACACTACTGTTGCTCCAGAAAGTCTCCTGGGGGCCACTAATAGCCAGAAACAGCCCTGGCTCCAGCTGTGACTGTCTCTGGAATGGTGCAGGAATTCCTGTCTCTGCACCATTGAGAGTTGCCAGCATTTTTTCATGATGATTATAGCTGCTGGGATCCAGTTGGATGCCGCCTCTGTTCAATCAATCATAGAATTGTCTAGGTTGAAAGCGACCTTTAAGATCATCTAGTCCAACCATAAACCTAACTCTGATAAAAAAAAAAAAAAGGAAAAAAAAAAAGAAGGGAAACCATACAAAAACTCCCCACATCACCAAACCATGTCACTAAGCACTATGTCAACCCGTCTTTTGAAAACCTCCAGGGATGGTCCCTCAACCACTTCCCTGGGCAGCCCATTCCAAGGCTTAACCTTTTTTGTGTAAACATTTTTCCTAATATCCAATCTGAACCTCCCCTGGAGCAACTTGAGGCCGTTTCCTCTTGTCCTGTTGCCTGTGACTTGGGAGAAGAGACCAATCCCTGCTTCTCTACACCCTCCTTTCTAGGTGAAATATACCTAGAGAGAAACTGATCCTCTGTGATGCCGGAGCATGGGGAGAAGGAGGGGTAGGCAAGTGTTGGTTATCCCTTCGTTTGGATACCTTTATCCCTCTGCTAGGTAACTGGGCAAGCAAAACCCCCTGATTGCTCCTCAGCTTTGCGAGTCTGTGAGCCCTGAAGCCCGAAGGGAATTCTGCCTGACTACCTTTTCTGGTTATGTTTTTTTTGGGGCTGGGAGCCAAGGTGTTTTACAAAGTGTAATAATGGTATTTTTAGAGATTTGGCTCTCTTTTTGTTGCATCTGCTGATCTACAGTTCAATTACGGCAGCCCCAGCAGGAGCACATATTTCAATAATATGTTCTCTGCCACTTTCTTTGGCCTGTTAAATTGAATTGTAAATGGAGCATGTCGCAGCTCAGAAGTCTCATTCATGGCCTTCTCTAACAAGGTGTACTTAGAGCTATTGGGCGAGTCTTTGTAATAATCAAATAAGATATGTCTTGAGATGTGCAATGGCTGAGTTTAGGAAGCGTCTGGTTAGCTATTGGAACTTCAGCAGCCAGAATGTCAGGATGTTT
This sequence comes from Gallinago jamesoni, assembly GCA_025769975.1. Classification (NCBI taxonomy): domain Eukaryota; kingdom Metazoa; phylum Chordata; class Aves; order Charadriiformes; family Scolopacidae; genus Gallinago; species Gallinago jamesoni. The sequence continues at coordinate 199,434,115 of JAOQGH010000001.1, forward strand.
TTCGTTTTCCTCCTTACTTCAGACCCGTTGTCTGTTAGATCAAATTTCTTCCTTTTTCTTCCCACTTATTTATTGGCAGATGCCTCTTATGCAAGACTGTAGTGTGTTATCAAGGAGTAGTGAAACAGCTAAAACCATTGTAGTGTTTATGAATCATAGAAGGCTTTGAGTTGGAAGGGACCTTAAAGACCATCCAGTTCCAACTCCCTACCCTGGGCAGGGAATCCTCCCACCAGACAGGGTTCCTCAAAGCCCTGTCCAGACTGGCCTTGAACCCCTCCAGGGATGGGGCAGCCACAGCTTCTCTGGGCAACCTGGACCAGTGCCTCACCACCCTCACAGGAAAGAATTTCTTCCTCATATCTCATCTCAATCTCTCCTCTTCCAGTTTAAAGCCATTACTCCTCATTCTATGGCTCCCGTCCCTGACCAAGAGTCTCTCCCCAGCTTTCCTGGAGCCCCTTGAGGGGCTGGAAGGGGCTCTAAAGTCTCCCTGGAGCCTTGTCTTCTCCAGGCTGAACACCCCCAACTCACAGCAGAGGGTCTCCAGACCTTGGACCATCTCCGTGGCCTCCTCTGGCCCCACTCCAACAGGTCCATGTCCTCCCAGCGCTGGAAGGTCAGCACAGGAAAGACAACACCTTCCTTGATGAAGTGGCCAGAGTGGCTCAAATTGGTTGATAGATGTGTCCTTCCATTCAGTCCATCTCCTGCCTGGAGAGGGATGAAGCAAATGGAAAAAGTGCCATACGTTATGAGATTTGAAGTACTAAGCAAAGACGGGAATAAGAAAGTTGAGGACGAAGAGTAAAAAAAGAGGAGCTGGGGAACGTGTTTGAGTGGAGTTGTGTACCGGATATTCATGATCTTAGCTTTTAGATGGAGAGATGATGAGGCCTTTGGACAAGTTACAAAGGACTATGAGAGCTGACTGATGCAGTGTGGAGTCCTGCAGACTGCCGCCTGCTCTCTTCTGGGTTCGCGAGTCTTAAATCCAACAGAGGGATGAAAGCTTGATCCCTCTGCAGCCTCTTTAAGGTGAGAGAGTTGAAGCCCAGGCGCCTTGATTCCGTTCCCGATGTATGTAAGGTCTGGTAGGTCATCATCTGCTAGTCAAGCGTATTGATTTGCTCGCTTAAATGCTTCAAATCCTTGGAGTCTACAAGGTACTTTCCTTTTGTTAAATCCCTCTGAAATATGAGATTTAGCAACTGGATGTGCTTTTTGGCAGTGAAGGCTGATTGCATCCTGGGCTGTAATAGTGACAGTGCAGCCAGCAGCTAGAGGGATGTGGGATTTTCTCTCTACTGATGCTTACGAGACCACATCTGAGCACTGGGTCTGGTTTGGGGCTCCCTAAAACTAAGGCAGGTTTTAGGGAGTCCCAGACAGACTCCAAATGGGGTGGAGCTGGAGCCTGAGATCACAGAATCTTCATGGTTGGAAGGAACCTTCGAGATCATAAAGTCCAACCATACACAGACACATAAAGTAAAATCAACCAACAGTCTCGGGTACTAGAGCATGCCCTGAAGTGCCATGTCTACACGTTTCTTAAAAACCTCCAGGGATGGTGACTCCACCACCTCCCTGGGCAGGCTGTTCCAGTGCCTCACCATTCTCTCAGTAAAATAATTTTTCCTGATATCTAATCTAAACATCTCCTGCCACAACTTCAGACCTGTTGTTATTCCCTTGGGAGAAAAGGCCAACTCCCACCTCTCTACAACCTCCTTTCAGGTAGCTGTAGAGGGCAATGAGGTCTCCTCTCGGCCTCCTCTTCTCCAAGCTAAACATGCCCAGTTCCCTCAGCCTCTCCTCCTATGACTTGTTCTCTAGACCCCTCACCAGCTTGGTGGCTCTCCTCTGGGCATGCTTCAGCACCTCAATGTCCTTCTTGTAGTGAGGGGCTTAGAACTGAACACAGTTCTCAAGGTGACACCTCACCAGTGCCAAGATATTTGAGGAGAGGCTGAGCTGGAGTTGTGCAGCAGGAGAAGGGAAGGAGGGATCTTACTGCTTTCTAAAACTATCTAAGGATTGGCTGCAGAGAAGATGGCAGCTCTTGGCAAGAGGCAATGGACATAAGCTGCATCAAGGGAAATTCTACTTTGACACTAGGAAAGTTTCTCCCCCTGAGGGTGGTCAAACCCTGAAGTGGGACCCAGGGGAGGGTGGGAATTTCCGTCCTTAGAGACATTCAGACCTTGCTAGGACATTGCCCTGAGGAGCCTGCCCTGAGTTGGCCTTGCTTTGAGTGGGACTTTAGAGCAGAGCCTGCCACAGAGGCCCCTTGCTGCCTCATTTATTTTATCTTTAAATGTTTACTGGGATCTGCATTTGACCTTTGACGCTGTTATCAGAGCTAACGAGCTCAAAATCGACTGGGGTGGAAAATTGTTCACATTTATAGCACACAAGTCGCTGTTTTTAAGGCCTGTGTGTCCGCATACCACGAGTTATTAATGAAATTTTGTAACTTCACTGTGGGAACTGAAGTCCTGTGAGCACTGACAAAATGCTCCAGCTGATATTTGTTCTTGTTTGTCCTCAGTTCCTGATTCTAATGGGCGCAGCTGGGAGACGTAGTCATCTTTCACCTTCAGAGATGATTTAATAACTCTCTTGAAGAAGATTTTATTTTCCTTATTCGCATGAGGTCCAATTGGGTAATCCGGAAATGGAGAATGATGCTGTCAATTTTTCTTTTGTATTCACTGGATAAGTGTTAGCTTCCCTCCCTTCTGCTCTAAGCTAATACTGATAAATGCCAACAGGAAATTGATTCTTGAAAATGTCAGAAAATAGTATAGTGAAGACTCATTAGTAAACTCTTCATTGTATCCGGGAGCGAATTTAAACGACGTGGAAATGCGCTTGAGTAATGGTGGTGCTCCAATTTGAGTCTAGCTCTTGCATTGGCTCTTGAGGTAGAGAGCAGTTATTTAGGACTACGTGGCCTTGATCCTTCAACAAAATCCATTTATTTGCCAGAGGCGGGTGCCTGAGCTGGTGGATATTTAGGGACACAAGGCTGATGTGCACTGCAGGAAGATAAAATACCTTTTCTGTCTTGCTGTGTTTGCAAGTTTGAGGGCCTGGTTGTATTGGATGTCTGTGTGGATGCTGTCTGAATGTAAAGCCTTCAGCATGGAGATTTACAGTTTTCTGGGGGAAAATGGTAAATACCTTGCGGCAGGGAGATGGAGATAAGATTTATCCACAGGTTGCTTAGCTGCTCTAGTTAATATAGCTTACCTTTTCTGTAAGCTCTGTGTTTAAACTGGTAGGTGCTTT
>JAOQGH010000001.1:199440914-199482262 GCA_025769975.1 Gallinago jamesoni
GAGCAACCTGGTCTGGTGGAAGGTGTCCCTGCCCATGTCAGGGCATTGGAACTAGGTGATCTTTAAGGTCCTTTCCAACCTGAATAATTTTATGATTCTATGATAACCTCACCCCTATATGTAAGGTGAAAGCTTGCTTGTTGTGGTTTCAGCTGCTTTGGGAGAGCTTAGGGAACCTCCTGCCACAGAGGGTTTGGTGCAGTCCTCACAATTGGATGTGAATGGAAAGGGGGAATGTCTGTTCCCATCTGTGAGCTGCCATGATTAGCTATCCTGGTATAAATGGGGGCATGCTCCTAGCAGTGGCATTTGACTTCCTGCACCGGAAAGCTTCTCGGGATGCTCAAGTTGGAAGGGACCCAACTTCGCCCACGCTGATTGCTGGGCCGTTGTTTGCCATGAGCTAATCCGTGCAGGAATGGAGCCCTTAATCCATCCAGCATTGGCATTTCCTCTTGCCCGTTCACAGTTCAAAGCAGGCTTCTCTTCTTACAGTTCGTTTTGAAACTCTACATTGCTTCTAGATGCCAGAGAGGATGCTGGAGGCGGTGGGTTTGGCTTTAGAGGGGGGCTCCTGCAGTTTTATCCCAAGGTCAGGAGGTGTAGGCACATCTCAGGGATGCAGGTCCTGCTGCTTGCTTGGCATGAGCTGACAGAGGTCTCCAGCAACCACCACAAGTGGAGGAGGGCATTTCAGGACTAGTGTTAACTGGGGTGACTTCAGCAACTTCAGTGAAGTGAAATGTTTGTGCTCTGCTTCACCCATAGGCTGCCGACAAATCAGCTGGCTCTAGCCTTGGCTTTTCTTGGCTTTAAAATGGAGCTGAAAGGAGCAGATGTTCATAGAATCATAAAATGATTTGGGTTGGAAGGGACCATCAAAGATCATCTAGTTCCAACCCTCTTTCCATGGGTGGGGACACCTCCCACCACACCAGGTTGCTCAAAGTCCTATCCAGCCTGGCCTTGAACCCCTCCAGGGATGGGGCAGCCACAGCTTCTCTGGACAACCTGGGCCAAGGTCTTACCACCCCCACAGCAAAGAGTTTCTTCCCCCCCTCTCATCTCCATCTCCCCTCTTTCAGTGTAAAACCCTTCCCCCTCTTCTTAGGGCTCCCCTCCCTCATCAGGAGTCCCTCCACAGCTTTCCTGGAGCCCCTTGAGGGACTGGAAGGCAGTTACATGGTCTCCCCGGAGCCTTTTCTTCTCCAGGCTTAACAATCCCAACTCTTAGGCTCTCTTATTTATTTGATGAACCCTTTATCAAGCCTTTAGATCACTAAATTGGCTATTAACTTCCTAAAGAGCAGATCAGCACGGCATCAAGATCTGAATAGAGTGTGATTTGAAGGCAGAACAGAGAGGGAGCATTTAAGATCTTAAAATCAAGATTGCCCAGGCTGAGACACCATTGCTCAGAAATAGCTATCATTGCATTTGCACCTTTTCTTGAGGTTTAAGTATTTTTTTATAATTAAGTGAGTCAATCAGAACATATGTCCCTTAGGCCTGTCTCGGGCATGGAGGCAGAATGGAGGAGTACATGATGTAGTGAGATCACATCAAATTGTCTATTTACTGCCAAGTATATTCCCAAAGGTCACTGAAATGCTGTGCAACGAGCTAAGCTGCCCCCTCCACTCTTCCTTTGCACCCAGCTGGAGGAGTTGGCTGTACTGGCTGAAGGGACAGTACGACATTGGCTCAAGGTTAGATATTAGGAAGAAATTCTTTGCTGTGAGGGTGGTGAGAGCCTGGCCCAGGTTGTCCAGAGAAGCTGTGGCTGCCCCATCCCTGGAGGGGTTCAAGGCCAGGTTGGACAGGACTTTGAGCAACCTGATCTAGTGCGAGGCGTTCCTGCCCATGGCAGGGGGTTGGAACTCAATGATCTTTAAGGTCCCTTCCAACTCTAACTGTTTTATGATCCTCTAAATTATCAAAGGAAGAGATTGAGTCTAACCATTAACCTCACATGGACAAAACACACCACTACCCCATGTCCTTCTGCACCACATCTGCCTGGCTTTTAAATACCTCCAGGGATGGTGATTCCACTGCTTCCCTGGGCAGCCTCTTCTAAGGCTTGACAACCCTTTCAGTGTAAAATTTTTTTCCTAATATCCAATGTAAACCTCCTGTGGTGCAACTTGAGGCCATTTCCTTGTGTTTTATCACCTGTTCCTTGGCCTTTCTAGAACAGCATAGCATTGAGTTGTGTCCACCCCACAATTCAGCAGGGGATGGCTGTGACAGACAAATGCATGTTAGCTCTGTGAGTGGCTTGTTTTGGTAGAGGATCGCTTTTTCTAGTCACAGCCAGGGAACGTCCTCTAAAGATGCTTTTTGAAAAGCCTGGATTTGTTGATGGTTGAATTTCTGTGGTTTACAAATGGTATCACGCTAAGAGATGTCTTCCAGGATACGTGCTATCAGCTCAAATATGGAAATCAGTGAGAAGCTTCATCGCTTCTAATACAACATGTTCAACTAAATTGAAATAATCCCTGTAGGAGGGATAGGTGGGAGTGTGTATGTAGATGAACTTCATAATATCTCCTACAGATCTTACAGGAGAGAAAATAATCTTCCTGAGCCTCTTTGCTTTCCTGCGTCACCGGTGCCAGGTGGTAAATAATGCTGCGACCTTCATCTTGTCTTGGGGGAGCTGCAGCAAAACAGGCTGCAGACTTCAGTTAACCCAAACTAATCCCCCAAATTGGCAAATCTCTTCTGTGCTCTGTGACGTGAAGTTCAGGGCTGTTTTTAACAAGTTCGATTAAAACCTGCAGACCAGGAGCAGGTGAAATGCAGGAGGCAACTTCACAGTTGAATCACAAACTGGCTCTTTTTGTGGAAATTTAAATTAATTTGTAGTTTTGTGGGTTGTTATTTTTTTATTTTATTTTGCTCTCTTCCCTTGCTTTGGTGTTGGTTACACTCCCACCTCACTCAGGGTGGGGATTGGAGATGCCCGAAAGTGGTGGAGAGTGTAGATGAAACACTGTTTTTTTTAAAAAAAAAAATTCTTTTTTATTTATTTGGGGTTTTTTTAGGAATTCTGTGGTATTAAAAGAATTTGAATATCAGTAACGAACTGCAACTTGGCAACATGTGTCAGTCTTCATTTGTTTCCTTTTGGGGCTGTTCTGGCTATGTCTGTAGACACTCTTGGAATAAGAAATCTTATTCCTCTTGCTAGAAGTGGCCACACCATGGACCAGAGATCACAAGTGCAGCAGTACGCGAAAGATACCTGTTTTTAAAAGTGCTTCTGCAGCACAAAATCTTCAACCTGTGCCTGACCCTTTTAAACATTCTCACTTCAAAATTGCTTCTCTTGTTTTAGCTGATACTCCTTCCATCCTTCTTTGGGCTGTGGCCATCTCAGTGGGTGTGCTCCATGACTTTACCCACGGACCTGTTGGCTTTTTGAGGGGGTTAACTGAGTGCATGGTACATGTCCTTTCCAACCATTCAGCTGGTGGAAAAAGGTGACTCTCCATTTATTGCTTTCCTTTAAGGTTAAATGCTGGTATAATGAGGTTAATACTGTTTTGTACTACTCTGCAAGGTGTCATGGCTACATCTGCATTAGGGAGTAGTGTGGTCCAAGAGAAGAGGTTTGTGAAAGGAGATAGGCGATGCTGAGATCCTGACATCCGTGGTAGAAACATTTTGGAGGTGGTGGTGTGGTCATGTAGGCCTATCTCTAATCTGGTCCTGTGGACTGAGTGCCCATTGGCGATTGAGGTGTATTGGGTTTGTTCCTGGAGAACACCTTCTGGTTTAGCTTCACCCAAAGCCCTGTAGGGATGTGAACCAGAACACAGAAAGCAGGATAAAAGGGTGAGCTACTTCCCAAATGCATCCTGATATGAATGAAGGTGCTAATACAGAAGTACTTTGAGTTCACTTGCTGGACAATACTGAGTGCTGTGTGAGCTCAGCGCAAGCAACTGGTAACTAGTGAGCACATCCATCTTATTCCCATGGGAAGAGCGAGAAACCAAAAGTGAAGGGTGGGGAAGGGAAGGTTTTCTAGAACAACTGCTAAAAATGTCAATGCTGACAATCTTATAAAATCTTATGGAACTGAAAATGTGGATGTTTTTTCAAGCACCTTCAGACTTTCCAGTGGTTCTAGTGCCTGAATTTCTGTAGGTGAGGTTTCCTCCACCTACCTGTGGCTGTGACTGAGTGATCAGGATGATGTGATTTTTAAGTCTTTATTTTTGGCCATAGAGGCTCGAAGCTGTTGCACGTTGCAGAATTCACCTTGCTTGAAAGCATGTGAGGAGACAGCAAAGCCTCTCAAACTCTTTTAAATGGGGGATGTTGGAGGGGGCGCTAAAGACAACGTATTGTGCACGTAGGTCAGATTCATGTAGGTTGAGCTTCTGGTTCAGTTTGTGCTGAAAAGCATCAGTGATGCTGGAAAGATGTTCCCTGTTCTTCTGAAAGCCCACTTGGAATTGTGCTTGAACTCACTGAAGTATGCCAGCCCTTGAAGAATTTGACTGGGTTTTCAGAAAATCAGCCAGGCCAATAGATCTGGCAAGTGCACCACCAAGGACAGACCAGAAATAGCTTTTGGAGAGCTTGACACAAGTTATACTGCCTGCATGGAAATGAGGGGGGAAAAAAAATATATATAAAGAAGGCCAAACATGTTCTGAAATGTTTTCCTTGGCTTGTTTATCAAATCAGTGTCATCCAGTGCATGAATACTGGCCAAGCTTATCCCATAATGACCTTTAAAGAGCTGGAGGATATATTTTTTTTTTTTTTGGTAGCAATGTTGGTCTTCAGCACTTGAGATACTTTAAACGTCACTTGTCTTGCAAAAGCCTGTTCGTTTAACTGATTCAGCAATGATACTGATAAGTACCAGGAGGTTTTTAGACCCAAATGGGGAGAAAAAACCTGCAAGCAATAGGGAAAACAAGGTTTGAAACCTTGGAGATCTGCAAGCTGGAAGGCATCCAGGAGAAAAAAGTCATCGCCTGCTGAAAGGGTTCACAATCGCTTTCTCCTGGGAAGTTTTGGTGGGCTGTAGTGAAGGCGTTGAGTGGGTTGTGGTTTGGGTTTTTATATAATCCAGGTGTTGCATGGATGGATATTGATCTGCAGTTTCATGGTTGCGAAGGGTTGGCTTGGCTGTGCAGCAGTTGAGGTTCATAATGGAGAGATGTTCATAGAATCATAGAATATGTTGGGTTGGAAGGTCATCTAGTCCAAACCCCCTGTAGGAAGCAGGGACATCTTTAACCAGATCAGTTTTCTCAGAGCCTCATCAAGCTTGACCCTGGATGTCTCCAGGGACGGGGCCTCCATCACCTCTCTGGGCAACCTCTTCCAGTGTCTCACCACCCTCAAAGTAAAGAACCTCTTCTGAATATCTTATCTAAACCTACCCTGCTCTAATTTAAAACCATTGCCCCTTGTCCTATCACTACATGCCCTTGCAAACAGTCCCACTCCAGCTTGCTTGTTGACCCCCTCTTGAAGGCCACTATAAGGCCTCCCCAGAGCCTTCTTTAGGCTGAGAGAAGAAAGTTGCAGCCTTGCTGCTGCTTTTTGGACTGGGGAAGGCTGGTGTTGGCTGTGGAGCTGATGCAGATGCTACGGCTGGCATCCTGGTACCAAAGGTGGGGGGCTTGGGGGGAAAAAGATTCCCATTTCATGCTCAGTGCTTTCCCTCCAGGAGGTCACCTGTCCATATAGGTGCAGATCTGTGCATGAGGTGGGGAGATGATAGTCTCTGATGTCATGGCAGAGCATGCCATGTTTGGCTGTGTAGCTTTGAATGTACGTGGTAGGTGTGCTGCAGAAGTCCCTTTTTACAGCCTTCTGGTTCCTTTTGCCTCATTTATCTGGAAAAGAAAGCCCCGTATGGGAATTAGGCACCTGGTGCTACTGAGGTTGGATGGAAGTTGGATAACAAACTTGAGCCGAGTTGCAGAGAAGTTTTAACCACAACCTGTGGCCAAGAACTGGGAATTTCTAGCAGAAGACATCATTTTTGGCGCAGTGAAAATTGAATAATTCCAGCCCTTTTTATTGCTTTCTCTTTCTTTTGGCACTTTTTATGAGATGGAGCGTGCAAGGGAGAGCTGTATCACAAGACTGGTATCCAGGGTGATGCCTGATGAAACATAGTCAACGCGCGGTGAAGTAAATAGCTTCAGCCCTTAAGATGGAAAGGGAAGGTGAAGAACAGTGGTGTTTCTTCTATCACCAAAACAGTGTTTATATCGGTTACATTGTTTTGCATAATTGAAAAGCCATGAGACAGTTCACTAGAGAAAAGGGCATTTTTCAAAAGAGATTAATGGTGTGCTCAGGGTCTAGAAAGAAATTACAGCAGTAGAGTTGCTCAGAAGCTTTTTCGTTTTTCAACCCTTCTTGCTCATTCTGGGAAAAGAGGATTCATTTGCATATTTTTCCATAGCAAATTTGAGTATTTTGTTCCGAACAGACTGGATGCTGATTGAAATGGAAACATATGTGGACTATTTAATGCCTGCAGAGTAAAAGCAACAAGAAGCACATGGGGAATGATGCTGGTTAGGGACAGTTTTCCTGCAACACTGTTCTCATCGTGGATGTCCTCGTGGTTTAGGATTTTACCCACGGTATTGGAGTGGGGCACCGAACAGATGCTTTAAGGATTTATTTTTTTTTAATTCTTTGGGGGTGTGAAATATTAATTGAAACCAAACGTTAACCAAAACCTAACGTTGGTGCAAATATCTCTCATCCAATGCTGGTGTGGTCTCTCCTCCTGCTGTATCATTTGCAAAACACTTACATATGTGGTGGTGGTGGTAATAAATGTTATGGATGGGTGGTTTGGCTCTGTGGGATCTGAGTGCCTGGGGGGAAGGATTTCATGTGTCTGCATAGTAGAAGCATCCCTTAAAGTGCTGTGTAGCCTTTGCCGTGGGGTGACTATTCAGTCATTTAGGCTGAACCCATGAGAGGATAAGATGTCAAGTTGCATCTCTCACATATGAATCGAAAAGTTGATTAAACATTTGCTGCCAAAAAAAAATGCAAGCCAAAAAAACCCCAACCCCAACTATCCAGAAATGCTCCCTCATTCCACACACCCTGGGAGCTGGAAGAATGCTATCCCAGCCCTATAGAGGATGGATCTACCTCAGTGACCCCTCTGCTCAGAGCTGGGGACCAGGGTTGCATCTCCCACCTCCCCCAGGGGAGAAAGGTCTGAAATCTGCCCTTGGAAATCATGGTTTGGGTTGGAAGGGACATTAAAGATCATTTAGTTCCAAACTCCCTGCCATGGGCAGGGGCACCAAATGTCCTCTATCTGATTTTACCAGCTTCTAGGTGAGATGTAGGACAGGATGGGGGACTGACCCTGAAACAGGATAGTGTTAACGCTGACTTCTCTTTCTGTCTGCAGTGGGAGCGCCTGTGGTTCCTCATCCTCACCTCGTCCTTCTTCCTGACCCTGGTCTGGTTTTACTTCTGGTGGGAAATTCACAATGACTACAATGAAATCAACTGGTGAGTAGTTTTCCTGTTACAAGAGGTTAAACCCTTAACAAATTTGGCTGCCATCATATACCTCTGAGAACTGTTTGACATCGGGTTGGATGCATTGTGGTCCTTCAGATGGACTTGTTAACAACAATAAAGGGAACGGGAGATGGAAAGTGAGACCAAAGGAGAGCTTCTTCTGCCTGTCTTCACTGATAGATGTAATGTGTCCACATGTCTCCATGGCGTGGCCTTAACGGAGTTTGGGGTAGGTGTGCTCCCCGGTGAACAGCATGTGAAACCAAAGATGGTGCTGAAATCATGTAGAAGCTTTTGGGTTCTTGTTTGTTTGTTTCTATGGTTGGCTGTTTCTGGAAGTGACTGAACAATTTGGCTGCAACTTTCCAAAAAATATAAATGACAAAAAACTCGTCTTGAAGCAGACATGGGTGTGGAAAATGTTGCAAAGTTGGAAGGAGCTGAAAACAAGCTTTCCAGTGGGATGTGCTGGGGAGTTTAGGGTTTTGCCAGCTCCCCCCAGTGCTGGAAATTATTCTCCCTTTTTACTATCTCAGCAGCATCTTAAAACGTTTCGACAGTACCTTGGGATCTCTTCTAACCATGCTGCTTTGACATCATCTTGTTGTCAAAGATAATATGTAAACTGCATTTTAAAACCCAGAGGGTAGTTGATCCCTTAAATAAATCATCTGCTTTAGATGTTGAAGTTGTATGAGGCAGAGAGTTTACTAACTTCATGGCATGAGCTGTCTCCTCCCAGGAGTGCGATATTTCCCTTTGCTCAGATCCATAGTCTGAGAACTGAAATCTTTATTATTTATAATAGTAGCATGAAAAAATAGCCTTTTTTTAAAAAGGGTATTTTGGAATTCCTCTTTCTTTCAATTTATACCTTTGGTGATGTGAACATTCCTTGTTTGCTCCACTGCAAAGCCAAATCTGGCTTAGCTCAAAGTTGAGAAAGGGATGAAAAAAACCCAACCCCATGCAGAGATGAAGCAAAGCCCCGTGGACATTGTGAATGGCCATTGCAGCCATGGCACTGTGAAGTTTTGGGTTTCCAAATGTTCATGCAGGAATGGGAAGAGATTTTGGAGATCTGCTCTGGATACAAGAGGTATTTGGGCTTTAGAATGCCCACAGATGTCACCTGCAGACCAAAGCACCTTCCTCTGCTGTGGAATCTGGTGTTTGCAGGATTCTAGAAGCATTTTTGGACTGATGGCACTGGAAAAGCAAGCCTTCTGGTGGATAGGAGTCATGGCAAAGGCTCTCTGGATACCAGGTAGCATGGCTACATCTCTTCAAGGCTTTCCATTCAACACTGAAAATGGGTCAGTACTTCGTATGTGCCATAACCCCAATTATATCCCTGCTCCACATGCTGGCACCAGAGGTTGAGGAGAACGGTGGGTTTTCTGGAAAAAAAAAAAAAAGCCTGAAATGCTGCAGAAAGGCTGGGAGGGAGGATGATAACATGGGGCAAGGTTTTAATTACAGCCACACTGATTCCAGGCGGAGAGGAAACAATTTCCACTGGGTCTGTTCAGCCTGAGCCTGGCCGTCTCCCCTCCCAGCACGGATGTGTGGGCCCCATTAAAACAGAACAGTTTGCAGCCAGACAGGGTCTAAAGGAGACGAAAGCATCATTTTGGTCCCAAGGGGGCTGTGAGCCTGTTGCTGATGAGGTGCAGTGGGGTTCTTGCTCTTAGAAACCCCATCTTTGTGGTTCTTCAGTGGCTGTTGCTTCTTGACATTGTTTGTGGAGTAAGTTTCTTTGATGCTTGTTCCTGTTGCCTTCCTCTCTGCTCCACTGATTTATTTGCAAGCCATGACCTCTTTCAGATTTAAGGGAGAGCTCTTTGGGGCAAATACAATCTCTGCACAGGACTTAACACACCAAACTACTGGTAGGGGCTCCCTGGAGGAACTAGGACAAAGAATTGCTGTCACATCGGGGTGATGAGTTGCTGTGCTCACCCGTGCCCTCTGAAGCTCATCCTTGTGAGCTCTCCTTCCTCAAGTCACATGCAAGCAACTACACTGAACATCTTTGGCCTGTCCCACCACAGCAGGAGAAGAAAGACTGGAGGCATCTGTCCAGCCAGCCCCTCAAAGGAAGACTATTTTCAGCAGTAGACTAGGTTGACTGAGGTCTTGAAACCCCCAAAGATGAAGACAACCCTCCTCTCTGGGACTTGTTCCAGCACTGCACTGCCCTCCATGAGGAGATGATTTTTCAACCCAAACATCTGAGGGCCATTTCCTCTTGTGACAGTGTCTGTCACTCTTGAAGAGTTCGATTTCATCATCTTCATAACTGTCTGTCAGACAGTGTGGGCGGCAATTAGATCATCTCACAGCCTCCTCTCTGTGAGACTAAACAACCCTAGTTTCCTCAAGCTTTCCAAGTAAGCTATGTTCCCAAACATATGAAGCCCAAACCAGGCCACTGTGGTGCTGGTGCCAGCTCACCAGTGCTGAGCAGAAGGGAAAGCAACTTCTCTTGGTCTTCTCGGGGGCGCTTCTCTTGGTCTTCTGGGGGGGCACTTCTCTTCATGCTACTCAGTGGTTTGACTTATTCACAGTGGAGATATCCTGTTGGCTCATTCAACTTCATGTCCTCCATAACCCCAGGTCCTTCTTGACAAGGTTATTAGCGTGGTAATGAAAAGCCTTGTTATTCCAAGTAGAAACTACAATGTGTTGCGGTCTCTGTCTTCTGTGTTCTTTCGGCTAAAATGGCACTTGGAGCCAGAACTCATTAGGAATAGGTTTTGTCAGTGTTGGCTTGATAGTTGAACTCAATCTGAAAGGTCCCTTCCAACCTCGACCATTCTATGATTCTATGCACATATCTATGTAAAACCAAACTGACCTAATTAAATTGTGGCAGCGATAGGGTTTACCTACCTAAATGTGGTTGATTTTGCCTTTAAACTTGTAAAGGCTTAAGGGACTATTCTGGGATTGAAATGAGTTTTAGAAAGACAAGGCAAAATTATAGCTTGGCATGTATTGCTGCAGGCTTTTTACCTTTTTCTGGGAGGCTGAATATGCAATGAGGTCCCTGACAGTGAAAGGGCTTTGTGCCTCTTAAATTTAAGGCCGTATTTTTAAAAATCTATTGCTTTAGGCATTTCTTTGTGGTGTCTACGCTTAATTGCGTTATACTATAGATCCCCAGTGTGCAAGCTATGGACTGCAACAGAAAGCTCAATGTTGGTTAATGAAGGATGTGGGAGATACTGTAATTTGTGAACCTGGCTGTGTTCCCTCTGGAGCAGGACTATCAATGCAAGTCTGTGTAGCAAATTTTTTTTTTTCTTCCTTGGTTGTGGAGAAGGCTCATCTGGTTCATAACTACCATGGAAACAGCATTTTAAAACAGTCATTTGCACATGAAGTGAAGACCTGAGACTATCAGAGGGCCACTTGAAGGGACATCAGAGCAAAAACTTAAATGTACTGAAGCTGAGCTAAGAAAGCTCTTGGTGGTGGCATTAGCAAAGGCTTCAGAAGAGCTCTCTCTTCTTTCTTCTCTCTTTTTTTTTTTTTTTTTTTTCCACTAAAAGCATGTCCAAATCCCTCCAGTTCCCTTCTGTTATGGGTCTTTGAATATTTTCTGAGCAGAACCTGGGCATGGGTCATGTTTGTTGAGCCTAACAATTTGCTCTCCAGATCCTACATTGGAGCTTTACTCCTGGATGAAATAGATGAGGCAGTTGCCAGACCTGAGTTTGTGGCTGATGATCATTCACCCCATAACCATCTTGTCCCTGCTGTACCAGAGGATTTGCATGGAGATGATGTTAGTCCCAAGCCAAGTCAACCTAATGATGTTGTTTTCTAAAAATCCACTGGAAAAAAAAAGTTTTAATCCAGGTCAGGCTTGAAGTGTCAGAAGTTGAAAGAAGGGTTTTGGGATTTGGCTGCTTCTTTCCTGAAGTTGGTGGGGCCTGGGTGCCATTCTGAATTTTCCTGCCAGGGAAGGTAGTGGACTGAGTCTATCTTGTGTCTTGCTGTGGCTTTGCTGCAACGTGCTTTAATGACTGCGGAATTCAACTCCAGAATGTTTTTACTGGGAAGTGTATTGCTATTTAAATGCAAATTTGACATTTGAGACCCACTGCCAGGCAGAAGGGACAGCGTCTTTTACCGTGCTGCTGTGAATCGTGGTCTGCTTTGCCTGGTGCTCCTGTTCCTAAAGCTTTTGTTGCCCACTGGCTTTATGAAAGTGAGGAGAAGAGGCAGGATGCTGAGCTGAATCTGCCCTCTGAAATACAGGGTTGCAAAACCTGATAACTGAGAGTGGGGAGGATGCCTGGATAAATAGGCAAGAGGAGTGAAGAAAAAGAGCTTCAGCAGAGGATGGAGCCCACCTCTTTGCCTGTTGGTTGGAGAGCGGGTAGGGGAAGAACATTGCAATCCCAAAAGCTAAGGCAAGGAACGAATGTAGGTTTCTCTGTTCCTAGAGCAGTTTTGTGACCACTAGGATGTAGGAAGGCTTCTATGCTTTTTGTGCTGCTAAGCCTTGATGAGGTGGCAACTGTTCTGCATGTGTGCAGATCAACTGGAGAGTTCACTGGTGAGCAATGGCCTAGAAGGAACCAAAGAAGCTGGGTTGGAGGTATATGCTTTGGAGCTATACCTGTATGCTGTCATTTGTACCTCACTCCTCTTCTAACCTTGTTTCACTCCCTGCTCTGGTCATCTCATGCATCAAGATATTGCTGTTGCCTCTTGCCAAGGTCAGATTGCAGAGCCATTGAATAGCCTATCTCTTTCTTAGAGCTTTAAAGTAAACAGAAGGACCAGTACAAGGGAACCCACTGAGCCAAAACACCCCTCAGGCATCCCTCAGGCTGGGCAGATGAACCCTTCAGTCAGTTGAAGATGAGGTCAAAAGGATGTGGTTCCTCTAGCCAACCCAGTTTTGGGAAGTTCTGAGCACAACTCCTGACAGTCTCTGCTCAAGATTGGACCTTCTCTACAGTCCATTGGAATAAGAGACAGACTCTACTAGGTACAGGAAAGCAACTTCTTCCATCAGCTCATCCCTCTGCAAAGAGTTTGTGCCTCAAGTATATAGGGCAGTGATGCACAGCAACGTTGATTTTTCACTCAAGTTCTGGTCATGCATGATTTTTTTAAATTTTTTTTTTCCAAAGTGGCTTTGTTTCTGTTTGACATAATCATCTGATTCGTCTTTGCAGAATTAATTTTCCATGAGAGATCAAAGCACAAATACTGGATTTTGTTTCCGTGTGACTTGTTTTTTTTTTTTTGCTGCCTCTCTCCCCTCTGTATGGTGGAAACGGAAAAGTCCATTTTGTAAAGTTTTGCCTAATCCTAGACAACAAAGTTGCTATGGTGTGGAATCTCTTCTTAATCTGTCCTTCACACTTATCTTTCAGGTTTTTATATAACCGAATGGGGTATTGGAGTGACTGGTCCATTCCAATACTTGTAACAACTGCTGCTGGCTTTACCTACATCACAGTGTTACTGGTGAGTGGAATAAAATGCCATTTACTACACGTTTGTGCGTTTGTTTTTAAAAAGGGTATGAACTTCTCAGTCCATCTGTCACTTGAGCAATTTTCCTTTCAGAAGTGATTTCTCTCTCCCTTACTCTTAGCTTTAAGTGGCTAAAATAAATAGGAAGTGGAAAAAGGCATGGTCTTTGACCTCAGGTGATCAAGAGCAAAGACAGTCCCTGATACTGGTGGTGCAGATGGCCTGAGGAGCTTTTGTTTCCCTGAGTATGGCCCCAACTTTGTATCTGCCAGTCATGTGTACAAGTTGTTTCCCCACATCCCAGGATGCTGGGACCTTCAAGGTGGTGTCCATTGAGGGTAGCATGTCAGTACCTGGCCCTGTGTAGTCTTTGCTTCCTGAGGTCCCAGGAGCTGTGCACCCATGGACCAGGTTCTCCAGCTCCCTACTTCTTGGAGGATAGTCTTTTTCTCCATGTCCTTGGCTTTAGAGGGGATCTTCTGTACAAATGGGCCAGGTGTTGTCTGCTGGACCCATCCCCAGCCCTGATTTCTGCCTTGGTTCATTGGGTTAACTTTTGTGGTGATGTTGTGCCCCTGTACGTGCAAACACTTGATGGCTGTGATGTGTCACTGTCTGACTCTTGATTTCTTCCTTCCCAGATACTAGCACTATGTCACATAGCTGTGGGACAGCAAATGAACCTGCACTGGCTTCACAAGGTAAATGGCTCTTCTCAGCTTGGAAAGGAGCAGGATCTCAATAAAACAAGAGGCTAAGGAGAGGGTGGTGCATGTGGTACCTGTCTTCGTGGTGTTTCTGGTGTATGTCTCCTCATCTCAGAGGGCCAAGCAAATTCCACAGTAGGGGCAGTCCAAGCCTGGGGACAATGATTTTGCTCCATGGTTGGTGAAATGCTTTAGGGTACCTGGTGGCAGGGGGTGGGGTGGAGGGGTTGGCGCTTCTGGAGACTGAGAAACACCATGTCATTAGAGCAGCTTGACTTTGGTCTTGTCTCAGTAAACCATTACGAACCTCTCTGATGCTCCCGTCTGTGATGAACTCAGCCCTGGAGGAGTGGCTGAGCAGATGTGAAGCTTTTCAGGATGTCCTTGGAGGAAAAGAAAAGCCTTGGGAGAAGATAGAGGTTTTAAAAGTTGGGGTGTACAATGTGCAGCTTGTGGTTTGGTGGAACCCAAGGAGGTCCTGACTTGTATGTGAAGCAATTTGAAAAAAAAATAATGCTATGAAATGTAAGAGAAGATGGTAATCTGGAGTTTGGAGCACAAAAGAGGAGAGGAAGGGTATGTAACAAGCTGTGGGGAGAGACGGTGCCAAAGAAAGTGGCTTGCCAGGATTCAATTGTAATTGGCATTCTGCTAATAGGTAATTAAGGGACCAGTCCTGAATCTGCCAATACACAGCTTCTCCTGAAATTGATGGTTCTGATGGTGATAAGGTCTTACAGGATCAGAGCCTGAACAGATGTACTGTCCCCTAGGACAGGGAGAGCACAGATCTTCCCACCCTCTCTTTTTTTCCTTAGAAACTATAGAAATTATGCTTCCTCGGGAGGAAGGGGTACAATACAAAGAGGGGGTGGGGACTGTCTGACTGCTGCTGGAAAATAAATTGTTGATTTTTTGAGTCTAACATATGTTTCTTCATCGGGGGAAATGGTATTTTTCAGACGCGCTCCAGGTGGCTGGTGGGTTTGGATGAGTAAGACCAGAAGAGGAATGTGTTGGTGAAGATCAGTTAGTTCTTGCCTACAGAAACCCACCCTTCCCTTCTTCCAAAAAACTCCACCTTTCATCGCAGCTCAGATGTGTTGCTCTGTCTCTCTCTTCCCTTCCCCACACCTCCCTCAGCTTTCTAAGGAGGCTTAGATAAGAGACCGGATGAAGTTAATATTCTCTGCTGAATTACTGTCAGATATATATTGCTTAGAAAAGGCCGGTATGTGCAAATAGCACAATTCCTTCCAATTTTCTCCTGTAGTCCTGCAAAAACAGCTGAGGATCGTAAGCCAAGTTGGAGATGGATGGGGGAGGGTAAGAAGCCGTAAATTGGAGCTGTTCGGAGGAGGAAATGATGAAATGGAGATACATTTCACACCTCTGTGCACCACGGGGCAGTGACATCAAGGGGATTAGGGCTGTCCTGGAGAAATCTAGTTGGCAGAGTCTTCTGTCGCTGCTGAATTTTAAGTTCAGCTTTTGGGGGACATAAAATGGATGGGAAGTAGTTTCAATCCTGGTTGTGTGCTGGTGTTACACTCTGGCTGGTGGCCCAGAGGTCTGACCCGGGGAGGTCTGAGCAGAATGACTTCTGTGCGCAAGACACTGTGGCAAAGTCCAGTTGTCCACATGCATTGCTCTGGAGTCCTTAATGACTCAGAGTCATTAATTCAGAGTCCTTAATGAGGAAATATCTTGAAATAGTGTGGTTTACCACTATAGGTCAATGGGGGGGTGTCTTTAAATAAGCAAGTAAATCCCGTCCTTCCTTGAATGTGCAGAAATGAGCCCATAGGGGTTGGAAGTTGGTTTGTATGCAGCCTCTTGGCTCAGGAATCATCTTCAACCTGGGTCAAGTGGATCTCTTGGCCCTTTCTGCTGCCCCGTGTGCTTTGTTCATGTTTCCCAAAAGTCAGAGGCTCAGGGTAAGCCACTGCTGTCCTATGGATGCCTCTTGTGCTGTTGGTAGGTCTGTCTGTGGGCATCTAGGCGAGGAACAGCAGGTGGGAACCGAGGGTTAAACTGTAACTAGAATGAGAAATTGTGTCCTTGTGTACAGTACTGATTTCTGTAAATGTTTGGAATGTGGAGTTTTCTATTTGCTTGTCAAAAGTATTAAGTAGATCCAAAATCAATCTAGAGATGTCCTAGATGATTAGTTCACTATTATGTATTTGTTGGCCTTCTCTGCCCAAGTCTCCCACACAGATTTCAGATCTAGACAGAACATGAGATCGGGACATAGAGCAGCAGCATCCTTTTAATCCAGCAGGCGTGTGGTACAGCAGAGACTGAGACACCAGACGGAGAGGTGGAGGATGGTGAACTATTTTTGACAGACAGCCCAGATTTTAGGTGTTTACAGCTGGAGTTATTTCTAGGGCAGTTTTTGATGGTTTGAACTTTTTACCTTCAAAAGGGAGATGACGTTTCCTTTTTGACTGCTCCACTCAGACTCCCGAGTGTTTCCACGTGGTGGGAGAGGGAGGCTGGGGGAAGTGGCTGACGGACTGGATCTTGTTCTGCCATCTCAGTTCAACCACTGTCATCCAAAGCCTCTTCTGAAGGGGCAATATCTTTTATAACTGCTCTGTCAACGTGACTTGGATGCTAACTGCACAGTTGTTACCATTTCAGTCCCAGGTGAGGTCATATTCATGCACAATGCTGTGCTGAACCATCTCAGAGGTGATTGCTTAGTGATGGAATGACAGCCTTGCTTGAACACATGTTCACCTTTACTGAGAAATGCAGTGTTCGTTATCTGTGTGTGTTCGAGTCTTTTATCCCTGAGCAGAAGGGTTGGAGAGTCAAGTTGAGTAAAGTCCACCAACCCCCCATAGCACTGGTACATCACAAGCTGTTGCAGCAGGGCCAGGAGAACCATAGAATGATTTGGATTTGAAGGAACCTTAAAGATCATCCAGTTCCAGCGCCTCTCCCATGGGCAGGGACACCGCCCACTAAACCAGGTTGCTCGAAGTCCCATCCAGCCTGGTCTTGAACACTTTCAGAGATGGGGCCTCAACAGCTTCCCTTGAACAGGGCAACCTGTTCCAAGAATCTGGGATCATCTCCACAGCCTGGCAGAACTCAATTTAAGCTGTTTCTGATCCAGTGTGTTGGCAGGGCAAATCACCTGATCTTCACATACCATTGGCCAGCATGTGAAGAAGTGAGAGATCATCCATGAGATGTGTGCTCTTGGAACTATTTAGCCCAGTGTTGTACCTTCAGTGGTGGAAAGGGGAAGTTATGCTGGCACAGCACACAAGCCCAACCTCTTTCTTTGTGGGTACTACGGCTAGTTGTTTTAGGCCATTTATTACATACAAAACTTCTCTCTTCATTTCCCAGCCTGTAGAATTTCTATGACGATTGGATACAGTATATAAATACTCTCCTATTTGTTGCAGATTGGCCTGGTGACAACCTTGATAACTACCGTGGTGACCATGTCATCGATAGCACAGCTTTGGGACGATGAATGGGATATGGTATTTATTTCACTGCAAGTAAGTTTTCTTCAAGGATGCTTCTCCAAGTGGGCAAAGGGGCCAGTGCATCTACATGCCATGGACTTGGTGTCTTTCTACTCCTAAAGTGGAAACCTTGGCAATGAGAAAACTTGCAGCAAAACTCCCATGGAGTCCTCAAGTCCACCATATCACTTTGTCTCCATCTCCTGGGCTCTTTCCTTTAAACTTAAACCAGGGCTTGGCTGCAGAGTTAGAGGCGGAAAATACTGAGGCTGGGTGTGACTCAGAGTCGCTGGAGGAGAGAAGGCATTTCCTCCACTTGATTTGGCTAGCAATGCTCTGGACATTGGTGTCCAGGCCTAAAGGATCATGCTCTTCCCAGTCCTATGGGAGGAGTACTCCCATATGGGAGGGGTTTGTTTTACATTACACGTAAATTTATATATATATATCTGAAAAGAATGCAACTTCTGTGCTCTAGTCCTGTTTTAAGAAAGACTGGTTGTATGCTGCAGGGCTGAATAAGTTTTAGAGAAAAATAGTTACAAACTGTTAATTCTTTGATAGACCTGCTCTCTATTCCTTTTTCCCTCTTCCCCAAAAAGGGGTCCCAAAATATTTTGCCCCTGAAAGGTTTGAGAGGTTTTACTGGTGGTCATAGCTGTATATTTGGGAGTACACAAATACAGGAGGAAAAAAACAGCATTCATACGAGTGACTAACATTTCTCAGAAGTACTTCCCTTTTCTTGTTTTGGTGTTTTGTTTTTTTTTCTAAAAAAAAAATTTAGGCAAGCAATTGGAGAAGAAAAGCATGACTCAGGATTCATCTCAAACTTTCTCTCGTGATGATACACCATGGTCCATCCCAGTCCAGGGTGTTCATAGAATAGTTTGGGTTGAAAGGGACCTTTTAAAGACCATCTATTCTAACCCCCTGCCATGACCAGGGACATCTTCACCTAGATCAAGTTGCTCAGAGCCCCATCCAACCAGACCTGGAATGTTTCCAGGGATGGGGCATCTACTGCCTCTCCTGGCAACCTGGGCCAGTGTCTCACCACCTTTATTGCAAAACATTTCTTCCTTTTATCAAGGCTGAATCTACCTTTTTTTAGTTTAAAACCATTACCCCTTCTCCTATTGCCACAGGCCCTGCTAAAAACTCCCTCCCCATTTTTTCTGTAGGTCCTCCTGTAAGTACTGAAAAGCTGCAATAAGGTCCCCTTGGAGTCTTTTCCAGGCTGAACCCCACCAACTCTCTCAGCCTGTCCTCCCAGCAGAGGGGCTCCAGCCCTCCCAGCATCTCCATGGCCTCCTCTGGCCCTGCTCCAACAGGTCCATGTCTCTCCTGTGCTGAGGCACCAGAATTGGAGGCAGCACAGGGGGGGAAGCCTTCCCAGAGCAGAGGGACTAATCCAGGTCCCCTTCCCTCAGGCATGTTTGCTGCACCACTCAGCTTGGTATCATCTACAAACTTGCTGAGGGTGCCCTTGATCCCACTGTCTACACCATTGATGAAGATATTAAATAGTACTGGTCCAAATGGAGACCTCTGAGTGACACCACTCATCACTGATCTCTATCCAGACTTGGAGCTATTGACTCAATGTCTTGTAGTCAACTGGACTACAAGAAATTTAAAACTTAGTGGCACCAAAAGCCTTACTTGAATTTGCATGGTGTCTAAGGAGACTTTTTCCAAATATCTCTGGGTTTGGGTGCATTCTTCCCCCAAGAAAGGGTTTAGAGCTTTCCTGCTTTGCCTTCTTAGTGGCCTGAGTGCCAAAGGCAACGATCAGCTTTGGAAGAAGAGGTGGCAACAACAGATGCAGGAGCCTCATGTAGGAATGGTGTGAAATCCAACTGGGAACAGACTGGTCTGATGCACTACGGAACCTGTAAGGTCAGTGAATTCGCAAGGTGCTGGGGTGTTTGTCCTCATTGTTTTCTCTCCTGTTCTCATGTCCTGCAGGCCACAGCCCCTTTCTTGCACATAGGAGCTCTTGCAGCGGTCACGGCCCTGTCATGGTTGATAGCGGGGCAGTTTGCACGAACAGAGAAAGCCAGTGAGTACCCCTTGTGTCTTTTTTGGGGTGGTCAGGGGCTGGTGGGTGGCTGTTGGGGCATTGGGTCCTCCTGTTGGGAGCCAGCTGGCAGGAGGCAGTGCTGGTTCCTTCTCTGGGCTCAGCAGCCTCCAGCTCAGCCATGCCGGGGAAGTGGATGCTCTCCTAGAGTAACCTCACTGAAACTGGAGTGGGTGAATCTGGTCTGGGGATGCATCCAGATCCCACAGCTGTGGGCAGAAGCGCACCAGGGTTGGAGGTAAAAAGACTGCTTTCAGTAATACAATGACTAAAAGCATCCAGATTTCCATTAATCTGCTTTAGAAAGCACAAATGCACCCTTCGCAGCTTAACATGAAGGGTTCTTCTCTGGATCTTATAAGCACTTCTCCCTTCCCCCATCTCCTTGGCTCTTGTTCACCCACATTTCTAGGTGGACCCAGCTTTTGAAAGCCTTCGTGGACTTGTTGGCTGAGATGCAGTAGCACACATGAGGCTCAGTAAGGATCTGGTCCCCTTATGGTTAGGTGCTTCCTTAAATGCGCATTGAGACATGGCCGAAGATCTAAGGGAACCACGTTGGTGAAGGACACACTGAACCCAGCTCTTGTTGATGGTCCTGACCACTGAAATAATCTCTTCTGTGCATCTTCCCTGTCCCGTCTTGTTGCCAGGGGCTCTTCCAAGCATGAGCTGTTCCTCCAGGTTTTCCTGTGAGATAATTCGATCCTTCTGTGCCCTCAGAAGTGTTTTTCTTCAGGGCGTCCATGGATGTTCTCAGACATTTGTGCCAGCTCCAGGAAACTTATTTTAATCGGTATTTAACCTGCAGCAAAATACAAGCCCTGGAGGATTTGGCAGCACTTGCGAAAGACTTCCAAGATGTAGGAGTTAAGAATGAGGAAACGGTGTCTGAAGATGGAAAGATTTTGATATCCAGAGAGACCTTTTAAAGAAAGAATTGCTCGGCTTTAATTTGTAAATATGCCAATAAAGCTGTACCTGGTGGTTCTTAAATATGTCCTAGCATGTAATTAGGCTGCCAGTTGAGGGAGGATTTGTGGTTACACCCAGAGCAGAGACTGCATGTGCTGCTTCTGAATTCCTTATACTTCTTCTCTTGCAGCTGAGTTCCCTGAAAATGGCTTTTTTGTTTGTCTTTAATAAGGCAGGAAGCTGTTTTTCTTCTCTCTTTTTTTTTTTTTTTTCTGCTTCTGGGTTGGGTTTTTTGTTTGTTTGTTTTTAAGGAAAAGCATTCATCTCGTGTATCACTGGATCTTGAAGTTATTTCAGGGTCATTTTACTTGTGAAAGGTATTTTACCTAAAGGAGTTTACAGACTTTTGGTACAGAAATATTCGGCACGGTGGTGTTAAAAATGGAAGAGAGGAACTGAAGTCTCTGAGAATCTGCAGTTGCTTTTAAATAGGAAAATAAGATTTCACTCACTAATAATAATCTTTTGGAAATAACTGGTGCAGCTGCAGTCGTTGGTGCAACAATCTGTTCATGTCTTTTTTGAGGCATATGACATTCTTCAGCAACTGGCTTTTTCACTGAGCAAATTTATACCTCTTTTTTTTTTTTAAGTTCCCCCTGTGCTACTTTTTCCAAACCTGGAGAACAGCAATTTCTTAGTTACAGTGTTTTAAAAGGTAGTAGCTTGTTTTCAAAGCTTGCTTCTGAGGTCAGATAGAAAATGTTGGACTCAAAGCAGCCCTAGAAACCTTGAGTAGCAAATGATGGTGTATGAGAAACCTGCTCTTCCAGGAGACCAAACCAGGCTGGAGTGGTCACTAAGAGCAGGGGTGGGTGAAGGAAGAAGGCTTGCATCTAAATCGTTGGTGTTGTCATGATGTAGAAAGTGGAAGGCTTAATCTGTCCTGCTTTCTTGGCTTGGGAAGCTCCAGGAGAGCTTCTTCAATACAGACCATCCAACTTCAAATAGGACAGTATGTACTTTGATTGTCTTTCACGTGTGTATTTCATTTTGGGTCTTTTTTTTGTGTGTGTGATTTCAGTTGCCCACATATTCCATGTCTGGGTGAGGTCTTCAGCTCTGTTTTTATACAATCGTAGAATGGTTTAGGTTAGAAGGGAGCTTAAAGATCATCTTGTTCCAACACCCCTGCTGTGGGCAGGAACACTTCCAACCATACCATGTTGCTTAAAGCAGCATCCAACCTGGCCTTGAACCCCTCCAGGGATGGGGCATCCACAACATAGTCTGTGACCCTTGCTAGGGCATCCTTTCCTTGTGGGTGCTCTCGAATGATAAAAATATTTGGAAGCCACATGCATTTCACGTGGTGCTTGACTTCAGTGTGGTTCTGAGCTGCTTAATCCCAAAGCTGCAGTACTAGGAAGGAAGGGACCAGATTCTTTGCACAGCCTGAGACTTTCCTGACGATTAGGCTGATTTTTTCAAAGCCTGGGGTGAGCAAGAATTGGGTTGGGATCACATCCTGTGTCCATCTGGAGGTTCTGATGCTGGTAACACACAACTCTGGGGCACCATATCTCTGTGGTCCAGGACACAGCATGAACTGACTTAGCAAGATGCCATTCGGTTCCTTGAATGCTCTGTAGGTGATTGACATCTCTTCCAGAGAAGAGGAAAAAAATAGCTGGCAAGGTTAGCAGTTTTTCTTTCTGGCTTGTCGGAACATGTTTGAATGAGGCTATTAGAGGCTGGAAGCAAAAAGCAGTTTATTTATGTGTGAAACCGGATCAGTTGTGGTCAGGACCAGAGCTGGGCTGTTCTGTCTTTCCCCTAAAAAAAAAAAAAGCCTTCTCCGTCTTGCATCCATGGCAAATATTTGTTTTAAATGGTTTTTTTTTGGAGGTTCTCCCTTGAGTTCCAAACTTTTAATGAGTTTGAAAAATAAATAATAATTTAAAAAAAAGGAAGTCTTATGCTGTAATATCTGTGGTTTCAAGTGGCTGCAAATAGCTCAGGAGTTCAAAGGTGCCTGTTGTTCTTTATAAGGAATACATGTCTGTTGGGAACAAGGGGCGTTTCTGTTGTGCTGTCAGCACCTTTGAAAGTTTCCCAGATAGTCTGGACTTTGTGAGAAGTCACTGGTAGTTGGGGGCTGAGCCACGGTGTGGGGGTCAGGGCTCCTTATCTGGCCCCAAGCCCTCCAGCCAGCACCCCCTTGGCTGCACTCACCGCTCCTGAAATATTGCTGTAGCACCATCCCGACCCACGGCTTTATTTAAACATGTTCAACTTAATCAGCAAAACATTTATTGCAAATCAACTCGGTTCTGGCCGGTGCAAATCCTTCTGCAGAAGGAGCTAAAGTGGCTTTACTCCGGCTGAAGTGGGTGGTGTTGGTGAACCACTAATGTAAACTCAAGTGATACTAAATGCACGCCCGTGCTGCCGTGATTTATTTGCAGGTGTGTGTGTGTGTGTAACTGGTGATCTATTTTTCTGCTGTCAGGCAGGGCAAAATTTGGTGCTGTCCCACCCAAAGGGCTGGACATCAGCTCTGTTTTGGGCTGCATTGCTGGGAATTCACGATTTGCCTAACTTTTTGTTTCCCTCCATGCAAAATGAAGTGAAAACCCTCCTCAGGACTTGATCAGCCCAAAGAGGCTATTGAACCTGGAGTATGTTTTTCCCTCAGCACTTGGAGCAATGGCTGTAGACCAGCTTCTCCTTTTGAGGAAGATGAAGGTGCCTTGGCTCTGTTCCTGTGGTGTGAGGAGGTCAGGACCAACATTTTCACCAGCTCTTTCTCCCTCTTTCCCCCTCAGCTTCTCAGATGCTGATGGTCACTGCGTACTTCTCAGTAGTAGTTGCACTTTACCTTGTCCCCCTCACCATCTCGTCCCCTTGCATAATGGAGAAGAAGGCTCTGGGACCAAAGCCAGCCATTATAGGTCATCGTGGAGCACCAATGGTGAGTAGTCGTAATTATTCAATACTGTGTCGTCTGACTCTTCTGCCCGTGTAAAGGATGGTACTGGATCTGATGGTCTCCAGGCTGCTCTCCAGAGAACATACATGACAAATATAACTTGGAGGCACCCCTCCTGGCTGGAATTACTGTGGTGGTAAATCAATACGTGAACACAGAGTCAAGTCACGCCCTGAGATGTTCTAGATACCTCGCAAACAAAAGGGCAATCCTTGCCTGGCTCAGGGTGGTTTATGCCATTGCATATTCCTGGCTGCTAATTCTGCTGGTTTTTTTGCTCTCCAGGCTTGGCTCTTGAGCTGCAGCAGTAGTATGTGATTTTTTTTTTATTTTTTTTGTGTTGTTTTGTTTATTATTTTTTTCTTTAGAGCTTGAGGCTCAGTCTTCGTGTCCTTTGCAGGACCTCACCAGCAGTGGTTAAACTCAGCTTGCAGCAAGATGCCTTGAGTATGTGGCAATCTGCAAAAAAAACAAACAAACAAACAAGCTGTGCTGTGACCCTACATGACTGCACGGTACTCTTGCATTGCAGATCATCATGAGACTGGGTGAGGTGATGAAACATTCCTGTCATCTGCCTCTGGGTAGACCTGGAAATCATAATCATATAGTCCTTTCTTCTCCAAGGTCTCTGAATGTGTCCAGGCTAAAGATGGAGCATCTTGGCTTGGGCACATCCCTGGGCTTGGATAAAGCTGTCCTGTGGTGTTTGGTCATGCTGGTCTGGGTGTCTTGGTTGGGTGCTTCTGTGCCTGGGTCTGTTGAATGGTTCTACCTCCATCTCTTTCTGCTGGTTGACTGAGACAGGGAGGGGCTCTTGATGAGGGAGTTTAGTGATAGGAAGAGGGGTAATGGTTTTAAACTGAAAGAGGTTAAATTTTGACTAGATATTAGGAAGAAATTCTCTCCTGTGGGGGTGGTGAGAGCCTGGCCCAGGTTGGCCAGAGAAGCTGTGGCTGCCCCATCCCTGGAGGGGTTCAAGGCCAGGTTGGAGGGGGCTTGTAGCAACTTGGTCTGGTGTAAGGTGTCCCTACCCAGGGCAGGAGGGCTGAAACTAGATGATCACTAGATGATCTTTAGGATCCCTTCCAACTCTAACCACTCTATGATTCTGTGATTGACTTCAGACAAGATGGCATAATGCAGTGTAGGCAATGGGCTTACGAACGTAAACGATACTTTTTTTTTATGGCATCCAACTAACTTCTTTGCTGATATTCAAACCATAAAAACTATCTGTCTAGGCTGTCAGAACCTATTTGGCAGGCTTGGAGCATGCTTGAGCTCCTCTCCCAGTCAAAGAGTGTGCACTAGGAGTTTGCTAGGGGAGATAAACACCTATCATGACATAGAAGTATTTTATTTTAGTTCTCTTAATTTTCAATGATTTATTTCTTTAAGGAATCCCTGAAATGCCAGCTTCATTTGCATCATTCTTAACTGTGTTGCCTCTGTGAGTGCTGGAATGAAGTTCTGGGCATGATAAATGCTTTTTCCTGTCCTACTGAGTTTGAACCAGCCACGAAGGCCAGAAGATGTTAAGTGAGAACCTGTGCTCTGGATGCTTTCTGGATGGCAGAAAATCACACAACCTGATAGGAATTTTTTTCCTGCAGGATTTTCAGGCTGGTATGCCCCTCATAGCCTTCTAAAGGAACTAAACAGCAGACAAATTCCTTCTATTTTTCCAGATAATTTACATAAAGCTTACATGGAGCAAGACTCCCAGCCCTCTGCTTTCCATGTTCCTGCTTGGAGCCAGCAAACGCTCCTTGCAGTATGCTATAAACCTATCTGGGAAGACGATGTGTAGGTGGAGTGCTGAGATACATGGTTTAGCAGTAACTTGGCAGTGTGAAGTTAACAGTTGGACTTGATGATATTAAAGGTGTCTTCCAACCATAACAATTCTATGAGTCTAAGATGCTGCTTGCATGTTAGGCTCCAGAAGGTCGTAAAGGTTGATGAAAAGTGGTGGTGGAGGACACTCAGCACTGCACACGGAGCTATGGCCCAGGCTGTGTTCAGCAGGGTGCATCCATCCCCTTCACCATTCCCTAATACCCAGAACTGGTTGTCTGTTAACAGCAGATGATTTCCTCTGAAGCCTGCAAGAAGCAAGATCAGAGACTCGCAAGCCCTGTTCCAACCTCCAAGAAATAGTCTGCATGTCCCATTGATGAGTTGGAAGTAGGTTTATCCAACTGGTTTGCCTTTGCTGTGTGTGTAGTGAATATCTTCTGACCATGCCCTTGAATTGGCAAAGCTGATGGGGTGAGAAAGATGAGGACCAGAGGGAGGTGGTCAGAACCTTTTTCTGTACTTCCATCCATGCCTGGCCTTTCACTATGTCAAATGTCACCCTGAGTTTGAAGAGTTCCACCTACAGTGGAAGTGCTCTGGTTGTACTAAGTCATATCTGCTTGGAAACTAATGATTTTAAAGCTTTGTTAGAGGGGACTACAAGAAAGATATTGAGGGGCTGGAGCATGTCCAGAGAAGGGCAACCGAGCTGGTGAGGGGTCTGGAGCGCAAGTCTGGTGAGAAGCAGCGGAGGGAGCTGGGGGTGTTGAGCCTGGAGAGCAGGAGGCTGAGGGGAGACCTTCTCACTCTCTCCAACTCCCTGAAAGGAGGGTGTAGCCAGGGGGGTTCAGTCTCTTCTCCCAAGGAACAGGTGATGGGACAAGAGGAAACTGTGGAAAAGTGGAGGTGGGGAGGAGGAAAAAGCCCAGGGAAGAGTCTGGAGACTGGGCTGTAGGACACAGACATCCTCCTTTGGGCAATATCAAGATCAAAAGTCTGCAGAGCCTGGGAGTTTGGGACCTGAGGTGAAACTAGATCTAGTGGGGCTGGAGATGATAAAAAGCGATGCATATTTGCCTTCAAATCTCCTGAAGCAAGACAAATGTGATTTGCTGTGCTGACAAACGTGTTCTCTGATAGAGCCTGATACTGGTTGCTCCACCCATCTGGTGGGACTGGATCTTGCATTTGCACGTCCAACACTCTTGTACTAGAAATACACAAGTATAACTGAATGCTCTTCTGACAAAAGCCAGGAAAGGAGGTCTGTGGGGTGGCTGAAGATGCCCGTTGTCCTGAAATAAGGTATTTGTTGAGGTTGTGGCATTATGGTGTGTGGGGCAAAAGGTGGTGAAATGGAGAGTTTCCCAGGAAAGCTGTAGGTGCGTGCACTTCCCATCGGTGCATGCAGCCTGCTTCTCAAATAGGGACAATGATCCAGAATCTGTTTTCCTCTGTGTATCCACACACCCTGTCTCCTCTTGTCCCTTTAGGATCTTCAAGACTAGTACTTGTAGGTGTGAGTGCAACTCAACTGCTCTCCTTGTTCTGTGGAGGAAAAAAGTGAGGGACAGAGGCCATATGGCTCATAAAATTTGTCTTGAGACACTGGAGGAGAAGAACAAGTCTTTGCATTTTAAGTAGCAAGAGAAAAATCAGAAACCTAGATGAAGTGTGGCTTTTTGCACTACTGTTTTCACACTGGCTGACCATTTGTCTAAAATAGTAGCAGTCCTCACAGCATTGTCCCTTTGGTGTCATCCTGTTGCCGCACGAGCTTTTATTCACTACTAGAAAGGCTCTTCTGCATGACTCCTCCTACCTTCCCTTGCCTAAATGTCATCCAGTCAGGCCTGCTTTTCGCAAGGCTAAATGTCCATTCCCATCAGGGTGCTCTCTGAAAACCCTTTCTCTTAGCGGGAGTTCGGTTAATCACAGTTAATCAATCAGTTTCTTTTCAAAGGCTCTTTTGAAATGAATTATTCAGGCTCCAGATTGGTTTCTGTCCTTCTGGACTCCCATCAGGACAGCATCAGGGCTATAGCAGCAATTTGCTGCAAATCAAGCCCTCACTTGATGTCTGTTGGTTTGAAAGGGTCTTGTCCTCATGGGTAGAGCAATCATCTGACACCCCAAAATGTCATATGGGGTTCTCTGTAAATTTTGCACATCAATATGTTAAACTTTTTGGATGGCTTTATGAGCAAATGTCTGTGCTCTTTTGTCTTCCATCTTTTTTATTCTTACAGAAATCTAGTTGTGTTTTGTCTTCAGTGGCAATAGATTTGACTGACTGTCCTCTCCTTGTGATGGTAAATGCGCCATTTATGCTGAGGATAAGCCACAAGGGTAGAGGGTAGAAGCTGGGACCAAACCTGAGATGGAAATGAGGGACTTCATCCAGCAGGACACCAGCTTCTACTGCAATTTGCAATTTTCAAGTCTTCTCCCAAATGTCTTCCATGGTGCTTCGGGATGAGGCAGGTTGTCTCTGCTTTTGGGATCTGAAGAAGGTGCTGTCTATAATAATGTTGAATTCTGCTTGCTTTTTGGTTGTTAGTCCTAAATATATATCCTTTATAAAAATAATTGGGGTCATCATGATGATCTTTGACCTCAAATTGTAGGTAAATTTGTAGGTAAATTGCAGAAAGCTTTGGTTGACATGAGCATTCAGGGTGGGTGTTCATGTCCAAGCTACCTGAGTTTGGCACTCTAGAAATTTTTGAGGCATTGTAGGTAAATCACCCAAAGGATTAATAATAGCAAGGACTTATCTGAGAGAGCTGTATCTGTCTCCTTGGAGACCTTCATGAAGCCTGGAAGCTCACTTCCTATTGCTGGGACCAAAAAGCTACTGGTTGGTCTCAAAACAATGGGGCTAAACCCGTGGAAACCATCCAAGCATGTCAGAGGCAAGAACAGCTCTTGCTTTCAGAGCTGGAGGCTACAAATAGCATGGAAATGGATGCTTTTGGCAAACCACCCGTACAGCTGGTTTTTGGCATGTCTTAACAGGGCTTGAGAGACACCCTGCCAAAACAGCTGCCTGCGTGCGGGCTCCTTCCTGCGTGGCAGACGATGGCCATCTCCTTGCTCTGAGCCCTGGCACCGTGCTGGGAGAAGCAATTTTTTGGTGGTGCTGACTCGCCATGCTTTGCACAACTTCAGAGTGGAAAAGTACCCACTGCTGGGACAAAGTGCCTTGATGGGCAGCCAACCTTTTGTTGGGCTTAGGGTTTGTTTGCCTTTTGGGGTACTGCATGGGAGTGGTGGTGGTTTTTTTGTTTTTTTTTGCCTCGACAGGGAGTGTGGCCTGTTCTTCCCAGGAAAATTCCAGCGAATATTCTCCCCCCCAAAATTCCAGCATGGCTGTGCAAACGTGGAGTTATTTAGTTAGGTTTTTTTTCTTGGAAACCTGAAGGTGAAGCCTCCAATATACATTGGTCTCCTCACAGAGATGCTGTTTCGTTATCAACTATTGACAGAAGTAGTAAAGAAGACTTCTGGTTGTGGGATTGTGGCTCATTAGAGAGCTTTCACCTAATGGTGATTTCTTTCTTTTGTTTTAGGGTTTGGTTTTCGTGGTAGCTTTGAGGGCCTTTACTTCACCTCATCTTGGGTACCAAAAATTTGTCACCACCTATCTGAGATGGCTTTGGTTTTGAAAGGCTGTGAAGTGCTTTGTTTTGTGCTGCTGAAATCAAGAAGCGTTTGGTTTGCTGTACATCTTACACACACCTGTCTATTAAAAATATGGCCATTTTAACCTATCGGTTGCCGCGATCAATAGTAATGAACAATCACAATTAGCATCTTCTGTTAGACCTGGAGAAATGCTTGCCTTCACTGAAATTAAATCAAGCTTCAGCTTGCTTTTTGTGTGTGTGTGTGCTGAACAACAATAACGAAGTCTCATCTCCTATATCTAATTATTAAATTTATAATGGCTTTTTGCTTTTGAGTTTATCCTATTGTGCAAGGCAATCCTTTATATTTTTTCCTCTTTTTTGTTTTGCACTTTTTCTTTTCCTTTCAGTCTTATTGAGCTGTTTCCAGGAGTGTTGGATGTGGATGCTCTCTGAAATACCTTGACTTGCTAGGGATTAAGGATACATATTATTTTTTTTTTTAAAGAGTACTGTAATTGCCTCACAGTGACCTGACATGATGGGACGTGAATACTGAAATCAATGTACTGGCAGATCCCACACTAAACCCCATCCAGGGGACTTCCAAAGGGCATCTTTTGACAGGAATGAAAATACCATCGAGTATTATGCCTTGTGTTTTCAGTCCAATTATTGGCCCATGAGGAGATTGATATTGGAAAGGAGAGGTAAGGGAGGGAAAGCTCAAAAAAAAAAAAAGTAAAACGATACTCATGTTTTCAAAAGGACGAAAAAACATCCTTCAAGCTTGTCGATGAAGCAAAGATCAAATCCTTTGGTGCAGCTCAGCACACGATGACAGAGGTTACACTTTTTGAACAAATTTGGTCCTTCTGTGCAAGCTTCTTATTAGCCTCCCCAACATGCAAATGATGCAGCTTTTTTTTTTTTTTTATCTCTGAAGGCCTGGCAAGGTGACTAATTAGGGGGAAAAATACAGTGTAGCGATGTCCGGCTGTAGCAAGGCTGCACTGCTTTAACTAGCACCCTTTCATGATCTTCATTAAAGAAAGTCCAAAGGTCTTGACTCCATTTGAAAGCGTTTGCGATTGACTTCTGAGCACAAACATAGTCAAAATGAATTCATCTGTGGGTAATTCTCTAGAAGCTGCTTCCTGTGCCTCTGTAACAGGAAGAAATGAATAGTAGCCTGATTTTTCCAAAGAATGAGCGTGTCGAACCAAGTGTGAAGAGAAAGAAGAGCTTCTAGAAACCTTGCGTGGCATCTGTCTCTGGCTTTCAGTGGTTGTTGGACCAGATGACCTGAAAGGTCCCTTCCAACCTAGGAAATTCTATGATGGTTTATACAGGGTAGAGGTTTTGGAGTGAAATTTTTGCCTTGAGCCCTGGGGCTTTCTTCATTTCAGCCCTGGTTAATTAAGAAATGGGTCGTGTCCGGTTGCACTGGATCCCTGCAGACCTGGATCTGGGTTTTAGACATAACGAGCCTGAATGTGTTGCATCAAGGAGGAAAACCCATCAAAGAAACTGGAGGGAACCAGAGAAATACAAGCAGAAAGATTATATATTTTAGTTCTTGCAGTTTTGCTGTAAATCTTTAAAAAAAATAATTCAGCTCTAATCACAGGAAATAGTTTCTGTACCAACGACAGTCCTGCTTGGATTTGTCTCTGCCCTAAACATGTTGAATTTGGGGCTTCAGCTCCCTCTTTCTTGGAGGGAGATGAGGACAGGCTGGGATGATGGAAATATCTGTTACTCAGATTATCTTTTTTTTTTTTTCTCCACAAAAATCTCACATTGTGTGGGATATGAATTCCTGGCACAGAAAGATCCTGCTGCCAAAGTGGTTCCAGGGGAAGCTCCAGGAATAGACAGCATCTGATTTTAGGGAAGAGGGTTAGACTTGCTTTCCTGGCTTTCTGGTTGACATTTACAGGGTTATGTCACTGGTGTGAGTGGCTTGTTCAGTCCCCTCAAGGCCAGAATCGACTGAGAGCTTTAGGAACTGGGGGAGGATGGCTTTCTGCATTGATGATGGACTCATTTGGAGCTGCAATTATTTATGCCAGGGTGACTGGCTCTGGCCAGCTTAAGAGCTTGCCCACCACACGCTCACAAGAAGGTGACACCTTTGCCTTGAAGGGTTATAATCTACTTTTCAAAAGCTTCCGACAATAGAGGGAATCAGGATGCTGAATAATGGTGTTGTGGGGTTAGAGAGACTACCCAGCACGCAATAACAGCACAGGTCAACATAAAGAGGACATGGACCTGTTTGAGCGGGTCCAAAGGAGGCCACAAAGATGATCAGAGGGTTAGAGCACCTCTGCCTTGAGGACAGGCTGAGAGAGCTGAGGTTGTTCAGCCTGGAGAAGACTCTGGGGGGACACCTTATAGCAGCTTTCCAGTACCTGAAGGGTGCCTACAAGAAAGCTGGAGAGGGCATACAGTGACAGAATGAGGGGCAATGGCTTCAAACTGGAAGAGGGAAGATTTAGGCTAGATATCAGGAAGAAAGTTTTCACTCTGAGGGTGGTGAGACCCAGGATGCCCAGAGAAGCTGTGGCTGCCCCATCCCTGGAGGGGTTTCAAGGCCAGGTTGGATGGGGCTTTGAGCAACCTGGTCTGGTTGGAAGTGTCCCTACCCAGGGCAGGTGGATTGGAACTAGGTGATCTTTAAGGTCCCTTCCAACTCTAACCAGTCTGTGATTCTGTGCCATTATGGGGCATGATGTTATAGAGAGCACTTCTGCTGGCGTCCACGCTGTTTGCTGATTCAGAGCAGCCAGTGCTGCTCATCCATCTGTGATCCTCTTCAAGAGGATGCTTTTCACATCCGGTGGTGGAGTGATGCAGATGACGTTAAGGCTCCTGAGTGTGTATTTGGATGGTTAGACCTTAAATGTCATCCTTTCCTTAGAACAGTTTTAAAATGCTGCTTCCTTCTGCACAGCTGCAGTTTTCAACACAGTTCTGATTGGAGTTTAAGTTTATTTAACTTGTGTTTGGGATCAAGTTCCTGGGAAAGACCGCAGTGGAACTCTGGTGGAGTCCAGTTAAGCTTTGCCCTTCTTGAAGGCTGAAGTGTGGTCTGCAGGCTCTCTAGGGGCTAAAGATGAGGTAGGAGTGCGGTATTCCTTTCCTGGGGCTGAGATTGTCTCTCCATGGGGTTAAGCTCAGTGGTGTCTGTCTGAGTGCTGAGGATGGGACGGCCACACTGCTCAGAGTTTTAAAAACCAAAGAAAATTTCAGTTTTTAAGTCACTGCAACCCATCTTCTAGCACTGTCCAAAGATGCATTTCTACTTCATCACTACTATCTTTAAGAACAACCCTACTATTTTACATAGCCAAATTTGTCCAGTCTGGGAAACAAATTTCAGCCTGAAATTTACTTTTCCCCAGTCCGGCTGAGGGAGGCATTGACTTGCCACCTCAGATCTGTTTCGGTCTGTTTCCTTTGAGGACCTCCAGCAGTGGTGTTGTGGGATCCCCTGTCATTTAGGTTGAAGCTTCCCCTGCGTCTCAAAGCAACTGCATCTCAAGAGTGCTGGTGTCCAAGCAAGGCTTTGATCATCACCCTGCAGAAACTGAAATGCACTGGAAAGAAGCAAGAAATGTTTTTAATCTTGTTATAAAACAGCAGAGCCTATGCCCTCTTTAGGTTAATATTCTGCTGGGCCAGAGTTTGGTATACTGGTAAGACATGAGAAGACATTGGTCATGCTGGTCCACCTCTGTAGGGGTGGAATACTGTTGTAGCCGTCATTGTTTGCCTTTGTTAGCCCTGATTCATGCAATATGAGCTCTTAAATGTGTATGTGGTTAACAGCAGTGTCTCCCTACCCATGTCATTGTGTTTTACATTGATTGCTTAGTGGAGGTAGCCCAACCTCCCCTTTCCAGGCTCCCTTAGCTTGAGAGAAGATTTACAACTCAAGACGCTTTACTCTTCTAGTCTTTGTATGTCCACATCCCTGGCAAGACTTCTTATAGAATCAGAATGGTTTGGGTTGGAAGGGACCTTAAAGACCATCCAGTTCCAACCCCTCTTCCATGGGCAGGGATACCTCCCACCAGACGAGCTTGCTCCAAGCCCCATCCAACCTGGCCTTGAACCCCTCCAGGTATGGGGCAGCCACAGCTTCTCTGGCCAACCTGGGCCAGTGTCTCAACACCCCCACAGCAAAGAGTTTCTTCCCCAGATCTCATCTTATTCTCCCCTTTTAGTGTCAAACTCTTTCCCCCTCGTCCTATAGCTATGCTCCCTGACAAGGAGTCCAGGAGTGTGGGTTCAGTTGCTGCTTGATGTGGTGTCACATCTTGAGTTGACACTCACGTGGCTTCCACCAGCAACCCTTTTGGACTCGGGCTGATGGTCTTGCGTTGCCCCTTGGTTGCCCTAGCTCTCCTATCTCTACTTTATTTCCTTGTGATTGCTGCGCTCTCCGAAAACAAATACCGAGCACTACTCTCTACAGAGAGGATCACCTCGCAGTGTTATCCCGAGGAAACCTGAGCTACTTGCAGGAGGAAAGCTGAGATGCTGAAAGCAACCCAAGGAAACCGAGCAGGTCTGCCTGGATGGGATTTCTAGATCTTTATGTGGCTGCTGCTCCCTGCTGACGGCTCTGGGCATCGTGAATATATTGCAAAAAGCTCTTTCTGCTCGACCTTGTGTGACCCAGCGCTGGGCTGTGCAAGGAGGCTGTGATAGGGGTGTTTCCTCTGTCATCTCCTAGACAAGTCAGGCTTTGATTGGGAGCTTTTTTTGGAAGATAACATACCCTTGTGTTGAACAAACAGCAGAATGAACTATTATTGATGCATGGCTTGAGCCAGGGGAATTCAGAAGAGAGATACCGGAGCTATGTGAAGGTCGTGTTGGTGACAGGTGGGTTGGAACTAGATGATCTTTAAGGTCCCTTTCAACCCAAACCATTCTACAATTCTGTGAAATTATTCTCTGAGACACCTTAAGCTCTTGAGCAGTTTTTTGTATTTATTGGGCCCATTGCTTGTGTGGTGCATTTAGGCCTTTGTTCTTAATTATCCCAAACCCTGAGTAATTCCTGAAAATCATGGGTTGTGAGCACTCATTGTGTCATGATGAAAACTTACCGATCCTGGCAGTGGCAGAGATGAGTAAAAAAACAAGATGTTACAGGTGCTCTAATCCTGAAAGCAAAATTGGAAAAAAAGAAAATAATTTTTAAAAATAGCTTTATGTTGACGCGCTCATCTTTCAGTGCACAAAGCTTGCTACATTTTCTCTCCACAGTTGTCTGTTGATTTGTTGTTTTTTTTCTGGTCTGCCTGTTGTTGGTTTATGGACATTTTGGGACTTGCTATATTGTACTGGTTGTGTAGAAAAACAAAGTATTTGTCTTCAAGTGTATTGTTTTTAAACAAACCTGAATTCTGTTACTGTCTGCTCCATTCTACAGGAAGGAATTTGAAATAAAATTTGAGTCCTTATCTGTGATAGCCATAGGGATACATTTTCTAGGCTTAAGGCTATTTTTTGAATTGTTAAAACTAACTGGAACATTTGTTATTAAAGAAATCAACTCATTTTTAGATGTAATAGGTGTAAGAGTATGACTTCATGGAATGAGTAGATGTGGAAATAAAATGTGTGCTACAGAACCTGTGGTCCAGTTGTTCCCCGTGGTATGGATAATACCTTGGTTTATAGACTTCCTTCTTTCTATAAAGGGATTGGAGTCACTGTTTGCATAGAAAATTAGGGGAATGAAGAACTGTTAAGGTTGTTTAGAGAGCTCTAGATATAACCTGTGGATAGAGAATTGGCATCACATTAACAATCGCTTTCTGGGGTTCTCCAGCAAAACACTGTTTGGGGGACCACGCTGCTGAGCAAGTCTGTCATACACTAATTTTGCACCAGACTTTGAGCTAGCCATGTTTCTGGTGTTGCAGGCCATGATAACTCTGGATTGGACTCTGTCCTGTGCATGAAAGACCATCAGTGGAGTCAAATGTATTGGCCATATTCAGACATCAGTAAGATGCCTTTCTGCCTGGGGCACAAACCTTCCTCCCAGCATCCTTGCTGATACTGCTTTGTAAAGGTTTCCACTTACTAGTAATCTCTCCTTGCTCCTTTTTTCCCCATAGTTGGCACCCGAAAACACCCTGATGTCCTTCCAGAAGGCAGTGGAGCAGAAGACATATGGAGTCCAAGCTGATGTCGTACTGAGGTAAGCCAGAGGGCTGGTTGGTCTGAGACTTTTCTCTGTGGGTGGCCCAAACCCTACTGGTGGGTCTTTCCTATCTGGTGTGTGTCTGGTTGTTACCACTCTTTCCCATGGGAAAAGGTATATTTTTCTTTTTTCCTGACCACTTTGGAGGTTGGTGTTAACGGAAATACATTTTTGCCTGGTGGAAGATTGGCTTCTGAAGTTTAATTGTTAGCGTGCTGCCTCTTTATCCATAATTGTTTGAGAGCAAATAATATAAAAACTAAAGAAATTTTTTCCCCGTAGGGAGCGGAAAGTTGTTGTGGAAAGGTGAAGTATGAATTGGGATGTATGGGATACAATTCTTTCAAAAATTAGCTCATTAACTGTTGTGAAGGGACAACTATGTGCCTGTCTGAACTCCCTGTGAGCACCTGGCTCATGTGGTAGCTGAACTGATTGCTTCCCTTAGTACTGGCCAAGGAGAAAGGTGGTCTGTTGGGAGGAGGAGGAGGAGAGCTGGAAAAACTCCGTGAGCTTTCCATGTTGCCACTCATCAGCTGTCCCAGCGGAGCACTCCAAGCATCCCAAAGGTTAAAGAGTGCCCTTGGCTGGTCCCGTTATCTGAGGCCCTCTCCAGGAGAGTCAAGTCTATTAATAAAAAAGAGGGCTCCGGTGACCTTCAGACCAAAAAGTGAGCTACCAACACAGCTGGCAACAACGTTGGGAAGGGCTTGCAGCACAGCATCCGTTACTGTCCTTATCCCTTGGAGAGATGCTCTTTGTGGCTGTGGCTGGATCGGTCCAGAGCATCTGTCCTGGGATGTTTCCATGTCCTTCCAGGCATCTGCCACCCATGGGTGGGCTGCTTGGACATGGACCTATCGCATCCTTCTCCCTACCCATGACACACCCCAAACTGGGTGGCCCTGGTCATAAAGCTAAGCCAGCAGTGGTTATAAAGCCAACTTTGCTACTTTGCTTCAAGCAACGGGAGCATAATATCGTTGCGTGTTCCTCTCTAATCTTCTACCTTCTCTCACATCTCTTCTTCTAAAGCTCTGATTTCTGCCTCTGAATTTTATTTTCTTTTTTCAAACCTGTGCTTGCTAATACATTGTGGTTAGCCCCGGGTAGTGCTGAGTGACTCCATAAGGGGAAGGATTAGACAGGAGGGAGCGAATGTTAAGTGCCCCTTAGGATTTCCGTACTGTGGTGAAGGCTTAGCTGTATCTGATGATGTTCCACTATGAGACATTAACACTTGAGCTCCTATCTCCCTTAAACACTCCACACTCTTAATTCTGCAGCTGCTTAGCATCTTTTTTTTTATTATTATTTAAAAAAAAAAGCCCTGTATTTAGTAAAAACCCTTCTTATTGCTGCTGACTGTGGTATTGCTGTGTCAGCCTGTTCCTCTGGGTTGTAGGGAGGGAAGGAGCTGGCACAGTGCACACTAGAAATAGCAAATAAAGATGCCAGTGACCTTTGTGATAAGGGACTTCTGCAGGGAATGGTGAAGCTGAGGCAGCATTTGCTCCATCCTCTAACATTGTTTTTTGTTTCCCCTCTGGCTCTAGTGGGTGAGTGTTCTGTGTTGTCTCCTAATTCAAATGGGTTTTGTATTTTAACCCCGTCTCCTTTGCAGACCATATCTGTGTCTCCTGTTATGAAGGTGGGCTCTGTGCTTTGGAAAACATTCTAATCGGGCTGTCTGTGCTGGGTTTATCTTCATTTCTGAGTGCAGGCAACTGTCCCCCTGCCCATGATAGAAACCCTCGCTGCTCTGTGTGGTGTTACGACTCATCCCATCCGAGAAAACTGGGCTGGAATAAAGTTTTAAAGAGCTTTTTAGGTTTCCCAGAACCATTGTTCTGGAATATCTACCTGGCTTTAAAATGACCAGGCATGCATTTGGCTCTTTAGTTTCATGTGGGAGGTGGGTTTTCTTTGAGATATATGAACTTAACAACTTATGCAAGTGTGCGGGTTTTTTCCTGAATGCAAATTTCAATTGGAAAAGGCAATTTCAGAGACAGTTTTGGGAGCTTGGAACCCTTGCATTTTGTTGAAAGCCCATGAACATTCAGCTCTTGTGTAGTCTGAAAATCTTACTCATCGTCTGCTGTAAACAATTTGAGAATAGTTTGTGTGGATCTGTGTACACAGGGTATGGAAAACCTCTAATGTTATTTGGAGCTGTAAACATTGCAGAAAGCTTTGGTTGACATGAGCATTCAGGGTGGGTGTTCATGTCCAAGCTACCTGAGTTTGGCACTCTAGAAATTTTTGAGGCATTAGTGGGGAGGAGAGAAGGTTATGTCAACATCTGAACGGCTGCAAACATCTAGCAGGTATCTAAGACTTTTTCCTCTGGGTGCATCTAATTTCAACTGGTCTTGAGGATTCTGGGGATGTGTTAAGCTGGTCAAGATCTTCCCAATGACTTTGATGCAAAGCCATTAGAGAGAGGTTGGAGTGGGAACAGGCAGTTCTCTAGTACTGTGTGCATGGTTGTGCACTTCCACCTTTAATGGGACCTCTGACTGTCTTTGCAGCTATGATGGAGTGCCATTTCTGATGCACGACAAGACACTCAGGAGAACAACAAATGTGGAGGAAGTGTTCCCAGAGCGGGCCTACAAGCACTCCTCCATGTTCAACTGGACCGACCTAGAAAAGCTCAACGCTGGAGAGTGGTTCTTACGGGTGTGTATTGCCATGGGAGAGGGTGTCCTGGAGCTATGGACATGGGATGAAAGCTCATGTCCAAACCTTCTTCAAGGTGGAGAAGTGTAGATTCATCTCCGTGGTGGAGCAGTCTGAGGTGCAGCTAGAACAAGAATTCATGAACCACACCTCATTCTGTTCATGTTATTTTTATGTGCTTTTTCCACCACTTGAAAGAAGGGTGGAATATGCTCTGTTAAGGTTAACGCGTGGTTGACACCACAAAGAACTTCAAGACCCCCAGGAGGGCGAAGACGCAGTTATAAAGAGAACAGAAAAGACACTGTGTTATAAGATGTTCCTTTTTACTTTAATTTACTTTTGGGGACAACTGTCTTTACAAAGAAAAAGCAAGAAATGCAGCCTTGGAAGTCCAGGGAAAGAAGAACTGCTGTGGGATGGACTTGACCCATCCTTCAGTGTGCAGCTGGTTGCAGGTGGAACTTCTTTTTGTCAGGCTGCTCCCTGGCCAGTAGCTCTTGGATAGCGTTAGCTATGATCTGGAAAGAGGGCTGCAGCCTTCTGGTACCCTCATGCAAGCTTGAATGCAGCTTGCTGAGGTGTTGCTGCAGCGGTGCAAGCTCAGATACCCCTTTCACATGGCTGTTGTAAGATTTCCAGGTGCTTTCTTGGTTGAAGCCTGAAGCCACCAGCTTCACTGCTGTTCTGGTCTGAGCCAGAGTGATGGGGATCTCTGTATGTCTACAGCTCACAGAAACTCACTTTGCCCACAAATGTGGTTGTGGGAATGCAGGGAAACAGCTGCTTGCATGATGAGAAGGGCCAAGAGAAGATCTAGAAGGCTGCTTTTTGGGATGTACTTTGAAGCAGTCATTCCTGAATGTCCTTAAGTCAGTAGCCTGTTTCTTCCAACAGCCCATAGCTCCAGCCTGAATGCTTTTAGCGATAAAATCCTAGCATCATAGAAGGGTGTGGGCTGGAAGGGACCTTTAAAGGCCGTCTGGTCCAATCTCCCCTGCTGTGAGCATGGACAATCTTCAGCTGGATCAGGTTGCTTAGAGCCCCATCCAACCTGGCCTGGAATGTTTCCAGGGATGGGGTATCTCTCACCTCTCTGGGCAACCTGGGCCAGTGTCTCACTGCCCTCAGCATAAAACATTTATTCCTTAGATCTAGCCTAAATCTTCCCTCTTTCAGTTTACAACCATTACTCCTTGTCCTATCACAACAGACTGTGCTGAAAAGTCTGTCCCCATCTTTTCCATAGCCCCTTTAAGTATTGAAAAGCCACAATGAGGTCTCCCCGGAGCCTTCTCTTCTCCAGGCTGAACCCCACCAACTCTCTCGGCTTGTCCTCCCAGCAGAGGAGCTCCAGCCCTCCCAGCATCTTCGTGGCCTCCTCTGGCCCCACACCAACAAGTCCATGTCTCTCCTGTGCTAAGGCACCAGAGCTGGAGGCAGCACTGGGTGGGTGTGTCTCCCCAGAGCGGAGCAGAGGGACAGAATCCCTCCCCTTGCCCTGCTGGCCACGCTGCTGGGGATGCAGCCCAGGATGCGTGGGGGCTTTCTGGGCTGCCAGCTCATGTTGCTGGCTCATGTTGAGTTTCTCATCCATCAACATGCTCAAGTCGTCGTCCTCCTCCTCCTGTTCTCCATCCCTCCATCCCCAGCCTATGCTGATACCAGGGGTTGTCCTGACACAGCTGCAGGACCCTGCACTTGGCTTTGTTGAACTTCATGAGATTCACACAAGCCCACTTCTTCAGCCTTTCCAGGTCCCTCTGGGTGGCCTCCTGTCCATTGAGTCTGTCAACTGCATCGCTTAGCTTGGTGTTGTCTGCAGGCTTGCTGAGGGTACACTCAATCCCACTTCTGTGCCATCGATGAAGATATTTAACAGTACTGGTCCCAGTATGGACACCTGAGGGACACCATTTGTCACCAATCCCCATGTGCTCTTATTTGTTTCTCGATTCTGAAAAACCCTTCATGACCGTGTACATAGTTTGAGAAAGTAAATTTTTAGTGTACTCTATTGGAAAATTGTATTACTGCTTTATAGCTCTGTACTCCTCCTGGGAACAAGGCGACCTGCCTCGCACACCTTACTTTCAGTAAGGATCTGTCAACTGCCCTTGGGTAGGGAAACTGAGGCACAAAGCTTCAACAAGCTGCAAGATGGTTGTCAAGCATGGCTGTCAGCATCCCCCACTGTTGTCAAGGTGGTATAGAAAAGGATCTTTGCCTGCATTCAAGGAGACTGGGCTTTGAGGTGCTAATGGTGTGCTTTCCTTTCAGAACGATCCTTTCTGGACAGCCGGGTCTCTCTCAAGGTCTGACTACTTGGAAGCTGCCAACCAGTCAGTTTGCAAGCTGGCAGATATGCTAGAGGTGATCAAGGACAACACATCACTTATCCTGAACTTCCAGGACCTGCCGCCAGCTCATCCCTACTACAGCACTTACATCAACATCACCCTGGAAACCATCCTGGCATCGGGAATTCAGCAACATGCTGTGAGTTCTGTGGGGTTGGTGACGTTTCCAAAATTGACCTTTTCATGGGTTTCCTGAATCCTGAAGTGTCTCATTTGATCCGTTTGAAGACATGATTTGAAATGCCACTTCATGCCAAGAGGTATTGCTGGGCAGGGCCTTGCCTCTAGGATGATGGTCCCAGAGGCTTGATAGCATCTATACTACCATGACTGTAGTCATGGTAGTATAACCAGTAGATGGAGGAAAGTGATTATTCCCCTTGGTCAGCAATAATGTGTTCAGTGTGAGGCTCACCAGTACTAGACAGTGTTGGTCAACTGGAGCAAGTCCCCCGGAGGCCACCAAACTGATCAAGGGGCTGAATATATGAGGAGGGGCTGAGGGAATGGAGTCCCTTCATCTTGGAAAAGAAAAGACTTTGGAGAGGCCTAATAACATCTCTCTGGTATTGTCAAGGAAGTTGTTGAGAAATTGGATCAAAGCTCTTCACTGAGCTCTGTGTCAGGAGGATGAGAAAGAATCATCATAAAGTGGAAGAGGAGAGTTTTTTGCTGGATATAAGGAAACTAGTTTTCCCTGCGAGGGCAGGCAAATGTTTAAATGACCCTGGAGAGATAGAGGGATGTCCATTCTTGCAGCTTTTCAAGACCCAACTGGACAAAGCCCTGAGCAAACCTGGTCTGAAATCACTACCGGCCCTGGTTTGTGTTAGAGTAGAGATCACCTGAGAGTCCCTTCCCACCAAGCAATTCAATAAGAGCCTTGGACACACAAGAAGAGTCTGAGACCTGGAGGCCAATTGTGAGCAGCAGAGAGTCTTTCCTCTCCTTAGAATCATAGAATAGTTTGGGTTGGAAGGTACCTTTAAATGCCATATAGTCCAACCCTCTTCCAGGAAGTCTCCTTCTGTCTCCTTGTGTTTAAATAATCCTTGTCTCTAGGCTGAGCAATGGTTTCAGCCTCGACTTAGCCTCTGCTTGGAGGAGAAGAGGAGAAATGGGTACCCTGGAGATAAGGGGTTTTCAAAAAAAGGAAGTTTGTGTACCTGCAGGTCTATGTATATGCAGAGTCTTTTTCAGGCTTTCAT
The DNA here is from genome assembly GCA_025769975.1 of Gallinago jamesoni. Taxonomy (NCBI): domain Eukaryota; kingdom Metazoa; phylum Chordata; class Aves; order Charadriiformes; family Scolopacidae; genus Gallinago; species Gallinago jamesoni. The sequence continues at coordinate 199,482,070 of JAOQGH010000001.1, forward strand.
TTCTGCCCCAGAATTGTCTTTGCTGGGTTATGCCAACCATAGAATCATAGAATCGTTTGAGTTGGAAGGGACCTTTGGTTTGCCATGGGCAGGGACACCTCCCACCAGACCAGGTGGCTCAAAGCCCCATCCAGCCTGGCCTTGAACACCTCCAGGGATGGGGCAGCCACAACTTCCCTGGGCAACCTGTTCC
>JAOQGH010000001.1:199488796-199519416 GCA_025769975.1 Gallinago jamesoni
CTCTCAGCCTGTCCTCCCAGCAGAGGGGCTCCAGCCCTCCCAGCATCTCCATGGCCTCCTCTGGCCCTGCTCCAACAACTCCATGTCCTTCCTATGTTGGTGGCTCCAGAGCTGGAAGCAGCACTGGGAGGGGGGGTTGTCCCCAGAGCGGTGCAGAGGGGTAGAATCCCCCCCCTCTCCCTGCTGGCCACGCTGCTGGGGATGCAGCCCAGGATGCGTGGGGGCTTTCTGGGCTGCCAGCACATGTTGCTGGCTAATGTTGAGCTTCTCATCCATCCCAGAGAAGGACTTGGGGTAGTTGGTGTTCTCAATTCCTTCTCTGCCCATCCTGGATTGGGTTTGGGATTGTCCCGACCGAGGTGCAGAACCTTGCACTTGCCCACATATTATGATTTAGCAAATCAAATCAGTTGCTTAGTTTGATGCTTACAGAAAGGTTCTCTGTTTTCCAAAGAAAAGGGAGATCAAGGATTTGATCCGATCGTGGCAGAAACCTCCCTGTTAACCATGATCACTGAAAACAGATGTGGTTCATAAACCTAGGAGCAGAGTAACTTAAGACATTGATAAATCAGGAGGAGGTAAATCAACTTCCTAATTGGCAGAGTTAGCCAAGCCACCCTCCCCTTCATTATACGTGAGTAAGCCACGGTGTCCTCCCGGTGATGTGCCTTTTCTCCTAGGAGGCATTTTAGCTGTCAGTGGTGACAGTTTAATCACCCTCTCTGGGGAAAAAAGTGTGAGCTCAGAGAGCGATGTGCTCCCTCCAGCGAGGAGCAGCACCCTTCTCCCGGGAAAACATCTCGTTCTGAAATTGCATCCCTTCTTTCCCCCTGTCTCTATAATCTCATCTGCTTTGGCATGCACAAACGATGGTCCTAGAGACATCAAGGGACTTACAATTTTCTTCCTTCCTTGATAACCGAAATGCCTTTGTGTTAGGAGCAGCAATTTCATTTGCTTCAACCTCATGAGCCAATGATTTTGCTGTTGCATTGTCCCAGATCATCATCTTCCAGCCGTCTCTTTCTTCCCCCCTGGGTATTTTGGCCATGTTACGTAGGCTGTGGCTCCTGCCAGCAGCTGTGGTGGATTTGACTTCAGGCCACATGTTGGGTCTGTTTACGATTATGTCTAAATTCATGAATCTCACAGTCCCACGCTGGCAGACCCCTGCCCAGCAGGTCCCCAGTTCCAGCATGGAGCAGCAAATTTGAAACTCTCCTCTCAGATTAGATTTCCCAACAGTTAATGAAACCACTGACCGAGACGAGATTAAAATTTTTCTAAGAAGTCTTATGATTTGAATTGTGGCCAATTAAACCCTTCCTCCAGAAGGGCATTGTGGCGGCGCTGCCTGGAAGCTGCTGAAATTCGCCAGTTGGTTTAATAAGAGATGTCCCTGCTCTTTGGACCCTGTATTTCTCTGTCAGATACAGAAATGCATGGAAAAGTCTGGAGGCAGCAAATTCTGAAGAGCAGAATTTGAAGGCCAAGTTGATGAGATATTTGCAGTCTTTTTACATCATCTCCCAAAGTCAGTTTTAGAAGACTTCCCTGAATCAGACCCAGGAGACCCCAGCTGAAGAAATTAAACTGATTCAAACTGCTGAATGGGTCCCAGAGCAGAATGAGATGGTGCATGCTTGGAGAGAGGGAGAAGTCGCAGCTCCATGGACTTTGCAATAGCTGGACTCTTCCTCTCTGCACAGATTGGATTTCTTCCAGTTTGGAAGAGGTTTGATGGAATAGGGCAAGGAAAGAAAACATTAATGCAGGATTTCTCTTCCACCCACCGTGTGTGATACAGGTGAGAAGAGTTGGAAAGTGCCGCCAGCTTTTCCGAGTGTCCATCAACCTGGAGCACTGAGCTCCCTGCCCAACCTCTGGTGTAGAAAGGCAGTTGCTCAGAGACCTCTGCCCACGTGGAGTCCATTGTAGCAGGGTCAAATGTCTTCTTTTGAATCTCTCCCTTGGAACAACTCAACCCTGAGTCAGTAGAAGGAATGAGAAACTCTAGCATCAGAAGTTGGACTTTCAGCAGCAAAGGGCTTAATCTTCCAAGAGCTTTGTGCAAGAGAGGCCCATTTCCCTGCCCTTCCAGTTTCTCCACCACATGAAAGGATTGTTAGCAGCGTTGAGGATTTATCAAAACCAAATCACAGCAGAATTGCCCTACTATTACCTGCTGATGTGATTCAGCTCCAGGAAACGGGGCTTGGAATTTGGCCTTTGGTGTCATGGTTGGTTGTTTTTTGTTTTTTTGGTTTGTGGTTTGGTTTTTTTGTTGTTGTTTTTTTTCCTAAGTCGTTTCTGGGGCAAAACAGAGCTGTTTCCTTCATGCAAGGATGAGGGGGCGGGTGGGAACAGAGCCACCGCTTTGATGTGCTCGTCCTCTCTCCTACGCATGGCTTGTCTCTCCTCCGTAGCCGTGGGTAGGGATTGCTCCTGCTCTTCTGCTTCAGCCCTGGCGACAGGATCATGGCCGACTCTCCAGAAGGGAAATACCAACTGTGATGGATGACTTCTAACCGATCTTTTTTTTTTTTTTTTTTTTTTGCCTCTTTGCCTTGTTTATTTTCTTACTGCTCTGACTGTTGTGCATGTTCCTCCTCTTTCTCTCTCTGCTGCATTCTGGCATCTCACAGCTATCACATGATCAGGTAATTCTGGTGCTTTCCTCCTCTTTCTCTTTTTTTCATTCAACCTTCCTTTCTCTCTCTCTCTTTCTCCCTCTCTGCCTGTGGCTTCACTGCAGATGGACAGGGCAGGACAAAGTTTTTCATGATGCTTTCAAACATCTGGCTTCACAGGGGGCGGGGGGGGGACACACCATAAGGGTCAGAACATTGCATAGTCCATAGCCATGAGCACCACGGGAGCCTGATGCTGAAGCCAGTGGATGGTTTGAAGGCAACCTGACCTTCCATTACAATGACCCAAGTCACTGCCTTTTAAAACAGCCCTATCCTGATGTCCTGCAGTGTGTTGTAATTGGGAAATTCCCAGTGGATGTAATGCTTTCTCCATGGAAATAATCCCATGCATTCCTTTAGAGCATTGACCAGAGGTTTTTGAGATCGACCTCTTCTAAATTGGCCAGTTCTAAAGAAAATAATATAACTTGCTCAATTATATAAAGTGGCACTTTTCTAGCCCTGGGAATGAATTAATAGTCTAATAGCTGGAAAATCTGGCTCATCAGCTGCTGCACTTGGAGCCTGGCATCTCTCAGAAGTCTCTTCCCAGTTACACCACTCTGAAACTGGAAATGGGGTGTGAGAATAAATAGCACCCATGAAGAGAAAGTGCCATCAATTGGAAACCCATATTCCTCCTTGTACTGGTGCTGTTTTCTCAACCAGTTGTTCTCATCCCCTTGGAGGGAAGCGCTGTCACTTTTCTGCAGTAAAGCCTTCACCGCCTCTGTGTTCCAACCAAACTCTTCACATCTTACCTTCTCCATCCCTTCTGCTGTGTGCCATGGGGTTGCATTTCTGAGGACTTGGCTACTTCCCTATACCTGTGCTTACCTGCTCCTCTCCTTCTGCCCACCCCACCATCTTGGGGGTTGGGGTTGGCCACCTTCAAGCATTGCCTGCTCCATGAAGTACCATGGACTTGCGGTGTTACATCCTTGCAGTGTCTCCTCAAAAGAGGACCTGGTTATGGGGCTGGGCTGAGCCCTTCTGTGGGTGCAGGGAGGTTGGGTTTTGTCCCCTTCTTGCCTCCCCTTTGCTTGTGGATAAGGAGAAGACAGGCATGGAGGAGCTGGGCAGGCGTTAGGCAAGAGTAGTCAGAGGATGGGGACTCTGGTTGTGGCTGGCTTGGCTCTTTGCTTGCTCCATCTTATCATCTCGGTACCAATCCAACCCTGTTTTCTCCCCAACCTGCCCCTCTCCCATCCCCTTTCCCTGCCATTTAGCATCTCCCCTCCAAACCAAGGGTCCGGTTGTGGCCCTAACACGGTGTCTGCTGTCTCTGTGTTGTTGTCCCAGTATTTTTTAGTCTGTTCCCACCCTGTGTCCGTCTGGTCCGCTTTGATGCCAACCTCCCAGAGCAAGACCTACCTGCTGTCTGTCTGGCCTTTTTGCGTGCTGCTGTCCTAAACGTTGGCCGATCACAACAGAGTCCAAGGGGGTAGGAGAGGAGCTCTTTTCTATTAAACAAGCTTTCTGGAGACTCAAAGGCTACCGAGCACAGCAGAAAGTGTCATAGAATCATAGAATGATTTGGGTTGCAAGGGGACCTTCAAGATCATTGAGTTCTAAACCCCTGCTCTGAGAAGAGACACCTCCCACCAGACCAGGTTGCTCAAAGCCCTGTCCAACCTGGCCTTGAACCTCTCCAGGGATGGGACAGCCACAGCTTTTCTGGGCAAGGGTGTCACCACTGTCACAGCAAAGTTTCTTCCCAATATCTCATCTAAATCTTCCCTCTTTCAGTTTAAAGTATTTCGTGTGGTGTTTGAGTTGCATTGTGATTAAATGGATTGGTGGCTCTTCTAAGGGGGTATTTCAAAGTACGCCAAAAAAATGGGGTCACCCTCTCCTAACTTTTTTAATCAGAGCAATGCACCTGTGAGAGAGGAATCATCAGCCCCTTGAGCATAATTAACCACGCTAGATCTGACCACAGCCACCATGTGAGATGGAGATCAGAGAGCAGTGGTCATTCCTCATGAAAGGAGGAGGAGAAAAGCCCTTGGTCTCCACACCCCTTTGAAGTTGGGCTGTCTGTGCCTCAAAAGGGCCCATTCTCTCCATGGGATATCTAGGACCTGTGGGCAAGAGATCATCATGCCTTTTGGCCACGCAACCCAGACTCATGCTAAAAACGCTGGTGATGTGGGCCAGGAAAGGACTTCTTCTTGTAGCAATGTATTTTGATCCTTATCATAGTTTATGGAGGGTCTTATCCAGTGAGATCCTATGCACTTTCAACCACATTAACCTTAGTGGGATCTGCCTGTATGTGACATTAAGGGCAAAAATGGTCTTTTCCCAGGTCAAAGTATCTCAACTTAGATGATGATGACAGAAGGAAAATACTATTTTTTAAATTATTTTTTTTATACTGTAGTATTTTTGCCTCCTTATGCTTCCTCCGTATTGCTTCTGTCCGTGGATCTGTGAGCTGTGTTGTGTTGCTGTCCCATCCCTTCTTTTCTTTGTAGCAGAGCATCCACCTTCATCTTTACCTTGGTCAAAGCCTGATGGTGTGGTGTCACCCACTGGCATTTGGGAAAGGGACGGAAACCCCCTGAAATTGATACCAGCTAGGTTTTCCAGGAAAAGATGCAGAATGTCTTTTGTGGATCTTCTTTTTTCAGGGTGATTCTGTGAACCCAGGTTGGGGAAATGTGGGGGCTCCTCAAACCCTCTCTTCCTGGGGCTGGTTGGGGGTTAGAAATTTAAGAGAAGGTGCTTGTCATCTTAAAAAAAAAATAAATCAAATCACCTTCTCTCGTGTGGATGAGCCACTAGGTGGTGCCAGAAGATCAGAAACCCCATAAACCACCCTAAATTCCTTCTGTTTCTTCATCAAATAGCCTTAGAGCATCCCTGGCTCTGGCAGGGAGAATGGAACTTGCTTGAAAGACTTCTTCTGTGGTCAGGAGGTAGGGCAAATCGGTGGGGCATGGGTTATGAAAGCCTGGTTTAAAGAGCATCCCTTTGCAATGGGATATTGGGTACGGCTGCTTTGTCTGAGCCCACCAAGCCCTGTTTTCCAACAGCAGCCTGCCTTTCACCCCTGGTGCCAGCAGTTCTGCAGCTGAAGGTCTGGTAGAGGGGTGCTCTCAGGCTGAAAAACAGCTTTAAAAGCAAAATCCCCATTGAACTTGCTGCCGTTGCTTGCTACTAACATCAGTAAATTCCTTTACATGGATTCAGTAATGACAATAAAAGTCTGGCTCATTTTGAGTTGAGCCAAGTTGCATCACCCTCAGGTTGTTTATGTGGTGGAAACTTTTGGTGAACACCAAGTTTCATCAAGACTTAAAAAGTGTAGGTTTTGGGTAGAAGCATGTAAGCAAAGAGCTGGCATTTGGGGAGGGAAGTGCTCTGGGAGAAATCATGTTCAGGGGAACTATATGTCACAGCTACCTGTGTGGGGACAGCATCTTTGCTGCGTCTTGGGTTTGAGACTTTGTCTTTGAGAGCTCTTTTCCCACGAGGGTGGTCTCTTGTTTTTGTTCCCTCTTTCCAACCCCAAGAGTCCTCCTTAGGGCAGTAGGGTAGCTGATGTGATAGAGGGAGGTATCTGCGGTCCTTGGTGAAACGAGCAGAATTAGGATGCCCAAGATGGTTAAAGATGACCTGCTTGTATGTCTGTACCCCTCTGAGACAACATGCTCATCTCTGAACATTCTCCTACCATGTGGGGTTGCGTAGGTGCGAGGGAGCAAAGGTGTGAGGGTCTCTGGGACTTGCTGGTCTCCACATTGTTGGTGGCCGCTTGCCTTGAGGGTGCTCCCGTGGCTGGGGAGACCAGCCCCTGATATCACCATCCTGTCTTGCAGGTGGCGCCTAGGAAGCATCAGGACCTACAACCCGGAGCAGATCATGCTCAGCGCTGCTGTCCGCCGCTCTAGCCGGGATGTCAAGATCATGAAGGAGAAGCTGATCTTCTCGGGTACGAGTGGGGGGCTAATCAGTCAGAGCCCTTTGCTTGACCCCTCGGTTATCCCCTTGTTCTCTGCTGGTGGAGGGGGGTGGTCTTGATATGGGTGTCATCATATGCTGGTGAAACAGGCTGGTTGGACTGACCCTGCTGCACTGAACCACTTGTGGGATCTAATTGTGGCTCAACCATCCCAAACTGGTGCTTGTCTGAGCACTGATTTTGCCAAGAAATGCTGTGTCTACCTTCCCAAGCTCTCATAGTGTTCCACATCATCTCTGCTCTGAGTTGTCAACAGTGTGTCAAAAGCTATAAAGCCCATTAAAATGATGTTATAGGTCACCACAAATAGCGGTGATGAGTTTTGGGGTAGACCTAGAATTCAACATCCCTGGGGACTGAGGTGTTCCTAAAAACCTTGTGTTTATATGTTTATGTGTTAGAACATCTCACCGCACATCTAAGAAAGATCTCAGAAACGTGTACAAAGAAGGAAGCTTTAAAAGATTAAAGTTGGTCCATGAAGCTGGAAAACTCACATTTAAAGGAATGTGAATATAATCTCACCTTGAGCTTTGTTATGGGCTTTCTCTGTGTTGTGGTTTGTTTTTTTTTTTGTATTTATGGGCTAGGGATCTCCAGCAGGGATCAGGTTTTGTTGTACTGGGGAAATACACTGCAAAATGGACAACTCTTGCTTCAAAGAGCTTATTGTGTGAAACATGGTCCTGATTCTGCCCTCCAGAGGTGGTGAAAATCAGGTGTAAATCCAGGGAATCCAGAGAGGCAAAGCTGTTGGTCGTCACAGCAGAATTAAGAAGCCTCCCCAACATTGTTTGAGATACAAGTCTAGGACATTTTACATACTTAGAGGCAGGGGATACATATTAAAATTTTGTGCATCTAAAACACCTGTTCTTGCATGGGGTGGGTGTTCCCAATTAAAACGGTGGTGGTTGCACATCTTCTTCAGTGAAACCAGTGACTATAGGACTCTATCCTTTTCCAGAATGGCCATTTGGGAAGATAAGTTCAGGTATTTTGGACCCTTTTCCAGGGTGACTAATTCAGCCTGTGACGTGGCATCCATGTGTTTGGGGATGTGTGTGTGTGTGTCCAGTTTTGCTTTTGATGGTGGCAGAATAGTCAAGGTCTGAAATTGAGAGCTGAGCTTCTATTTGGAGGCAGATCCTATTCAGAACTGGTTCCAAATGGCTATGGTGTTACTAAACCCGGGGTGAAATCAGCTGGATCCCATGGGCTGGAATTACACGGCTGCTCAGTGCCTCAGTTTCCCCATCCATGGTGGGTGGGTGGCTCCTGGGACTTGCACCCCTGTGATGATGTGCCTCTCTACTCTCCCCAGAGATCAACAACGGTGTGGAGACCACGGACGAGCTGTCTCTCTGCTCTGAGAACGGCTATGCCAACGAGATGGTCACCCCCATGGGTCATCGGGACACCAAGCTGAGGATGAACTGAGGGGATCCGGTCCAACCCCGGCGCGGGGCATCCCCCACCTTCACTCCAGCAGTGAGAGCCGTGCTCTCCTGCTCGCTGTGGGATGGGAACCTGTGAGGAACTGCTGGTCGGGCAGAGACCCCTTCCCATACCCCATCACTGGCTGCTCCACCTCCCTGGTTGTGAGGCTGGAGGGGCTTATTTTTGTAAATATGTAGAAAATCTGAATATTTTTTTTGTCTCTTTCGGATTTATTTTTTTTTCTGAGTGTCATTTTTTTTCCAGGGCATGAGTGGAAATACCACGTTCATTAAACCCTCAACCTTATGGCTGAAGTTATTTGAATCTTGACGTGAAGCCTGACGTGATTGATCCCTGTTGAGGGGGGGTTCTGGGAAAAACACGTTGGACGTGTCTCCCCTTTCTCCTCCCTACCCTGCTCCCCTCCTTCCCTTGGTGCGGCGACTGTGTAGCTGAATGTTGTGATGTTCTCGTGAAGTGTCGTTTTTGTTATGTTGGGGTTTATTTTTGGTTGTTTTTTTTTTGTTCCCCCCCTCTTTCCCACCTTTCCTGGGCAATGAAGTTTTAGCTCTAAAGCAACAGGGGGCTTGTTTGGAGGAGAGAAGCTTTCCTTAGGAGATGAGGTAGCACTGCTCTTCCCTGCTGAAGTTCAGAGCCAGGGAAGGGGTTGCACTGGCTCAGTCACTTGGACATCTTCTCCCTGTCCTGTCCTCCATCCCCAAAGCCTGGCTGCTTGCGGGGGAATGACCTTCTGGAAATGTTCTTCCATGGTCTTGAAGGCAAATCCTGACCGTTGGCTGTAGATTGGCCTCTTCTGGCAGCAATGTTTTCATTTTTTTATCTCCCTCCCCACCCTCCAGCTTTTTTCTTTTCTTTCCAACTCTTCTCCCTGAGTTTGGGCTCTGTCGGGAGCCCAGATGGCTTGTGAAAAGCAATGTCATGGGCACCATCACCGCTCAGATCTGGCTAAAGTGCCTGCCACTTCCAGTGGCGTTTGGAGTCGCTCCTTGCTGCCCTGTCCTTGCACCCGTGTAGGAAGAGGAGGTGGTGGTGCAGGATGAGCTTCGCCTCTCTCTGGGCTAAGGAGATGCCTGTGGGTGAAGGAGTTGTAAATAGTTTGGAAGGTGAAGCAGCCCCGGAGTGTAATTTATTCCTGCAAGGGGACCTTTCCTCCTTGCTTTATAAGTGGGGTCTTTAAAAGCTGCATGTTCACGTCCTCCAAAGGAGAGACGGTCTTGCAGCAGATGCTGACAGGCTCATGAAGGTGAGAGCTCTCATCAGCGTGTTGCCAATGCAAAAGGCTTTAAACCAAAATCGTAGACCAGGAGTTAAAAGCAAAAAAAAAAAACCAAACCACCAAACACCCAAATAAAACTCAGAAACCAAGTAGATGACAGTTGTCTTTTATTCCCTCCCTGCGGTGGATCATGGCCAGCCCAAGGGCGGTTACAGCTCTCTGTTCTTGACCTTCAAGCCCTCGTGGAGAGAAGCCTGATTTTGGGTCACTCTGCTGTTCGCACGAAGCTGGTTCCCAAGGCAGCCAAAACCAGCCAGAAGGCTGCCGGAGCTGTGAATGGGTCTTGGCTTGGTCCCCATAGCCTTCTGCTGTTGGGTTGCTCCCTTCCTTGCTGGATCTTGGTCCACACAACGCTCAACGAGAGAATTGCCATTGAGCGTGAGCTTCCTTTGAAGCTCGGTGTGCGCTGCCTTGAAAGAGATGGGTCCGTTAAAGATGTTTACTGTGGAGGGAATGGGAGCTGAGGTTTTTTGGGTGCTGGCCAAGCTGGGCTACAGAGAAGTCTGAGAGAGGCTGGAGGGACAAGTCACCTTGCAGAGGAGAAGGTGGCCTGGGGGGTGCTGACGTGCATTGCATTCAACGCACAAAGCAAGCTTGGAAAGGCCAGAAACAAGCTACGATCAAAACTGCCTCAAGCAGTTTGTTCTTGTTTTGGCAGCACTAAATCACTCAATTTTATTTATTTTTTTTTTTAAAGCTATATTCTGGTAGAGTTTTGAAACTCTGAAGTGTTGGGCTTAGTGTGTAAGAATTGGGGGCAGAAGTGGCCAACTTATCAATGTAAGAGGAAAAATACCCCTATTAATAATGAAAACGTGAATTGTGATGCTTTAATAAGCACCTCTGAAGCAGTGCAATGCAAGACTTTAGTTCATGTGCATCTACCCTGGATTTTTATGAGTGTAAGTGGAATAAGACCCTGGTCCATGCTCCCTCTTACCCTCCCCAAGTACTGTCCTTCTATATGGTACTCTCCCAAGCCTGTGAAATACGGTGTGGTTTTTCTTGCAGAATCACAAGATCTTGGTGGATTTGAAGGCTTTTGAGAACAAAGTTGCTTCTCCCTTTACTGTGGTGCTGTATTGAAACATTCCTGGTGGATTGTCATTGCCAAGTGAGAGATGTTAAATCTCAGCATCTGTTGATAATCACCTGCATGTTCTGTTTTTGCCCTTGGAGATGACTTTATTGAAAGGCCAAGTGCTTAAAAGCTTGGAAGTGTTAAAAGCAATCCAACAACGAGTTGTTTTCACAATTCACTTTTTTCTTTCTTTCTTTTTTTTTTTATGATGAGACCCAAATTTTATGCGTAATGCACTGACTGTTACCATTATCGTCCTGAATATTTGCTACCTTTTTTTTTTTTTAAGAGGATGATACTTTTTTGATGAAAATAGACCTAGACCAAAATAAACTCTGCAATGCTCTGTGAAATAAACTGTCAGTATTCCCCTGCCAGACTGTGGTGGTGTCATGTGTTCTGGGATTGTTTGCATAATGATGATGCCTTGTTCTTCTTCCTTTTTCATGCTTTATGAGGGAGCTAAAGGTCTAACCAGAGGGAGGTTTGGAGACCATAGAGTCAAAGAATTGTCTAGGTTGGAAGGGACCTTTAAGATCATCTAGTCCAACCATCAACCTAACTCTGATTAAAAACCAAACCAAAACCCATCACTAAACCATGTCACTAAACACTATGTCAACCCGTCTTTTGAATACCTCTGGGGCTGGTGCCTCAACCACTTCCTTGGTCAGCCCATTCCAATCCTTAATAACCCTTTCAGTGTAAAATTTTTTCCTTATATCCAGTCTGAACCTCCCCTGTTGCAAGGTCCTCCAAGATCTGTCCTCCTTGAGATCAATACAGTTGTGTTGCATCTCTTCTTGATGACACTCAGCTGAGTGGTGCGGTTGACATGCCTGAGGGATGGGATGCCATCCAGAGGGAGCTGGACAGTGGGTCATTGTGAACCTCATGATGTTTCTGCAGTTGGGTCAGGACAACCCCTGGTATCAGCACAGTCTGGGGGATGAAGGGATGGAGAGCAGCCCTGCTGAGAAGAACTTGGGGATCCTGATGGATGAGAAGCTCAATGTGAGCCAGCAAGGTCAGCTGGCAGCCCAGAAAGCCCCATGCATCCTGGGCTGCATCCCCAGCAGAGTCGCCAGCAGGGAGGGTAGGGGGGATTCTGCCGCTCTGCTCTGCTCTGGGAGCCTCAGCACAGGAGAGACATGGACCTGTTGGAGCAGGGCCAGAGGAGGCCACAGAGATGCTCCAAGGGATGGAGCCCCTCTGCTGTGAGGACAGGCTGAGAGAGTTGTGGGGGTTCAGCGTGGAGAAGAGAAGGCTCTTGGGAGACCTTGGAGCCCCTTCCAGTCCCTAAAGGGGCTCCAGGAGAGATGGAGAAGGACTCTTGATCAGGGAGGGGAGCCATAAGATGAGGGGAAGCAGTGTTAGCCTGAAAGAGGGAAGATTTGGTCTAGGTATAAGGAAGAAATATTTTATGCTGAGGGTGGTCCCAGGTTGTCCAGAGTGGTGGTAATGTGTCCCATCCCTGGCAAAGCTCCAGGTCAGGTGGGATGGGTCTCTGAGCAACCTGATTTAGTTGAAATGTGCGTCCTTATGGCAGGGAGGTTGGACTAGCTGGCATTTAAAGGTCCCTTCCCACCCAACCCATTCTATAGTTCTCTCCTATCTGGCTTTTATAAGACAGTAGCTGAAAAATAGTCTTGTGAAGAGGAAGTGACTATGCAGACCTGCATCTTGAACAGTAACTGTAGAATAATTGTTTGCTGCTTGTGGCCACATGTGGAAAATGATGCACCCGTAGAACCGATCAGGCAGCAGTTTTAAACTGGAAGCAATTTATTTTTAACACACATTATGCAAGTCATTGCCCCAGGGCGCCGTGAAAGCAGAAAACCCATAAGCAGGTTCAAAGAGCAATAAATGGCTCATACATCCATTAGCACTTATTAAACACAGAAATCTGGATGCAAGTTCCAGTTCGGGAAGTCCCTCAGCACTAAATTCTTCACTAAATATGTACATTAAGGGAACGTCTTGCCGGGTGCTTGCTCTATTTCTTTTTATTCTTTACCCCAGGATTCAGCTCTCAGCTGCAGACAGCGGGTGCTTTGGGTGAGAAGGGGATCTGGTCTGGGTCAGCATGGGGCTGGTCTTTGTTAAGCAGCTGTTTTCTTCAGCCCCTGAATGGCTGCGTTGAACTGATAGTTGAAAAGGATTAAAATAAACACAGCTCTATCTCACTGGTTGGTGATGGGTACTCGGCGCCGTGTCGTGAATTTGACTGGCTCTGGGAATACCATTTGAGCGTTAAATACAAAATTGCCCTGGGGGAAGGGGTAGAGCTCCTGATACCTATGGTATTGAATAATCCCTAAACTGGGGCTGTCCTTGCTGTACCCAAGGGAAAGATATTGAAAAGTTGAAAGGAGAGAAATAAGAGTCATGTAGGCTGTGTCTGTTATTCAAATAAAAGAGCTGAGGATTGGTTGCTGGCTCGAAGCCCAAATGGCTTGGGACAGCCAACATTGTGCTATTTAACTCTTTTTCTTCCTTTCTAAGACTCCTCTTGTTTATAAGAGCTTAATGGTACAGCTGGGAGAGTTCTCAGGGTATCTGGGATCCTTTCCAGCCCTTTGCCAGTAGAGTTGTACTCCTGGGGTCTGGGAGGTGATGCTGATGTGACCGTACCCTAGGCCTGCCCAGTTACCTGCCATGAGAAGGATCTATTGTATCTCCCCTGAAGCTTTAATATGGTGCAGTGGCTCAGAGCTTGCAAAGTTCAAATTCAGTGTGAAAAATCTAGCCATGCTGTGAGCAGCAGCAGCGGCGTGAAGCTGAAGGCTGAGCCCCTTCTCCTGGGCTCTTGGCTCAAGCAACCTCTTCTTGGCTGAAGCTCCTGACCAGGTTTCAAGCTCAGTGTGAGTATTGACCATGTATGAAATAGTAACCAAGTTGGGTTTTTTTTTTTTTTCTTCTTTCTTACTTTTCTCCCTCTCTTCCTTCTGGACCTTGCTTCTGTTCTAGTTACTTCTCTGCCCTTACTCATCTACTTGACTTATCTGCTTTGGTCTCTTCTCTTGGAGGTTGGTGACTTCCCTTCCCTTCTGTGAATTGGCTGAGGGTGGTAAGAGGGTGTTCTGACTCTCTCCATGGTAAGGTGGAGCCATGGATGGGGATGCCAGGAGTGCGCAGACAGCTGTCTTGGACAGGATGCGTTTCCTTCTAGGACATGTGGTGGGGAGGTACAGACCACAGCATGATCAAGTCCTAGTGACCATCTTCCGTAAGATGTCTTACTGTGGCCTCCATTACTTGATTTATCCAAACCTCTCTTCAACCTTTCCTCTTGTTCTTTTCACTCTTTTTTTCCTTGTTTTCTCTTCGGTTTAGCTGCATCCATTCTCACTCCAATTCTTTTCTCCTCCTGAGATCCATAGTCTGCTGCTCCTTCAGGCAGCTTTGGTCCTACATTCACTGAGAGCTTTCCCCAACAGACTCCTGGAGTTCTTGGTTCTACATCCTCTATTTCCCTTTTGCATCTTTATTTAAAGCTTGTGGCTTTGTGCCTAATGGCTTTGTGTGCCAGGGGCTGAGCATTTTTAATCTGAAGAAGGGTTTTTAGAGTTCAAATCAGCTGTAAGATCAAGGCACTGGGAGCAAAGGAGAAGTTGAGCTCCTACCCCTGCAAAAGGTGACCTTCCTCCAGTGCTGCCTAGCAGATGCCCCTGTCGAACGCCTCCCCATCCTTTCACAGCTTTATGGTGTATTTAATGCCCTCTTTTTCATGGAGAAATGCCACATGCACGGGTTGTAGCACAGCCTTTTCACAGTGACAACTGCTTTGGAGCGTGGTGGCATCACACAGGGAGACCCAGCGACAAGTGCGGTCTGGCTGTAGAAATCTGCTCGATAGGTGGCTTGCCATTGGCATGAGGACAGCTGCACCCTGCAAAGCCACTTCCTTGTGGTCACTTTGTGTGTTGATAGCCCTTAGTAGCTAGTCCCTCCCACACCCGCACATGGCTTGAAGCTGGGGTTGGGTTTTGAACAGGTTGGTGGCCCCATGCTTTGTGGTTGCAAGGAGATGACAGCTTTGCAGCCTTGCTGGGGAGTTTCCAAAACTCCAGAGACCTTTTTGCTCAGGACAGGGTCAGTTCTGTGCTGCCCTTTTTGTCATGATGACCTGCTCGTGGTCATCTCTAGCTCCATCCGTGTGGCAGATATAGGGACATCCCTGGTCGGTGCAGCCTGGCAGTGCCAACTCCATCAGGGTGGAAGGTCTTAAAAGCAAATCCCCCCAACCTTCCCAGCCCAGTGAGCAGGCTGGGAAACTGCAGTCCCTTCCAGGTTGCCAGTGATTCATATGCAAATGTTGGGAGCAAGCAGTATGCCAGCTTGTGCCCTGCATCCCAGTCATGGGAGAGGAGCAGAAAGGAGCCAGCCAGCGAACACGGCTGTGGTGTCCCACGGAGGGGTGATTTCCCTGGGATGACAACACGCCGGGGCTGGTTATTATTAATATTTCCCTTCTGTCTCGTGCAAAATACTTCAAGTCGTTTGAAATGATGCTGGGCAAGGGAGGGAAGGCTGCATCACGTTAGGGGCTTTGACAGTCTCCAGCACAAGGGTTACTCCGAGGAGCTTTCCCTGCTATGAGGATTTAAAAATTTCAGCCAACAACTGGGATCAAGTTGGAGGGGAGGGTGCAGAAAGCCACCTGGGGGCAAACCTCCCCTTCTGTCCTCATCATCCTCAAGGACCTAATTAACTAATTATCCCACGTTAATGAGAGGGACTGCAGCTCTTCCCTGAACCAGTCCACTCCTGCTCCGAGCATCTTTTTTGCTCACAGAGCTGTATTTTATTTATCAGCTTTAGTGCGGTTTCCAGCAAGACGGAGTCTCTCTACCACATGAATTGTTCCACCTGGACCTCAATTTGCTCTCCAGATGGCTCAACCCTCTTAAGCTGCCCTGGTGTGATATATTTTTCCCTGAGCTGAGAGGGGTTTTCCCTGGGTCCTGGCTCCTCCCTGGCTGGCTGTTATTGACAGCTGCATGGCTAATGCCCCTGTAGCTCTCTGGCATGTCATTCAGGAGAAACAAAAGCAGACTTCTCCCCCACCTCTCCGGCAAGGAGGATAAAGGGGATGCTTTTGTGCTTCCCCAAGCCTTGCTGCAGAAGCACTGAGTGGGCTTTGCGGAGAGGACCTGTCTCCATGTGGATGGGAGCTTTCCGAGAGGGAAGTTGAGTCTTCGCTAGGTGTCACCTGAAGAACACAACCTGTGGGCCAGGTAAGGTTGGGCTTCTTGCTCTAGCAACCTGGGAAGGCTTGCAAAAAAAAAAAAAAAAAAAAAAGATAATGCAGCATTTGCTGCCGTATGGTACTTGGGATGGAGAGGGTGACCCAGAGAGGAGGGTGCATGGGTGAAGGCAAGGGGGCAAACACAATCTTTCTTTGGTGTTGGCATTGTTTATTTCCTGGGTAGACAGGAGGGATGTGAGCTGGGGAAGGGCTTTTGGATTAATTGGGGAAGGGGTGGGTGGGTAGAGGGTGTCTCTTTGGAAGGAGGGCATCCCGAGGCCGTTTCTTCCCAGCGCTGAGCACGACCCCGATGGCTGGGGGACGTGTGGGGACAGAGGTGTGTTTGCCTTGGTTGGAGCCGCGTGTGTCAGCGAAACGTGGAGTGTGCCGTGCTCTTTGCAAAGGTGTCTCTGACAACTGCCTTTGTTGGAACTTCTCAAAACCACTTTGAACTGACTGACAGCGTTTCCCTTCCGTACACATCTCCGAGCATCCTTCAGCGGCGTTTGGAGTGTTTAGAGCCTTCACCAGAGGATTTCTTAGATGTTTAGTTAGGGCTTGTCATGCTGCTTCAGTGCCCTTTAGATCTCTGCAGCTCCCCTGTGGCACGGGCAGAAGTGTTTTCTCCACTGCTGAGGGATTCTGGAGGCACGAAAGGATACGGTGACTTTTTCTCAGGTGGTGGAGTGAAGATCCTGAGGGCTAAGTTTGGTTGTCCTATACACAGCTACCCTGGTGTGCAGGTGCAGCCAGGAGATGTCCTCTGGGGCATGGGAGAATCTGAGTACCTCTGGGGTCTGTGGTCTGATATGTTTTTAGGAAACATTTCTTCATGGAGAGGGTTACTGGACATTGGAATGGGCCGCCCAGGGAAGTGGTTGAGGCACCATCCCTGGAGGTGTTCAAAAGATGGGTTGATGCAGTCCTTAGGAATATGGTTTAGTGATTTTTGTCAGGGTTAGGTTGATGGTTGGACTAGATGATCTTTAAGGTCCCTTCCAAGCTAGACAATTCTATGATTCTATGATGGCTGTCTGGGAGGTGCAGGTGTAGGAAAAGACTGGAAGAGGCTGCCCAGGGAGGCGGTTGAGTCACCATCTCTGAATGTGTTTAAGAGTCGTTTAGATGTGGTGGTGGTAGATATGGTGTAGGGGAGAACTTTGTAGAGTGAACGGTTGGACTTGATGATCCCAAGGGTCTTTTCCAAGCTGGATGACTCTATGATTCTATAAAAAGAGTTGAAGGACTAGGGCTAAAAGAGGGATTTTCACACATGAGAAATTCAAGGTAATCCTCCCTGAGGGATGTGCAACCTGCCTTATTTTCAGGAGTGTGGAAACTACAAAGCCACTGATGTCTGGTAACTTGTCACCCCAGTGGGGACTTGTGCTCCTGCCAGAGCCTGACTTAGGGAGCCCATAAGACCGGAGCCTGAACACTCTGAAATAGGCTCTTTGCTGTTACAGATCCTCAGAAAAACTATCATCTAAAACCTTCATGACCATGGCTGAAGCTTCAATCAGGAGTGTTAGGCTGATGGCCCTCACTGGCACCCTCACACAAGCAGTGTTGATGACTCTGCTGTGTTTTAAAAACACAGGTGGTGGCATTGCTGTGCCCCTTTTACTTAACATCCAGCTGGTGAGAGCAGTTGGACAAACACCAGGAGACCCAGATTCAATCCCCTCCTCGCTCTTGCCCCCCAGCATCTGGGTCTGTGCAACAGTGATGGTTCAGGGAGAGCTTCTGGGGAGAAGTGGAGGAAATAGGGCAGCACCAACCTGTTAGAGGGTCTAGGATGGTGGAGGCAGAAGTTGGGGGGTTGGGGTCTCTGATCCTCTCACTGTTGTCAGATAGTTGATTCTCATCACTATTTCAATGCCATGCTTTTTGGACCTCCCCCCCTGCAGGCAGAGGTCCATCTCCCTAGAGATTGCTCTTTACTGGTGATGACCTCTAAAGGTGCCTCCTCCTGACTTGAGCAGAGATCACCCATTTGGATGTGCAGCTATTTGCACCCTCCAGGCTGAGCACCCAACTTTTCCTGTCCTACAGGGATGGGTCCTTCTGCTCAGGCAGCCAGTATGAAGAGGAAATGGTTAGAGATCCAATGAGAGAATTCTGCTCTGCTTCATTGCAATTGCTTTATGAAGTCCTTCAGGAAAGATTTAAAATAGTCTGGAGAACAAATCTAGCAGAAAGGTAGGTCAGATGTAGACATCTCCCCTGCGTTTTGGGCAGGTCATGTCATAGCTATCTGTGTCACATCCTTACCTCTGGATTTTTGCCTGGAATAAAATATCTGGGCAAATGTGGTGAATAGAAAAAGTCAAAATCTTGCATTGCTTCCAGCTGGGCTGTACCATGGAGCATTTGCATTTGAGAGGATGGGGAAATCGTTTAATAAGAGCTGCAAAAAGTCAGAAAGGAAGGAAGGGGTGTCAAGGTGTTAGTACAGCACAGGTTGGGCAAAGAAACACCTCCTCAAATAAGAAGTTGGTCTACTGGCTGGGTTGGAAATACCCATTTTAACTGGAACCTGTACTTCCTTATGGCACCAAGGAAGATGCAGAAACCATGATGGTGTTGGGCATTACAGTCAGATATTTTAATACCGTACTGTTCTCTTGTCTCCTTCCCTGCTGCCCAATGAGGATGCATCGAATGATGAAAGAAGAATCAAGTTTCAGGACAAGCAGCCTGGAAAATGCGACGCGGGACCCAAGCAAAGAAAAGCTGCACATGAAGCTCTGCAGTGGGTCCTGCCACGCCGAGCAGATCCTCCAGACGCTGAACTCCTACCGGCAGAGCGGCATCTTCACAGACGTGGTGCTATTAATTGATGGACAAGAATTCCCCTGTCACCGTGCCACTTTGTCAGCCAACAGCACCTATTTCCGGGCCATGTTTGGTGGCAATCTCAAGGAAGGCCACCAGGATACCATCAATATCCAGAAGATTTCTGCTTCCACAATGTCTCTCCTTCTTGATTATATGTATGGGGGGAACATCATCATTCAGGAGGACAACGTTGAAGGCATCTTGGAACTGTCTGACTTGCTGCAGATCTCCAAGCTCAGAGATGCTTGTGTCACCTTCCTTGAAGGCCAGCTTCACCCGTGCAATTGTCTGGGCATCATGAAGTTTGCAGATTCATTCTCCATTGCATCTCTGACAGAAAAGAGCAAGAGGTTCATGCTGGAGTGTTTTGTGGAGGTGTCGTGTCACGAAGAGTTCCTGGAAATGGGTGTGAAGGAGCTGGTTGAATATCTGTCCGATGAGCAACTGGTGGTCCCCAAGGAAGAAGTGGTCTTTGAAGCAGTCATGCGCTGGGTACGACATGATGTACCTGCCAGGAAGGGAGCCTTGAAGGACCTCCTTGAGCATGTGCGTCTGCCCCTGCTTGACCCCACTTACTTCCTGGAGAAGGTGGAAATGGATGGACTCATCCAGGACTCAAAGGAGTGCATTCCTCTGCTGCATGAGGCCCGCAAGTACTACATCCTTGGGAATGAGGTCAGCTCTTTGCGATCAAGGCCCAGAAGGTAAAACACAGCGTCTTCTTCCCTAGACTGGCATGGTCTAAGTTGATTTAAAGTTTGAGGAGAGTTCTCGGGTTGTTTTTTCTTTTTTTTTTCCTTGTGTTTTTTTTTTTTTTTTTATTTTCTCTGATTGTTTCTGTGTTGGCCTTCCTGTTTCCAAAATGAAGGTCTTGAAGATGTTTGCCCTGTTTGAAAGGATTCCCGTGAAGTTTATACTAATGCATGTGACACTTTTTTTTTTTTCATTAGCAAGAAGTGCTCTAGTCATACTGCTCTGGGTGCACAATGATGTCACCCAGATACAAGGCCAGACTATAAGCAAGGATGGATGGTTGTAGCTCTTTATTCTAATCTGCTTTCACCAATGGGTAGAGCACTGGGTTGAGACCTGTTTTCCATTCTTGGTTCTGCCACTGGTCTGTTCTCATTTCACCGCTTTTGGTCTCTCTCCCACCATCTCCCAGCTGTTAGCAGGAAGGCTTGGAGCAGTGTCAGTTCTCCTGGCTATCAGTGTGGTGTCTATCTCAAAGGCATTGCTGCTGTAGGGTCAGAAATCAATATCCAGGGGAAAAAAAGCAGTTATTATCCAGGTGGCTACCTGGATATCCTCAAATTGCTGTTTTGTTTTTGGTTTGGTTTATATTGTTTTATTTTATTTATTTTATTTTATTTTTTCCCTGATGATTTATTTATGAGCAGCAAGAAGAGATGTTGCCCCAGGCAGCTGCCAGCGTAAAATGTAGGAGGTATTTAAAAAAAGAGATTTCTAAAGGGGTGTGTGTAAATCTGCACCTTTGTGTGTCTTTGAAGTTTGGATTTGATCAACCACATTTTAAGTCTCTCCTGCTTCTTCATGGTCCCACAGGTCCCTTAGGGTGGGCTTGGTAAGAGTGCTGATGGACACCTCTGCTCTGGGGTAGGTGGCCGTATCAAACTGGGTTGGTTTGCAAGGCTCCCCAACTTCTTCCAGAGGACATGTATGACCACAGGGGTGCAGAGTCAGGTTCTTGTGCTCTTCTGCTCTTCAGACAAAGGAGTGATGGGTTTGTTTGCATCCTGGTGGAGCATCCTGGTGGAGCATCCTGGGCAGACAGATGAAGTTTGCCCCAGTGCATCTCAGAGGTCACAGCCTGGCATTTAAGGGCATGTTTCTGTCAGGTGGAAGGGATGGTTTGAAACATCTTGACTGTGCTGAATACCACAACAGGCTCTGAGGACTGGACCAAGCCTTTCAAATCCTCTTTCATTCCCCTCCCTCCTCTCCCCTCCTCTCCTGCAGAGCTGGTCCTCTTTTGCCACCTACTCACTGGCAGGATTTTTCCTTCCCCTGCTGTCTGTCTCGTCTGCTCACTGCTATTAGGGCTGGAGAGGGAGAGATTTCCTGGAAACACTCCTCTCTCCAGGCAGAGAGCTTGTCATGGGCAAGCTGCCAGGAACAGCTTTCCACGCTCGTGGCTGTGCCCTGAGGATTAGCCTTGATTCGTGCCGGAGGAGGGGGAGGATGGCGAGTGGCAGGGGACAATCTCACGAAGGGCTTTTAAAGGTCGTTCCCATTTTCTTTGCCCACACAGTTTGGACCCTTTTCCCACCCAATCTGGGAGGTGCCTTTGATCTGAATGTGGGGAGAAAAGGGAAGGTGCAGGGAAGGTGAAATGATTTGCCCAGAAAATCAGCTGATGCGGGAGAGGCTCCATCTCTCTGTCCATTGGACTGTGCTGCCAGTGTCCTAAATAGGATGAGAAGGGTGATGGAAAATATTAGCCTTGGCTCGGGGAATTACCCATGCCTTTCATGGTCTAGGTTCATGGAGCTGGCAGAAGTCATCATCGTCATTGGGGGCTGTGATAAGAAAGGCCTTCTGAAGCTGCCCTTCACAGACCTCTACCACCCGAAGAGCAGGCAGTGGACAGCCCTCTCCAGCATGCCTGGCTATACCAAGTCAGAGTTTGCTGCCTGCACACTGAAGAACGATGTGTACATATCAGGTGAGATACCCTGGACCCAGGTGGTCCCTTCCTGGTTGCAAAGAACAGCACGATCTCTGCTAGGCCATCTACTCTTTAGTTCTGCTTACAAGGACTCATCCACCTGCATTGTAGTGATAGGATGAGGAGTAATGGCTTTAAAATGAAAGAAGAGAGATTTAGATTAGATACTAGAAAGAAATTCTTGACTGTGAGGGGGGGGAGGCACTGGCCCAGGTTGCCCAGAGAAGCTGTGGCTGCCCCATCCCTGGAGGGGTTCAAGGCCAGGCCGGATGGGTCTTTGAGCCACCTGCTCTGGTGGAAGGTGTGTCTGCCCACGGCAGGGAGTTGGAACTGGGTGATCTTTAAGGTCCCTTCCAACTTTAACCATTCTATGATCCCAGCCTTGGAGCAAAGTCATTTCTTGGCAAAGTTTATCCTTAGGTGTTTTGGATTTTGCTGTCCCAAGGGAAAATTTCACCTTTGAGGGGGAAGATGGCAGCATTAAAAACAACTTTCCCTTCTGTTGGGCGTCTGGCAAAAGCACTCAGCTTTGGAATGAGATGGTTTTGGTGTATGCTGTCAGGCAGGGTTTTCTAAGGGGTCTGAGTCTTCTGCCTGTCCCTCACTTAAAATGCAATGCCATATGAGGGACAGAGCAGTTTAACAAGTGCCATGACGTCCAGAGGGTATCTCCCTTGGGAAGGTGAGTTAACATGGCCATAACCCAATAACTGTATTCTGGCCTAAGTTAGAATTGTAGAATTTTCTAGGTTGGAAGTCACCTTTCAGATTGAGTCCAACCATCAACCCAACACTGACAAAACCCACGACCTCAGGGGTCCCTCAGCACCATGTCTGCCCAGCTTTTAAATACCTCCAGGGATGATGATTCCACCACTTCCCTGGGCAGCCGGTTATAAGGCTTGACAACCTTTTGTGAAAGATTTTTTGTGAAGATTTTTTTTCCTAATATCCATCCTAAACTTCTCCTGGAGCAACTTGAGGCCATTTCCTCTTGTTCTATCACTTGTTACTTGGGAGGAGAAACCGACCCCCAGTTTTGCCATTGTATGGAGGAACTATGCAATATTGTGGTGCAATGAAGTGAAGCAGCTGTCCTTGGGGTTGCATCAGCCCTCCATCCCTCTGTTTTTCAGGAGGACACATCAGCAGCAATGATGTTTGGGTGCTGAGCTCCCAGCTGAATGTCTGGATCAAGGTTGCTTGTCTGCAGAAAGGCCGATGGAGGCACAAAATGGCAACACTTCAGGGCAAGGTAAGCAATGGCTTGAACGTTGGAAGAAGCCATGCGGAGCACTGTCCTGCACTTCTGCAGCCCACTATGATGAGAAACTGTCAGTGTGTGTTTGTCTTCTGGGTCATTTAGAGATGGTTTTGATGGGAGAACCAAGATGTCGTTGTTTCAGTTGGGTGTGTGTTGTCACCTGAAGTAGCCACAAATGAAGTTCTAGCAATAAGATCTACCATGGGATGACGTAAGACTTCTGCAGAGAGCTGTGTCAAGTCTTTTGGTGAAAACCATACAGTGTGGGGTGTTTCATAGAATGGTTTGAGTTGGAAGGGACTTTTAAAGGTCATCTAATCCAACCCCAAGTTTTAACTGTGGGTTGGTGTCTGTCTTTCTGGTCAAGTCTTGACATCCCCTCTTGTACATCATGACACTGTAGCCCATTAGGTGGGTCCAGGAGTTTCTAATCGCCTTGCTTTGCTCCTTTTGTGGCAGATCTACGCTGTGGGAGGATTTGATGGCTTTTACCGCCTCTCTAGCGTGGAGTGCTATGACACCTTCTCCAACAGCTGGTCAACCTTGACCCCGCTGCCTCAAGCTGTGAGCTCGGCGGCCGTGGTCTCCTGCCTGAACAAGCTCTACGTGATGGGTGGTGCTGTGGATGACACTGCTAACACTGACAAGGTATTGCTGGGGCATTAAAAATGGACAGAGATCTAAAAAAGAAGGTTTACCGTAGAACATGGAAGTAAATTAGGTTGTTCTTAAGCTACAAGGGTGCCTTTTTTTGGAAGTCTAATATGTCTCCCATATAATAAGATGAGAAGTCATACATTTAAATGGAAGCCAATGAGACTTACAGACGAGAAACGGAAGGTGTCAGGAGTTGGTATGAGGCATGGTTTCAGTAGAACCTGTTCTGTTCTGAAGCCTGGTCAGCCCTGAGGCACCACAGGAACACATCTCCAACTCTGTAGGCATTCACTTCAGACAAGTAGCAATCATAGTAAATGTCTGGAAGAGACCTCTACGAGCCAGACATGGTGGGTTTGGTCTCCTGAGCTGCAGAAAGAGCCATCAGTGCTGCTCAGTTCCATCTCTGAACACTTAACCATGCACTGTCTGAGTCAAGGACAGCCACCCTGGGGCTCGTACTTTAGGAGACTTGAATGCAAGAGGGAATGCTAGAACCCCTCATTGCTTTTGTCTCTGGACTGGTCTCTTGGTGTTGAAGCTCCCATCTGTGTTTCTGTCCCCATGTGCTTTTATTTCTAGTGAACAGCAGCTTCATCCGAGCAGGGAGATGTGGTAAATTCCGTTTCTTCATTGCTCCTCCCAGGTCCAGTGCTATGATCCAGAGGACAACAAGTGGACACTCTTGTCTCCTACCCCTTTTTATCAGAGATGCATCAGTGCCGTCTGCTTGGACAACATAATTTATGTTGTAGGTGGACTGCTCAGTAAAATCTTCAGTTATGACCCAAAGAAAGACAGCTGGCGAGAAGTGGCCACCCTCCCTGGGCCTCTGGTAAGGAAGGGGCTTAGGAAAGAATCTCTGATCCTTCCCTCTCCCTTTAGAACACGGGTGATCTGTGCTTTGCTGAGATTGAAGGCAAAGAAAATGCATTGTGAGATTGGCTCTGAGCATGTGAACGTGACCTCTGCAAAGCAACTCAAACATATAAGTACTTGCCATCAGCATCCATACTGCTTGGAGGGTGTCTCTCTCACAGCAAACCCAAGTTTTATTGCTGAAGCTGGGTCTACCTTAGCTATTAATGCCAGAGGAGTGGCTCTGTGGGGTGAAATCATTGGTGTTGAGGATCTGTCCTCCACACTGTGTTTCAGGATGAGGCTTATAATGGCTCTAGTCTGGTCTGTGGACTGAACATGGGCTGCTGGTGGTTGTGTGTCTTGGCTTAGGGTCTTCACAGTCTCATACTCCAAAGCCATGCTGCAACGTGCACCGTGAAGAGGAATGTTGGGGCACAGCTCACCCCACTGTGAATTAAAACACTGTGTTAGTGCATCCTTACAAGGGGCTTTCACAGGGAGGCTCTGGCTGGATATCTAGGCTCTTGGTGGGCTTGTGAGTCTGTGCTCTGCCTGGAGGGCTGCCAGGAACAGCGACCTCCCATCATTGGCTTGAGGCATTGCAAGTTTCTTGCTGAAACCATATGACTGTGCCAGACATCACTTACTTTATCTACTTTTGCTCCCTTCTGCTGGGCAGGGGAGAGTTGAGCCCATTGTGATGATGCCCCTGCCCCTGCTCAACCCCCTTGCCTAAAGCTTAGGTCTTGCTCCTCAGCTCTTGGGCTTTCCTTTTGCTTTCCAGGAGAGCTGTGGCCTGACGGTGTGCGGAGGGAAGATTTACATCCTGGGTGGCCGAGATGAGAATGGGGAAGGCACGGACAAAGCCTTCACTTTCGACCCGGTGACGGGGATGGTGGAGCAGCAGCCACCGCTGCAGCGCTGTACCAGCTATCATGGCTGCGTCACCATCCTGCAGCGCATGAACAGATGACCACAGGGCTCCAACATTGTCTACCTCCCACCCAGAGCCTCCCCTTGAGACAGTGGCCATCCAGAGTGTGGATGGACATCTCACCTTTGTGCGGGGATGGGTAATCCAAGCCACTGAAGAAGGTGTGCTCCAGCCAGCCCCTGGGAAGCCTCTGTTTTGTTTTTTCCTCACCTGATGATGCCAATGGCTTTGATACTGATCTAGGTGAGAAGAGGAAAGGGTGCTGGGCTGTGTGAAGCTGCGTCACAGACCTTGCCACAGAAGGATTCAAATACCCTTGCAGCCCCTGGAACCTCTGAATTTGTCCTTTACGTAGGTTTTCCTATCTGTATATTACCGTTTTCTGTTATGTTGGCAACAGAGGCTCATGTCCTTCAAGGACTTGTATTTGCTGCTTTCTGACACCCAAGTCTGTTGCAGTGATGCCTCTTACAGGATCCAATTCTTTAGCTAAAGCCACCTGATATTTGTGCATTTAGCCCTGTAGAACCCTGTGGCAAACCACAGTGGTGACCTAAATGGTCATGAACGTCCATGAATGGTTAGTCCCATTACAGTGGAGAGATGAGATTGAGACTTCAAAGCTGCTAGCCCAAGAAAATTCCTCCACTAAGCCCCTGAAAGCCTGATTAAATAGGCCAGGCTCTGACTCCATTCTGCACTTGCTGTATGAGGGTCTATTCCCCTAAAGCACGGAGTGCTGTCTCCTTTCATACATGTTTTGTGGTTGGACTGCTATCTCACTGTGTCTTTGTCCTCAAGAGGACAAGTGGATGATATGGCCAAGAGTTGTTCTTTAGAGATTGGAAGTAGGGGAACAGTAACATGTAGGAATTAAGCATGAAGGCCTGAAGCATGGCTGGTCACCACAGAATCACATCTGGCTCATTTTGGCTCTGGAGTATGCTAGCAAGCAATTAAAATAAACTGAATATTTAACAGATTTCTTACAAAGTCCCCTGGAGCCTAAATGTGCAGCTCATTTGGAGGGAAAGCGTGTGATTCCACACACTGTGTTGCTCCAAGCCAGTTGGTCTCAGGTCTAGAAATGATCCTGAGCACATTTGATCTGGTAGAATAGCCATAGCTTTTGGCATCAGTGTCTTTCTAGTCCATGCCTGGAACAGGCAATTTCTGATGGGTCCGTGTAAATGTCTGTGTTGCTCAATTAGGGACTTAGTTGCTGCCAAATGTAGAGTGGGGTCTCTTAAAAACTCCCATTACTTGTGCATTGCAGGGTGCACCCCTCTATAGCAGCTGCTGGCTAGCTGCTGTTTTCTCTGCACCTTCCTCTCCTCGCTCCAATGATGACTTCTTCCTGAAGTAGAGGACAAAACTATGTCCAATAGCCCAGGCCCTCCCCTTTTCAGGGCTTTTTAATTGTCTTAAACCTCCTGGTTTTGCCCCATATAGCTGGTTTTTATGTGGTCCTCTTTAATGCTTCTGTCTTCTGTGAACTCTGAGAAGTTCCCCTCTTCTTCATGGTAATATCAGGCGAAAAGAAGTCCCTGATGAAGAACCAAAATTGTCTGTAAATGGGGCACACCAGTCTCCTCTTCTCTTGAGGAAACGTGTGCTCTTCCATTGCCCAAGCAATGAGCAAGGTGTTTCATTGCATGAAACACTCCTTGTGCTCCTCATAGTCACGTCTGGAAAGTCTCAGGGTTGTCACAGTCCTCAATAGTCCTCAATAGTTCACTAAGGTGCACTGTCTGGATGTTCTCAGCCTCAAATTCTGTTTAAGGCCTGTGCATGTGGGTTAGCCATTTTAATTGGATCATAATCACTGAATTACAGAATGATATGAGGTTGGAAGGGACCTCTGGAGATCTTCTAGTCCAACCTCTCTGCCAGAGCAAGTCCACCTAGAGCAGGTTGCACAGGAATGTGTCTAGGTGGGGTTTCAGTGTCTCCAGAGAAGGAGACTCCACCACCTCCCTGGGCACCCTGTTCAAGGGGTCTGCCACCCTTAAAGTGAAGAAGTTCCTCCTCATGTTGAGATGGAACTTCTTATGTTCAAGTTTGTGCCCGTTACCTCTCGTCCTGTCCCTGGGCGCCACTGAAAAAAGACTGGCCCCATCCTCCTGACAACCATCCTTTAAATATTTATAGGCATTGAAAGCAGCACAATGTGCCCTTTAAGCAATATAAAGGAGATGGTGTATGCTATTGCCATGAAAAGGAAATTTATGCTGGTAAAAAGCAATTTTATTTGCAATCAAATTGCATCCACAGTTGAGTGTTTGATGGGGATGAAGATTTCAGGAGAAACTGTCACCTTTCCTTCTGTGGGTTGAAATGGCACCAAAAGAAAGCACATCAACCGATGTTGTGACAGACTTTAGGGTCAGAGAGACCTTTATTATCCAGTATCCTGATTTCCAGAGGACTTCCAATCCCAGTCCATCTCTCCTTCCCAATTTTGCCCCTTTTACGGGCTCCCCTGTGCCTTAAGCAATTCACCGCTTTGGTATGGGCGCCCCATCAAAGCGTGGGGCTTGGGGACCCAGTATCTTCACCTCACCTTGTGATTCAGATGGCCAAGGAGATTCTTATTTCTCCACAGACTGTCCCATCAGTTACGTCCCTCCTCTTGGCCTGGACTTTGGAAAACAGCGCTGGGGTTTCAAGAGAATGAGCGCACCCAGAGCTTGCCAGGGCGTGCACAGAGCAAAGTCTGCTCAGCTGAGGGTGGTGAGCAGCATGAAGAATCAGCCCTTATAAAAGGGACGGTGCTCCTGCCAAATTCCTGCCATGCCTAATGTATATAGCACAGGGCACAGGCGTGCCTTGCTTGGTTGCAGGCAGATCTTTGTGCTCTTCATCTTAAAAAGAACATCGTCGTGTATTTGGACATAGCAACAGCCTTGATAGGAAAAAGGAAAGTTTTCCAGTTGCACTTAAAACTTCTCTTCCCACTTTTTCCTAATCCTTCCTGGGAGTCTCTTGCTGTATTTCCCACCTTATTCCTGTAGAAATAAGCACGCTCGAAGGGGTGGAAGGTGTTCTTACCAGCTTTCCCATGTGCTTTTGGCATGCGTGGCGGTGTGTTGCAATAGGTGTGACATGGTGGTGGAAATTGTGGCATAGATACTGAAATGTTTGCCTCGTTCTTGGTGCTGATATTCGTTGTACCACTGAAATGTGTTTGTACTTTGTAAGGGCATGAAGGGGAGGGTTAGGGAAGGAATTTAACTTGGGATTTTTTTAGAAATAAATATTCACCTTGACTCCTAAGTGCTTTTGCTGCTGGAATTTCATTTGTGTGCATGTTGCTTCATGGCATTCCAAAAATTTGTTGTCCATGGAGCATCAGAGGAGCTTTGTGAGCATCTTC
The DNA here is from genome assembly GCA_025769975.1 of Gallinago jamesoni. Classification (NCBI taxonomy): domain Eukaryota; kingdom Metazoa; phylum Chordata; class Aves; order Charadriiformes; family Scolopacidae; genus Gallinago; species Gallinago jamesoni. The sequence goes on from JAOQGH010000001.1 coordinate 199,517,157, forward strand.
CTTGGGGTGTCCCAGCCTTTGCCTGGGATACCCAAATTTTCAGTCTAAGCAATTACGAAGTTCAAGGTATTGTTTTTTGTCTGCAGGGAATATTATCTTTAACTATTATGTGGGGTCATGGCCAAGTTAGTGTAGAGAAGGCACCTGGATCATTCACACTGAGCTGAAAGACGGAGAGACTTTTACTCCTATTTTGGCATGATGGAAAGAGGATTTCCAGAAAAAAATGAAAAATTATTTGTCTTGGTTGATTCTTGCTCTTCCTTGGTGTGGCAGAAGAACACAAAGCATGAACCTCTCTGCCACTCTGCTTCAGCTTCTGAGAAGACTTTTCTCAGACCACAAGTAAAGCCACCTCCTTGCTGTCTTTATACAGTAATACACAGATTTGCTGCAGGAACTCTGTAGAGCAAAAGATGCAGAAGAAAGTAGGGATCACCTGCAAAGCATGTGTGGTAGTTTCAGATCTATGTATTTAAGCTTTGAAAAACAAAATAAATTACTTTTTTTGCACTCCAAAACAGTGACTGTCAGTCACCTCCAAGTAGTACTGACACCATCCCTTCTCCTCCCCACCCTTTCAGTTTTTCCTGCTGCCTGTCTCAGCAGTTGTGTTATTTTGGGGATGTTTGTATTTTGGGTGGGAGCCGGGGGAAGCAAAAGCTTTTTTGTGAACAGATCACATGGATGGTGTAGACAGCAAAGACTTCAGGGACTGATAACATTTGTCCATGACACAGAGACTAAAAGAATTATAAATAACCTGGAAGACAGGGCAGCTGTGGAGAGCAGGCTGGGCTGCTTGGTAACCTTTGCTACCCAGTTAAAAAGAAAAAGTCTTTTTCACAAAGGCAAACGAGGTGTGATGTGACTAGGCAAGAAAGAAATGCCACCCAGAGCTAGAGAAGGATCCTGTGGATCACCAGAGAGGGATTTGGTGGTGGAGAAGCAGCTAAGTGGAGAAGGGATTGTAGGAGCAGATCCATTGGGTGGAACATGTGAAAATCCCAGGGAGCAGAGTAGAGTAGAGTAGAGCCATCAAAATTACTCAGAAGTGGGGTCAGGATTACAGGATGCTCAGTGTGTGATATTTAGCAGAAAGAAGGCACATTTAACACCAAGTCCTGACAGCCTGAGTGTGACATAGGTACCTTTGCAGAGACTGCTGGGTCCTTCATTTTTCCCAGCAAGCAAAACCCAATTGTGGGAAAAACAAGTCATGTAAATCTAAATGGGGGTTTGTATAGCTGAGCTGAAAGCTTCACCCATCAGAAAGTCAGTTATACTAGTCAAAGATAGAAGCTGGATCCTCCTCCAAAATCACTAGGGAAATGGGACCCCTTTAAAGAGTGAGTCAAGCCTCTTGCCTTCAATATGTCTCTTGGAGCAGGATGAGTGGCTGCTGGAGCTGCCTCTCAGTCTCTGTGGACTTGAGAGAGACCTTGATGACTACTTTGAAGTAGCTACCTAACCCCTGGGTGGAAAAGGCTTCCTTTAGAAGGAGGTTTCTCTGCTACCCAGAAAGTCCTTTATGTCAAGACTAGATGCATTTTTGAAAGATATGTTTTAGTTCTACCCAAATTATCATGCTTTCAGGAACTGTGATAAATGAAGAAGTAATTATAGCACTTAAAGAAAGTTTAAGCCTGCTGTTGCATGGAGCTAAACCATCTGCCTCCAGCTCTGGTCTACTGTGGCATGGTGGAGAGACCACTAGTGTGTGTGTTGGCAGGAGGTGAGAGCCACAAAAGCTTCACAGTGGGCACCTTGGGGAACACCTCTCACCACCCAGTGCTCTCTGCAAAAGACAACTGTATTCAGGCAAAGCTTTCTCATGGGAGGCTTACTCAAGGTTTACTCATGGGAGATGACAACAGCTCCCCACTGTTTTGCCATGGATTGCATTTGGGCTAAGGCCACCACTGACATCCACAGACCATGTTCAAGACTGACACTGACTTGTCATCTGCATGGGAAACTATCACTGTTGTGGCATATCTATAATGTACCGTCTGGATGGCCACACCCAAAGGGTTGCAGTCAATGGCTCAATGTCCAGGTGGTGGCCAGTAATGAGTGGTGTTCCTCAGGGGTCTGTACTGGGACCAGTACTATTTACCATCTTTGTTGGTGACATGGACAGTGGGATAGAGTGCACCCTCAGCAAGTTTGCTGACGACACTAAGCTGGGTGGCGCAGTTGACACGCTGGAGGGAAGGGATGCCATCCAGAGGGACCTGGACAGGCTGGAGAGGTGGGC
>JAOQGH010000001.1:199519516-199530848 GCA_025769975.1 Gallinago jamesoni
ACAGGTTGCCCAGAGAAGCTGTGGCTGCCCCATCCCTGGAGGTGTTCAAGGCCAGGCTGGATGGGGCTTTGAGCGACGTGATCTGGTGGAAGGTGTCCCTGCCCATGGCAGGGGGGGGTTGGAACTCGATGATCTTTAAGGTCCTTTCCAACTCAAACAATTCAATGATTCTATGATTCTATAAAGTTTCTTTATTGCATAAACCACTTCATCCTCTTACTCCCCATGATGCCCTTTCACCTCTCTGAAGGCCAAACCTTCCTCCATTAATTTTGTGTTTTCACACAAAGCCTTGGCCTCCAGGGCTATATACTTGCCTCGTGTCATCCCCCTCACCTGGGCTGTTTTGCCTACTCCTTTCTTTCCTGACCACTTCAGGCCTGATGCACGTGCTGTCTCTAATGAATCGAGCTTATTTGTTTATATGGTAATTGTTGTTTTCAGTGCACGGAGCAGAAAAAAACACCTCCCTCAGATGACTATAGCAGGGCATCACTACACTCCAGCCCCTGGAGATGCTGAAGTTGTCTTTGCAATTAGCTATCCAGCTGGCAGGAGATGATAGCATCGTGGGGCAGGAAAGCAGAGATGCAAGTCCCATCTGAAAAGATGAGCTAGTGCTGATTAACTCAGATTAAGAATCACAATAGGCAGCTGGGAACTGGCGGGCAGAGATAATAGCGGTTTCAGTGGCTGTCTCTCCAGCTTGAAATATTCCCATAAGAGAGAAGGACAAAGGGGGAACTGTGTCAGATTTATTGCAAGGTTGAATTCACCTGATTTATTTCCCATTAAATGCAAATAATAGGACCAGCAGGGCCATTCAGACCCAGTATCTGCCTTCAAATTCCCTCTTCATGAGGAGTAAGATGTTTGCCAGTTTATAATGATGAGGTTTGAATCCTGGTTTTAGGACCCGTGCACACATTGCGGGTCTTCCTGGGTGCAAGAGCTGGGTTGTATGTATGGACACAACAGGGGTTGTCCAGCTGTTGGGCTTCAGGTGTTGGTTCCCTACTGCTTCATGTATGGTAGGACGGCACCCGAGAGAGCTTGTGCCTGAATGCAAGGAGAGGATTCCCAAGTCCTGGGATCCAATACCGAGCAGCAGCTGATACTTCATGGTCTATATTCTGGTTTTCACCCTGTGGCCAAACGATACCAGAGGGTAGACTGGGAACTATTGCAAAGCAGAGGGGGGAAAAAAGATATTCCTAAGCATGCAAACAGCAGACAAAACTGAGTGACCTGAAAGTCCTAAACATTTCAAGTTGAACTAAATAGTTATTTACTTGAAAGGTGGAGAGTTACACTGAGAGCCTAGATGGTCTGGGCTTTGATGATCTCTAGGTACTCCCTTTGCTGATTTACATGGGTCTTGGATTAAGAGGAATGAAAAATGCTCATCTTTACAACCTTTACAATCTCAGTGCTCTAGGAAGTGAACAAAATCTTAAGACTTTGCTTGAAAAATGAAAGAGAAAAGAGGGGAGCTTACCCTGAAGGGGTTGGTGAGGGACTTTATGCTTTGGTAGAGCAATCGGTTGATGCACAAAGCACAAGTATTGCCAGAAGGTCACCCAAAAATGAATTCACATGAGACAGAGCGTAGGTGATAGAAGACAGCAGACACCTTGCTCAAGCAAGTACTGGCTTGGAACAAGCATTGCCCCACCACACCTTTGCAGGGACATGAAGTATGTAAAGTTCATTGTGCATGAGCCAGTCGTGATGACACCAGACAGAGACACCAACACTCACACAGTTCCAGAGCATTGGAAATCAGCACCTGAGCAACCTTGACATGAGTAATTTACCCCCAAACACCCTTAGCAGCAGAAGGGGTGGTTGGAGTTGGTGTCGTCCCTAAGGACTGCACTGCACAGGTGGGCAGAGGTTACAGAACCACAGAATGATATGGAGTTGGAAAGGACCTCTGGAGATCATCTAGTCCAAACCCTTTGCCAAAGCAGGTCCACCCAGAGCAAGTTGCATAGAAATGTGTCCAGGTGGGTTTGGAATGTCTCCAGAGAAGGAAACTCCGCTACCTTGGTCAGCCTCTCCCAGGGCTCTGCCACCCTCAAATTGAAGAAGTTCCTCCTGATGTTTAGATGGAACTTCCTATGTTCATGTCTGTGCCTTTACCTTTTGTCCTGTCACTAGGCACCACTAAGAAAAGACTGGCCCCATCCTGTTACCACACGTAACATCTCTGAGAAAGGTTCTTCTTGTCCCACAGAGTTGGCCAAGGATACCCTACTGCTCTGCACGGGAACATTGGCTGGGTCCCCATTCAGCCTGGGCTTGGCAAAACACTTGTCATTGACAGTCTGTGCGGGGTCTCCCTTTTCGGTTCCCATTAATCTCTGCAGAAAGGGGACTCAGAGACGTGCCTGGGCTGTGGCCAGCAGCCTTTGTGCTCACCGCTTTGGTGACAGAGCCTGTTTTCAATGAACTGCTGAGACACCAAAAGGAGACTGAAAGCCTCTATGTGCAACAAGCCCCACCGGCAGCAGAAAACAGGGGCTGTTCTGCATGGAGGAGCTACAGGCACTCAAGGAGGTTATTCTACCCACGTAAGCTGCTTGGTCCTCCGTGTGGGGCAGGGATGCTCAAAGGAGAGGGAAGAGCTGGATGCAAAGGTTGAAGAGAAGGGGAAGTTCCAGGATGTGGAGCAAACCAGAGGTAATTCTTTGTGATAAAGTACAATAAAGTATATTAGAGCTAAACTGTGGTTGCTTCAGGAATTATGTAGGTCCGCCTACCTCACAACATGTGCCTTCCACTGTTGAAATATGCTTTGGTCCTTTTGATACTCCCGTGAGGTGGGGAAATACCCCAGCCAGAGGGGCCATCAGAAGCACAAGAGATACATGAAGACCAATCTCTGTAAAGCTATTGGATCAGAGAATGGTTAGAGTTGGAGGCGACCTTAAAGACCATCAAGTTCCAATCCCCTGCCACGGACAGGGACACCTCCCACTAGACCAGGTTGCTCAAAGCCATGTCCAATTTGGCCTTGATGTCCTGAAGTATTTCTCCTGTCAGTATGGCAAGACACTATGACTTGTCCAAGGGCTCAGGTAGGAAGCAGGGGTGGGGGCAAGAGTGTCCCCACACGACTTTAATTTATAGAGGTCTAGTTTTAGAACTCTATGGCCAATAAAGAGATCTGGATCACCTTCTGGTAGCACTTTTCTCTCTTCATTGAATGTAAAAATGTGACTATCGGATAGGGCAATAATTTAGATTCATCAGTTGACCACCTACAGCTTGGGGACACTCACTAGAGTCTGATCCTAGGCTGGTATAAGCACATAACTACCTTTAGTCTTGAACTCTGGTGGACTATTTTAAAAATCCCTTCTCTTCATGCACATTTAGCGATGTCTGAAGTTGCATGTCATTTCCGTCCTCTTTTTGGTATCTTATTTATCCATTTAAAACGTAACTTTAGACTCAAGTGTAACCAAAAGCACCATCAAAAATTATGTTTTCCATTTTCCCTTATTCTTAATGTCAATAGAAAATTTATATATATTTTTAGCCAATATTTCTCAAATGTCTTAACAGTTTTTAAAATAATTATGTTTGTCCCCCTAATAGCTGAACTCAATTTAGGTGGCTTAGGACCATTTTACTTTGGAAATGATGAGCTATGTATTTTGATGCACCTTGGCTCTTTCTCATGTCCAAACCATGGCTCAACACCTCAACCCCATGTGGTACAAAACCATCTCCTACATTGGCCCAGCCGGCCAAACCAGAGCAAACGGGGTAGCAGAGCTACCCAGTATCTGAAGAGCTCTGGGATCTAAAAAAAAAAGATCTTTAGGAAAATATGAAATAGCTGGGGCTTTGTCCACATGGCACAGCTCATCTTCCCCTCCTTGCTTTGAAGAAGCCTGGGAAGATCCCATTGGGATAGGGTTCCTGATGGAATAAAAGTAGTACTTTGGTCCTGCTCGGGCCACTCCCCCCAGATGCATGTGCTGTTAGAAGATTTAATAGGATTTTTCATCTATCATCCACTTTCACCGGAAGATTAATTAAATCCTGGAGATAGGTATTGGCTTATTTTATTCCATATCTGTCTTCTCTCTGGAGAGGAGAGCAACTGTGTGAAGTCTCTAACTTGATCTGTCTTTTTCAGCTCTTCCCTGTGTGACCTCAACCAAATCATTTATCTATCTATCTATCTATCTATCTATCTATCTATCTATCTATCTATCTATCTTTTCCCTCATCAGTGAGTCCAACATATCTTCTTTCTCCACTCCATAGCACCAGTCCCTGAAGATAAAGCTGCAGTTGGATCCAACTGAATTTTTCACTGTGCTGTGAGATCTGAAGAAGCACAGCACAACAGCCTTCATTTGGGAATAGATGGTGAAATTCAGAAAAATGAAGTAAAAAAAAAAAACCCTTGAAATTGAAGAATCATCTCTCTGATCTCTACAAAAATTCTTTGAGCAATTCAGTGAACGAGTAGCTGAAAGGGCAACTACTTAATCTATTTTGATTGCTTTATCTAAATTATATGTATTTTAAATAAGTATGTATATAACAAAAGTATGACATAGAACTAAGCTGAACTCCTAAACTACAAAGCTCAGTAGCTTTAGCCAAACAGGGGACTCCAGCCAATCTAATTTGGCAAGAGCCATTACCTTTGCAGATAAATGATAAGATATTGAGATAGGAACTCCACAACCCATGCAGGTGTTGTGTTCATGAAGTATGAGCATGAAAATGTCAACAGAGTCATAATCCTTGACAAAACAGTGCACAACACACAAGTCCAGCACGAGCTATGAAAGGGGATGAAAATCTTCTTGAGGTCCTTGAGCCAGTGCAGTTTTCTCATCCCAGCTGGCTCTGAGGAGCTTTTCACCATTTAGATCCTGTCTCCATCCTACAGCAATGGAGAGCCAGGACCCTTGGTTGTGTCTCTGGAGAACTGGTTGCTTCTCTGCTGCTTCCAGCTCCCCTTTCAGCTCTGTTATGTCATTCTTCCAACTCTCACATATCAGGGTGAGCTCTCTCAATGCCTCCTGTAACTGGGAGGTCCATTGCTTTTCTTTCTCATACTGCTGCCAGACGCCTTCCGACATGTCCTCGAAGCACTGAGCACCATTTTTTACTTTTTGAGCTTCACTTCTGTTTCCTAGCATGTCTGTTACAGTTCAATAGCCTTGACACGCAGCCAGCTGAGCAGCCAAACCATTGATTTGCAAGATGAGTTGTTTACTGGCACCCTTCAAGGTTTTATTTTTATATTCCAGTAGTCAGAGCCCTTCTTCACTGTGTCTTTGATGTTCTTCCTTTCCTTCTGCAACTGTTATAGAATCATGAAATCATAGAATGGTTAGAGTTGGAAGGGACCTTAAAGATCATCAAGGTCCAACCCACTGCCATGGGCAGGGACACCTCCCACTAGACCAGGTTGCTCAAAGCCCAAAGGCTCTTCGACTAGCACCTTGTAAGAGTCTATCTTGGCTTGCAAACCATGGTTCAGAATTTGCTTGTCTTTGATTTCTTCTTTCAGCTCATAGTTTCTCATGCTCAAGTTGCCGACCAAGTCTCTGAGGTCCCTTATTTGATTTCACAATGTTTCATTGAAAGAGGTCAGATACTGAAATGACATCTGCTGGGGATGTTGGTGCTAGTGGTGGAGGAAAGGAGTGGGGTCTGGAGAGATGAAACTTTGGAAAATGGTAGAGGAAGAGCCGGGGAAGGGGAAAAAAACTCTGAAATTGTAATCACATCAATTATTCCAAATCTGATGTTCAGTGTTATTGCATTTGAACACTTGTCCTGCTCCTAGTGACCGTTTCTCTTTATTAGCTGGCCCATTTTTAGTACAAAATCACTCACATGGATTAAAGCTGCTATGAAAATTGGATGCCGTACTCTTTGGGCCCGTGCCTTTGGCCCTGGAAGAACAGAAATTTGCAATACATGAGCTGGGAATACTGTCCAGTGTATGGCTTGGGTCCAAGCAGACCAGGCCGAATCACCTTCAGATTTAATTTTTAAAAAAAAAAACAACCTAGGGAAATTTCTCCCAGCAAGTCCACATATTCCCTAGACTATTTCACCCCCTTTATTGCTATTTAGAAAGACTTAAGACTCTTTTAAGTCTATTGAACCAAGAACCTGTTAACAAAACAGAAAAATCAGCACAGCAAAAGCATATATTCTCAGTGTTAAGAATTTTTTCCCCCAGCATTCCAATCTGTGCACTCCCAGAGCCCCAATCTCACGAAGAAATTACAAATAGTAGAGGAGATTTATGCTTTCGGGAGACACCATGCTCTTTCCTTCTCTTTTCCTCTCATTAAGGCATTCCAGAAGTTATTGCAGGAGGTGTTAGCAAAGGTATCAAAGCTCTCCGTAGTGACTAACTCAAAGCCCTTCATTTTTTAACTCTTGAATCCTGATGCAGAACATAAGAAAGTTAATAAATAACCTTTTACTGACTACAGCAGCCTCAGGGCCAAACCTTCCTTTAGCCCCTGATGTGAAAGGCATGTGCAAGCTCTCGTTAAGAAACCTGTGTCTGTAACTGCAGAATGACCCTGAATCAACTTTTATTTTCATACTGACTCAAGGAAAGAAAAAAAAAAGGCAAAAAAAAAAGCTGTCTTTATGCCTGTGAATATATACATTTTCAGGCCATGCAAAAGTAGGTGATGGGGACAATATGGTGAACCCTTGGGGTTGCCTTCAGCCCTCTGCACTAGGCTAATCAATCTTTTAACATGCTAAAATAGCCACCTGCAGCCCCACATTTGTAATGCCTTTAACCTCTCATTGTCCCTCTTTTAAAGGAGTTTGCTCAACTTCCACACAACGAGGGCGGTGTCATACCTCCCAAAGTGGGAAATATCTGCCTCCCACTGAACCTGGTGGGATGTGGGTGCCCCAAGGGGCTGTTGTTCTGCTCCGTTTGCTCGGGGCTGCTCAGCAAGTCGGTGGTAGAACATGGATTTCGATGTACATCTCCCATGGTCTGTGCCAGGGATTTTGCAGTCTCGACTCTTTCAGCTCCCGCGGGCTGCTGCTTGCATGCAAACACCAGCTTGCCTAGTTACTATCCCTCGCGTTGTCTGCAATGCCTCGGCCAAGGAGAATTGAAATGGGCTTTGCATGACTCCAATGCAAAACCACAGGCTGGCTGGGGGAGCTGGGAAAGACCTAGACAGGCAGAGACATTTTAGCCCTAAACAGAGAAACACAACAGATGCCAGAAGTGGTTTAAATACAGAAAAGAAGGACTATTTGGTCATTCTCATAATGCACAAACTAGAGGGTGTTTAATTAAATTACGAGGTGGAAACCAGGAACATGCTGAAGCAGGTATTTCCCTTCATGGCATTAAGCCATGAAGTCATTGTCACAAGACATTGTGGATGTCAAAAAATTCACATGGGCTCAGGAAAGCAAATAGACAAAGTTCATGGAAGAAAAAGCCTATAGGGTGTATTAACAGAAACATACCATTTCTAGCTCAAAAAATCCCAGGAGCTACAAACTGCTGGGGGAATATATAGCAAAAGCTCTGGGGAGATCCCCCCAAAGTGCTGCCTCCAGCTCTCCAGCTCTGGGGCCTCATCACAGGAGAGACATGGACCTGTTGGAGCAGGGCCAGAGGAGGCCATGAAGATGCTGGGAGGGCTGGAGCCCCTCTGCTGGGAGGACAGGCTGAGAGAGTTGGGGGGGTTCAGCCTGGAGTAGAGAAGGCTCTGAGGAGACCTCAGAGCCCCTTCCAGTCCCTAAAGGAGCTCCAGAAGAGATGGGGAGGGACTCTTGATGAGGGAGGGGAGCCCTAGGAGGAGGAGGAGGAACAGTTTCAAATTAAAAGAGGGGAGATGGAGATGAGATGTGGAAAAGAACTTTGGTGTGAGGGTGGTGAGAGCCTGGCCCAGGCTGCCCAGAGAAGCTGTGGCTGTCTCATCCCTGGAGGGGTTCAAGACCAGGTTGGATATATCTTTGAACACCCTGATCTAGTAGGAGGTGCCGCTGCCCATGGCAGGGGGTGAGAACTGGATGATCTTTAAGGGCCCTTCCAACTCAAAGCATTCTATGAGTTCATATCTACTCACACCTTCTGTGAGTCTTGAAATACTGGATTAGAAAGATGTTTAACCTGAGCCCAGACAGGTGTTCCTGGCATCTAAAAGGTTCACGAAGGGCCCACGTAATCCCTGCTCCAAACTGGAAGCCCCAAGAGCAGGCTCAGTTCCAGCTGCTGAGCAGCACCAGCCCTCACACTCAGTGCAATATAAATTTAAGTAATGTCCTGTTCAGCTGAGATGAATTTGCCTCGGAGAGATGATTAGGCCTTAAAAAGCTTTTCTGCCAGAGAGGGAGGGATACGGGGGGCTACAAAGAGACATAAACCAGCCGTCTCCACTGCGCCCCTCGAAAAGATTAAGTGAGGGGAGTGATCCTGATTATGGGCTTTTTATTTGAAGGCAGGAGAAAACACACAGATTTATTCAGGTCAGGGGAATTCTGAGCAGCTGATTACACGCTAAATATTTATGTCCAGCTGGGGGATTCCTCGGGATGATATTTTTCCACCCGTTTGCAATGAAGGTAGCAGCAGACGCTCTCTAGGGCTCATTAATGTAGTGGTAACTATGTCTATAAAATCCAGACCTCGGGACACTCCTGGGCAGAGGACAGGGCTGGGTTTGCTTTGACTGCAAATGAGATTTTTTTTGACTGTGGGTCAGCAATTTTTCCAGCTCTGAAATGGTGAGATTTTCGTCCCTTGCTTGCCCACTATGCTTTCCTGGCTGGTGGCAATTTGCTTTCTAGCCAGGGGCCAAAGGGGAGAGCTGCTGGCTTTGATGCAAGGTCAGTTCCTCAAATACTGGGCGAAACAGATGATAAAGGTCCAGAGCATTCCTTCTCACTTTCCCAGTCCCCTGCTTTATCTCCAACACCAGTTAGTGACGCAGTATTTCCGTTTCCACCAGGAAGGTCTCCTGGGCCAACCTGGGCTGGTGGTGACCTCCTGTGGATGTACTGATAGTGCCTTGGTTAGCACCCAGCCACCCTTCTCCAACACAGATGGAAACATCATCAGCACACAGCATATTATATGAAACACCTTTCTACAGAGATTTTTTACAATCTCGCTCCTTTCCTGGTTGCTGAGGGGTTTTGGTCTCAGCCTGCTCCCTCCTGGTGGGGGACAACAGGTCTTGGCTGATCTTTGGTTTAGGTGTTGCCACATGTTTTTTCTTAAACCTGGCTATGTTATAATCATTTGTAATAACAGGATAGCACCTTAGGAACTGGTCTGTCCAGGGATGACCATCTCTTTCAAGGGGCCTCAGCCCATCTGCTGAGACACTGGCAGAGGCAGGAGGATGCTTTTGTCTCAGAGGAGGTGGGTGTGGAAGGGAATCAGTGGGATGGTTTACCCAGAGAAATTGGGCAAGCTCCATCCTTGCGAGTTTTTAAGCCACAACTGAATAAATCCCTGAGCCCAAACCCCAGAGATGGCCCTGCTGGGTGAAGGAGGGGCACACTAGATACCTCTTGATGTCCCACTAGAGATTTCCTGAGGTCCCTTCCATCCTTCATTGGCTGTGATCCTATGAGACAACTGTTTGAATTTGTCAGGAGAGGCTGATAAACAATGCAGAGAGCATCTCTCCTGCCCTTCGTGGAGTAAGTCTCCCAGGAGTGGCCATCCATCCATCCATCCAGTGGGGACCAAGAGGTGACCTGCAGGCATAACTTGGGGCTGAAATGACCCCAAACACACATGGACCCCCGTGCTGCCATTTTCATTTTCCAGCCTTTGTTCTAGTCTTATTAGTCACATGGGCTCGACACGTTCCACACCAATGCAGATGTGGTTTTTTTCTCCTTTGAAAGGGCTTCTACAGGAGGTTTGATCCTTCCCCCGCCTCCATACTTGGTACCCATCCTGTGCCTAACCCTGTAATTGCATAGATATTACGGAGAAATGCTTCTTCCATGAAGGCCAGCGGGGTCAAAATGGAAATGCAGGAATCTCAGCGTGAAATTTATTTGTCCTCCAGCTGATACACATGGAAAGTGTCAGAAGAGGTGATTGATGGGCTGAGTGTTGCCCAGCCATGTGCAGGCAGAGGTGACAGCCAACCCAACCCGGGGATGACTCTTTGTGTGCAGAGGTGTCTCCAAACCCACTGCTAAACAAATGCACGTGCAAGTCATCACGAGTGCTTCCTATGTGTGCAGAGGAGAAGGGATAAGAAATATTTACTCCCTCCACTGTCGGTCTTTAACCAATTTATGCTGGGAAAAATGGAGCGAGTGAAGAAAGCGACGTGAAGTAATAAGACAGGAATGGAGCTGCCCCGCTGGGAATTCATCTGAACAGATGGATCTCCCACTGTATAAATATTTGATTGTGTTTCTGATCAAAGGCACGTAGAGTAATTCAGTAACCTGTGTTCAAGCAGGAAAAGAGAAAAGCCTTTCTTTTAATATAAATCTTTCCCCTCTCAAGCACACACCCCTTAAAGAACAGCAATTAAGGTAGGCAAAAAAAAAAAAAAAAAGCAATTATCATATAGATGTGTTCAAGGAAGAGCTAAAAAGTGTCAGAAAATTGCAAATTTTTGTGGGTCACCTGAAGGGCAGGAGCAGTTTATTAGCCCAGCCTGATCTGCCGTCAGGGCTGGCTGTCAGCTCAGATTCTGGGCAAAGAGATGTTTATGTGTTTGGCCACTAACTCTGGCTTGTGACTGACCTTGTTCTCTTCTCCTCCCATAAGGAAAAAAAAAAAATAATCATTATTATGCACAAATCATCCTGGGAGAAACCCTGGAAGTCCTGACACCCAACCATCAGAGAGCAATGATTATTTTTTTTTTCTTCTCTCTCTAAGTGATTATTATCAGCCGGGTAAGTCAAGTAATGAGCTTGCCATCTGAGGAGTTCTCACTACATTATTTCACAGAGCACTTGGGAATAAATGGAGGGTGCATGTGTGCATGCATATAAATATGTGTAGATTTTGCTGTTGCTTGCCATTTTGACCTATGTTTTTATTGGGTAAGACCAATAAATAAACCTTTAAAAGTATAAGCTTTCCATGAAAGAACATTTAGTTAGGAAATATTTTGCTGTATTGTTCATGCAACAGCAAGACTACTAAGTTAATAATTCAATCCAAAGTAATGTTGGTTAAAATTCTGAAAACTACTTCCAGATATAATATTCAAATCTGGTATTCAGATTTCATTGAAACCTCTCCTCTCCTCTCCTCTCCTCTCCTCTCCTCTCCTCTCCTCTCCTCTCCTCTCCTCTCCTCTCCCCT
>JAOQGH010000001.1:199537936-199548743 GCA_025769975.1 Gallinago jamesoni
AAGCTGTGGCTGCCCCATCCCTGGAGGGGTTCAAGGCCAGGCTGGATGGGACTTTGAGCAACCTGGTCTGGTGGGAGAAGTTCCTGTCCAGGGCAGGGGGGTTGGAACTAGGTGATCATTAATGTCCCTTCCAACCCAAACTATTCTGCAAGTCTATGATTTTCTGGATTTGGAGAAGAAATTCCCTAAAACTACCTGCAACTCCAGTGCTAATCTTCCTTCTGTGTCCCAGTTACTCGGAACAGAAAAACACCTACACACCTTTTTTTTTTTTCTTTTTTTTTTCTTTTTCTTTTCAGAAACCTGCAAAGGGAATTTAATTTCTTAATCAGTGCAACCTTTTAATCTTTTCTGAATTAGGTTAGATTTTTTCCTTGCAGAAAACGCTTGCTGTTGTCTAAATAGAGATAGTTAATCGTGTGCCCACTGCTGAGGTGTCACAGCACCTCTAACCCTCGAGGCAAAACCATAATTTCATGGGTAGTTTCTGCCATAGTTCCCATCTGGCCAGCAATAGTGACATGGGATATTTGGCTTTAGGACTTTGGGTACCACATCAAAGCCAGGCCTGCTCCTGCGATGGATAAAGCTTGTTTTTCTCTTGTTCCACTTTGGAATATCTCTAGTTGCTGGTGGGTTATCATGGTCCAGGGCAGAGTTTGGGCTGGCTTTAGGATGCTACAGTCGCACTCGCCACCATCCTGCCCTGCGTGTGTAAGCTGAGCATCACATGGAGGCTTTACAGTGACTTCATCTCACACATAACTAGGTCAGATGCCCCTATCACAGTCCTTCTCCTAACCTTGGCTGGCTTTTCTTTGTTTGTTTGTTTTTTTTTCCTTTAATCAGTCTTTTCCTAGGGCATTGCCTCTTCTGCTGTCCAGATTATCACCTGGTTTTTTATCACTTTGTTTATATGGTTGTTCTCCCTCTCCATTTCCTTCAAGCTCCTTGCCTCCTCCTGTGTATATATTTTTGTGTTAAATATAGAATGAGGGAGAAGATTACAGTAAGGGATGGTAGTTAAGAGGTGAGCTACATGTTAAGGACCATACACACTCTCGTTATGTCTGAGAACGCCAACATGGCCTGGGGAAACTGGAGGCATGCTTTGAGAATGGGAAGGATGAGATGGGGAAATTATAAGCCTCCTTCCCTGTGGCCACTGAGCCAGAGGCATCTGAAATGAGCTGGAAGAGCTGAAGGGGAGGCTGGAGTATTTGGCTCCCAGTGCTGAGGACAGCAGGAGGACATTCCCATCCCTCATGGCTCATTAGATGCTCTGCTCCACCAAGGGTTCACAAACCTGTAGCTCCCACACCTTTCCTGTGGCAGTGCCCCCAGAAATCAGGAGCACCAAACAAAGCCACCCCGTTGCTGGGGTGTCCAGGGATGCATGGGAAGAACATATTGCCTCCTCCTTGTATGATGAGCATGTGTGTAATTTTGGAACCATCTCTACATGGAGGCCAACAGACCCATGCATTACTTTTTTTAATATAATTTGGAGCTTGCCTGGACTCTTTAAATTCTACCAAGGCACAAGCACAGGTGTCTCAGCTGTGAAAATGAGTTTAGAGAGCAAATAGGGAACAAGCTGTGGTCTCCAACACTGACTTAATCCACAAGTTCATAGATGTTTAAGCCACATCCCAGGTACAAATTGCTCTTCATTTTACTGAGGCAGATAAACGGCTGGGCCCGTGTAGTGATCTCAAATACACCCAGGAATCCTGAAGCATTTGTGGGGGAATCCCACCGAGGAAGAGACATTTGTGAGCAGCTGTTTGGTATCAGGAGTATGTTGAGGAACAGCAGATGGATTGACAGATGGGAAAACAGACTGCTGACGGCATGTTTACAAAGTTGCTTGCTTTTACTTTGTCTATTATTCTTTTTGTTATTATTGTATTTATTCTGGAGAAGCAGAGGACTTCTTCTCAGATATGGGTTCATTCTCTGCTAGAAATTAGAGTTAAAAGTGAAGGAGGCTCTAGCTTCTCATGCCAGCAGTTGGTCTTGCCGCAGTAGAGGTGAAGATGCTTCTAAGAGCAACCTGAAGAATGATTTTTTGGGGGTGCTGGGCTTGGAGAGATGGGAGAATGATGAGGGAGGACTAAATGCATAAAAGCAAATCTGCTGCTGGCTGCTTGGATCCTCTTGGGCAGGGAGTTTCTGTGACCACTGGACCAGTACCCTCATGGGATCACAGGGCTGGAAGGGACCTCAGAAGAACATCTAGTCCAACCACCTTCTGCTGGGAGAGTGAACGTGGTGGCCAGCTCTGTGGTTTTGCAGTATTGTAACAGTGCCTGGAACAGTTTTGTGGAGGAGATGATGGCAGCACTGAGTGGCTGGAAGTGAAGTTCATCTGAGCTTGCTGGTCTTTGGAAAGGAATAGGATGATATCCCACTCTCCAAAGCACTTGATTGTCCTCATGTGTTTGGCAAATTGATGCACATGCCAAGCTTGACTTCTATGAATGCTGCTTTTTCCCCCATTGCACACCAGCCCTGACATGCATTAAAAATTGCTCTGTGAAAAATTATGCCTTACTGGGGGGTATCTTTGTAGTATAAAGCAAAGGAACAACAGAAATTTATGGTCTTAGGAAGGCAAACAGTCACACCTACAAGGCTGGGCAGGGAGTTTGACAGAAAAAACAAGGAGAGGATGTTGTGGAGTTTGTTTTTTTTTTTTTAAGCAAAATTGCACCACATAAAAGTGAAGAGCTCTCACTTGGCAGTGATATGCACTGGAAGAGAGTTTAATAATGCCAAGGCCCAAGTGATGTCTTAAATCATCTTAGTCCCATGTGCAAAAGAAGAGAAAAAGCAGTAAGGGGCACAAATTGCCAGTTTTGTGAAGATCAGAGAAAGAGATACCCACGCAAGCTCACAAAGCTGGTAAGAAACCATCAGTAGAGGTTTTGAAATGAGTGTTAATATTCCTTCCCTTCTGCCCTCTTGGTCACAGGAACAGACGGAGATGATGAATTGCTGATTGGAAGCTGATGACTGTCGAGGGATAAGGGATGTTAACTTGCTTACGTTTAATTAAGGTAAATAGAGGGCAGTGACAGCTGGTATCAGTCGGGGGGGGGGGGGTGTTCACCTGCACATGCCTGTACCTGCAGTCAGTGTTTCTGCAGGACTGATTTTCAGAGAAATATGATTTAAATTAACTGTAAGAAAGAAGTGTCTCTTTGAGAGAAGTTGTGTAGATGATAAAAAGATAGTATTGCACCGTTGAGAAACAGGATCATCCTTTGTTTAAAAGAAAAAAAAAGGAAAAAGAATGGGGATGGAGAAGAGATGATATAAATTGTAACAAAAATACCATAGAAAATTGGTGAAGGAAGCTAAAGGTTTTTGTATGAAAAGGCAACGAAACAGGTGAAAGGTGAAGCATTTCATTTATGAAGAAAAAAAGGCAACTTTTTGCAGAGACTGAGATTCCTTGTACTATGACATTAATGATCAGCTGCAGGAGAGCTGTAAAAATCAGCCTTTGCACCGGCAGAGGTGCCTGCTCAGCTCTTAAGGTATCACTCCCAGGCAACGGCAAAGTGGTCAAAAAGATGGAAATCACACCAAAAAACCAGTGTAAAATTACTGCATCACCATTACAGACATCATGTTAAGACTGAACCTAGTGCTGTACCCAGCCTCTGTGCGGTCTGGACTCAACTGCTCTTTCAACCTCTCTTCCATGGTTTCTGGAGGAGCAACAGAAAGTTACGGGGCTCATACAGGGAAATGCTTCAAACTGGGAGAGGGTAGATTTAGATTAGACCTCAGGAAGAAATTTTTCACTGTGTGGGTGGTGAGACACTGGAACAAGTTGCCCATAGAAGCTGTGGCTGCCCCATCCCGGGAGGGGTTCAAGGCCAGGCTGGATGGAGCTTTGAGCAACATGGTCTGCCCATGGGCAGGGAGGTGTCCCTGCCCATGGTAGGGGGGTTGGAATGGGCTGATCTTTAAGGTTCCTTCCAACCCGAACCATTCTATGATTCTATGAAGATGTGGAGCATTACAGATGTTTAGGGCTCATACAACAGGACTTGAATATGAACCACTGACCCCTGGACCAAATCAATGCCATTTTGCCAGCTGAGCCATCCTGGCTGCCCAGCTGCAATTGCTGCAGCTTAAATTGCTAAAGCCACCGAGGTAAATTGTTTGATGAGGGATGGCAGGATTTATTAGAGGACAGGGCTTTCTATTTGCCTCCCTATACCCCTGAGCCGGGATGGAGCTGGGATACTGTAATAGGAATGAATTGCGACTTGGTTTTGCAGCCAATCATGGGTTTAGGGATGGGAAAACATCTGTCCCTTCCCCATCTGACACTCATCTCCCTCCAGCCTCTGACAGATGCTCTGATTTATAAACTCAGACACTGCTGCTGACAAGACCCAATCCCGTCCCGAAGAGCCGTGACAAAGGAGGACAATTAGGCAGTTTTGCCAGCACAAATGACCAAATACTTGAGCAGCTGAGACAATCTGAACAAATTTGTGCTAGGGAATGGAAATGGAAAGGCCATATGGTCCACAATCAAAACAGAAGACTCGTTATATGAATTTCCACTCTGAATGGGCAGGGGCACTCATGGCTGCGTCTTGTAAAGAGAAAAATCTTGTAAATATATACTCTTTGGGGAAGGACTCAGACAGAATGATCTAGTTTTACCCTCCTTTGGTAGCTGCTGGGTATTTGCAGCCATGTGCTGGCACTCCCTTTTCACTTGCCCCATGATATGATGCTTGCATGATGCGGGGTGTACAAGCTGCTCACAGAATCACAGAAATCACACAGGGTTAGAAGGCACCTCTGGAGATCATCTAGTCCAACCCCCTACCAAAGCAGGTCCTCCTAGAGTGGGTTGCACAGGAACTTGTCCAGGCAGGTTTTGAACGTCTCCAGAGAAGGAGACCACCACCTCTCTGGGCAGCCTCTTCCAGGGCTCTGCCACCCTCACAGGAAAGAAGTTCCTCCTCATGTTTAGGTGGAACTTCCCATGTTTAAGTTTGTGCCCATTTCCTCTTGTCCGTTCAACCAGCTCCCACCAATTTGGGGTCACCCAGAGGACCAAGCTCACTTTTGGGTATCCCTGCTCTGCTGCCATGGGCAAATCCTGCTGTGATTTCTCTTATAATAAATACATTTCCCCTGGAAAGATTTGGGTATGAGAGTCTTGGTTTTCACTGAGTCTCTGCTTTCCCTCTGCCTTCTGTTGCAGTGTCAAGAGAAGCAATTTGTACACTGAATTTTACTCTTCTTCAAAGGGGAGGGGAAATCCTGGCTATAAAAGCAATGACCATTCCAGTCATTAAAGCTGCAAGTGATCAGCTTGCAAAAGGCCTCGTGAAAATGTCAGCTGCGTTTAATAGCATTTGGACATGATTTATGGCTCTGTTCTCAGACATCAGGAAAGAAATTACCCCCAGAAATAATCAGTTCTGACCAGAAGTGGCTCAGGTGGTAAAGCGCAGGCTCCGCTGCACTGATCCAGTGTCGAGCTGTCGTTCATGGACCACTAATGAACTATAAAGCCATAAGAAGGTGTTTCACAGAGCAGAAACCAAGTGTATTGTGCTGTAATACAGCCCTATTGCTGAAGGTCTAGACATCAAAGGCTGGTCCTGGCTACCATCAGTACCTGGAATTGTAGAATTATCTTTATGATTGATTTTTTAATTATTTTTTTTATAGTCAGCACTGGAAAACTTTGCTTTTCCAGAGCAATAAACTTATTTCTGGCAGGGTAGAATATTCTGTTTATCCCCCTACATGCATAAACACTCCTTTGTTGATTGCCAAAGAGCAGATACGAAGTGCAGTGTGTTTTCAAATTGCTTGCATGCTTTTCAGATTATAAGGTGTCTGGGAAATTGTCTAGTGCCCTGCTCATACGTGCCCCTCTTATGAATCAACTCTTCCACCCATTCAGAGTGTCACGGGCAGGAGTCGAGAGTAGGGTCAACGGGAGATAAGGAGTCAGTTGCCAAGAAGCGCCCAAGGCTTGTCATGGACAGAGGGGAATGAGCCATGCACATGGGATCATGAAGGAAGTGGGACACGGACCTCAAAGATGGCATCTTGGGACAATTTGGCAGATAGATTTTCTCACTAAGCAAAAAGTCTGAAGGAAATCTTGTGGGTTTGCCCCAAACTTAGCCAGTCTATGCAAATTTGGGAAGCTTTTCACTGGATATTTTAGTTGCAAGAGTTTAGGGGCACATTGAAAATCCTGGCATGCAAGGAAGGAAGAGGAAAGCAGGTCAAGAGACAGTGGTTGGAGCTGTAAGGCAGAGTCATGGTTTCAGCTGGGATGGTGTTAATTGTCTTACTGGCATCTGGTAGGGTGCTATATTTTGAATTTGGGATGAGGAATGGTGTTGACAGTGCACTGGAGGGTTTGGTTGTTGCTAAACACTCAAGGCCTTTTCTGATCCTCACCTGTCACACCAGCGAGCAGGCTTGGAAGACACAAGAAGTTGGGAAGAGACACAGCTGGGACAGCTGTCCCCAACTGACCAAAGGGATAATCAATACCCATTCCATACCATTCCATGCTAACGTCATGCTCAGTATATAAAGCTGAGGGAAGAAGAAAGGGGGAGACTTTCAGACTGATGATGTTTGTCTTCCCAAGCCACCATTACGAGTGATGGAGTCCTGCTTTCCTGGAGATAGCTGAACTCTTGCCTGCCATCTGGGAGCAGGAAATTAATTCCTTGTTTTGCTTGGCTTGTGTGCAGAGCTTTTGCTTTACCTATTAAGCTGTGTTTATGTCAACCCACAGGCTTTCTCTCACTTTTACTCTTCCAATTATTTTCCCCATCCAGTTGTGTCGGGGGATGAGCGAGCAGCTGTGTGGTCATAGCCATAGAATCATCTAGATTAGAAGGGACCTTTCAGATCATCGAGTCCAACCATCAACCTAACACTGACAAAACCCACTATTAGCTCATGTCCCTCAGCACCACATCTGCCCAGCTTTTAAATCCCTCCAGCGATAGCGACTCCACCACCACGCTGGGCGGCCTCTTCCATGGCTTGACAACCCTTTCGATGAAGAAATTTTTCCTAATATCCATTCTAAACCTCTCTTGGTGCAACTTGAGGCCGTTTCCTTTTGTTCCTTTGCCTGTTCCTTGGACAAGAGACCAACTCCCACCTCTCTGAACCTCCCAGCTGCTGGCTGGGGTTAAACCACGACAGGCAGTAAGACCTCATCTTTCTCCTTGCCTTTTCTGCAGAAACAGGTAAACCACTCAGGCTGACATACTCACAGCAAAAATAAAGGCAATGAAAGGTCCTGGAAATCTCAGCTAAGGATTTAAAGGCAATAAATACATGGTGTCTTTGGAGGGGAACAACATGCAGTTCTTGCAGCACTAAATCTCGGTGGGTGCATGAAAACACTGTGGGGTCAGGCAGGATCAAATTTTGCATATGTCAAGGCCTGAACACCCCAGTATTTTCATTCAACTTTCTTTTTAAGCAAAGAAGGAGAAGAAAAAGTCCTAACGGCTGCGGAAAGCCTTGCTAATGGAAATATGCAATAACCATAACTTGAACTTGGCTTTCTTGTAGGCACAAAGTAATTTCCCCATAATATCAGGAAGATATATGGTCTTTCTTGAGGTAGCAGAAGCACCATATAAATCAAGTTTTTAATTGAGTTCAAGACATTTGCCATCATTTCAGATTTGATTTTTCTGCTGAACTGGAGTCAGATTGAAAACAGTGATGCAGGGAAAGGGAAAGAAAACCTGAAAACAAAACCAGGCAGCTATTAGACCACAAATATTCATTACTGAATCATATCAATAAAAAGGAAATGAGTCACAACCCTAATGGCCTAAGAAGCAGCCTACCCGGAACACAGTTTAATCAGAATCTTCAAGAAAAAAATCTTTGTTTTATAGATGTGGGTTTTTTTTTTCCTAAAAGTGTCCGTTTTAATAAATGGGTCAAATATGACTAACTCTGAGCTGCTTCTTATGAATGAGTTGAGAAATGCACAGGACCCGGCTATGTGGTCACGCACCATCCACTCCATCCCTTAGGGCTGGCCCTAAGCACCTCTGGAGTGTCCTCAGAAACGGTTTTTCCTAGCGGTTCCAGATGTTCTGCTCACAGTTGGCTCATAGAGACCCTGGAGGTATGTGCAGGCTCTCCAGAACAACCTCATACTCTTCACCCTGAACACCTGCTGTGAGTAAAAAGATTTTTCCTAGAGCAAAGAACCTGCCTGGACATCTCTGGACATACATGTGGTCCTGTCCTAACAGCAGACCTTGGCTGTGATTCTTCTCACCCATCTTCAAGCACCAACAAAGCAGATATCTCTCCTGAGCTGGTTATCCCAGAGCTGATAAACCACAATTATTTGGGACCTTACCACTCTCTTACCTTTCTAATGTCATAACTTCACCCCATGGACATAACACTGAATGCCTGGAATGTCTGCATGGGAGCTGAAGCATTGGGTGATATTGCTGGGAGGGAGAGCTCTTCAAATTCCCATTTCATATGTGGGGAAACTGAGGCAGACAGTCAGGTGACTTCCCCAAAATTACAAAGGGAGTCAGCCCACTCACGGGGTCCTACAAAATTGCAGTTAAACCATGCTGCTTGCTCCACGTTTGATGAGCATCCTCATTAGCAGCCCCTGGAGTAGAAAGTCCCCTTTCTTCCTCAATGGAAGCCATAAAGATTGAGTCAAAGCCAAGCACCCAGCAGCCAGCAAATTTGTGACAGCTTGTGCTGGACACCCTAGATGTCTTTGTATAAAAGGCTTTGTGCCTTCCTCAAAACCCCTCTTCATTCTCATTTCCCAGACTCTGAGTCTCGGCATGGGGCAGTGTCCATCTGTACCCAGAGGCTCCGTCTTGGCAAGAACAAGCAGCAGCAGGGAAGAGACTGCAACCTGCTCCCCAACAAACTTGGGCTTGGAGAAGACTGTGAGAGAAACCCTGACCCTACAAACACCCCTTCGTTGCCTGATGCTCCCATCTTCCTGTGGCAAGAAATGACACAGCAGATGTCCTGCATCCCAGGACAAAATCTCCTCCAGCAGTCTACATGTCCTATCTTTAAAGACTAAGAAATTGTTTAAAATTAAAGTGATCAATAAGGCTTCGTTTCACAGAATCAAGTGATGATATTCTGGAGGAGATTTTGTCCTGGGATGCAGGACATCTACTGTGCCCAAAGGCAGGGTCTGCAGGTCTGCAGAAGGGTTTTCTTCTACCTTATTCCTCCTCCATCCTTTAGATACTGGAGCTGCCGGGCTGAAAAGGACCTGGGGGTATTGGTCAACAGCCACCGACATCCTGGCCTGTGTCAGGAACAGTGTGGCCAGCAGGACTGGGGCAGTGTCCGTCCTGTACTGGGCACCGGTGAGGACCTATCTTGAGTGCTGAGTCCAGTTTTGGGTCCCTCAGGACAGGAAAGTCCTTGAGTGGCTGGTGCGTGTCCAGAGCAGGGCAACGGAGCTGGTGAGGGGTCTGGAGCACAAGTCTTGTGAGGAGTGGCTGAGGGAGCTGAGGGTGTTGAGCCTGGAGAGCAGGAGGCTGAGGGGAGACCTTCTCACTCTCTCCAACTCCCTGAAAGGCAGGGGGGTTCAGTCTCTTATCCCAAGGAACAGGCAATGAGATAAAAGGAAACGGCCTCAAGGGGCGGTTTAGATTGGATTTTAGGAAAAATTTCTACACCAAAAGGGTTAATATTGCAAGAGGCTGCCCAGGGCAGGGGTGGAGTCACCATCCCTGGAGTGATTTAGAAGCCAGACTGATGTGGTGCTGAGGGACATGGGTTAGTGGTGGTTTTGTCAGTGTTGGGTTGATGGTTGGACTCGATGATCTGAAAGGTCCCTTCCAACCCAGATAATTCTATGATTCTATCCCCTCTCCAGAGCGTGCAGGTATTTAACAGGATGAAGGTGTCCATCCCACTCACTCCAAGGGCATGCTGTGTCCGGTGGGATGGCTCCTCTCTCCACCCACCACCAACAAATCCCTAAATGCAAGGTGTGCAGGACATCTCCCTGGAGCTGTGGCCCTGCCGTAACTGGGATTTGGCCTCAGTGTCTTCCCTCCCAATCCCATCAGCATCTCTGGGGTGGGCCCATTGATTCAGAGTGGCACTGGCTGCAGATTGAGCAGTTCAGCATGACAAGGACACTGCTGATGGTTTCAGCTCACGCTGGGTGACACATGACGTTGTCAGACTCACTGGTGGAGACAGAGAGACTGAGAAAATGGGAATGGATGACTCTTCCCAGGCTCTATTTTTATTCTCTCCTGCTGCCTGTTCCTGGAAAACTCACTCTTGCTGCATTTCAGTTTAAAAGGTGTTTTTAAAAATCATTGGGGAGGGGCTAAATTGGCTTGCTTTGTGGTTTTGTTTTAAACAGAAGGCATTAGAATTGTTTTTAATTTATCTGCCTCTCTGCAATCATTATCTGCTTTTCAGAACATAACTTATGAGTGTTAGAACCATCATTTTGTTGATGGGGAAACTGAGGCACAGACAGGGACTGTGAGATTCCCCAGGGCACATGGGAAGGTTTATCGCTGGGATCTTAATGCCCTTTAGTTTAGAATCACAGAATCATAGAATGGTTTGGGTTGGAAGGGACCTTAAAGATCATCGAGTTCCAATCCCACTGCCATGGGCAGGGACATCTCCCACCAGACCAGATTGCTCAAAGTCCCATCCAGCCTGGCCTTGAACCCCTCCAGGGATGGGGCAGCCACAGCTTCTCTGGGCAACTTGTTCCAGGGTCTCA
>JAOQGH010000001.1:199550537-199562664 GCA_025769975.1 Gallinago jamesoni
CTAAGTGTCACAGGTGAGAGACGTCCCCAGAGCCAGAAGAAGGTGCAGGTTCAATAGCTGGGGGACAGCTGGGTCATCTCCTGCTCCAGAAAGGTTGAGAAGAACTTAATCCTTTATTTTTTCAATCATATCAGCCTACTGCATCAGTACACAAGTGTAATCTGGTGCAGTAGAAATACTCTCGATGGCATCCAGACACAGCAGGGAGATGTTGGTCTAGATATTATGCAATGGAGCAGGGGTAAGAGTGTTGTCCTACTGTCAGGTGTAATGAGGATTTGCCTCATTAGTTTGCAGTCAGGGTGCCTACCTGTGAAAGTAACTCTATGCTCGCCTCGGCTGAAGAGCTGGCCCCCGTGGCCATGAGCTTTGGGTGCTTCTCACTCATCCTTCTGCCCATGGCATGAACTAAAGCATCTGCCCTGTGGCCTGGAGGAGCTGAGTCAATGCATCTGCTAGAGGACTTCTCCAGATATGCAGGTCCTTTATCTCCTTCATCCAAAAAGCCTGCACAGTTATTGCCTATTTGAGGTATCACTTTTTGGGAAGGAGAAGTTCTTATGTTGGAAATGTCCTTTATGGGGCACTAAACCTGCTAGACAAGCCCTGTTCAGAAAGGTTGTTGAGAACATGAGAGGGATGGGTGGATGGATGGATGGATGGGTGGTAGATGGATGGATGGATGGGTGGTGGATGGATGGATGGATGGTGGATGGATGGATGGATGGATGGATGGATAGATGATCGATTGTAATAAACCCAGAATAAACCCCACCACACACTTCTTCATCTCCTTGGAATCCTTAAGTCTCTTCCCTCCCAGCCTATCTAAATCTTACATCTCCTCTCCAGTACTGAGCTCTGAAAGACAAGAGTAGCTCTGCTGTAATTAAACCAGCATGGTCCACCGAACTGGAAGGAGAGAGGCACTGAGGCTGGCAGATGGCAGCAGTGGGGTCTGTGCACGTGAGGCATCTCCTTTAGGGAGTTCAGCTGTTCTTCAGGGTCACCTGAGTATCTGGGAGGGATGGGTGGATAGGGGGACTTTTCAGATGTAGACATCATTTAGCTACTGCGTGGACATCTCTACTCCAACCCCCAGCAGCCCCCAGTTTTCACCAGTAACTGTGCACAGGCAATTGCAAGCAACCCTACATGCAAACATCCATGTTTTGAGCACAGAGGAGGTTTGCAAATGCATCTGCACCAAAGGTTCATGCAAATTAGGGCTGGAGAGATGAATGCGCTCATTTGGGAAGTCAAGCTCAAGATTTGTCCTACAGGGATGAGTGGTAGATGCCTCTACTGGAGGTTATGATCTAATAGCTCCTTTTTCATTTTGTTAGTACTGTGATTTTAGAGGATATTTAATGGCTTTGTATAATAAACAACAAATGGAAAAAATTCTTATGCAAAATGGAATTGAAACCCATTGAAATTTTTCATTGAGGGAAAAAGAGGAGAAAGAGAAGATCAGTTTGTCCTGTATTTTTTTCTCCCCATGAATGGCTACTTTTTACTATACAGGGAGCATACCCAAAATTCTGGGTTTACATTTCTGTTCACCTCAGTAACCTTAATTGGGAACTGATTGCACCCATCAGTAGGGTTCTGAGAGGCTTCAAGGTTGTGTGGCCCTGGGCACACACTCATGGAGTCCACAAAGGTCCTTTGGCTTTGTTGAGGATTTTGTGGGCCTTTCTTCGAACTCTGTTTTGGGTAGAAAAGTTGAGAATTCAGATGCAGGGGTGACTCACTTTCCTGAATGGTGATAGTTGCTGTGACCCCTAAGCTGGTCTTAACTGTTGCCACAGAAGGTGCAGTGTTGCCATTTTCAACCCACCTAGTCCTGTCTCGTCTCCCATATGATGTGACATTCATTCCATTGCACTTTAAGCTGCCTTTTCTTGGTGTGACATCACCATGACCTCATGGATCAGTGTGGTGGTGCAACTCCTGCCCCCGCTCCCTTTTAAGCCACTTGGTGCTTAGCATGATTTCCCTGGCCACACCTGGGTGATGTAAAAATACACGGAACCAGAACATTATGGCAATGCTTTAGCACATCTGGCTCCAGTGACTCCTATTTCTTGGAAACAATAGAGGTAATTGATTTAGACAAGAGGAAACAGCCTCAAGTTGCACCAGGGGAGGTTTAGGATGGATATTGGCAGAAATATCTTCACTGAAAGGGTTGTCAAACATTGGAAGAGTCTGCCCAGGGCAGAGGTGGAGTCACCATCTCTGGGGTGATTTAAAAGCCAGGCTGATGTGGTGCTGAGGGACATGGGTTAGTGGTGGTTTTGTCAGTGTTGGGTTGATGGTTGGACTTGATGATCTGAAAGGTCCCTTCCAACCTCAACCATTCTATGAGTCCATGATTCTGTGATCACTCCTGACAATATATGGATTGTGGTCCAAAGAGGGAGGTGATACCAGATCTTCAAGATCTAACAATTTCTGGGCTTGCACAGCTTGTGGTAAGTACCAGAATATTCCATTGCCTGAGTTGGGCTGGAGTGGAAAAGTACTTGATGAAAGTCAATTATCTCAGACCCTAAAGTAGTGATTCTAGCGGGATCCTCTGAGTTCTCCTGGATGGCAGAGGGCTGTGACCAGCATCTCCCCTGAGCTGGAACACCACTCAGGCAGACACTTTGAGGACTAAAATGCCTCAAATTGGGTGAGGCATTCTTGAGTTTCAGCTATCGCCCACTGAAGAATGCTGGTGCAGTGTGAGTATTACTTACTCCAAACTTGAGAAGAGGGAAATTTTAGCTATAGATTAGCCTCTCTCTTGCACCCAGCTCTCTGTCCATATGTCTCTGTCTCTATATACATTAGCTCTTACGAGTGTGGGTGTTGTTATATTTTGCTGGATCCAAACGCTTTCTGCCCATTTGTCTGTGTGTGTGTAAAAGGGAAAGGGGCACCCGTTGACTCATTGGAGTCACCAGTTGCAAAGGGACCTTTGGTCCTAGCAGTTAAAAACTCGAGTGTTGGAGTGTGTGTGACTCCTGGAGTGGTCTATGTTTGTGCTCACATGCATAAGTATTGATTTGGGATACCTTTTAGTAAGTTAGCGTGAGTCTTGTGATTTTCAAATCTGTAATTAAGTCACTATTCAATTATTTTGTTCAATCATCTTGTAAATCCTTATATCGGTTAATGATTAAATGCTGCTAAAATTCAACCTCTTATCTGCCTCAAATCATTAATAAGTCTTGAATTGCCACTGAATCATAACGGTGTCAAATTGTTCCATCTGCCACAAACAGATACAACTTCTCATCTTTGTGTCCGTCTCCCATTTCCAGCTCGTGGGCATGGTGCAAAAGGGACAAAGCAGGCTCTAGGTGGGCGAAGCTGCCCCCCAGGAACACCTTTGGAGGACATGTCCACCAGTCAAGGTCCAGCCCTACAGCCCTTTGCCCATCATGGGAACAGCCACAGGCTGCCTCTTGCTTCCAGACAGTGAGGGAAGAGTTAACAACCAGGCCCTTTCTGCAGGAAATCACCCGCCTGCTGTGAATCATCGAAACCTTCTCATCTCCATCCATCACAGCCAGAAAAGCCTGTGTCTGTCTGGCTCCGGCAGAGCAACAGCCAAAAGGCTGAGAGGCTTGTTCTGCTCCACAGACAGGCTGGGTTGCCTCTTGTGCTTGCTCCATGCTTTAATTTTGATCAGTAATTGCACGGTCCGTCTCCATCTCCTTCACGCCTCCTTTCCGAGATGTCATTTGGAGAGCTTGTTTCCTAAAGAGAGGCTGGATGGCAGCAGCCAAACTCTACAAAAGGTTCATGGGACAAGGGATCTCTGAACAACTTCAGCGCAGCACCTGCTCAGAGCAGGATAATCCCTAACTCTAGGCCAGGGTGGACATATCTTTGTCTAATCATGTCTTTTAGTGGTGGTGCCACCAAGAGAGACAACAGGCACCAACTGAAATACTCAAAATTTCCATTTAAATGTAAGAAATAACTTTGCCCGTGCACCAAACACTGGAACAGTTTGCTCAGAGGGGCTCTGGAGTCTCCATCCTCAGTGATATTTGAAGCCCAACTGGACAAAGACCTGACCGAGCTTCTTCAGCTAACTCGGATTTGAGTAGGGGGTTTGGGCTAGGTCATCTCCAAGGGTCCCTGCCCACCTCAGTGATTTGATGATTCTGTGATTTTCTGAAAAGTGACCTCTTTTACCATCAGGTGCTAAAAAAATTGGCCAGAGGTGCTGGATGAGGAATAGTTCTCCTGGTTTTCAGGTGTCTCAGACTGGTGCATGCAACAGCCTACACTTTGTAAGGCCCACAGAGATACACAGGCTCCTCCAAGGGTAAATTTGATTTTCCCATGGCTGTGGTTTTGCAAGGCTCAGTTTCCAGCAGCAATATTGTCTTAAGGTCATCCCTCCTTCCTCTGCCAGCTAAGACGACGACCGTGGAGGCCATCCCTTTGTTTCAGCTGACAGGGACTGGACTGTGGGCTGGCAGAGCCGAGGGACAGGGCCAATATTGCCACCAAAGACTTTGTGCTGTGGGACCAAGTCTTAAAGTAAATTCAAACTTTGTTTCTCCTGTGGGAACCTGTCTCTCTTTAGGATACATACCTGGGAGTTAGACTCGATGGTGCTTATAGGTCCCTTCCAACTTGAGATATTCTATGATTCTATGCTTGATGGAGGGGGAAAGAGGGAAAACAGGGCTGTTTGACAGCAGCCTGATGGGGGCTGGCGCTGCTGGCTAATTACTGCAGCTGCACACAATATTTTTTGTCACCATTTAAAATGAAGTCTTGTCACAGACTCAGCCTGATGCCGTGGTTTTCTCATGAATAACTCAGACTAATTGTCAGTCTTAAATATTGACTAATCCTCATAACAACATCTCACAATAGAGAGAAAAAAAAAAGAAGGAATTATCTCAGCTGTACATACATCACCATTGAAATGAAAAGATCAAATAACACATCCAAGATGAGGCATAAAATGAATGCCAGAGCGAGGAAAAGAGTAAAGGGGTTTCTGGCTTCCAGATCCTACTTTACATCATACTTACGGCATTGGTGTTTCTTAAGAGTCAGAAAAAAAGTGCATTAATATGGAAGAAACAACTGCAAGAATAAATGTTATTCTGGGAAAGAAGGGGGAAACGCAGAGAAACCAGAGGAAGGGCTCATCTTCTGCATTTCTGGTTTGACTTGAGGCTGGAAGTGCTGGAAAAATCACAGGTGGGCTCAGGCTGTGCCAGCATTTCCAGAAATCTGCTGCCACCTCAGGGACTGGGATCAGAGGTGGTTTTGGAAAAGAAACCAAATTAGTATCAAGTGAGACAGCTGACATTTTAGCCAAAAAATGTCAAACCCACAATTTTCCTTAATGGAGATAAATCTCTTTTAGAGGAGATAAAACAGAAAGGATTGATAAGGAGGTGCTGATTGGAGGGAGAAAGACTCCCCCGCCAGTTATATGTAAATATGGTATTTTTAAAAATCCCCTGTTCCTGGAGTCATGTGAGACCTGCAGCTCCCATTTCTCAACATCTCACCCTGGGCACTTTTGTTTTTCAAGACAATCTTAAGTATTAACACGGAAGGTCCCTGAACATTCATATCAGCAACCAACACATTTATCAGCAAAAATACCTCCAAAACACTAGTTTTTAAAGACAGCCTCCTGAGTCAGAGGGTAGAGGTTTTGAAGTTTTAGTCACTGAGAAAGAGTTGAGGAGGGCAGCAAGCCCAGCACAGGGAGGAAAGGATGGATAGAATGGGGACATGGTGATGTCTCATCTGACCTGGCCAAGCTGGGTGGCAGTGGGGATCCACAAGCTGTCAGGAGCTGAACACCGGGAGACTGTCTCTGTCCCTTGTGTCCTGGCAAGGACCGGCTGGGGACATGGTGAATACCGTTCCTTGGCAACAATTCTGATGTCACCCCATTCCATGCCCCTGGCCCAGGATCCCTGGTAGAAAGCTAGATGGGAGAGAACCATAGAATGGTTTGGGTGGGAAGGGACATTTAAATGTCCTCTAGTCCAACCCCCCTGCAAAGAGTAGGGACATCTTCAACTAGATCAGGTTGTTCAAAACCCTGTCCAACCTGGCCTGGAATGTTTCCAGGAATGGGGCATCTGCCACCTCTCAGAGCAACTTGGGCCAGAGTCCCACCACCCTCCCAGCGAAGAGTTTCTTCCTGAGATCTCATCTCAATCTCCCCTCTTTCAGGCTAAAACCATTCACCTTCATCCTATTGCTCCCCTCCCTGATCAACAGTCCCTCCCCACCTTTCCTGGAGCCCCTTGAGGGACTGGAAGGGGCTCCAAGGTCTCCCCAGAGCCTTCTCCAGGATGAACCCCCCCCCCCCCCATCTCTCTCAGGCTGTCTTCCCAGGGGCTCCAGCCCTCCCAGACTCTCCGTGGCCTCCTCTGGCCCCGCTCCAACAGGTCCATGTCTCTCCTGTGCTGAGGGCCTAGAGCTGGAGGCAGCACTGGGAGTGAGGGGGGTCTCCCCAGAGTGGAGCAGAGGGGCAGAATCTCCCCCTCGCCCTGCTGGCCACGCTGCTGGGGATGCAGCCCAGGATGCGGGAGGGGGCTTTCTGGGCTGCCAGCACATGTTGCCAGCTCATTTTGAGCTTCTCATCCACCAAAACCCTCAAGTCTGAGGGTCTCTGTTTTCATTTTATTTTTTTACCAGCCTTCCCCTCCTCTCTGTTCCTAATCCATACCTTTGCAGAAAAGAAATGTTTGCTGCAAAATTGCCTTTCTCCATAGGGAAGGAGGGGGCAGGGACACCCTACAAGTGAACATTTCTTGTGATTTAGAGCAGTATTACAGCAGTTTTGTGTTTCCAAATGGAATCATCATTTGTGGCACAAGGAGGGCTGTTGCCTATTTAAAATGCTGCCCAAGGCAAAGGTGCATTTCCAAGTGCATATTTACAGAGATCCTTGAAAGCACTGGAGACGGCACCAGCTGGTTCCTCCTTGTTCTGTGTTTGCTTGTCATGATTCAGTGTGGCAGGATGGTTTTTCCAAAGAGACCAGCCTTCATTCCTGATGTTTAAAACATCCGTTGCCTGATCCCCGTGCCCGCATCCCCATGCGCTGTCCAGATCTATCTACTGAAAATAGCTCAGGAGGTGATCAGCTCTTCCAAAAGCAAAGTCCTGTCTTGCTTCACATTAGCACTAAAATGAAATCCAAACCACATCTTGCCAGTTCATTGAAGAACTCAGAGCTATAAACTGCAACTCATATGTTTTTAAGCACATTAATGACACTATATTCATCTGCCTGATTTCAGATAATTTGTCTTTTTTTTTTTTTTTCCTCCTTGGCTTACCAATGAATTGTTTGAGATGTCTTCTCCATCTGCAGAGAGAAACAAGGGAGATGAGATGAACCAAGAGGGAAAATTCAACCTGAGAAAATGTGGATGACATCTAGGAGCTTTTCAGCAAGAACCTGTAAGATATCTAAATATTTTGATGTGTAACATAAAAAAGGACTGTCCAGAGTCAAAACCTTCTCTGTTCAGTGTCTTCAAATAGAAACACTGAAAAACTATGGCAAAAAGGAAAACATGTGTCTCCTACTATGCATAGTGACAAAGAAGGAGAGAAAATCACAGAATCACCTAGGTTGGAAGCGACCTTTTAAGATCACCTAGTCCAACAAAAATGAATAAGAGAAGCTGAAGACTGAAAGGAAAAACACCTGATGACTGGGGGAAAGATAGCAAAGAGATACTGCAATGTTAATGGGAGAATCCAAACAATGGGTTGGAGCTGTCACTAAATAGAGATAGTCAAACTCTTGGAAATATATGTTGGAGGTGTATTTCCTCAGCATGAAAATGACCAAATATTTCTGTCATCAGCAACAACAGGGAATGTTAATCAATGATACAAGCAATCGGCAGGTTTCAATCAGCCGATACCAGCTGGATGACCTGGCTGGTTTGAAATCTGAGGTTGCCCATGGAGATTTTGGACAGAAGTCCCCAGAGGCTGCTACAAGGCTTGACGCTCTTCAACATTTTCCTCAATGATCTGGAAATAAATATAAAATTAGCACTGACATAACTCACAGACAGCACATAGACAGCCAAGATGAAAAAATATGATGAGTCACAGAGAGCAGGCTGCATCGCTTGGGGCCGTACAACCACAACGCATGTTAATAAAGCCAAAAGCTAAGTCAGAATCTTGGAAAATGTGGCCTGCACATCATTTCTTGGGAAGAAGGGCTCTGAATAGGTTTGTGAGGTCACTAGGAGCAGGCAATCAGTGTGATCTTCTGAGGAAAAAGGGTCCACATTTGAAAGTGGAAATCTTTGCCACTGAGAGAAGCTCCTAGAGATTCAGTGGGGCTGTGCACTATCAGACATGCAAGTGTCAAGGGAGAAGAGCTGAGTGAGGCAAGTGTTGGTTTCCCCATCTCTTGGTGCATCAGATCAAGATGAGAGGCCCTCCTGGACAAGAAGGGTTAACTCTGAGCTCTGTTTAGAAGATAACTAAGAAGGGTGGAAAAGCCTTGGCCATAGATCCTGCCCAGAGAGGGACCAATTGGCCATGCGTCGCTGTGGTTGTGATTGCAGAATCTTCCTATTCCTGCAAACCCACTAACCTATTTTTACTTCTGGATGACTGGAAACTCAAACCACAAGCACAGTCGCCCACACATCATGTTTCCTCCTTATGCAACTGTTCCAAGAAGCAAAGGAAGGCTCATCATCTCCTGCCAGAGACACCTCGTACTATATATTGGGCAGGACGGAGGAGGTTTGCTGCTACTAGCTACAAAAGTTGAGGAATTAAACTGATGTTAATTCAGCTTTGATGAAGGAACTAAGACCTTTTTTTTTTTTCACTCTGTGTTTAATGATTGGTCTGGGACACAACTGTCACATGCAGTCCCATCAACTAGATGGTGGCACTTGTTTAGTGTGGAAGAATGGACCACAAAGACCCCAGCTGGGCATAAGGGCTTGCAGGATTGGGGTCTTCTGGATGACCACACAGGTAAGAAATGCTCCAAAACTGTTTGGACGGGTGATCTCTTAGTAGAAAATTCCTTTGCCATCGTGGCCATTGCACCTACATCGTTGGGCTGTCATTTTGAGCAATAGAGTGCCACTGCCACAATGTCCAATTAGGGACAGGGGAAGACACTGAGTTGCTGTATTGGACCAAACTGGTCATCTCTGTAGTTTCCCAGGGCTAATGGGGCCAGCTCTAGAGGGATCAGAGGAGAGGCAGCAAAAATACTGAAAGAATAACAGGGACAACATATGCTCGCAGAAGATCTGGAGTCTCATTAGAGAATAACCATGTTGAACCCTTCTGAATTTTGTATTCTCCTGTGGGCAGCTTCAGCCTGTCCTTAAGAAGGAATGTATGTCCATTTTCCTCCAGCCAGCATGTCCTGCTGCAGAAACCTGATCAGAAGGTGACAGAGCTGTGGGACGTGGTGGAGACAGAAAGAGAGTGGTATGTCTTAGTGTATTTAAACCTCAGAATGAGCACAGCAGGGAATCGAGTTTCCAGGCAGAGCAATTTTAATGAGCTGGAGAAGGCCAGAACCTCAGGGTTCCAATGGAGACACGAAGTCAACCATAGCTATTGGCAAGTAAACAGTGGCCAGGCCAGTAACAAGCACCCTCTCACAGGAATGACTGATGAGTGCACAAGGTTGGATGTTCGCACCAATGCAGAGATGTTATAAGGAGGTAGATTCTTCTCCAATGATGCTGCTCAATTTGCATGCATATCTGAACTCATCTCACCACAGGAGAAAGCTGGGGAGGCTCCTTCTACCGTGCCTAACATGAAGCGACTTCAACATCTGAAGCGTGCAAGTGGGATGCTCAAACACTGTAGATGAGCAGGGCTTTGCTGAGACTCAGGGGAGCATGGACAAGGATCTTCTTCCCTCACCCTTTCAATCTGAAATGCAGATGCACCGGGTATATAAGGAAATTCATGCATAAAAACAAGAAGGGGGTTGGTTATTTCCCCCCACTGGGAATCTAGCATTCTATTTTTCTTTTGATTTTTAAGTAAAGGCCATGAGAGTTTTCAGGCAGTTAGAAAAACCAGCAGTAAAGAACTGGATTTTTTATGCTGGAAGAGAAGGTATTGCCCCAACTGTCCGCTATAACACCCTTAATGATTGACGTCTGTTATTTCAGAGAAAACTGAAAGAAAACACTCTAAAAGGTACATTTCAAGAAGAGTCTATCATGAGGGGAAGTTGATTTCCAATTTCAAACCTAAAACCTATAAACACAGTCTTTTAAAATAAAAAACCTATCCTAACTAAAATTTGAGCACATATTTTCACGTCCATAGAGATATTAGAACGATCAGAGGGTTGGAGCATGTCTCCTATGAAAATAGGCTGGGAGAGCTGGAGTTGATCAGCCTGGAGAAGAGAAGGCTCCAAAGAAACCTTATAGAAGCTTTCCAGTCCCTAAAGGGGGCCTAAAGCTGGAGAGGGACTCTTGATCACGAAGTATAACAATAGGGGGTGGATACATATGGAGAACCAAATTCTCCCCAAATCTCTTAGTCACACTTTGAAGTACAGCTTTGGTTTAACCTTTTCCTTGCACTTGTCACTGGGAAATCCCGCACATCGTTATCATTATGCCAGGCAAATTAAGACAAATGAAAATGTCAATGAAATAATTATGAATAATAATAAGGGTGTATCTAAACAGAACCTTAGTATGAGATATTTTGTCTCCTGGAAGTGCATATTTCTCTCTCTGTTTCCAGGAGACTGGAGTGAATGTCTCAGATGGTGAGGACTCGTGTGTTTGGATAAATCTCTCCTTGCAATTTCAAGCCTTCTGCCCTTCCCTTCTGCTGCCTGTCTCCCAGGTCACCACCTGGACCAGTGCCTGGGCCTGCTGGGCTGTCTGTCTCTCTTTTCACTTCCTCCTAGGAAAGAATGGACCAGTCATCCTTTCAGAATCACAGAATCATTATGGTTGGAAAGGACCTCTGAGATCATCGAGACCAACCATACACACACCAAAAAAAACCCTACAGTCTCGGGTACTAGAGCCTGCTCTGAAGTGCACATCTACACGTTTCTTAAATACTTCCAGAGATGGTGACTCCACCACCTCCCTGGGCAGTCTGTTCCAGTGCCTGACCATTCTTTCAGTAATGCAATTCTTCCTAATATCTAATCTAAACCTCCCCTGCCTCAACTTCAGGCCGTTTCCTCTGGTCCTGTCACTTGGGAGAAGCAGCCAACACACACATCTCTATAACTTCCTTTCATGCTCTAACATGCTCTAGGCAATCCTGCTTCAGCAGGGGACTTGGACTAGATGATCTCTATGGTCCCTTCCAACTCTAATAATTCAGTGAAATTCAGTGAAAGTTGTAGAGAGCAATGAGGTCTTCCCTCAGCCTCCTCTTCTCCAAACTAATCATGCCCAGTTCCCTCAGCCTCTCCTCATATGACTTGTTCAGGATGTCCCCAGTCACACTAATTCCAAGTGTGGTTCAATGGAGGCATTTGTTGTAAACCTAGAAGAGGAATGTGAATAAAACATGGCTTTTGGTGATGCTCTCACCTCCTGCTTCCGTCTACTTGTGCCTGGGGGATGGACACCAAAACCCCCATGTAAGTGGGCTAGAGGGTAGCGTGTATGGGAAAAGGCCATTTAAACACTTCCCTGAGGACCATTTTCAAAACCTATTTTGGGAACTTACAGGCCCCAGAAAGTAGTGGGATCAATACTTGAAGACCAATGGAGATTTTAGCTCTCTTCATATGAGTACTGTGTCCAACTCTGGAGCACCCAACATAAGAAGAACCCAAACCATTCTATGATTCTCTTCATATGATATGTGAATATCCATGCATATATTATTCTGTGGCTTTGGATCAATATATGATTCTATGATTTTGGACCAGAAAAGGTAAGTTCTGGGCACCTCAATACAAGAGAGACATCAAGGTGCTGGAGCGAGCACGGAGGAGGGCAACGAAGCCGGTGAAGGGACCTGGAGAACAAATCGTATGAAGAGCAGTGGAAGGAGCTGGGACTGTTTAGTTTGAGGAAGAGGAGACTGAGGGGAGACCTCATCACTCTCTACAACTACTTGAAAG
>JAOQGH010000001.1:199566706-199599024 GCA_025769975.1 Gallinago jamesoni
TCTAATTTCTGGTCTCCTGTGTTGCTCCTATTTTAGCCTAGGCTTTGCTTGCTTGGGGGATTCCTTTCTCAGCCCTACAGATTTACGCCGCTGCTGATACAAAGCACAGCCGAGGTTGTAAGGATGTACCAAGTACACTGCAGATAAAAAGGAGTCATGTAAAATTCAGCTGCATTGAATTAGTCTTGCTGGTGGGAGGATAATTCCTATTAATCCCATCTATTACAGTAATACCTCGGGATAAGCTCAAGACGGGGAGAGCAGTGAATAGCACAAAATGAGGGAAACTCCCAGCCACAATCTGAAAAGAGAACCACGGTAGGAAATTATATACAATATGTTGGGTGGGCAATACTGCCATTGGTAACTCGATTATTTTTGAGGGTAGGAGGCACCCGACTGGGACATATTATGTAGAGGAAGAAAAGCTAAGTGGAAAGAAAACTGGAAGGAAGCAAGAATCTGTGGATAGCAGTTGGCACCAGGATGAAGTGGAGGGAAATACTAGCAATGGGGAACAGAATCTGCTGGGATACAGAAATTGTTATTTTTTTCTTAATAAATAGTACATATTCTGGCTTGTGGCAAAATGAAAATTTTGAGGTGAGAAGGGGAGATGCTGAGTTAATTGCATTTCTATAAACAATGAAATTTGAATATAACTTTTTTGTCTTTTTTTTTCAGTCTGAAATATTGTACACAGTATGTTAGAAAAATATGTGGTTATTTATGAGTTACAAAAAAAATTTTCTAAAGTGGGCATCTTCTGCCTTCATGTGGGTTGGTATTTAAATCTACTCTGCTATTTCAGAAACTACCTCTGCGAAATTTCACCTTCCTA
Source organism: Gallinago jamesoni (assembly GCA_025769975.1). NCBI lineage: Eukaryota > Metazoa > Chordata > Aves > Charadriiformes > Scolopacidae > Gallinago > Gallinago jamesoni. The sequence continues at coordinate 199,567,548 of JAOQGH010000001.1, forward strand.
CTTCAGACACATTTCCCCATATTTTCCTCTAGTGAAATGAGGCTCGGTGGCCACTTGTTCCTGCTCTCACCTTGTGCTGAGCTGTTTCGGGGAGCTGAAAAGGCAGAAAAAGTCTGCTCTTTGGTTAATATTAGGGTTGGCTTTTCTGCCCCTCCAAGCCAGCTCCCTGAAGATCTGGTGGGAGAAGCAGCCTTTTTTCTCATGTTTTTCATCAAGGACATCTGGGTTACTACAAATAATTGCATATAGATAAGATATTTGGATGATTTGATCTATGCTGCATTTTTTCCTCGGGTGCATCTGTTTCAAAGACAAGTGATGAGCCCCGAGACATCAGAGAGCATCATCCAGGTCCTGCTTCCCTGGGACACCAGCAGCTCCAGGGATCTGGAGCAAAACCTCCTGCAGGCCACCGACGTCTGGTGCTGGAGCTTTGGACTGGGCTCCTCTCTAATAATTGTGCGATCGTGGTAATTATACACAAAAAAAAAAAAGTTAATTACTTAATCATGTGTAACAAGGACCCTTCAGCTACTGAGTGAGAGGCACACGCTCGGCACAATTATTCAAAGGCATGTAATCTACTTCCCTTTGTATTGAATATTTCATTAGTTACTATTCACATCTTCTCGGAGGTGCTTTGCAATGGTTCAGTGATTGGATTTACCCTCATTTCTTCTTGGCTTGTACAAATGTTGTTGCTACAAATATTCCTCTGTATTTTATCCCTTTAACAAGGAGGTTCTTTCCAACCTTCCAGTTGCTAAAGAGAACTCACCACAATGTGAACTTCAGGATCATGAGGCAATTTTAGATTCCTGCTTTGCCTTCAAGGTCCATTGGGTGGATCCCCATGTTTTTGTCCTCTGTCCGCACAGCTCTTGGCACCATTGGGATTTTGGCCATCACAAGGTGCCTTAGCAGTAGTACAATATGGATAACAAACAGCAGCAGTAGTAAGGACCTCTGCAATGAGGGACATTGGGTCTCCTAAAACATACATTCATCTTAAAGTTGGTCCAGCCATGGCTGGAATGACTCCTGATTTACTCCTCTGCAGAACAAGAAGAGCACTTACATACGAAGAGGAGGACAAGGTGTATCATGGACTTGCATTTTCACTGTGAAATGCTTAAATGACTTCTCCAAACCCAAGGCAGTTCCCGTCTGAACTAGACCCAGCAAACCAAACCCTCTGGTTTTGGAGGGCTTTGGGCCATGGCAGCTGCCCAGCTCTCCCCACCTCTGAAGTAGCTGTCTTGTATAATAAATTTGGGAAGGAAAACCAGCCTTCTACTTCAAGTTAGCGAATGTAAAGCACATCCCAGCTCTAAGTGTGGCAATACTTCAGCCTAAACCTAGAAGTATTTATGGGAGTGTGCTGGGCCAGTGCCTTTCTGGAACTGCAGTACTTTGTGCATTTAGCCATCTCTAGGGGACAGGCTGTAGGGCTGGACTACATCTTCCATCAAAGGCTGCATATATCTTATGGGCATACAGAGTCCAGCCCAAAAAAGATGGATTCACAGAACAACCAGACCTGCTAATCCCATGAACCACCTAAATTTCTCCTACAACATTTCCAGTTTGCACTTTACAATTTTTCAGTGAACAATTTTTGGAAAATGCCAATTTTTGGAAAATGCCAATTTTTGGAAATACCGATTCGCCAGCAAGTTTTGGTGTCTTGTTCAGCATTTGCCCTAAGTGGCAAATTGAACAAATTGAATGTTAACAGCCTGGGAAGAAGGTCTGAGATGTTCTTGGCTACAGCACAATGACAAGGGGACCTGCCAGATGTTGCGCAAGGAGTGCTTCACCTGGCAACATCCAAATGTGAGTTCCTGTCGGCAGTTAAGAATCTATGGTGCATTAAATCTTCCAAGGATTTTTGAAAAGAGCTGCTGATCCTGTCAACTAGACTTCTGGGATAATCTCTGAAACCTGGCATGATACTTCCATGAGTTATGGATGTGAATCTGATCTTTCTGTTGCCCATGTGAGCTAGTGAGACTGTTGAAACCAAGTGCCGTTTCCCAGCTACGAATAAAGGGAGAATTGGACCCGTTTTTCTTTCTCTGACTTTACTGAGTATAAATCAAGGCACAGACATGCTAGCTGCATTACACAGATCCTGGTGAGAGCAACATCTCGGTGCTTGAGAGACAAGAGAAACTGTCATTCGACTCTGATCATCAGCTTTATTGTTAGCCAGCCAGACGATACACATTTCATGCAGACTACACGTTTGCACCAGCCGCTGCTCGGGAGAAAGTGCTCGACTTCATGTGCGTTGGTCCTGCACTAAGGTACTTGGTTCTTGGTCTGTAGCACCAGTGGTTTTCTCGGGCACCCTGGAAGCAGAGAAAGAGCATCATTGCAAAGCTGCCAGAGGAATCGGCTGCTGCACAAAACCCAAAACGCCCACCCATGCCACCCCCCCCCTGAGTTGGAATTTGCCCCGTGACAAGTGGCTCTGTGGAGGGCTCCCCGAGCAGCCCGCGCATGTTTGGTATGTCCTCAGGCTGGTTGGTGAGCCTGACCCTGGTCTAAAACCCATGGACGCCCGCAAAATTAGGAGGGCTGGAGCTCTTGGCTTTTTAACCAGCCCCCCGGGGTCCAGATGGGACCAGGATCGGGTCCACCCACCAGCTATGAAAAATGATTGCCAATTGATTATAACCTGCATCGAACGAGCACCTCGATGTAAAATTGTCTCACGAAGAAGCAGTTTGTTTCCCTCAAGGCAGGTGGTGAAAGGCCTATAGAGCAGGGGAGCTGAGCTCTCGTGCTGCTTGGGAAGCACCCCCCCAGTGCCTGTTAAAATAACCAGCAGGAAAGCAAGGCCAGCTAACACATGCCAACCCCCACGTGAGAGCAAATCTTCTCCTCCCTGACCCCAGGAGACACCAGGAGGTGATGGCGGCACCAAGGCATTGAATGCCTGTGAGGATCAGCTCTGGGGCCAGCTCTGTACCTGGAACACTCATGGATGGGAGCATAAGAGAACAAAGCCTGGGAGGCAGGGTAGATGCTCCCAGGAGCTCTGGACAGGTGCTGGAGGGAAGGTCAGGTCTTGTTGAAGTGCAGAGGGAGAGATGGGGAAGGGAAGACCTGTAGGGAATGAGGGAATCAATCTTCATTAAGAGAGAGAAGGAGGATCTCCAAGGATGCGGACAGATGTGTGATGGATGGGCAGGGATCTGTGAGGCTGCATAAAGCAGATGGAGAGGCAGGAGAAAACTGCTCAGCAGCTTTGCACAGCGGTTGCATTAAGGGATTGTGGAGATCCCCCCTTGTCCACCAGCCAGGTGTTGGCTTTTTGTAGGGAATGGTTCCAGCCTGCAGGCTGAAGGAGGGAAGGAGAGGTTGACACCATGGCCAGGAGAACAGGTGCTAGTTACCATCTCCTTGGCCCATGAAACCAGCCCAACCCGGACATGTGAGACTAACCATCCCTGCATGAGAGGCTCATGAAGTAGGACCATATGAAGAACCCTGGCAGGGCAGCTCTTGCTCAAATACTCACCCTCTTCCTGCTCTTTGTGCTTACAGAGAAGAGATATTTTGTGCCAGAAGCTGCTGGCAGAGGTCAGTAAGGCCTTTCCCCTGTGTCACCCGTGTAGGAAAACTGCTGAGTCCTTCCAACCTACCAGTTTCTATGGGAATAAGGTGACCCCAGCATTGTAAATCAAGGGATTAGGGGAAAATGCAGGGTGGCTCCTCTTTGGAAAGATGCCGCACTGTCAGGACAGACCAGGGCCATACTGCTGACGCACAGACATCTGCTAGGACAAGACCTATTGCTTGGTCTCTGGAGAAATCTGGAAATGCCTGCACATCCTTGCCAGTGGAGAGCGTGCCCAAGGGCACTTGCATGTGCAAACTGGGCAGGTTGAAGTTGCCAGCAGCTACTCCAGATGCCAAACCATCCCCTGTAAGTATCCACATCCAATCTAGGAAGGGAGGATGTGGTAATTATGGGGCCTGAGCTCAGGTCTTCCTGGGCCAGTGCATCTGTGATGATGCAGGTTGTAGGTGGGCCGATGCCAGACTATTCCCACCTCTTCCTTGGTGTCCAGCCCTGCTCTTGCTGCTGCCCTGCATTTCAGAACAGGCCATGAAAGCCAAAAATCATCTCTCCCTGGAGCAACATAAACTCATTGAAATCCCTCTCCATCAACACTTCCCTTAGCACCTGCTAGAATCACCAGGAGAATTCACCCTTCTCAGAAGCCTTGGTGTGGTACCTCTCTGTTGAGGCAGCCAAGAAAGCTTTTCTCATGAGTGTGTGCATCCTTCAGCAAGACCCAGCCTCCTGCAGGACAAGGGCTGTGTCCCACCCCCATCCCCTGGCTTCCTCCTTGTTTGCATCAAACACAGATAATTGTGGGATTGATTGTCCTTCCCAGTAAAGCTCATTCTAAACCTGTTTTAAACTGGAAGGAGTGTGAGGGGGAGGTAATGACATTATTTTTCCCTGGGAATTGGTATCCAGGGACAACACAGCATTGCACAGCCTCTCACCAGGAGAAGAAAATCCCTGGCTGCTGTCTGCAGGGCTGCACAGTGAGGTCTGGTCCTGGGTATCAACCTTGGGAAGAATGAGCTGGGAGGGTGCAAATTGGAGGGTTGAAAGGAAAGCCTGAAACATAACAAGGGCTAACATACAAACAGCAACATTTACACATGATCTTTGTCTTAGCTGAGCGAGGAAAGATTTTGGAGATCTTTGCCCTCAGGAGGGCTGCCAGTGGTAAAGTTTTGGGTTAGTTATGTGATGTGACAAGGTGAGAAATGCAGAGGAGATGAACTGGAGGTGATAGATCATTACTTGGGTTGCGTGTGAGAAAGAGACGCAGAAAGAGTATGAAATTCAACAGAGGTTTGTTTCCCAGAGGCAGCACATGGTGTCTGGAAATAACCAACGGATGACCACCATAACCACACATAGCACAGTCTCCTCCTCACTGGTCCTGGTGTAACAAAGGGGAGCTGCGATCTTGTGGCTTGAGGTCTAAACTTGTCTCTGACGATGATGGGCTCCAGCAACATTATCCCATTCTTCACAGATTTGGAGGACCTTCTTGCAGCTCATCCTTGTTCCTCTGTGGATTCAGGTCTTGATGTTTTGGTGGCCTCATATCAAAAAGAGCTGATGACATTTATCCTCTTCTGCAAAATTATCTTCATTCAAAGCTGTTCAACTACTTGGGACCTGCTATGAGTCTGTATAGACAGACCCAACTTCAGGCACACAGAAAATGAAAAGCTGCCTTTAAGAGGAACTAGAAGCAGCAGGAATCCTCTACCAGTGGCTCAGAAACACCAAAATTGCCCCAGGCACATATAGCTGTGAAGTTTGGTGCCAAAGAACCATTTTTAAAAAAGACCCATGAGAAATATTTCCTTTCTTTCCCAGAGAGTTCAGGTGAGGAGATGGCTCTTCTCTGTGGAGGAATTAACCTTTTGGCTGGAGCCCTCACCCAGGAGGACATTGGCAGGGTCATGTTCCTCAGAAGGTACAAAATTAACAGTTCCTGGGCAAATGCAATTAACAATTAGGTTGTAGGATTTGGTCAGTCACTTCTCTCTTCTGAATGCTTTATTGCCCTTTGTGCACTGAAGTTTGCTATCCATGATAACAGTGACAAAAATACAAGTCCTCTTTTGTCCCCAAAAATGGCCTTAACATTGTACTTAATAACTGGTCTCAGTTACATGCCTTGGAAAAGGCAACAGCATCGCATAGTGGGGCCAACACTGTAAGTTACAGCAGGGAAATGAAGAATTTCTGCCAGCAGAGGGGTTTCTGTGGCTTGCATAGCTTGGGTGGGTGCTGGAAATGCACACCAGTTTGGGGCCAGCAAGGGCTGATGGAGAAGAAAGTGTCTGGTTGGGAAGTCTGGCCTGATGTAGGTGTGAGGTGAGCAACAAGGAGCTCAGCACTTCGGAGTTTAAACAGCTGCCCACCTCCAAAGCAGCAGCCATACAAGCATTTACAAAGCTCTGCTAACTATGCAGATGTTAGAAGACTTCAATGTACCTCCAAGGTCAGCTAGGCACCTCAGTGGCATCCAGGAATATTGTCCTAAATACTACTTAATCCCTAAAACTGTGAAGCTGAGATTTTTGGATGCCGTTTTGGGTTGTTCTAGAGTTTTTTCACTCTTGGAGGCTAGAGTGTGGAGGAGGAGGCGGCAGCACTGTGAAAGCATGGCAGGTGGGAGCAGGTCATGGTGACATATGGGAAAGGGTGCAGGGCTATACTTACACCAAGGGGTCCTCTTTCCCACTGCCTCTTTCCAGTATCTACACTGAAATGCTTAGAGCCTGGATATGTCAAGCACTACCCACTGCAGGTCTCACTTGTCCTAGATAAAACCTCCAGGCTCCTCACTGAGGAGGACTGGACCTCCCTACAAGTTTCGTCTCGTGCAGTGCCATTGAAAGAAGTCGAGGGGACCGAGCACTGCTTGATCCTTCTCCCATCCATGTCCACAAACAAGCTTCAGTTTGGCATTGAGTTAGGTCTTCAGACCTAACTCCTGCAGACGGCCCATGAAACCAGACTGATGGCCATGCTGTGAGCTCAGCTCCTCACTCAGCATGATAAGGAATCTCCTTGGCTTTCTGGCAAAGTGTGGTGTCACACTACCTGCAGTGAGGGTCACAGTAAGAGAAGAGGAACTGAGCTGCTCCTGCATCTTTCCATGGGTGTGTGGAGCAGCTGGGAAGACCATCTCCATATGCACAGATAGCTCCAGCCAGCACAGACCAAAATAACACATTCAGGCAATAAATTAGGACAAGGAGGGAGCAAGGAGCCACCTGGGGCTTAGTCACAATTGGATCCCTGCTGTACTCACAGGTTGAAAGGATCACGGGCAGGTCTAGTCCTAGCCTGGGGTGGAGGAAGATGATGTTCAGGGCACCTTCTGAACAACAAGAAGCCTCCTGGGCATCCAGCTCTGAAACATGTCCTTCTGCTTCTTCCCCTGAGAGGTGCACCTGCTTGGATTTCCACTGACACACTTCTGCCCATGGTTTTCTGTATTGCGCTGGGAAATGCAGTTCCTTTAACATCAGCTGCTTCTGCTCTGGGTTACAAGGTTTCTCCTTCCACTCTCCTCATTTCCTGCGTTCGTTGAGCCACCTGCCAGACGAGGACATCTCTGCAGGAACCTGGAGAAAGGCCAAACTCTTTATCAGATGCACCAGAATTGCATAGGACAGAAGGTCGTGCAGCTCTGAATACGTCAGGCTGCTACACAGACAACAAAGCTTGTCTCTGTGGCTGTGAAAACCAAAAAGTACAGGGGGAACAAAAACACGAGGAGAGTCACCCCAAAAGACTACGGCTAGAGCTACAGCAGCAAGACCGACTGCTGGACTGGCCACAAAGACAGACACAGACACATCTACTGAAGCCACACCAAGAAACGAGAGAGAGAAAGGGCAGTCGGTAGGTGAGGTATCGTTTATTCCAAGCAGTGAGTGTCATCGCACAGTACAGGCAAAGAAAAAGGTTTACAGTCCAAGAGAGACAGGACACGAGACAGTAACTTGGGGAGGATGGGAAGGAGAACATCCCTGGTAGAGCTGGGCATTTAAGATGATGTAGAGGGGAAAGATGCTGGAGGGGGAAAGGTGGGAGAAAGCACAGGGTTGGAGAAGCAGCTGAGGGACAGACACGGCGAGGCTGGCAGGGAAGATGGAGGGAAAATGATTTTGAAGGCAAGAAGGAAGAACAGCGTGGTGGGCAGATGAGGCAGTGAGGGTGCTGAAGGGGAAGAAGCCAACAGGGACAGAGACATCTGACCAGCAATGAGACCTGAGGAGAGGGGAGGGAACAGAAGCAACAGGGGCAAGGGCATCCAGTGCCCTGAAACCCCAAAGCACTATCTATTTCCTCAAATTAAAGGTGCCTTGGGGGTTCCTGTCCCTTCTGATAAATCTCTTGGCTCCAAAAAAAGTGGCCACAACTGAACTGGTCTTCAGCTGGGTACTAAATCCTGAACCCGGCCAAGGAGCAGGTCACAGAGTCATAGAATGGTTTGAGTTGGAAGGGATTTTAAAGATCATCTAGTTCAAATGCCCTGCCATGGGCAGAAACACCTCTAACTAGACCAGGTCAGTCCAACGACTCTAGGGATTTCTCTACCTTGACCACTGGGCACTGGCACTATCAAGTGCTCCTGGGAGCTGTTTAACTCATGAGGACAGACCCATCTGCCACAGCCATCATGTGGCGAGATCCCCTCCATCACGTGTTGTGCAGGGTGCTCCTCACTCTCTGCTGTGATCCAGCTCTCCAGACCTCTCTCAGTGCCAGACAGGGCACACGGGTCTCTGGTTACCCAAGAAAACATGGGAGGGCCCATCTTTGCTTGGGACTTTGAGGTTGCTTCATGTCTCAGGCTAGGTTGGGGTGGGAGGTGGGCAGATGACAACAAGGGGGGGGTTCAGAAATGTTTGCCCCTTTCCATCTCTCACACCGTTGAATGGTTATTACTCCTTGGTGCTCCCACGTATCACTCAGATCTGTCACTACTCCTCATCCATCATTTTTCTGGCGGCTGGTCCTTGCCGTTGGTTTCTGTGGGGCAGAATTCCTGCAGAGAAAGCATTTTAGAAAGCATAAAGATGACTTCAATCCATCTTGATTTTGGCTTTTCTTTTATCCTTGGGCTCACATTTCCTCCACGTGTCAGTCATGATTAGAGAGCTGCTTCCAAGGCACCCTGCAACAGAAATTAAGACTGTTTACAAGCAATCCAGAGCTCACGGTAAACCACCAGTCCTGAAGTTCTTAGAGCTGTGTTACCCCTCATTGCAGGTAACCCTCTCAGCTTGTGAGTAGACCCAGTGGCATTAGTTGAATTGCTCCCAACCCGAGAAGGCCACATGAATAAGGGCAAATGGAAGCGGGCTGTCAAATGCCCAACTGGATCAAACTTACCATGACACTGCTGGAAACAGGGAAAGCTGAAGCCCATGTCTGAACATCTCATTATTGTCCAGCTGTGCAAAAGATACTGCTCTTAGTGCCGAACATCGCCACGTCATCACGTTCATACCAGGGATTTCTTCTTCCTGTACAGCTCCTCTTCTTTATTTGGTCTTGCTGTTGCTGTTGGGCATGGTGTTTGTCCCTTGGATGTTGGGAAGTGCCAGCTATGACAGAGACATCTTCTGAAAAAGGCCCTTTCTCTCCTACACTGGCACATCTCTAAATAAACCCTAAATCCAAAGGATATTGCGACATAAGGGCTGACACATCAGCTGATGAAATATCTATACTCATCCGTTGACCTTGCTTTACCAATCAGGGATGAAATAATGATAACTGAGGTTTTCAAAGGAAGCACAGAGACTGGGAAGTGGTAAAATCAGTAAATCTCACCCCTGTGCCCAAGGCACTTAAGCTCCCGTCTGACACAGGGAATGGGAGGCAGGGTTGGAGAGCGTTGGGCAGGAATCTCTTCACCCACTCATGCACACGTCTTCGGGGAGGGTGTGCTGAAGCCCTCAATTCAAAATCAACTGATTAAAATCAGAAACATGCCGGCCAGCCTTCATGGGGCTGCTTCCACCCTGTGCAACAAAGGCAAGACACCTCTGCCAAGCCGCACTCAGACGCTCCGTTATTAAGAGTGTGAGAAGCAGCCTTAAATTCAACATGCCAATATTTTCCCCTCCCTTCTTGTCCCCTCACCAGACACCACCGCTGACAGCTAGGCATTTTTTCACCCCAGCCAGTGCCTCCACAGTAAATGCTCTCATAAGACAAAGCATTTCATTTTTAGTAACCCACCTCCAGCGCTTTGCACAGATGTCGCTCTGCCAACAGCCCTTGGAAAAAAGTGGGCAGTGCCAGTCACTAATGACTTGACAAAGATTAAGGAGTGAGTCAGTAGCAGTGGGTTCAGACAATGATGGTTAAAGACCAGGGAGACGAGGTCCCCGTGCCTGTCATCAGCCCAGAAGGTCCTACTGTCTCTGAGAAATCCATCCTGCCCCTTCAGGCATCCAGGCTTTGCGACGCTGAGCAAGTTCAGAGAGCCATAGCAGAGCAGGGGCATGTTTTCCAGCACTGAGTGTGGGTGGATGGTTGGGTGGATGGATGACCAAGATGGATCACCTATCCACGCTGCAGTATGGAACAGACCCCACACCTTTGTGTCACGGGAGAAACATTTTGTTGGCCAACGTGGATTGTCACAGATAAGCCCCGTCAATGACCAGTCTTTTAACAATGAGCATTTTCGCCAATATCAGCTGTGGAAGGGTGAAATGATAAATCCCTGGGCCTACAGCTCAGCTGAAACACTTGAAAGATCATATAATTATGCGTGATGGATGAATGGATGTAGCTGGTGGGAAGGGGAGAGGGAAGGAAGGGTGATATGGCAGGACATTGGAAAGCAGCACTGTTATTAGCATGTATTCACAGATGGGATAAACTCAGAAAGTGATTTCTAAACCCTAAACCAGGCAGGGTCAGTGCTCCATGGAAGTCAGCAGAGCTATGTTGGAGGAGAGATTTCAAAATACAACCCCAACGCAGAAAATCTTCCCCAGGTTGGTAGAGATGTTATAGGAATACTCATTAAAAGAGAAAACATGATTAAAAATAAAAATTGCAGGTAGGAGCTTACAGGCTAATTAAAAGAAAAAAGAGATGGAACAAAGATTTGGGTTCACTGTTTAAAATAAAATTGTCCCCTCAACCCTGCTTTCTTCTCAGCCATCATTTTCTCCAGACAGCAAATGTTTTCATGAATATAAAATCAGCTCTTTTGCACTTCCACAGACACTGCCAAATGCCTGTTCATCCTGTTCATCAGTGGCTGGGCTTGCAGCACGCTGAAAGGGCTCAACCCAAGAATTTGCCACCTCCTCTCTATGAGGATTTCGAGCCCCTTGACCCCTCTCATGGGCCATTCAGGAGCTCTTGGGCCAAAGCAAAAGCTGTAGGCAGTTGGAAAAAAAAGGTGTGTAATCAAGCAGCCTCATCCAGAGCATCTCCCCTCCCTCCAGCTCTCCATGGGGCTCGGCTTCTGTTCCTTGACCCAGCGCAGCATGGACAGGAGCAAGGTGAGGCACCAACCCTCCACTCGATACGCCACATGTACAGAGAAGAAAAGCCAACTACCTGCTCCGTCCACATGGCTTCACTGTCCATCTTCACATCTTTGCAAACGCTTAGCTCTCGTCAGGCTAGTCTGAGGTTAGCAGCCACCTAAAGGGAGCCAGGCTGTGACAGCGCAGTTGTCCCATGCCAGGGATGGAAGTGGTGGTGGCTCTAAGCAACACAAACCTGATTACGGTTGGAAGGGCGTTTCTTTCACTCAACTGTGCTTCTTATCGAGAAAACAAGATCAAGGAGGTGGTATTCGTCTTTAGCATTTATTTATCATTGGAAAAAAAAAGCCCCTTTGAGCAAGCAAAGATCACAAGCACGTCACAATCAATTGGCTATACATTAATTTGTGTGTGTGTGTGTGTGTTTGTGTGTGTGTGTGTGTGTGTGTCATTCTCATCAGAACAGCAAGAATGAAAAAGCACCACGAGGAGGTGTGCTTAACACATTACAAGAGACAATTCGTGAGATGCAACCAAACCCAGGCCACAAAATATTAATTAGACACTTCCTATCTGCCTCCAAGAGGCAAGAGTTTGTGGAATTCATGGGAGCCACCTTTTGACACCGGACGCGTTGCAAATGAAGAAGCAGGTGATCGGTGTGCAAAGCAGTCAGAAAACAGGAGCTCAGTCAGCAGTTAGCACCATTTTGCAGAAAGGAGTAAACGGTACAATACAGTGAAAATGAGGAAGCAAGCAATAGACAGCATAGGAACTTTCACAGGGTAAAAAGCAAAACATTTTGTTGGTGGTTTTTTTTTTTCCTTTTTACAAAGAAAGCAAAAACATATTACAAATTAGCGGTGAGACAGGATCAGCATTGTGGTAAGCCGGAAACACAGAACAGCAGAGCACTCTTTCCCAGCGGGATCGACAAGCTCAGAGTCCAAAGTGAACTTGAAACGGCAGAGATTTGGTCTCCTTTCTGATAAACCTGAGTGGGTCGGGTGGGTATTAAAGTCTGTGGAAGGTAGAGCAATGCAGGACTTCACCCTGAGTTCCTGGCAGTTCCTGGCATTCAGTGCAATGCTAAGCTGCGTGCTTGGATGTCTGCTGAGGACCTGGTGCACGTGGAGCAAAAGCCAGGATTTATATCCCTGTTTTGTTGCTGTCTGAGAGGGAGGTGCCCGGGCCCTACCAGTCTCCCAGGCTCTTTCTGCAAAGATTGAAACTTTCCAAGGATCATTCATGCCACGCAAAGAGAGGTGACCAAAATAGGTAGCTCTGTGGCCCTTGGAAAGTTCCTTCACTAGAGGGGGAATTTAGATCGCTGGCTATCACTTCATACCTAGCTTTGTAGTTAGATGCCACCAAAAAATGTCTTATATTAAGGAAACCTAAGGCCAAATTCTGACCACTCGCTGTGTATGTTTCATTCAAACACCATGAGGGATGCTCTTCATTGAGAAGAAGCAACCCTGAAGCCCTAGATGATGAGCGGTTGATGCTTCATCATGGAGATGCTTGGATTGGATGGTCTGAGCATCTCAGTGATGTTCCTTGGGCAAAATTTGGTTAACCCTTGAAGTCAAGGACTAAATTCCCATTGAATTCAAGGGGAAATGGTGGCAAGTGTGCTGTCTCTTTGAATGTGAAGCTTTGGGCCAAAAAATAATTGGAGGAATCAATTGGTATGATACAGTGAGATCGGTGTGTTGGGGGTTACTGGTACCTGTCTACATGCCTTCCTGACACGTTCTGCCTGCTGTGACACATCATCTTCACGCTGTAGCTATATCCTGGGATAGGAAAGGATGTTACTGAGGAGTGTGAAGATGGATGAAGCATCTAAATGCCACGGAATGACACCAAGTCTTGGAAGCTCAGGCTTCTCTGGCCAGTTGTCCCTTGAGCGACGGGATGGGAAGAGCTGTGAGCGGCACTCCTCTCCACCAGCTCAACGCAAGCCTTTCGCCGAGCTGCTCTGGAGACAGAGCTGAGCTTTGCAGGGGGCTTCTGAGCACTCAGAAAAGCAATGGTCAGTATGGACAGGTCAGCGTCTCCATGGAGCATGCACATCAAAAATGCACTACATTCGCATAGATTTCCACAGTTTTACTTCCTGGAGGATTTCCCTGGTTTCCTCCTAAATGACGGAGGTTTAAATATATATATCTCTATATATGAATATATATTTTCCACATACACAACCTGACTAGCTCATAGCACACAGTTCTAACACAGCTAAGCTTGGAAATACACCACTGAATTCAGAACACTACACTTACTTATACTCAAAGCTTTAGGCTGTTAGCGCAAGCCAAACAGGACACATCACACAATACACTGAACTTGGCATTTATTCATTACTAAGGCCAGCAAATGTCACTACCTGTATACCACAGAGCTTTCCTCCTCTTTGGAAACGTTCTCGCAGCCTTGTAGCCCTCCACTCATTTATGTTTCCAAAAGACTCAATTCTAATGGGGTGAGGCCCCAAAAATGGGACTCCTCACCCTCCCAGCCCGTCCCTGTTTCTATGAGATAGCTTCACATCTCTACAATATCCTAGCAGCAAGACTTCCCTCATTCAAACACCTCTACAGCAACACAGTTCTGATAGTCTCCTCTTACACCACCTCCCTACACCTACCCCTACCTCCCATCTCGTTCTTCGTTCTTCCCAATTGTCTGTTCTCTGAAAGGTTCAAGCTGGACTGTGTGGTAGGATAGAAATAATGAGCTGAAAAAAAAAAATAAATATATAAAGAAGAACCCTGCATCCTGACTTGCAGCTACTCTGCTACAGGAGAGTTTAACAGCTCAGTTTGGTGGGATCAAGCTTAATCCTTACATATTTTGAAGCCCAATCCAGGAGTTAGGCATGTAAATTTGGATTGGGACCACACCTCTCCCAACTGCCATTGACTCCATGACCCAAATTTTGCAATGCCAGTCTGTTGGGCTCGTTCATACTCGCTGAAAAATGGTCCTGCTGTGTTTACAGCTTCCAAACTGGTCTTGCTGGGCATGGGGATTTCCTAGAGTAAGAGCACAGTAAATAGGATTGAGACCCTGAGATCTTGCCTGGAGGCAGTCTGGGGATCCCAGCAAGTGGTTTATGGCCCTCTTAGGATGCTTACGAGCCAACATGAACTCCAACAGCTGGTAAAGTCAAAACAATGGGGGCTGACAGCTCTAGCCAACCTTGGTGACTCTTTTCTCTCTACCCCTTGGAAGGTCACATCTGCAAACCAAACCTCTTTTGGAAATCTAGCTCTGTCTGCTTGCACCCCAGAAGGGAAGAAAGCAGACCAAGATTCAAAATAAACCAGGAATAACTAAAAAGATCCATAACCTTGGGGAAGCAATAGGGAAGAACAGCCTGGCAATAACCTAGTCTGACGTGCCACATGCTTGGGAAGTCTTCACTGCTCTCTGCACCTTCCCTTACTCCTTTTTTTAAAAAAAATCAAGTCTTTTTAATGGTGTCGATGGGTGAAGCTGCCTTGATGCAGCTAGAACTATCCCCCTGCTAACCTGGGGGAAGATTTGGCCCTCTATTTGCATGGGATCTCCTTCCCTGTTGCTTCTTGGAGCAAAAGTCCCACCGGTGTCACCAGGGGAAATTGCTCTCGGCCACACCACTGATTCTAGTGGACTTAGGGCAGATCCATGGCACCACAAATGGACTTCTGATCCTCTCTGCCTCCAAAACCTTTACCTGCTGACACCAGTGGGACATGACCAAACTACGGCCAACCCCAAAAGGGCCTCATGGGATGACAGCACGGCCCCTCCATGGCTCAACGGGCACTTCCATGCCATCAAAGCATTGAAGGACCAAGCCTGAGGAAAGGGACAGGCTGTTGGACATAATGTCAGTTAATCCATCACCTTCCTCTCCTACAACCTGGCTTGTGCATTCCCACGTCCCTCACTCTGTGCAGAGCCGTGTTGTGCAGGCAAAGCAGAACAACCTGACCTCAGAAACAAGGATTCCCTAATCCTCCTTGGAAATAAAACAGAAAAGCTTCTAATACAATCAGAACAAAAAGCAGATTAGAAGCCTCTAATTAATTTTGTGGCCTTTATTTAATCAAAGGAAAAAAAAAAAAAAAAAGAAGGAAGGAAAGAAAGAAGGAAAGAAAAGGAAAATAAAACCAAACAAGAAAGAAAGGAAAGTGCAGTGACATTTACTCTTTTGCCTCAGCCAGTTTATTGTTCATCTCTTTACTTTTCTCCTTGTCCTCTGGCTTTGCAGTGTTGGAGGTCTCGGCGCTCTTTTTCTTGGCAGCCCGGCCAGATGCGATCTGCTTGTCTTTGGCCTTTTTCAGGGGTTTATGGCTTGTTGTGGTCTTTTTTGGTTTGGAAGGCTTTACGCTAGGCTTTTCCACCTGCATGGAGGGTGACATGCAAAACGACAACACAGAGATGGAGAGAGAGAAAGAGAGACACAAGGACAGGTGGAAAACAGGATTTAGATCAGAAATAGCACAAATGTTGCTACAGTCCCCAAAATAGGGAGGATGGCTTCAAAATTAAGGAGGAACAGAAGCCTTCAGCTCCTCCATGTTGGCCCTGCCACCCCTCTGAGACCTGACAAATCTAAGCACATATAAACTCTGTGAAGGACTTATGGCCATAGGTTTAAAACTGCACATACTGACTCCATTTATATGTGGATCCTCGTCTGCTCCTAGAAAACAAGGCTGGAAGACATTTCAGTCCAGGCCCTTCTCGACACATCCTCCATCTGATCAAAGCAAAAAGTGCTTGCTGTGGAGCACTCTGAATCAATTGCAGATGAAGATCTGGCTCTTACCATGTTGTTCCTGGGATAAAATGTAATGTGGGGCACCTATAGCTTTGGAGGGAAAGAGAAAGCTCTCTAGATAATCACCTGGGAAATGACAATGCCAAAACCTCTTCATCTGGGAGCTACCCTCACTTCTCACTACAGTTTGACATAGGGCACTATAGTCTCCAAAGTGCATCAACCTGTATCAGAGCCCACAGAATCATGTGGAATGGTTTGGGTTGAAAAGGACCTTAAAGATCATCATGTTCCAACCCCTTGCCATAGGCAGGGACCACATTGCTCAAAGCCCCACCCAGCCTGGCCTTGAACTCCTTAAGGGACTGGGCAGCCACAGCTTTTCTGGGCAAACTGGGCCACGGTCTCGCCACTCTCACAGCAAAGAATTTCTTCCCCAGATCTCATCTCAGTCTTCCCTCTTTCAACTTGAAGACATTACCCCTCATCCTACCACTACATGCCCTTGTAAAAAGGCCCTCCCCAGCTTTCCTGGAGTCCCTTTAGGAACTGGAAGGGGCTCTAAGGTCCCCCTGGAGCCTTTGCTTCTCCAGGCTGAACAACTCCAACGCTCTCAGCCTGTCCTCCCAGCAGAGGGGCTCCAGCCCTCAGAGCATCTCTATGGCCTCCTCTGGATCTGCTCCAACAGGTCCATGTCCTTCTTATTTTGGGAGCCCCAGAACTGGACACAGTGCTCCAGATGGTGTCTACACCAGCACGGAGTAAAGGGACAGAATCACCTCCCTTGACCTGCAGACCATGTTTTTTTTGATGCAGCCCA
This sequence comes from Gallinago jamesoni, assembly GCA_025769975.1. Classification (NCBI taxonomy): domain Eukaryota; kingdom Metazoa; phylum Chordata; class Aves; order Charadriiformes; family Scolopacidae; genus Gallinago; species Gallinago jamesoni. The sequence continues at coordinate 199,584,233 of JAOQGH010000001.1, forward strand.
GCATACCATTGGTTTTCTGGGCTGTGAGGACACATTCACAACTCATATTCAGTTTTCATCCACCAACATCTCCAAGGTGGATCCCCTCATGCACCCGCTGGTTGGAAATGAAGATGCCACATAAGGGGAATGACAGTAGGCAGTGTTCAGCTCAGCCTTACTGTGTTGGACTTGTCCCACCAGGAGCAGTGATGGCCCTGGGTCTCTTCTGTTGGCTTTCTCACCTTTGGCGGTTCTTTGTAGGGCTCGCTGTAGAGAGTGCGTATCCTTCTGCGCTCCAGGTATTTGTTATCGGCTGGAGTAGGCTTACTGGTTTCCCCCTTGAATTGAGCGCTGTAACTGGTTTCGTGGATCATTTTCTCCTCTGGCGGCTTGTACTGGGCCTTTGCTTTTATCGCTTTCACGGGCTTGACATCTATCCAGGGTCTGAACTCATTTCTGAACATCAAAAAAGAAAGGAGTTAAGGAACTAAACCGATGGGAGTAGTAGGAATGAAATCCCTCATTGCTCAGCAAGGTCTACTCAGAAGGGCTTTTGCCTCCATCCAGCCAGGTTTACAAAGAAATTGCTTCCCAACAGCTCATTTTTTAACTTATCTAAAACCCAGTGACATGTTAGGATATGTTCAAATGAAATCTGCTCTATTAAAATCAGGGACTAAAATGTCGGCACCAGACAACTTGCTACTTGTGTGACAATGGTTGGGTGCCCTCTAAAAAACCGTCCTTGGATGTGACTGTGATCCGTTTTTTTGAAAGCATAGATGCTTTTTTGTCTCTACAGCTTCATCTCCGCTCTGAAGCTACCTGCAAGCAGTTCCTGACTCTTGCACTTAGGGTGGAAAAGAATACTTAGAAAGAAACACCAAAATTCATGTTCTGCAACTCAACACAGGACACGCGCTTGTCAGCAAACTTTCCTGCAGGCAACCTATCTGGGTGACTCAGAAATGGGAAGAGACAAGATTTCCTACAACCACCCCTTACCCATTGCCTGTGAGTACAGCTTTTGTTAATTCTCATAAAGAAATACTTTAAGATAAAGCTGTCTTAGACGCAACCTCAAGCAGATCAGGAAATACATGGTTTATCAGGTATTGTGAGCTATGGCTTCTCTTTATTAGCTGATGGTGAATTCCCAAGTTACTGGAAAAAAATAACACCATCTCGCATTTCTTTTGGACAGAGCTGTGACTTTTTGGAGGAAAAAAACCCAACATATTTCAAAGGCTTTTAGCATGTGCTGGACACATTCTTGTTCCCATCCACAGCCTCCTTCTCATGCAACGTTTTAGTTCTTCCCATTGGGGCACCATCAACTTTCTAATTTTGAAGCAAACTGCTTAATTTTTTCTCTAAAAATTGCTGTCCATCTGAGAAAACCCCAAGTGTGTTGCTACCTTAGATGGGTCACACTCAGACATAGTCCCAGTCAATGTTCAGATCCTTAAGACTCCAGTACAAACCAGGAGCTATCCTAGTGGTGATACTGGCCCTCCACAAAGGAGTGAATTTTCCTTGGAAATCAAAACCTTGTTTTAATTTTGGGACCTCTGTGGCAATGGGACCACTAAGTTGCAGACCCTGTCCCTCCTGCCTCTTTTGGGTTGTGTTATTAGTTTTCAGCCTGGTTTATTAGAGAAATGAACACCGTGTGAGGGCACTGCCAGTCAATCCCTTCCCATAATAGCTTTCAGCGTCTTAATCTGCTTCAACCAAATTTGACAAATGGTCATGGAGATATTCAGCTTTTCCTTTTATGAAGATAAGAAGTTGGACTGAGTCCAGAGGCCCAGCAAAGCTTCTGAATGGACACGCACACTTCATCAGTCATCAGAGGACCCGCTTAGGCAAGGAAGCAAATCTGCAGAAGTTCATCTGTTGTCCTCAAGGCACAGTAATAAATGGTCCCTTTACTTGCAGGATCAGTGTATCTCCCTGTCCACCCCGTACTACATTTCCCATTCACACAATCCTGTTGCAAAGATGGAAAAAAACCTTTCTCTTCCATGATAATTGCTGTTTACAACATTCTTCTGGGTATGTTTCTCCTCCTAAGACACCTATGTTAAGGTGTCACCACTCCTGCAGGGTGACTGTGTCCTTGTGGAAGTCAATGTGGACTGACCAACACAGTCAGTGGACCTTGGAGAGCCCTTCCTTATGCCAAAGACGAGTGACAGATTTAGGATGAACTGAATGCTTCTTTGGGCTCTGCTAATGGACTAGATCTCCACTGATGGGAATACAAACATCTAGCACACGTGAAGACACTCATACATACACCCCTAAATGTAGGTATCTTAATTTATGAGCCAAATCCCATCTCCAACTCTCCGTCCTGTCTTAGTGTTGATTCTACCTATATATATATTTTATTTTCCCTGTATTTCTTCATTTCCCACCCTCTCTTTTACTATTCAGTCCTTTTTGGGCTTGGACAATACTGCCAAAGACCCAGGAATACTGTCTGTTCGAAGGACCAAATTCTTCATTAAACTGTTCCACTAAGCGAGCAATACATGAGAGGGTTCATCTGTGTTCCCTTCTTTCTGTCACCCATTTGCCCACAGATATTTCTCTGCAGTCCATTGTTAAAACATCCCTTCTGCAAGAAAAGCTGAGGGAAAGGAGAAGGAAAAATCTTTAAAGCACTGGATTGAAGGTCTGAAGACATTACTGACAAACTCAAAGTTCATCCTAATCTCCTCAGAAGGTAAGAGGCTCCTTCCTAGGATCCACTTTTGCTCCGTAAGTAGAATCTAATGTTTTTAGCTGCTTTCTAAAGGAAATAAAATCATGCACTAATTCTCTCTCTCCAAATCTATCTGTCTCTCAGATCCCTCTATAACAACTCCTGACCGTGTTAGCTATTTGTTATTGTATTTGTGGCAGAGGTAGAAATCTCAGAGGTGAAAATTACAACATGTTTCCCCAAAATCAGTGAGTGCGCACAGCAGGAACACCCAAACGGTGTTCTTCAACTGAGGGCAAGCCAGGTAAAGTTGATTTTCTTACTTATTGTAAGGCCCGCTGGCCAACCAGCCCACGTGGACCACCAGGTCAATCAGCAGAGCTAAGCACAGCTTGGATCTACAGAACCAAAGGATGGAGGCTGTTGTACCACGCACACAAGGGTTGGACAGTAAAGATGGAAAGCAAACAAGGAATTATTCCTTCTACTGCTCATAAAATGCTGGTTTATACGGAGGTGAGCTTTGAAGCAGTGTGACTGTATTTGTTACCACAATGCCTGGCAACCTCGTTATGTACCACGTTATGCAAATAAGCAGAAAGAGACGGGCTGCTTCCTGAAAAGCCTGTGGGTTCTGCAGACAAGGCAGACACAGAAGGTGGGGAAAAGGGAGAGAAAAACCTTGTGCTACTGGTGGGCTATTGATCTGGAAATATTTTACAGTGTTGACCAGGAAGCTGTAAATAGCAGGTATGTCACACAAATTCAGAGCGCATCTAGAAATAACAGGTTGCCCAGTGTGGGTGTGGGTGTGCCCCATCCCTGGAAACATTCCAGGCCAGGCTGGACAGGGTTCTGAGCAACCTGATCTAGTTGAAGATGTCCCTGCTCATGGCAGGAGGGTTAGACTAGATGGCTTTTAAAGGTCCTTTCCAACCCAAACCGATTCTATGATTCCATCTCTCTATGATTCTATGACTCTGAATCCCTTCCATGTAAACATGCACGATTTCACATCAACAGCTATTACACTAGAGCTGGTCCCTTCCAACACTTAAGAGAGCATGGGCCACATCTGTATGGAGTCCAACCACACCTGGGATGGACCAGCTACTTCCTGCTATGACCATGCTCAAGCACCCAGTGTGCCAAATCCTGCATATCTGCTACCCACAGAATCACAGAATGATATGGGGTTGGAAGGGACCTCTGGAGATCATCCAGTCCAACCCCCTGCCAGAGCAGGTCCACCCAGCACAGGTTGCACAGGAATGTGTCCAGGTGGGGTTTGAATGTCTCCAGAGAAGGAGACTCCACCACCTCTCTGGGCAGCAGCCTCTTCCTGGGCTCTGCCACCCTCAAAGGGAAGACGTTCCTCCTCATGTTGAGATGGAGTTTCTTATATTCAAGTTTGTGCCCATTTCCTCTTGTCCTGTCACTGGGCACTACTGAAAAAAGACCAGCCCCATCCTCTTGACACCCACCCTTTAAGTATTTATAGGTGTTGATCAGATTCCCCCTCAGCCTTCTCTTCTCCAGACTAAAAAGACCCAAATCCCTCAGCCTTTCCTCATCAGAGAGATGCTCGAGGCCCCTCATCATCTTTGTGTTCCTCTGCTGTACACTCTTCAGCAGTTCCCTGTCCTTCTGGAGGATCCAGAGGTCCCAGTTCTGGGGATCCCAGAACTGGACAGGACTTGCAGAGGCCGTGGGAGGAGGAGAGAAACCCAGCGCATTTACTACAGCTATGTCAAGTGCAGGAAGCTGATCTCAGAGCCTATTTTTGATATTCAGGCAACACATAAACTGTACAAAAGTGTTACTAGAATAGACACAGGCGATTCTGTGCTGCTTGCGTCAGTGCTCAGACACTCAGCTTAGTGTGGTTAATTAGCCCCAACGTACAAATTCCTAAATCTCTCCATCTCCACCACAGATGAGGGAGGGAAAACAGCCCCTTGGAATATACCAGCTCCAGAACCCAGCCCAGAAATTGTTTGGGAAAGTACTTGGAAAAAAAAAACATAGGCGGGAATGTGCTAGCAACTTCACATCCTGGATCACCACGTCTGAGAGCCAGACACATTGATTTTATTAATTCAAAGTAAGAATGAGGAGGCAGGTACCCTGGTTGGGGTCTCTATCCATTGTAGGGATGGAGGGACCCCTCAGGAAGGTGACCTAAATATCCATTGAAGGTCTGGTGGTTCTCCATCAAATGTCTGAGTGATACAGTCCTATGTCACCAGCAGCTCATGTTGTCCAAACAGTGCACGGCACGGCTACAACCTCTTAGGGCAGTTGCACTGGGCTATCTGGAATTGGCCTGATGCTCCAGGATATTCATGTCACTCAGAGATGCTGCTTTATGAATTTATATACTCCTTATATGCAGCAAAGGGTGGCAGAGCCCTGGCAGAGGCTGCCCAGAGAGGTGGTGGAGTCTCCTTCTCTGGAGACATTCAAACCCCACCTGGACATGTGCAACCTGCTCTGGGTGGACCTACTCTGGCAGGGGGTTGGACTAGATGATCTCCAGAGGTCCCTTCCAACCCCATATCATTCTGTGATTCTGTGAGAGGAAAAGCAGTGGCTTTAAGAGCTGATTTTTTTTTTTTTTTTTTGCTATTGTAGCACTAGTAAAAATACTTGTTCCCTAAGGGATTGTATTGGTTACTCCTGTAAATACTAAAACTAACCCTGGCCCAGGGAAAGCTCCTGCAGTTCTCAGACCTCCTTCATTACTGTTTACCACCCCGAGGTCAATTTGTGGGAAAGTTGCCCAAAAGTTACGAATTCTGTCTGCAATCTGAAATGAGCCCCGAAAATGTTATTTCTCCCTGTTTAGAGATCAGCCGGTCATAGTGGGGTCTGGACCACTATAGACTGCTCCACACGAAATGAGCTCTGAAAATATTTCAGGAGTCTATTATACCCCATCCTAAAAGACCTCAGCTTCAAAGCTCACCTAAAACCTGACCAAAAACCTTTGCTCATGCTGCAAGGATGAGTCACGAGCATGGACCACCACCAACATGCAAAGCTCAGTCCACCTCTGTAATTCTTTATCTAAGGGATTTTCATTGCTCTTAGTTTTGCTGAGGAAGATTTTAAGAACTGCTATCTTGGCACAAGATGGAGGGGGTTTGAAATGAAATAGCAGCGAATTACACGTCTCCTAATTTTCTGCCGAGCTCTGGTCCCAGCCTTACAAAGAATAATTAGAATCAGTCAGGAACCCAGCGCTGGCCTGGAATGGAAATCGAAATGAAACTCAAAAAAAAAGACTATATGAGCCATCAGATGACCTTTTGCAAGCCCAGTCCAACAGGAAAAATTCCTAGTGAAGATGAAGGGAGTTTAGCCATCTACAGACCTGATGAGAACACAGGGCTGCATAGGATGGGGCAGACGTCTTGCAAATTAATAGGTAGTAGATCTTCTTTTAAGATGACAGTTGCCTGGGGAGGTGGTGGCCTGATCTATATCCATTAAAGCCAAGAGTTGCTCCCTACAGGTATCAGCGGATACCACATTGCTCTTGCATGGGGCTTCATCCACCCTAGCTATTTTATTTTAATTGCATTTTCCCCTTGGCTGAAGATTGCTTAAGGTGAAGGTGACTTCAACGTCTTCCTCCACCCCAGCCAGGGGACATGGGATTGATGTGAGCTCTGAGCTATGGCATGCAACCATCTCTGGAGATGCTCACCAACACTTATGTAGGCATTGATTTCCTTCATCTACTGATGTCAAAGCAAAGCCGAGAGGGAGAAGGAGGGGGACGTAGGGCCCAGGTTTAACCGCTTCAAAGCTTTCACCTACTTTGAAGGACTTAAAAGAGAGGTCATGTTTGTTTGGAATCAGCACAGGATGTTAAATGTATTCTGCTGACAGCAGTGTTACCGGCACCGATCCAGCCCAATTCCCTCATCCTGATGTGCACGTATGAAATATAATGAATGGTGCAGAAAAAGGGAGACCAGGAACTTCGTGGTGGAGTTTGGCACAGCTTAATTTGAAAAACTATGTCTCAACCAAAAATGAAAAATATTCAGACTTTTCAATGGAAAAAAAAAAATCATTTGAAAAATGTTTGCCTGAATTGCTTCACTAATTTTAAAATAAAAATTTAACTTTCTTTTTCATTTTCTTTAATTTTCCATCTATTTTTTTCCTTATTCTATTCAGGACCACACAAAAGGACTATGAATCCCCTTATAAAGCAAAGCATCAAACTGCTTCACAAGGAATATTTCAGAACATCACCTTTCTCCTTAACATTCCTCTAAACAAAACAGCAATGAAATAAAAATATACATTTTGGCCAATCTAAGTAGTAAATATATCTGGAATTTTAAAATTATTTTGCCTTTCTAGGATAGAGTATCCTTTGCTCCCGAATATTCTCCAGCTCCCTTTTCCCTCTGAATGCAGGAGAAGAGATGTTCAGTGAAAGGAAACAGTGGAAAACCCAAAATCAATGATAATGTCTGGTCGAACTCTTGAAACTCGTCGCCAAAGGAGGTCACTAAGTCCAGCATTTAATGAGATTTAATTATGTCATGGCTGTTTAGACGGATATTGAGAATATTCAGAGGTATCAAAGGAAATTTCAGCAACGCATCCTTGAGATGATCATTAACATCTCTCTTCAGCATTTTGCTGTCCTCCACAAATTATGCGTAGTAGCAGGAGCTATTCCACACTGTAGGAATCTCCTCTAATCTCCCTCCAGGACCCCGTGGTCCTGGCTGTGATCAGCCAGAAGGTATTGGACTGGAAAATTCTGCTCACAAAGGGCTGCTCCTAGGAGGGACATGCACTTGTTTCGATCCTAAAGCTGTTTTCTAATGTGAACAGAAAAAGTTCCATTTGGACTCAATATAAACAGGCTGTGTATCCTTCTGCAAACACAATTGATTTTAAAGATAAGCTAGATGGATGGTTATTGTTCTGCAAGAGCCAAAACATAACTCCTAACACATTTTCAGCAATAAAGGAACACAGTCCCAGGCTGAGGTCCCTCGTGCAGTAGCAAACGGCACACATGTTCTTGCCTCCCAGAGAAATAACTCTAAAATCCTGGACCTGGACGATTTCTTGCTGCTTCTGACATGTTACTGCAACACAACATGTCCCCTGCACCCCAAGATACTGGCTTCAGCCATTTCACCCCATCTCCCACCCCTTTGGTTAAAAAGTCAATTCCAACCAAGTCCTGTTGCAATGGTCTTGTCAGCACCTCAGATTTCCCACCTCCAGTGCAAGATCTACCCCCATCCATTGTCTACTGCACCAACTGCCCTGTCTCCAGCTCCTACGTGGATGCTTAATGACAGCTTTATCCTCTAATCCCCATGCTATTATCTTGTACACAATAATTTACTGTAAAGCCGCACAGAGACTGTCAATGGTGTAATGAAGCTCCTGGTGCCCGAGATTATTTTTCCCCAAATGCTAATAATCAACCTCTAAGACATGCAGAGACACATATAGATGAACACAGAGCCAATTGGACAAGCCGGCGTCTAATTGTGCACGAAGACGAAAACAATGTGATATATTAATGTACGGGTTTGCAAGGCTGACAATGCACAATGGAGTAAGTGTGAGGAGGCTGGGGAGGGACCAGTATCCATGGATGTCCCTGGTCAGGGCCCATCAAGTACAGCACTGTCAGAGAAGAGGAGAAAAAGTGCTGAGCCTTCAACAGGGTGACTTTAGCACTGGCTGAAGCAGCCTATGAGCAAAATACAGTTAATGTACTGAAACGGATGAATTCAAGTCATTTGGCAGAGCAGAACCATCCTGAGATCCATTTATAAAAGTTGCTTGAGTCAGCAGCTCACAAATCATGGATATTTCATTGTCCGAGGGCCATGGAGCACAGCCTTCCATAGAGGCAGAATTATTGGATGTGTTGTCATGTCCAAAATGTCACAAATACATGGATGAAGGTGACGGTGAACACTGCAGAGGGCCAAGGAGCTCAGAGAGCAAAGGAGTTGTGGGACAGCAACCCCAAGAGTAACAGCCCTGACACTGCTCACATCTCAGCAGAGAGAAATAGGAGAGCTGAGGACCATCTGTGAGGTTCTCAACTGGATGGATGGGGCTTTGAGCAACCTGGTCTAGTGGGACCAGGGAGGTTGGAACAGGTTGAAGCTCTGCTAACATCCCATTTAATGGCCTATATGTCTATTCTCCAGCTGGCTGGAGCAAGAGCAGTTCTCAGCCCCCTTGTCCTCCAAATGGGTAAATGACTGTAAAATTTGCCACAAGATTAAACAAACAAACAAACCAGCTCATGGCGTGGATGCTTTGACACAAAACCATCTTTATCGACAGGGTGCTGTAGCAAGATTAGGGTTGGGAAAAGCCTTGCCTCAGGCAGATCTGGGTGGGCTGCAGAAACCTGAACAGTGTGAGGAGAGTCAAAGAGCTCCTGTGAGTTTGCTGAGCCAAAGAACATCCCAAATCTGATTCCCTTGCAAGACAACGTGCACAACCCCGTGGCTACCAGCAAGGCATGGACAAGGGAATTAACATGGATCGCTCAGTAACACATGGGGAAAAAAAACAACCTTGAGAAGAAACCTTCATATTAACTAAAGTGGAAGACCTTGCAAAGACAGCACAGCGTGTCCTCCACCAGAGATGGCCTCTGCCCATCCCCATGCTGAAGCTGGTGGCCTCCAAAGCCACTTGGCTCCCGTGGGATTCTTGGTGCTTTCAGCACCTCATTTCAAGAGGCGACAAAAACAAAAACATTAAAAATTCATTATTCCAGTTCAGCAAAACACATGAGCACATGCACAGTGGCTCTTAGCTGCTCCTTACATGTAAATATGGGCATAAATGACTTTCTGAATCGGAGCTTGCTGGACCACACTGCAAAAGCTATATGTGAATCTACGATGCCATTTTTAAGAGGGGAATCTGGTGCAGCAAGATGTGCTAAGGCTGGGGAAAGGGAAGCTTTTTAGGTCAAATGAAGCAATTATGTTTTGCATGCTTGTAGCACAGTCAGAACACCCCAGAGATCCAGCAGCAGGATGGGGAGAGAATCCAAAGGCATCACTTTTTTTGGCAACGTCGGGGGACAGCTGGGGAAAACTCCCTGTCCTAACCTTCCTGAAAGCTCTGGTGTGAAGCTGCTTGAGCTCATCGCCAGCTCCCGTTTCCCAGATCCTGGCCCTTCTCCAGCCTGGGGATGCTTTAGTGATGCTGCAGTTCAGCTGCATAGGAACCGCAAGGTTTGCCCTTGAGGCAAAAGACGGAGAGGGGCAGTGCTGGGTATGACAGGTAAGATTTTGCCTGAATTTACTCAATTATCACCCAAATCACGGATGCAGGAGGATGGGTTTCTCTGAAGGAAGGTCAGGAAATGACTGTGCGACATGAAATAGAAGCTCTTCTGTTGCAGCGATGTTATTTGACGAGCTGTATCTTTCTGGTCCCTTCAGGGACTCATTACTTCCCTTCTTTCTGTGTTCCCAATGCAGCTCAAAATTAGTGTTGCTCTTTGATTTCATTTCTAGTCTGCATGACAGTGTAATTGCTCATCCTGGCACAGGAGTAGAAATAGATTCAGCGGCAAAGGTGGTAGAGGAGGAAGATGGTGAAACTTAAATAGAAGTTATTGTTTTGCCACTGCATTGATGACTTGGGGCATCATTATGTGCTCCTCACCATAGTAGCTACTGTATGACTGTATCTCAATATCCTTCATATGCTGATTGGGCACCAGGTTTCCTAAGAATTTAACTGTACACATCAAAAATGAAGAAAATAGTTAGTCATGGTCCAAGGTTCACTTAATATATGAAAGCAATTCTGCTGAAGGCTTTAACAGAACACATAGACACCTGATTTCAAAAGGTTTACGTGTCCGAGATGGCAAGAACGCCAATGCTAGGAAAAGGGAGATCATAGATCAGGATCCCCATGAAAGTTCATGAAGGAGGTATTGAGAAACAAGGACCTCGACCACCAAGTAGAAGAGCAGTAAACCAAGTGCCCAGAATACGTGGTATTAAAGTTTTTCCTTGCACTGGGCTGGAGCAGTAACATGCTGCAAGAGTCCAATACAAAGAAAATCTCGAATCCCACATATTTCTTCCATACATACTGCCCATGGCAGGCAAACATGTGGTCTAACCCTATCGTCTTCTCACAGCATCCTCCTTCCCGCTTCAAAGCTTCTGTGAGGCCGATGGAGATACTGATGCAAGGTCACAGCCACAATTGCTGTTCACCCCAATGGATATGCCTCCTAGATGCCTACAAGACAGGGGAACCTGCAGGCCAGCTTAGAGGCCAGGCTGTAACCAGGATGGCCTCTTACTTTCTGTGAGACCACTGAGGGGAGACCTTCTCACTCTCTACAACTCCCTGAAAGGAGGTTGTAGCCAGCAGGGGTTGGTCTCTTCTCCCAAGTAACAAGCAATAGGACAAGAGAAAATCAAAGGACTTGCACCAGGTGAGGTTTAGAATGGATATTAGGAAAAATTTCTACGCCGAAAGAATTATCAAACATTGGAAGAGGCTGCCCAGGGCAGTGGTGGAGTCACCATCCCTGGATGGATTTCAAAGCCGGGCAGATGTGGCGCTGAGGGACATGGGTTAGTGGTGGTTTTGTGAGTGTTGGGTTGATGGTTGGACTCAATGATCTGAAAGGTCCCTTCCAGCCTTGACCATTCTATGATTCTGATTCTATCCAAACCAATCCCAGCCTGAGTGCAGTAACAACCAAGTACCTCCTAAGTGATCTAACACTGCAACCCCTCAGAACCTCCAAGCTGAAATATCACCTGTGAAAGCGAAGCACACACATACCCTTAGGCTCCAAAGACACTCAATTTTATCCTATTTTAGTCTACAAAGTAAAATATAGAAAATAACATGTAATCCTAATGTCTTATATATACATGCTTTGGATGTATAATATTCTCAGAGGAGGAAAGAGGATTCAAGTCCATGACCATCAACCATCCACAAGACATGCCTGTGGGTGGCATGGCCCACACGCTTGTGGCTTCCCCCTGTCTGGTGCAGACATTTTTTCCAAGAACTGCTCCAGCAGAAAAATCCCTCTAATCCATCAGCCGGGGGTACCAGATCCGACACGATGAATATTTCACAGCAAACGGTTCTGTGGCTTGATGAGCTGCATTTGCCCCCGTGTCCCAGGTGTGTAGCACAAGCGGGTGAAGCCAGGCATAGGGAAATGTGCTACACACAACATACGTGGTGCGACAACCACACAGCCTCCAATAACACAATACAGGATGTGGATGAACTCCAGATCAACCTACATTTGCTCCGATCACCTGCCTCTGTTGTGGCTATGCCTGTGCATATGCTTGAGCTCATGCTTTATATCTTTACAAGATTTTATATATATATAACAAATCTAAAGTTTTTTGGGTTTTTTTAGCAAGCAAAAGTGACAAGCCTGTTGCTGGCTTAGACAGAGAGGGCTGAATTCTGCTTTCCATTTTCTATGCCTTCCTTGCAACGTACCCACTGAACATTTCTTCAGTTGAAATTAAGAGGTCACAATTCTTTTTTAACTGGAAAAACCATAATAAAGCTGGGTGTGAAGTAAGTAGATGAAAGAGGAGAGCTGAGGCTTGAGCGAGGATCTTAAAATAAAGGATTACTGGGCTAAGGGAAAGCAATGAAAGGCTGAATCGGATTTTCCTCCCCACCCCCACATCTTTAGCCTTAATACTGTCTTATTTCAAGGGCTGCAAAATCTAGATGTAAATTTGAATTGTTCTGTGGATGATAAGGGATAGGGCTCCGGCTCTGGAGTTTAAATGACATATGTAGAATCACTGGGGAGGAAACAGGGGGAAATTACACTGAAATTGCCCTGGGTGCTGTGGGGAAGGTTGTTTTAAAAGCACCATGGAAAGACTAAACCAGCCTGAGCCAATGGGCAGGCAATTTAGGGGGACAGAGTGGGAACACTGGGAGGTAGCTGCTTTGGGAAAAGAAGAGGACAAAGCTTAATATGCCCGTGCATTTTTTTTAGGAAACCATAAAACACACCACCAGAAGTCACCACGGAAGCATGGGTGTCATGGGGAGGAGAAATAGGTCCATTAAAGTGTATGGCTTTTAACAGCGTAATACTTAAGTCTATGCCACTTCCAGTCAACTCATCTTTCTTTAGAAGCCATCCCTACCTGCAGAAGGCACAAAAGTAGATGAATTGTAGGAAATGAGAAAATGAGTGTAGGAAACACTGTCTGTTTCCCCATCCTCCCCTCTGCAAGCTTAGGAAACCATCAGCATCACTTGTGCATCCACAACGATGTAATGGGTGTGCCCTGATGACTCCAGCTCCCCAACAAATGGATGGGTCCCAGGGTACCAAATCAGTAAATACTGGGACCATCAAAGCTGTCCCAGGGGAGTCTGGGAAAAAGATAGGGCACAAGGCACTGGAGCAGATGGCTATATTGTGAAATCTCCTCCTAATTAGGTAAAACAAGGACCGATGCGAGTGAACGAAGCAATTACTGGTCACTGCTGGTACCAATCTGCCCACACAAAAGCTGTCGTAAAACAAAAGAGGATGAGGAGAACTGTTGGAAAGCTTTATCTGGGAAACGGCGAGAAAGGAGGTTCTGGAAGAAGGAAATTTTATAATTGACTGGCTTCTCCAGTGTTTGCAAGGAGTGGAAAGCCCTGAAAGCAAATCACAGACAAAATGGGTTGTGTCTTTACATCGCGTCCAGAGGCCCCCTCTCTGTGCGTGATCAAAAGCATCGCTCTGAGCATGCTGAAACCATCAGGGAAACGCCGTTCACACACAGGAGATGATGGCCCTGTGTGACCAAGGCTGGTGCTGTGCTCTGAAGGAGAGGTGTAAAGCCAAAAGCAGCCCTGAAATCAGAGCGTCTGGAAATGAGGGGCATGGTGCTCAGCAGGAAGCAGCATGCAAAGTGTAGGACTCACTCCCTCCGGAATAAAAATTGGAGTAGAGACGTGGTTTTCTGTTTCCAGACATAAGTGCCTAACACGCGCTGGGGACCTAAAACCAAGAAGAGATGAAAAGAAAACCCCAGGGTGTGAGCACGGCTGCTTGTGCCCGCGAAGAGGATTTAGAAATGCTGTGCACAGAAAACAAAGCCTGAAGAGCTGCACAGACCAGGACAAAACCCCAGAAAACTGTGAGACTCAGAGGCCACTCCCATTTTCGGCAGCATCTTGTATTGTCATGGTTTTGGAAGCCAATTGGATGATACCACCCAAGTGTCAGACGTCCTGGGGGTCTTTAGGCACCTCCAGACCTAGCCTGGAGCATTTGAAGGAGGTGGCAAATGGGCAACTGTCTTTGACACAGTGCTGCACCGATGCTTGTGTGTCCAGGGACACCCAGTCCAGGGAACGGGGCCATCGTAATGTGGCTGTAAATAGCCCTAAAAATATCTCTGGGTCATGGAAGCCCAAATCCAGGATGGGCAGAGAACGGATTGAGAGTAGCCCTGAAGAGAAGAATGTGTGGGTGTTGGTGGATGAGAAGCTCAATGTGAGCTAGCAACGTGGACTGGCAGCTCAGAAAGCCACCCGCATCCTGGGCTGCATCACCAGCAGCGTGGCCAGCAGGGCGAGGTGGGGATTCTGCCCCTCTGCTCTGCTCTGGGGAGACACCGCCCACTCCCAGTGCTGCCTCCAACTCTGGGGCCTCAGCACAGGAGAGACATGGACCTGTTGGAGCAGGGCCAGAGGAGGCCATGGAGATGCTGAGAGGGCTGGAGCCCCTCTGCTGGGAGGACAGGCTGAGAGAGTTGGGGGCGTTCAGCCTGGAAAAGAGAAGGCTCCGGGGAGACCTCAGAGCCCTTCCAGTCCCTCAAGGGGCTCCAGGAAAGCTGGGGAGGGACTCTTGATGAGGGAGGGGAGCCATAGGAGGAGGGGGAAGGGTTTGACATTGAAAGAGGGGAGATGAGATCTCAGGAAGAAACTCTTTACTGGGAGGGTGGTGGGACCCTGCCCCAGGTTGGCCAGAGAAGCTGTGGCTGCCCCATCCCTGGAGGGGTTCAAGGGCAGATTGGAGGGGGCTTGGAGCAACCTTGTGTGG
>JAOQGH010000001.1:199602755-199624006 GCA_025769975.1 Gallinago jamesoni
TTTGTCAGTTAGGTTGACGGTTGGACAAGATGATCTTTAAGGTCCCTTCCAGCCTAGAAGATTCTGTGATTCTGTGATTCTGTGATATTCCTGAGGACCATGTCAACCTGTCTTTTGAACACCTCCAGGGATGGTGCCTCAACCACTTCCCTGGGCAGCCCATTCTGATGCTTGATAAGCCTTTTGGTGAAAACATGTTTCCTAATGTCCAATCTAAACCTCCCCTGGCACAACTTGAGGCCATTTCCCCTTGTCTTATCAGCCCCGTGCAAACCCAACCCAGGACTTTCCACAGCTTCATAGGATCTTGCACTTGCAACCTCTGATTTCCCCCTACCTCGCTCTACCTCAGACTTTCTGCACACCCATTTTGTATCTGAATGACGAGAGAACAAAGCAGGGTCAAAGACCTGATCCCCAAGCCAGCATTCATTGTATGGCCAGCAGGGCGAGGGGGGGGAATTCTGCCCCTCTGCTCCAATCTGGGGAGACCTCCCTCCAGTGCTTCTTCCAGCTCTGGTGTCTCAGCACAGGAGAGACATGGACCTGTTGGAGAGGGGCCAGAGGAGGCCACGGAGATGCTGGGAGGGCTGGAGCCCTTCTGCTGGGAGGACAGGCTGAGAGAGTTGGGGGGGTTCAGCCTGGAAAAGAGAAGGCTCCGGGGAGACCTTGGAGCCCCTTCCAGTCCCTCAGGGGGCTCCAAGAAAGTTGAGGAGGGACTCTTGATGAGGGAGGGGAGCCCTAGGAGGAGGGGGAAGAGTTTGACACTGAAAGACGGGAGATGGAGATGAGATCTCAGGAAGAAACTCTTTACTGGGAAGGTGGTGAGAGCCTGGCCCAGGTTGCCCAGAGAAGCTGTGGCTGCCCCATCCCTGGAGGGGTTCAAGGCCAGGTTGGAGGGGGCTTTTGAGTAACCTTGTGTGGTGGGAGGTGTCCCTGCCCAGGGCAGGTGGTTGGAAATGGGTGGTCTTTAAGGTCCCTTCCAACCCAAACCATTGTATGATTATATGATTCTGTGCTGGCCTCCAGAAATCCAGCAAAGTGGCATAATCAGACCTTTGTATCTAATTCCCCCCTTAGTTTTAGGAACTCCACCAATAGCTTGCTCTGTTGCACTGGTGGTAATGTGTGGGTTGGGCTGCAAAAGATCTTGCAAAATACCCAGCATCCTTTCAGCCTCCAGCTGGGGCTCAGGTTGATGGAGCTCCACAGTTGCAGTGGATTTGAGAAGGGAAAGGGACCCCCTCTTTCTTTGCATCCAAACAGCACCTGCAGCTTCTCCTTGAAGTTCTTAGCCCGATAAACCAACCCTCACTGCCACTGCTTCTCAAATCTGGGAATGGGACTAGTCAGGGTTCATGGCCCTGCCTGTGTCTCCAGCCCATCAGAGCAGGATGTGCTGATTTCTTTTAGGCAAAGCTGCCCACACGAGAGCAGATGGGCAGCCTCCTTCAAGGTGAAAGGCAAAGGGAAATGTGGGAGGAAGCCTGAAAAAGCCTGAAGCTCAGCAATCGGGCTGATCCCAAAGGATTTCCTCCTCCTACAACCTGATAACCTCCCCCCTTACCATTCACTCAGCACCCAGACACAAAAATGGAGGTTTCTTTACTGAAACCAGCTGGCCTGGCCAACTCCAGCCTTCCTAAAGCTAAGTTTTTAGCAGGTCTAACTGGATTTCTGGAAAGCCCAAACTGTCCAGCTCCCCATAAGTGTATGCTTTCTAAGATGTCATCTTGTTTTTGCTTTGGAAGATATGGATTGGATCCCCTTCATTGGGGCACGAGCGATCTGCCCATCTTCCCTCCTCCCTATGTGGCCACAATATCTTCTGTAGCTGATTTAATGGGAAGGAATCAGGAGAAAGAAAAGACAAAGTGGAGGAAAACACTAACTAATTTACCTAATAATTGTACATAAGCGTCTTTTAATTGATAGCTAGCCCTTACACACAGGAGACCAACAAGAAGCCTATTGTTTCTATCTTGTGCAAGGGGAGCAAGACGGGGATGAGTGTGGGAAAGGATATCTGAGAACATCAACTCCAGGGTGTGAGTTTTTAATCCTACAGGAGAGCAGGGGTCCCTGGTCCTGCGGGGCTTTGGGGAGAGACAGGAGATCTGAGCTGGGCTTTGGGCTAAGCAAAGCCCCGAGTGGCAATGCTGGAGCTCTTGGGAATAGCCCTATCGATGTCCACAAGCAGAATAACCTCACCCATCGCAATTAATATAGAGCTCTGGTCTAAAAGGCCCCTCTTTTATTTAAACACCTTCATTTTGTTTTCCCCTTCCAAGCTAGACAAGTGGCCTGCCCAGCCCCACATATACCTTCAGGCCTTTTCAAAGAGCTAGAAAAGAAAAGAAGCCGCCGAGCAACATCAGCTGAAGAAAGGGCGACCTTGTGAAGCGATTTGGCAAGAAAAAGCTCTGGCCGCTTTACAAGGCGGCACCTGAAAGCTCGGGTGGACAAAACACACCGTGCGAGAGCTAATTGGCATGGGGAGGAACGTTGCCGTGCAGAAGAAAGTCGACTGTGGTCAGTGGGAGTCTTAAGGATGGATGCATGGCTGCTGGGAGCCAGCCCGCGTCTCACAACACTCTGATTTTCACATAATCTTCATGGTTGGAAGGGACCTTTGAGATCATTGAGTCCAACCACAAAAAAAAAAAACCCACCAAAAAAACCCAAACAAACAGAAAAAACCCAACCCCACACACAGACACAAACCAACAATCTCAGGTGCTAGAGCATGCCCTGAAGAGCCACGTCTACATGTTCCTTAAATACCTCCAGGGATGGCAACTCCACCACCTCCCTGGGCAGGCCGTTCCAGTATTTGACCACCTTCTCAGTAAAGTAATTCTTCTTAATATCTAATCTAAACCTCCCCTGCCCCAACTTCAGACCATTTCCTCTGCTCCTGCCATTATTCCTTTGGGAGAAGAGGCCTCTATACAAGCTCTTTTCAGGGAGTTGTAGAGGACAGTGAGGTCCCCCCTCAGCCTCCTCTTCTCCAAAATAAATATACCCAGAACTGGGCATGTTTCCTGGCATCTTCCTTGCCCCTACAGCAAAGATGGAGTAACTGATGCCAAAATGCTTCATTTACAGCTCTGTGGTATTTTTGGAGTTAAAAAACAGAGGAATGTAAAGCCTGGCGTTAAGCTACCACGCACCAGCCGAACAGCAAGATTTTACAAATCTGCTGGCAGCAAGGACAAGCCGGGAGACGCTTTCACGATAATAAAATGATAAATAAAAATCCCCGCCTGGGGATGTTATTTTGAGCTCCTGATTTGCAGCCTAGAAGAGCGTCTACGGCAAGTCATGGAATCATAGAATTGGATCATTTGTATTAGAAGGGACCTTTCAGATCATCGAGTCCAAACATCAGGCCAACGCTAACAAAACCACCACTAACCCACGTCCCTCAGCACCACATCTGCCCGGCTTTGAAATCCCTCCAGGGATGTCAACTCCACCACTGCCCTGGGCAGCCTCTGCCAAAGCTTCACAACCATTTTGGTGAAGAATTGAATTTTTACCTAATATCCACCCTAAACCTCCCCTGGTGCAACTGGAGGCTGTCTCCTCTTGTCCCATCACTTGTTCCTTGGGAGAAGAGACCGACCCCCCTGGCTACACCCTCCTTTCAGGGAGTTGGAGAGAGCAAGAAGGTCTCCCCTCAGCCTCCTTTTCTCTAGGCTCAACACCCCCAGCTCCCTCAGCTGCTCCTCATAAGACTTATTCTCCAGACCCCTCACCAGCTCCGTTGCCCTTCTCTGGACACAGCACTCGTGGTGGGGCCTCACCAGAGCTGAGTAGAGGAGTCCCTGCCGATGGAGAGGGATGGGGATGCTGTACCCCAATGCCAGCCCATCCCTGCATGGGGCACGCTGCTCATCACCTTCTTGATTTACACCAGGCAGCTCCATTCCGGGTTGGGAAGAAGGAATATTTCCTTCCCTGCTCCATCACACAGAGGTGTGAAGTGCTTTCTGGAACAAGCTGCACCCCTGAGACCACTGGTTAAATTCCCCTCTTCAAGGTGTTTTTTTGTGCAGCTGGAAACCTCTACAGAGAAGGGCAGCTCCCAAGGGCTGTATCCTCATCTCCAGGCAATTCTGCTTGTGTTTCAGGGGCTGAAATGATTTTTACTGCCAGAACCAGCTCCCTTCTTTCCAGACATGAGCAGCACATCATTTCAGGCAAGCCACCCGTCAGCCTGAGAGCATCCCTTGAATGAATCCTCCTTTGGATAACTGAATTACACCGCCACCAAAAACAAAACAACAACAAAAAAGCAAAAAAAAAATAAAATTAAAACATTTAAAAAAATTAAAAAATGAAAAAAGATTTTTTTTTTTTAATAAAAGCAGACTCTCCACCTTTCCAGCACCAAAACGCTCTGTTTCATAGTCTCAACAGCCGGCCCCATAAAGCAGCAGGAGTCTCTCCATACGCACACTGGGTTTGCAAAGTGCTGCGGGGTCCCTTCAGGTGAAGGCACCGTTTGAGCAAAAGGAGCTATTAATAGAAAGCCAAATGTGCTGGCTATACAACACCCGCATCGTCGGACTCGGGGAGGATCGAGGAGTTGGAGGTCAAAGCAGTATCTTGGTGAACAGCTTGGTGCGTGTGTATGTGCATATGTCTATGTATATATACACACAAATATATATATAAATAAGAAGGACATTGGAAGGATATCTAGAATACTGAGTTATAAATCAAGAGGAATAAAACTTCCACCCTATAAAACTTCCCTAAAACTGCCTTTCCCCTCCTGGCTGGTGGTGAGGGTCACGCTCGCAGGAGAGCATCCGTGCTCTCACCCCGGTGTGGCAAGGATTGTTTGAAGATATCAGCGTTAGTGCGATGACCACATTTAGCTAAGAGCAAAGAAAAGCAAGATTGATGTAGGATAGAGCGGGGAAGTGCTTAGAAAGTGAAGGCTTGTTCAGCCGGTAGGAGATGTGAAAAGCAAAGGTCATGCTCTGAATGTGAGAGAAGACAAATTTACAGCAGCCATCCGTGATTTATTTGGCAAAGGAAGGACAGGGAAAGTCCTGCTGTCTAAATTAGCTGATCCCTCTCCTCTCCTCTTTATTTATCGTTTGTGTTACAGCCGTAGCTTGAAGCCTCCAAGTGAAAGCAGGGTCTGCTCTACAGCATCTGCTCCTGCATCCAGGAGAAGCTGGTGGTCTGAACAGGCACGGCAGCAACTGGGAGGGGAGGAGGAGAGAGGTTTGACATGTCCTTTGATACGATAACTGACTTAGCAGACAAAAGAAATGAGAAAATCTATCTGGTTCTAGTAAAGCATTTGATACAGGGCCATGTGGGAAATTATTAATTAAGCTAGTGAACGTGAACATCAGCAGAACGGGAAACTGGGCGAGGGAAATATGACAATGATGTGTGTCGGAAGGCTGAGCTGCAGCCTGGAAGGAGGTTAGCAGTGTTTAACATTTTTAAGATTGACTCTGGCAGACAAAAATAGGGCAACACTGATGAGACCTCCTAATGGCACTACATTGTAGGCAGCAACAATAGGGAGGAGGATCGGGATATCACAGAGGAAGACAAGGATTGACCTTGACTGGTGTGTTCAAGATGGGATGAAAATTATTAGTACTAAATTCTCAGCTCGGTACTAATCACCAGGATTTTTTGCTATGGGATGGGAGCTCCAAGGCTGGAACTGCCTAAAGAGGAGAAGGACATGGAGGTCCTGGTTATCAAAGGGTAAGTGGGGAATTCATGATGCATCTGTGATGCCCACAAGCAAGACATGTAAGTCTCGCTAGAGATAGGGGGGTCTCATCTCCAAAGGACAACAGTCTGCATCTGTGTTGAACAAACAGTGATTTCATCTAGGAAGAGCTGGAGAAAAACAGTTGATACAGGGGGTAAAAAGACAACTGAAAAACTACAGAGCCAAATGATGGGGATACTGTACTTGGAGACACCAAGCACTGACCTCCAGACAGGAGAAAAGCACTAAGTAACCCAGTGCCAACAAAACTGCCAACTATAACCTGTCCATTGACTCAGACTGGAAACAAGATGATGGTTGCAAACCGTCAGAGACTGAGATCTTGGTGCACCCTTCCAGCTGGCATTGTGCAACCAAAAATTCATTGTTTCCAAGACAGAGCCTTGGGTGTTACTTGTAAAGAGCAAATAACAAACTAAATAATTGGGCTTATTGGTTCAGAGGGTCCCATCCAGTCCCGTGTACCTAAAGGTCCCTGCTGTGGTGACACAGCTGAGCAGAAACAGAGGGAAAACTGCTCAAGCAGATTGACTCCACCACCTGAATGACACTTCCATCTCTTCCTCCTGCTCAACCCCATCCTACGGCCCACACAGCCCAGCTCCACCTTGCACACAGCCAAAGTATCCAAATTCGATATTGCCTACACCGTTGAGAAGCTCTCAGCTGGCTTTTGGGGCTGGATATCGTCCACCTTAATGTGATTGCAGGGAATACGCTGGCAAATACATCATACTCCCAAGAGCCTTTCTCAGCTGGTAGACTATATCCACAGGAGATCAAGACACAGAGTGTCACAGAAGAGAATGGCACCCATCTCCATCCTCTCTGTGCCTTAGTAAACACAAGGGTTTTCTCCACACATGGTTATTACATTCTCATACGACCGATCCTTGTGGTATCAGCAGATGTCTTGTCTCCTCCCGCTGCTAAAGGTACGTATCAAGTAACTGCTGAGCTGGAGCTCAGACTTAGCCAAAGCTGCCAAACAGCTCTTTGAACAGCCTTTTCTAGGTGGAAGAAAACATCTTGCCCCTTCCCTTCCATCTATGAGCAAAATTTGGAGAGGGGAGACCTTATAACAGCCTTCCAGTACCTGAAGGGGGCCTACAGGAGAAATGAGGAGGGACTCCTGATCAGGGAGGGGAGCCATAGGATGAGGGCTAATGATTTCAAACTGGAAGAGAGGAGATTTAGATTAGATACTAGAAAGAAATTCTTTGCTGTGAGGGTGGTGAGAGCCTGGCCCAGGTTGCCCAGAGAAGCTATGGCTGCCCCATCCCTGGAGGAGTTCAAGGCCAGGTTGGAGGGGGCTTTGAGCAACCTGGTCTGGTGAGAGGTGTCCCTGCCCAGGGCAGGGGGGTTGGAACTGGCTGATCTTTGAGGTCCCTTCCAATTCTAACCATTCTATGATTCTATGATTTGCCTCCATGGGTTACTTTAAAGACACTCTCGTCAAAATTGGGAGTTTGTAGCTGAAACGACACTGGGAAATTAAATCTGTCCAGGAATGTTCTCTGGCACTGGAGCCTGGGACAGCCCTCACTCAATACTGTGAAATGCCTTTAACTCCCAAAACAAGATGGTTGCACCCAAACTGCTTGTTGGGATCAGTTTTTGGCTGGTACCCACTCCCAAACCCATCCTGGGAAGCGGGCTAAGGACTGTTTCAACAACTGAAGAGTGTAGATGATCATGTTCCCGTGACTAGGAATGTGTCCTGGAGCTGTTAAATCTAGTATTACAGACCCAACCTATGGATACAATCCAAAATTTCAGGAGGCAATGGAAAATTTCCCACTAAGTTTGGCAGATCAAACAGAACGAGCAGTGTTACCGGGTGTGTCACCAAGATGGGACATGTCCTCCACTGGAGATTTTCAAGAACAGGTTAGATAAAATCAATTTGGTGTGATCTAGACATATCATCTTCCCCAGAAACAGGATGTGAACCAGATGATCTTGGGACATCATTCCAGCCCTACATTTCCACAACTATAGCAATGGAGTATGAATTCTCTGCCCTTGTGTAGCTCCTTCCAGCCTCCCCCACTGTGTGGACACCCTTTCCCTAAATTATCTCTTCTGTACCTCAGAAAAAATACAGAGCAAGTCTCCAGCGCTGACTCATTCATCTCTATAGCTACTACAAATTCTCATTTGCTCCACATCCTTAGTACCTCCAGGGCTTGAGATGAATGACAGAACGTTAGCAACAGGCAATTCATTAATACTAGAGACAGTGCAAAATTTTCCATTGAAGCCTTTTTTTGGGTTTTGTTTCCTCTAATAGGGAAGGAAATTGGTGGGGAAAAAGAAATAAATAATTGCCTTGGTAAAAAAAGGAATTCTTTTTGAGTGAAAAATTTGAAAACTACACTTCACAATATTACTTCTCTGGGGAAAATTATTTGCCTTACTTCTTATTTCAGCACTCTGGGAAGGGGGTGAAATTTCCCCTTTTGTAGCCTTTTTTTCAAGGAAAAAAGTTAACAAAAGGAGCAGAATGCAAGACAAAGAAGAAGGAAAAAAAAAAAAAACAAAGGAAACAATTCTAACATTTTCCCATAATTTTCAATCAAAAATGGAAAACAATCATTTCTTCTTGCATTTTTTGCCAAATGTGCTTCAAATTGCTCCACTTCCACCGGGAAATGCCACTTTCTGTGTATTTCATCATCTACTCTCTCTGGTCCCAGGGTCAACCCCAGCCCTCTCCATCCTTCGGTGCAGCAGAGAGAAGAGCTCTGCCCATCCCTTCCAGGAGTTCAGGGGCCAAAAATCCCCTCCCAAGCACTCAAGTACTGTGGTCACTGAGGCCCAATACGTTTAAAGCCCTCAATGATGCCAAAACGTCTTCCAACAGCACACCAGATCATCGAACAACAAAGGGTTACATCCAGCAACAAGAGCTGAAAAGCCCTCAGGTTGGGTCCTGACCCCTATCTAAAAGTCAGGTCAGCCCCATAAACTACTTGCTGAAGGATGCGCTGGTCCATACTTTGTCCCTCAGGGTCCACAGGCCACCACGAGAAGCAGGAGGGCAGACAAGAGGAGGTTGAAGGTAGATGCAGCCTATTCCTATGATGCTCCTTGGGCAGTGTGTACTTTGGGGAGGGAAACTGAGGCAAGAAGCACCTCGGTGCTAGGACTTGGGTTACACCATAGCACACCTGGTCACAGCAAACAAGAGAATGATGCCCTGGACCTGCACCCTGACCCTAGCCCTGAGCCCACTGTAAGGTCTCCCTGGAGCCTTCTCTTCTCCAGGCTGAACCCCCTAACTCTCTCAGCCTGTCCTCACAACAGAGGGGCTCCAGCCCTCCCAGCATCTCCGTGGCCTCCTCTGGCCCTGCTCCAACAGGTCCATGTCTCTCCTGTGCTGAGGCCCCAGAGCTGGAGGCAGCACTGGGTGGGGGGTGTCTCCCCAGAGCGGAGCAGAGGGGCAGAATCCCCCCCCCTCACCCTGCTGGCCATGCTGCTGGGGATGCAGCCCAGGATGGGGGTGGGGGTGGGGGGTGGGGGGGAGGCTTTCTGGGCTGCCAGCACACGTTGGAGACTCATGTTGAGCTTCTCCTCCACCAACATCCCCACGTCCTTCTCCACATGGCTGCTCTCCATCCTTCAAACCCCCAGCCTGTGTTGATACCTGGGGTTGGCCTGGCCCAGGTGCAGGACCCCACACTTGGCCTTGATGAACCCCATGAGGTACACAGTCCCATCATGCACAACCTGATCACCTTCAAACCTACTTGCTACTGATGGCTTCAAACCAAACGTTGCCCTGGGAGTCATTTAACCCTTGGAGACCACTAGGAATGAGCGTGTCCTCCCACTGTTTCCCTTGGTGTGCCAAGGGAATTTATTTGGGCATAAATAAATTTTTAAATTCTCTATATGAATAAATATTTAATAAATGTATATAAATAAAGATGGAAAGTATAAAGGTAAAGATTAATAATATAAACATGGATAATATCAATAATATGATCTTAAATGATCTTAAAGCTCCCCTCCAACCTAGACAATTCTATGATTCTAATATAAATAGAATCATAGAATGGTTTGGGTTGGAAGGGACCTTAAAGATCATCTTGTTCCAACCCCCCAGCCATGGGCAGGGTAAAAGTAAAGTAAATAAGATAAACAGAAATAAATTCTATTTATTCTGTAGGCTCTATGGGCACAGTCTCTTGGTGTTGCTGCTCTGGCTGTGCTGAAGGTTTCTGAGCTTAAACACTAATGCAAACAAATCATCCATCCCCTGGGCTAGGAGTATCCTCCATCCTCCGTGGCCAGAACCGCCGGGCTTCACCTCTGCTCTGTAGCTCTAGCGTAAAGAGATTAGAAGAGGGAATTCCTCCCTTTAGCCCTGATGACCTTGGGCGAGTTGCTTACTGTGTCCCATGCTCCATTCCCTCACCTGGGAATAATACTCACTGGGACAGAGTGAGTTTAAAAAACCATTACTGGTGTGCTCTTTGGTTTCGCCGAGGAATTGTTTGCCAGCCTCGGAGCATCACATTACACTGATTTGCAGAGGACTGTAAGGACATCTTCCCCTGCTCTTGACTGCCAGGGAGCCTTCACCCACACACAAGCCCACCAAAGGCCATGGAGGACAAACCCTGCGTTAGTAATCCTTGATCCTCTCTAGCAGAATCACAGAATGACATGGAGTTGGAAGGGACCTCTGGAGATCATCTAGTCCAACCCCCTGACAAAGCAGGGTCCATCCAGAGCAGGTTGCACAGGAACATGTCCAGGTGGGGTTTCAATGTCTCCAGAGAAGGAGACTCCACCACCTCTCTGGGCAGCCTCTTCCAGGGCTCTGCCATCCTCAAAGTGAAGAAGTTCCTCCTCATGTTTGGATGGAACTTCTCATGTTCAAGTTTGTGCCCATTTCCTCTTGTCTTATCCCTGGGCACCACTGAAAAAAAGACCGGCCCCATCCTCCTGACACCCACCCTTTAAGGATTTGTAGGTGTTGATCAGATCCCCTCTCAGTATTCTCTTCTCCCGACTAAAAAGACCCAAGTCCCTCAGCCTTTCCTCAGAAGAGAGATGCTCCAGGCCCCTCATCATCTTTGTGTTCCTCTGCTGTCCCCTCTCTAGAAGTTCCTTGTCCTTCTGGAACTGGGGAGCCCAAGGTCAGGAAGGTCAGTAGGTGGTCATTTTGCCTGCGGGGTGGCCCAAAAGGCTGCCCAAATAGTCTCCATACTTGGAGATCTTCACAATCCACCCAGCAGGGCCTCCTGTGAGCAGCAAGGTTCTCGGTAGTAATAAGGATTTGGAGAATTTGGCTTTTAAAAAGAACCCAAACAAGAAACAACACTTAAAAGATGCCTAATTTGAACAGAAAATGAGAACAATTAGCCACAGCATCACTTATGCACTAATGAAGAGGCGCTTACGTTCCAGGGCTGAGCATCAGAGCAAACACTTCTCTTGCAATAGGCTGCAAGGAAGAAGAAAAAAAAAACAGGGAAATGGGAGAGCAGATGAGGATCCAAGGGGAAAGAGAAGCCCTAGGGGTGCCCTGAAAGATAAGGAACAACATGGTTTCTTCAGGTTCCTCTTGGGTTTAACATCTGAGCTGACCCAACCCCTTTGCTTGGGGAGGAAACAGAGAGCAGCAACGGCGGCCGTATGAATCTGCTGGAGCAGACAGGAGGGAAGGTACGTGGAAGGACGGGAGGGTGAGCAATCTGCATTTAAATATGCAAGTAAATAAGGCTAATTATCCTTTGCACCAGCGGCAGACAGCAACACAACAGCTCTACAGCCCTAGGACAGCTTTCTGCTTTAGCCCTGCCATCACCAGACCTTGGAAGCTGACCAGATGAAAAGCTGAGTCAAAAAAAAATCACAGCTGGCCAAAACAGATTGAAGGACTGTGGGCACTTCTGGAAAAGCCTTCCCCTGCGCCCTCCAAAAATCCCTGGCCATTTCCTCACGTCTCAGACGACCGCCCCCGTCACCCCTGGATGCACCTGAGCCCACAGCATCACTCACAATCCCCGGGAAGAGCCAGAGCCGATGCAAAACTACAGCAAAAAGCAAAATCTCACTGCTCGAACATTTTCCCCCCCGTGGGGAAAGGAGGTGACCATCAGCTCTGCCCTGCCCCACAGCCACTGGTGGGACACAGGAGTCAAAACCCAGCCTCATTTTAAATCTGCCTGAATTTACTCCCTGTTTGGTGGCAGGGTGTCACCTCTCAATCTCCCCAGGGAAGAAAAAAAAATAAAAATCAACCATTCAAAGGCACAAACACCTTCACACGGGGATGGGGAGAAGCAAAAAGGCTGCAGGTACGCTTCGTTCACAACAACCCCCAGGCTCTGCTCTTTCTTACCCTCACCCCGGCCTCGGCGGCGGTGGGCTCTGCCAAGGAAAGCTCTGGAAAACACACAATCACAGAGAACCTTCCTTGCGAGCGTACGCGCAGGGCAGTCCCCCCCATCACTTTGGTTTCGCATTCCCAGCGCATCCAACCCCTTCCCACCCGGAGAGGAAGGACAACGGCGTCTCGCGGCAAGCAGTTTCGCGCTCCAAATCCCAAACGGGGTGAAATGGGGGCACCTCTTTTTTAGCCCGAGGAGTGACGGAGGGGGATGCAGGAGGATGTGTCACCCCCATCCCCCCTCCACACACACACACACACACACACACACCGCCACGCTGTGTTAAACATGGCAGCATCCCAAGGCTGCCCCACCCAAGCGGCCTAGGATGCTTTGTCTGGGGGATGCTGCCGGCCTGGGATGCTGCCTGGCACCCTCCCATGCGTGGGGTACCCCACGGGTGCGTGGGACCCCCCCCTCCGCGGGTGGGCCCCTCGGGATGCAGCGATGCGGTGGGGATGCCGCTCCTTCGGGTCCGTGGGCAGGTTTCTGGGCTGTCAAGGGATTTGCACACCCTGGGGAAGCACCCAAAGCCAAAGATGGGTGTCTCTGAATTTTGGGATGCAGAGGTGGGGGGGGGAGGGAGGGAGGGATGGACACCTCAACCTGCTCCAAACCCACCCAGCATAAAAGGGCCCCCGTGGCTTCACTACCTGCACAGTCACCCTGTCAGCGACACCCAGAGAGGTGGGGAATCAATGCAGGACACCCAGAGAAGTGGGGAATTTTAAGGACAGACACCCCCTCCCCGCTGGTAGGAGGTCACCAAACTCCACCACCACCCCAGAAATCCTCCCAAAGCGCATTCACCCACCTCCCAGGACGGGATGTCCCCACCAGGGATGGACAAGAGGGGACCAGAGATGGGCTGGCGAGGAGAAGGGGGTCGGGATGGAGGGGTGTATTGGGGTGACGGGGGGGGGGGGGGGGGGGGGGGGTCTCACCTGTAGGACGAGCTGACCCCCGCCGCCACCTCCTCCTTGATCTGCCTGTTGAGAGCATCGGCGGCCGCCCTGCCCCTGCCCGCCTCCGGCGGCTGCCCTCCCGCCTCCTCCGCCTTCTTCCGACCCTTCTCTCTCCCATCCCCGGCCCGCACGGTTTTGGGATGCTCATCCTCCCCTTCGGGGTCTTCCTCCTTTTTTTCGGGAGGGAGAAGTACCTTCCGTCGCTTCTCCTGAGCCGGTTTCTCCGGAGAGCCGCGCTCCAAGGCGAGGACGGGAGAAGGTCCCGGTTTGGGGATCCAGGGATGGTCCCCCCTCTTAGGGATGGGCCAGGCACGGAAATCCTTCTGGTACTGCGTCTCCTTCTCGAAGGGTGTATCCGAGGGCTGGTACTCGCTTTTGGGTTTGCAGCTCGGCTCCGGGCGCTGCACCTTCCAGGGTTTGTAATCGTGGCGCATCACCGAATCGGCCGGGGGAGAAGCGTGAGGGACCGGGCCGGGTCGGGTGGGACCGGGTACCGCATCCCCGGCTCCATCGCCGGCGGGTTGGGTCTCGATGGGGGCGGCGGGGCGCGGAGGGGGCGCGGGGGCGGCGGTGGCGGCGGCGGCGGGATGCTCGGTGGCCTCGGAGTATTTGGTGAAGACGAGAGGGACGGCGATGTCGGCTTTATCCAGCTGGTTCCAAAAACGGGCGATGCAGCAAGCGCGGGTGATGCAGGGCCAGGCCATGGCGGCCCCCCCCACCCCCCCCCGCACCGCCCGCGCAAAGGAGCGCACCCGCTCCGCGCCGCACCGCGCCCGCGGCCGCAGGGCTGGGGATGCGGGATGGAGAGGCGGGAGGGAGGAGGGGGAAACCGTTAGGAACCGCCTCCCCTCCCCCTTCGCCGCACCGGAGGGGGCGGGGCATCGCGGGGGGGGCGGGGCTAGTGTGGGAAGGAGGGAGGGGCACACGTGTGTGAGGACACACCTGCACACACACACGTAAAGCAGGCGTGTGGATGGCGGCACACATGTGCACGCATGTACGGTCACGTACGTGCGACACCATGCGTGTGTGCACACACGTGCAATCGCACACGCGTGCCCACGTGCATATACACACACCTACACGCGTGTACAGTCGCACACATGGACCCACATGCATATGCACACACGTGTGCACACATGTACAGTCACATACGTGTGACACCATGCATGTGTACACACGTGCAATCACACACATGCACCCACGTGCATATACACACACCTACGCACATGCACAGTCACACACATGGGCCCACATGCATATGCACACACGTGCACACACATGTATAGTCACATACTCGTGACAACATGCATCTGTACACACATGTACAATCACACATACGTGCCCACATGCATATACATATGCAAACATGCATGTACAGTCACAAACATGCTCACATGCATATGCACACACGTGCACACATATGTACAGTTACATACGTGTGGCAACACACATGTGTACACACATGTACAATTGCACACAGGTGCCCATATGCATACACACACACATACACACATGTACAGTTACACACGTGCCCACATGCATATCCACACACGTGCACACACACGTACGATTGCACACATGTACCAAAATGGATATACACACAGAGTCATATGCATATACACACATGCACACACGTATACAGGAACACACATGGGCCCACGTACATGTGCACACACATGCACAGTCACATTCATGCACCTATATGCATATGTGCGCACATGCATGTACGTACAATCACACACATGTGCTGACATGCATATCTGCACAGGTGCACACATGTGCACAATCAAACATATGTGCCCACATGCATACGCACACACATGCAAATACGTGTGCAATCACACACATGCACTGACATGCACACAGACCTGTGCACACACAGATGCATGCATGCAGACATACACATAGGCACACAGATGCATGCCAGCATACATGGACACGCAAGTCCACACACATATGTACACACACAGTCACACATGTGCCCACTCAATGCACATGCAATGACATATGTGAACAGACACACATGCATGCACATATGTGCACAAGGTTATTCACACACATGTATGCACAATCACACCTGCACACACATGTGCATACACATGAATGCAAACACACATGCAAAACACATCTGCGTGCACACACCTGCACACATATATGTGCTCATGCAGCCACACATGCACTCACACAGGTACAAACACCACACACGCGTGTACCCACATTTGCACACAGACACATGCACGCTCACAGACACACGTGTGCATACACATTTGCACATGTGCACTCACATGTGCCAATAGGAACACAAGGAGGCACATTGACACATGCACCAGCTCACACGTATGCAACATGCACACACACGCAGACACTCTTGCACAAGCAAGCACACCCTTGTGGATGCACACTCACATGCACACACACATCTGCATACAGGTGTGCCCTCAGATACGCTTACACACAGACACATGCATGCACATGGATGGACACACATGCAGATGTATGTGCACCAGATACACGTGTGCGAGCACACACATACATTCTTGCGCACACATTTATGCCTGCACACATACACACGCACACAGACATTTGCACACACACTTGTGTGCACAGGTACACACAGACATGCAGCGATGCAAGCACGTGTGTGCAGGCAGACCAGACACCCATACACCCCCCACCCATACACACGTGTGCACACGCATGTGCACACATGGGCACACAAATCTCTGGTGAGCTGTTGCATCACCAGCCTGCTGAAACGATTGCCCCTCCTGGTGGTTTTTTTATGGATAAATGCAAACATACGTGTGTTGCACAGTCATGTGCACACACACACATATGTACACACACACACTTTATTATTTTATTTTCCCTGGGATTTTTTGTATTTCATTGCAGGTTTGGGGCTGCAAAACCTACCCACCCCCCCAGCCCAGCCCTGCTGCTAGGCCAGCTGATGGCTGCCTTCACTTGTTTTCCCAGGGTGGATTTCCAACCCCAAATCCCACCTCGTACTCCGCTTCCCACCATCCTTTCCAACCTTGCCTCCACCTTCTGCCCTCTGACCTTCCTCATTCCATCCTCCATCTCTCCATCTTCCATACCTCCATCTCTCCATCTTCCATCCATCCATCTCTCCATCTCTCCATCCTCCATCCCTCCATCCACACATCTCTCCATTTCTCCATCTCTCCATCCTCCATCCCTCCCTCTCTGCCTGCATCTTTGTTTTTATTCCCTGTCTGTACTACTGCACTCCAAAAAAGCCCATTTTCACAGAATCACAGAATCACATGGGGTTGGAAGGGACCTCTGGAGATCATCCAGTCCAACCCCCTGACAAAGCAGGGTCCACCCAGAGCAGGTTGCACAGGAACGTGTCCAGATGGGTTCTGAATGTCTCCAAAGAAGGAGACTCCACCACCTCTCTGGGCAGCCTCTTCCAGGGCTCTGCCACCCTCAAAGTGAAGAAGTTCTTCCTCATGTTTAGGTGGAACTTCCCATGTTCAAGTTTGTGCCCATTTCCTCTGGTCCTGTCCCTGTGCACCACTGAAAAAAGCCTGGCCCCATCCTCCTGACACCCATCCTGGAAGTATTTATAGGCATTGATGAGATTCCCCCTCAGCCTTCTCTTCTCCAGACTAAAAAGACCCAAGTCCCTCAGCCTCTTCTCGTTAAGAGAGACGCTCCAGGCCCCTCATCATCTTTGTAACCCTCTGC
The DNA here is from genome assembly GCA_025769975.1 of Gallinago jamesoni. Classification (NCBI taxonomy): domain Eukaryota; kingdom Metazoa; phylum Chordata; class Aves; order Charadriiformes; family Scolopacidae; genus Gallinago; species Gallinago jamesoni. The sequence continues at coordinate 199,619,624 of JAOQGH010000001.1, forward strand.
TGTGCCCTCTCCAGCAGTTCCATGTCCTTCTTGAACTGGGGGAACCCAGAACAGCCTGACCTTTCAGCCTGACTGCAGCCACCTTCTGGTACAACCACCAAACTTGAAGCTAACTGGTCTTTATCAGGAGGGCTGCGCTGCCACAGGGTACAAAACCCCACTCAAACCAGGGGTCCCGGTGCCTCTGAAATCCACGGTCTCCAATATTGAATTACAATGAGAGAAAAACAATTCAGGCCAGGCAGTGACTGCAGCTGCTGGGAGTGCAGTGAAAAGCAGGATTATTCCTGCCGGGATTGTGCCTTTAATCCGATGCTTTGCATCCCCTTATTGAGTCTTAGACCGTGAGCTGTTGTTTTGTTGTTTTGTGTGGGTTTTTTTATTATTATTATTGTCTTTGCCTTGATTTCCTTAATTTCATTCTTGCCTGTAGGTAAATTGTGAAAACCCATTTCACAGATGGGATCGGAGCCCTCGCTGGTAGAGACGGCTGAGTGAAAGAGCTGCCTTTGGAAAAAAATAAAAATAAAAAATTACAACTAGAGGTTTCTATACACAGGCATTGCTTTCTCCGCATGGATTATATCATCCCTGCTTTCCCATCCTGCATAATTAAAAGGGGTGGTTATAATTAAAGGCTTAGGATGCTCCCAAGCATCTCCCAAGTCAGGACAGAGCCCTGGGGCATCAATGTGCTGTGTGTCGCTTTTGGAAGTGTGGTGGGTGCTCCTCAGCACCCAAGATGGAAATGTTAATGACTTTTTAGGTTGATTTTTACCTTTGAAAATAATATTATGAAGGCACATGGCTCTTGCTGCACCGCACTTTCCTTTCACAGAAGATCAGCTCATCCAGGTCGTGCTGCAAAAGCGGGAGAGTCGTCCTGGAGCTGCTGGTGCCAGACCCCAGCCCTGTGTTTCCATGCCCCTGGCCTTTTGTATATGATGGACTGTGATATTAAAAAAATAAATATAGATACATGGATACAGCAACAAGGAAAACTGGAAAAGTATCACCCTACGATGGTGGCCCAAGGTCTGCAAGGAAGACATGCAACCAAAAGATCGCACCAGGATTAAGCTTCTCGGCTGTTGAACCTCAAGGATGTCCTTGTTTTTCAATACTCTTTGTAATTTAATTTATCTCAAAGCTGCCACAGTGATTTTTGAGGGTGTAAGACCCATAGAATCATAGAATGGTTTGGGTTGGAAGGGACCTTAAAGATCATTGAGTTCTAACCTCCTGCAAGGACACCTCCCACCAGACCAGATGGCTCAAAGCCCCATCCAGCCTGGCCTTGAACCCCTCCAGGGATGGGGCAGCCACAGCTTCTCTGGGCAGCCTGGGCCAGGCCCTCACCACCCTCATGGCAAAGAATTTCATAGAATCATAGAATGATAGAATTGTCTAGGTTGGAAGGGACCTTAAAGATCATCTAGTCCAACCATCAACGTAACCCTGCCAAAAATCACTAAACCATATTCCTAAGGACTACTATTTCTTCCTCATATCTCATCTAAATCTCCCCTCTTCCAGTCTGAAGCCGTCACCCCTCATCCCATCTTGGTTTGAGACCTGATGCCCACAGAGGCCCTGCATGTGCTTGGGCTGTTCCTGCAGAAAACACTCTGAAGGGCACTGCCATTTCGGGGTTTGCTGCACTAAGAGCTATTGGGTTAATTAATTGCCCTTAGTATAACGAGGGGGTAATATATTAGTGCAATTCCTGCTGGGTGCAAGCCCATATGAACCCATCGCAACATCTCCCACTTTGGAGCACCCACCAGTGCCTTCACGCCGGTGTTTGCCCAGCACCTCGTGCCCACTCAGGGACAGGGATTTTGTAGAATCATAGAATCATAGAATTTTCCCCTTCACCAAGTGATTCTGAACATTCCCTCATCTGCAACAAGCCTGAGTTCTTCTCACAGGAAAACGCTCCGTCATGCACTACCCATCTTTTATATTTTGATTTATTTATTTATTTTTCCCTAAGAAGAGACATCGACAAAACTGCTCTGTGAGGGTTTTGCAGCATCAGGAGACTCTTTGCTGCTCTGCAGATACCACGCAGACCTGGACGGAGTTAGAAGCTGCAGAATGAAAGAAAAAAAAAAAAAAGATAACATTTGCTTAGTGTCTCCTGCAGTGAAATATATAGTTATATATAAATCTTGAAGCATGGTCGCTCATTCACTTTCAGGAATCAGCTATGGAAATGGTTTAATAGCTTACGTCAAGTAAAATCCATTAGCTCTAATCAGCCGAATTGGTTTGCTGGCTGCAAACCTCGCTCGGAGAGGATGGGAGTTAAATAAATAAAAATGCCTCTGTGTTTAAATTACAGCTGCCGTGGCAGAAAGCAGGAATAGCTTTCTCCATCTCCAGCCTCTTCTGGGAAAAGGCCACAGCTGAGCAGGATGCCACATGGTGGGTCGTTGGCCTAAGGGGTGGCCAAGGACATGGGTGTCGCTCAGCATTGGACTGTGCTCATCTGGGGCTTGATCCTGCCCAAAAGTTTGTATGGCCCCATGGTGGGCGCCCAGTGTTTTGCAGCCTGATGTTTTGCAGCACCCTAAATCAGAACTGACTTTGGGTAGACCCCAAGTGGTGGTTCCTAGTCCCATCCATGCTGGCATGCCTTGGCCCAGGGGCAGTGAATAGCTCTGAGCACCCTCCATGCAATGGTAACAGGGATATTTCGGGAGCTGATTAATAGGGAACCTGGTGAGTCTTCTCCTGCCATCCTCAAATGAAGCCAGGATGTCTTTCAGTTGAGCTGAACTTACTGGAGACCATCCTGGGGCAGGTCTGATAGTCTCTCCTGCATTTCATGATGTCATGAAGAGCATGCTCACCAGCTGGATGATATGAGTGGGTGCTGCTGCTGTAAGAGCTCACCCAGATTCATGGATTTTTCTGCTGGACCTGATGATGAAGAAGTATCAGCTTATTTTCTCAGATCACCTGCTGACATCTCATCACATACTGTCTGTACATGTTCTCCCTCCCATCCTGCGCACATGTATCCACCAATTATTATAGGGAATAATGTTATGGCATTGTAGGAACAGTGTGGCAAAGCTCAGAGCAAGACATTATAGGAGGGGAAGGTGGTTTTATTTTAAAAAGAAAAGCCCTGCATGTGGTAGCCATCTCAAAAGCAATTACCTGGCTCCTGGCTAATCACTGACCTCCCCATAAGGATGGTGGCTCATCCCATTGTTCCCAGGAGATCAACCACAAGAGCTGTAATGAAGTGATAATGAAAGAAAATCATAACAAGGTTGGGCTGGTATAAGTCCCGTATCTCTTTAGAAGCCTTTCTCCTCCATTATAGTGGGACCCTGGACATCAGCTTCATGGACTAAAGGTAGGTGACACTCCAGCTCCAAAGCTAGACCTGGACCACACCTGGAGACCCCCCGGTGAAGTGTGTTCAGCTTCACACTGCCCCAGTTAGATGTGGGAAAGCTCTATTTACCTGTATTTATCTTCAATGGCAATGCTGCCTCTGTGTCCCTACCATGGCAGGGCTGTCCCAGGAACCCACACAGGTGCCATCTCTGCACCAGCAATGCTTGTCTGAACTGCTCCTGTCCCCAAAATGTATCATCAGGGGCAAGGGAATATGGCAACACTGTGGGCGGCAACTTACGGGGTATTTTTTAGTGTCTTCTCACATGTTAAATCATTTTATAACCACACACAACTGCTGGGAACAAGGAACTGCCTGGGGTATTCTTGTTTTCCTTGTCAACTCTGTTTATGATTCATATAAGTTGGGAGGGTGCTTCAAGGCTGAATGGGACTGAAGCCAAAGAAAATCCATATCGGGGCGCTGCATAAAGGGAATTATTCAAGTGCATGAAAAGAAGAATTTGACTGATAATTCAAATACTTAAAAAGACATGAAATTCTGTAACGAAAACCACTGGCGTAACACAGCCAGATTTCAGAAGAATTGCTTTTGCAACAGGTATAAGAGGGAGTAAAATCGGAGTTTTGAAAGAATTTGCATTAGAAAAATAGTAGCAGGCAGAAGTGGGCTTCTCTCGCAGCCATGCTCTTACCCTGAGCTGGGGATGGACAAAGATTGAGCTTGAGGCAATGATATCACATAGGTTTGGCATGGTGGGAAGATCCCCAGCAAGGAGGACCTCACAGGACAGATACATTTCCTGGTAGACAGGAAAATGACAATGAGCAAGCAGTGTGCTCTTTTGGCCAGGAAGGCCAATGGAATCCTGGGCTGCATAGGGAAGAGTGTGACCAGTAGGTTGAAGGAGGTCATTCTCCCTTTCTGCTCTGCACTGGTGAGGCCACAACTGGAATACTGCATCCAGTTCTGGGCTCCCCAGTTCAAGAGGGACAAGGAACTAC
>JAOQGH010000001.1:199628975-199640341 GCA_025769975.1 Gallinago jamesoni
AGGCCAGGCTGGATGGGGCTTTGAGCAACCTGGTGTAGTGGGAGGTGTCCCTGCCCATGGCAGGGAGGTTGGAACTCGATGATCTTTAAGGTCTCGCCACGTGGTGAGTCATGTTGGCATAAAGCTGGTGACACCTCCTGGCAGCCTCCCTCTCCTCCCCGCTCGGGGAGGGTGGCTGCAGGCAGCTGCCACCACCACTGTACATTGCACAATCCCCTACACTGTAAGACTGGGTAAATATCGACGGGAGACTTTGCACTTTGCATTTGCCACTTGAGGAGCTTCCTTCTCCTTTCCGGACGTGCGCAGAGCCCAAGATGAAGGTTGAGTTTGCTCCGCTCTCCATTCCACTGCAAAGAAGACTTCAGACAGCATCAGTGGTTCAATGGGTCTTCAGCTTCCTAGCTCTAGGTAAGAGACATCTCCTTTTCCTCCTCTGAGAACGCAGAACAGCTTTTGCCCCAACCCCTCTTCTGCCCAGCCACAAGGCAGGTCTGGCACTGATGATCTGGGACTGAAGGAAAGCGGCCTTAAAGGCGTCTTGTGGAAGCCTGCAGTGAATCCTGGGCCATGTGAGGACAAGTGATTCGTAGCAGACGTCGCACTGGCACGTCTCTCTTCGTCTCACTGTATGAAGAGCAGTGTGGGAGGCTCGTTCTCACTAAGGCATTTTTTTCCCCTTTTTTTTTTTCTTCTTTTTTTGGTTTCTTCTCGCCACCCGATCTCAGCATGGGGATAGCAGGGAAGTGCATGTCTGCATATCCATGCTTGGCAACATCTACAGGTCTTAACGCTACACCCAGGTGGTGTTTCAGCTTCTCCTGCTCTTTGGGTTTAGCATTTTCCTGGTCTGAGGTGCTGCCCTGCTCAGCATTAGTTCTGAGAAATGGCGTTCCCATGCCCGAGGGGTGGTAGGATGGGAAGAGCATGGGCTACTCCGCTTTGCAACCCTAGGAACAGACACTTCACTTCATACAGTTGCTCCTGCACACCCCAAAAGGGCATTTTTTTCCAGGAAAACACAAGCAGGTTGGGGAAGGGACGCATCAGCAAACTGGGACCCAGACAGATTCACTGTGGAGGGCATCAGGTGCTGATGGAAATGAGAGTCAATGAGTTTTGGATAGGATGCACTGGGAAATAAGGAGATGGGAGATGCAAAGACAGGTTATCAGAGAGTGCAAACTGTCCGGGGTGATTTACAGCCCACCAGGAGCCAAGTTGGAATGTGACATCCCAGAGTTTCCCATTGTCATGCCAGTTCTTAAATCTCCAGATGGGAACTGCGTAAAGCTTCTGCTTTATTGTGGCAGGACAATTGTTGACTTGTCCCAGTGCACAGAGGCAGCAGAACTCCGTGTATATATAGAATCATAGAATGGTTAGCGTTGGAAAAGACATTAAAGATCATCTAGTTCCAACCCCCCTGCCATGGGCAGGGACACTTCCCACTATATATATATGTATTTATACATATATATACATACTTACATATATATATATATGGGTTCTGGCACACAAACATCTCCAGAACCTACAAGGAAAGCATAGGCTATGCTTCAGAGACCCATTAAGTTTCTGAGATGCCTCTGTCCAAACCCTGCTACAGACCTGGGGCTGAATGGCCACCTCTGCAGCAGTATCTGATGGTCTGGAACACTGGGCCATACTGGTCTAGATGGTGTAGTTGTCTGCATGCTTTTTGGCATAGGTTTGGTCCATGCCAATTAACACTCTGCCAAACAGCACACTGGCACAATTTGGGCACCGGCAGAGGCCAGGAACCATTTCTGGTAGCCAGGATGGGTGAGGCTGCTCTTTATAGGAAGTGAAGAGAATCAGTAACATGGACATGACTGAGTAATGCCATTCACCCACTGGGTCAGCAAATGGACTCAGCAGAGTTGTTTTGGAGAGGTGTGACCAGTGTTACCCATTGGGTCGCTCTGGGACAAGCTGGAGGACAACCCTCTCAAGATGGAAGGGGAGTCCCGGTGTGGTATTGGTGGCATGGCCATGTGAGCTGCCACAGAGCACGATTACGGCACGGGAAAGTGCAGGGCACTTGGTGCCATCCCATGCTTGTGTTATAAACCTTGGGTTCTTCTAGTGCAGAAGAGATCCCAACTGTGATCAACCTTCCCCTGTGCACTGGAGACCACCTTGCAGGAGGAGACATGGATTTACAGTGCAAGGGAGGGGACATGTGGGAAAAGCCACGCAGCCTTGGACCCGACTGGCTGGACTGGGACATTTTAGGGTGCTCTGTAGCTGCCTCTCTGTCCCTGTACCTGGATGTCCTTCCATAGTGGATGGATGGGATGGGAGACAGAAGAGATGTGGCTGCAATATCAACAAGGGATAAAACACCACATCCCCAACCCAGCATGGTTGCAGCGGGGGCTTGTGGAACTTTAATGGTATTTCCCAGTAAAACACCTTGCACTGTAGATTTGTCCCTTCTTGGTATTGAGTTCAGGCTGGCACTTGACTTTTCAGTGATGGCAATGACTGCTGGAGCCCGGAGGAAGCCAGGAAATGGGAAGGAGGGAGGAATTCTCTGCAGTTGGAGGGTGTGGTGGAGCTATTCAAAATGTAGGCTCTGCCTCATGCAGGGAATCAGAATCACATAATGATTTGGGTTGGAAGGGACCTTAAAGATCACCCAGTTCCAACCCCCTGCCATGGGCAGGGACACCTCCCACTAGAGCAGGTTACTCAAAGACCCATCCAACCTGGTCTTGAAAACCTCCAGGGATGGGACATCCACAGCTTCTCTGGACAACCTGGGTCAGGCTCTCACCACCCTTATGGGAAAGAATTTCTTCCTAATATCCAATCTAAATCCACCCTCTTGCAATTTGAAGCTATTACCTCTCGTCCTGTCACTACATGGAAATACATCTTGCTCAGAATGAGGGTGAGAGCCAAACCCACAGCTTCTCCATAGCTGGCCTTCTAGAGATTACTGTCTTTCCCTGGAAGTGTTTAACTTTGATTTTGGGCCTTTCTCTTTTTTTTTTTTTTTTTTTGATAAATCTGAAAGCAGTTCAGAAACACTATAAGAAGGCATTAGGAAGGTGATAACCAACCCCTGTGGAACAATTCCAGCTGGTTTGATTCATTTTACAGATCTTTCTTTCCACCCGCAGCTTCCCACCCCGAAAGCTCCCAGTTTTAACAGCTGCGACAGCTTGATGCTAAGGGATACCCTTCGTTTCATCCCAGGATCTGCCAGACGCCCCACGCCAAACTCAGTTACAACCCTCAGGCAGAGAGATCAACCCCTTCCGTGGGGAGGATTTCTCTCTCCGGGACAGGGTCTTCCTTCTGCTGCCAGGAAAAGGCTCTGGAAAACACACGGTCGGGCATTTTGCAACAACCCTTTGGCTGCAGATCCTAACAGCCACTGCTGTTGCTATGGTTGTGGGAATGCATGCCCCCAAGAAGCCAAGCATGGGGTGAGGGGCTCATTCATTCCCCGTGGGGTTAGGGGGGAAAATGCTGGATGAGCGTGGCAGCTCTGGCCCAGCATCTCTGACAACAGACAGGGCATTGTCCCCCTTTCCTGAGGCTGCTCCTGGCAAAAGGCAGGGAGACAAAAAGGTGCCGTTTGCTTCCCCCAGCTGCTGGAAGGAGAGCGCGTGGTCATCCCAGGATGGGATGGAGGGCACGGAGTGGGGACCCCATTGCCTCCTCCACATGCAGGATCCCAGTACTGATGGGTGTCCCCCTCTAATCGTCCTCATCTGCAGGGCATCGAAATCACAGAAACACAGAATCACCTAGGTTGGAAGGGACCTTTTAAGATCATCTAGTCCAACCAGTGAAAAAAAAAAAAAAACCACAACCAAAAAAAAACCCCACACACCACAAGCGAACAAAAAACAAAAGAAACCCCATACCACACCCAAAACAACACCAACCCAACACCACTAATTCATATCCCCGAGACCATGTCAACTCATCTCTTGAATACCTCCAGGGATGGTGCATCAGCCATCTATCTGGGCAGCCCATTCCAATGCCTGATAACCCTTTCAATAAAGAAATATTTCCTAATATCTAACCTGAACCTCCCCTGGTGCAACTTTAAGCCATTACCCCTTGTCCTACCATCTGTGACCTGGGAGAAGAGACCACCCCCCCGCTGGCTACACTGTCCTTTCAGGGAGTTGGAGAGAGCCAGAAGGTCTCCCCTCAGCCTCCTTTTCTCCAGGCTCAACAGCCCCAGCTCCCTCAGCCTCTCCTCACAAGACTTGTGCTCCAGACCCCTCACCAGCTTCGTTGTCCTTCTCTGGACCTGCTCCAGCCCCTCAATGTCTTTTTTGTGGTAGGGGGGTCCAAAACTGGAAATCAGCTGTCTGGAGCCCAGACCTGCTGCATTGCTTCCCTCTGCCTCTCATTCCCTGTCTCCATGGGCTTGGTCCCCATCCAGGCAGACACACCATGCAGAAGCGTTAGTGTAGGGCTGAACCTGCACAAAGAGAACCCAGTCCAGGGTGAGGAGACTTCTGCAGGTCTCAGACCCAGCGCACGGCACCCAGCCTTTGAACCCTTCCAGCCACCCAGGTTGGCTCAAAGGGCGCGCGGTGCCAGCGTGAGCCAGGTCCCCTTGACAGCAGAGCGTAGTCTACACCATGGGACAGCCCGACCAGGCTTGCATCTGCTGAGGAGTACAGGTGGATTGAGAGCATCCCTGAGGTGAAGGACATGGGGGTGTTGGTTCATGAGAAGCTCAACATGAGCTGGCAACATGCACTGGCAGCCCAGAAAGCCCCCCACACCCTGGACTGCATCCCCGCTGCATCCCAGCGTGGCCAGCAGGGAGAGGGGGGGGATTCTGCCCCTCTGCTCCGTTCTGGGGAGACACCCCCTCCCAGTGCTGCCTCCAGCTCTGGGGACTCAGCACAGGAGAGACGTGGACCTGTTGGAACAGGGCCAGAGGAGGCCACGGAGATGCTGGGAGGGCTGGAGCCCCTCTGCTGGGAGGACAGGCTGAGAGAGCTGGGGGGGTTCAGCCTGGAGAAGAGAAGGCTCCAGGGAGACTTTGGAGCTCCTTCCAGTCCCTAAAAGAGGCTCCCCGAAAGGTGGGGAGTGACTCTTGATCAGGGAAGGGAGCCATAGGAGGAGGGGGAGCGGTTTTACAGTGGAAGAGGGGAGATTTAGATGAGTTATTATGAAAAAAATCTTTGCTATGAGGGTGGTGACAGCATGGCCCAGATTGCCCAGAGAAGCTGTGGCTGCCCCATCCTTGTAGGGGCTCAAGGTCAGGTTGGACAGGGCTTTGAGCAACCTTGTCTGGAGGGAGATGCCCCTGCCCACAGCAGGGGGTTGGAACATGATGATCTTTAAGGTTCCTTCCACCTCTATACCATTCTATGATTCAAAGATCAGTGCAGGCTGGCACTGTCAGGGACACTAGGCTGGCACTGGGGACCTCAGCAATGTGCATCTTGAAATCCCTTCTGACAACTCCAATATGACTCTGACTGACTCTGGGGATGCTGCAATGCCAAGAAGGTCTTTCCATAGGCTGCTCTTTTTCCTGTTTCAGGCTGAATGAGCAAACGCTGGGCTAGCAGTAATATCGGTCCCAGAAGTACCTTGATGGGACATGGTCCCTGTTTGGACTTATAGATGTTGTAGTGATGTTATGGCTGAATACTAAAGGCAATTCTTCCCTTCTTTCCCTAAAGGGCAGTGAGGCAGAGCCATGTTGCCATCTCATTGCCATTTGTGTGCCTGCATTTCCCATCCTCACCAGAGAGCTTGCTCCCACGGAGACCTCAACCAAGCTGGGTGTTGGAACTAGATGGTCTTCAAGGTCCCTTCCAACCCAAACCATTCTATGATTTTAAGATGGAGAGCTTGTCTGGTTCTCCGGAGCCTGGGCAGCCAATGGGGTTCAAAGATGGGTTTCTAATGAACGGGGGACCTGACGGTTTCCCCCCATCCCCATCATGACACAGACTACCATGTCTTCCAGTGATGTTTCCAAGACCCAACAGCCCTTTCTGGGTTGCTCTGCAGGAACAGCGGGTTGTACCTAGGCTGGAGTTTGTCCCCAGGAGGGAGATATCTGCTGAGGTTCTCTGGCCAAGAGCCTAATGCCATGTTCATGATATCCTTTGAAGTGTTTGCCTGGCGGGTAGCCCAGAAAGTGACAGTTGTTTTTAGGAAAGCAGATGCTGAGGGAAATATGGCTCTCATTTGGGAAGCTCTGAAGCGGTCCCCAGTCCAGGGAGGGACAGGCAAGAAACCCTCATCATTCCTCATTTTCCTCTTGGGATTGCCCTCAAGGGAAGAAAGCAATGATTATAGGGAACAGCCTCAAAACAAGCGAATATTCCTGTTTGCCACCCATCCCATCTGCCCCGTCCTGCAGAAAAGAAGCAGAAGGGATGACAAGGTGGCTTTAGGTCATCTTTGGTGCTCTGCATGTGGGACATGACCAGCAGAGGAAGGGGACTTATGTGTTCCCCTCCAGTGTGGATTCAGGAAATACTCAGGATTCACAGGAATAGAAATAGATCTTGGCTCCTGGTATGTAGTCCTTCCCTCCAGGCCTTTTGGATGCAGGTTTTATTGGGTGGGGGTTTATTTTTCAGTGGTTTGGAGAACAAGAAGACTCTACTGTCTTTTAGGTTACCTTTGTAACCTAAAAGAGACTGGGTTGGTGCTGGTGAAGAGACCTTGGAGCCAGGCTGAAGACTATGAAGTCCTGGGCAGTGAGGGTGGTGGTGGACCCAGTCCTGGGCAGTCGGGCTGGTGGTCGACCCAGCCTGGGGACCTGATGTGGCTTTGGGGAAGCAGCAATGCAATGCTGAAGAGCAAAGCAATGCAGCTCTGAGGCAAATATCTCACCACTGGTAGTCCCGAAGGTCTCAGCGCCTAACCGGTAGGATTGCACTGCCTCTGCTGTTGCCATTGAAGAGTTTGAGGACATGACAAACATCTGCAAGAAAGTTGGAAGGGGGACAGCAGTCTCCCTTGATTGCTGACCCCAACCTTGCACACCAGGCAGCAATGCAGAGTGACCCCTTCTCACCAAAACACAGGCCATAAATAATAATGTGTCTGCCTAAGGCTGGGATTGGTTTGGATAGAATCAGAATCATAGAATGGTCGATGTTGGAAGGGACCTTTCAGATCACCAGGTCCAACCATCAACCTAACACTGATAAATCCACCACTAACCCATGTACCTCAACACCGCGTCTGCCCAGCTTTTAAATCCCTCCAGGAATGGGGACTCCACCACTGCCCTGGGCAGCCTCTTCCAATGTTTGAGAACCCTTTTGGTGAAGAAATTTCTCCTAATATCCATCCTAAACCTCCCCTGGCACAACTTGAGGCTGTTTGCTCTTGTCCCGTTGCCTGTTCCTTGGACAAGAGACCAACTCCCACCTCGCTGAACCTCCCAGCTGCCGGCTGGGGTTAAACCACGACTGACCCCCCCCTGGCTACACCCTCCTTTCAGGGAGTTGGAGAGAGCGAGAAGGTCTCCCCTCAGCCTCCTTTTCTCCAGGCTCAACACCCCCAGCTCCCTCAGCCGCTCCTCACAAGACTTGTGCTCCAGACCCCTCCCAGATACAGACAGTAGAATTTAAGTGTCCGTTTTCTAGAACTTTCCTCTTTCTTTGGCCCCATCCACAGCAATTTTTAGACTGAGGATCCATTCTAGGACACAAATATGCTTCTTTGGCACAGCAACTAAGACACTGTCAGATTTTACAAGCACCCAAAAAGTAATAATCTTGAGATTGAGTGGAGGTCACTGTGTTCAAATTCTACCCTGAAAAAAAAAAAAAAAAAGGAAGTTGAATTACAAATTCGAGTTGAGGGAGAAATTAATAATTATATAATTGCAAGATAAAGCCTCACATGCTCACATGCATGATAAGTGCGTGGATTTGGACCAGAACCACTCCTTCATTTTGCAGAATGTACTTTGAGCTTTGCACGGTGTGATAAAAAGGGAATCAGGCATTGCAAGGTTTTGCAGCAGACCTAATGACCCAGCTCCCAGGAACAGTAAAAGATTGCAACCTCTGAGTCGTTCCTCAAGCAGTGTTTGTGTCTCATGTGGACCCTGGGGATCCGTTTCATGCTGTATGCTGTTTTTGCTCAAGAGTTATAAGGACTGTGTTTATGGCACTTGGAAGGAGTGGTATCAGGTACAAGCAGTGGTTGGTTCTGAGCAGGAGGATGCAATGCAGGTTAGAACTGTTTCCCCATGCATGGTATTCCTGCCTACCCAGGTGCCTGTCGCGGTGTCTCTACTTATATGAGGACATAAGATCTCATTTCAGCTTTAAGGAGATTTAGGATCCTGATAGTTTATTGGGGTTTTTTCCCCCCATAGGAATTATCAGTACCATCATGCCAGTGTTTTAAAAAGGGGCAGGGATTCATTTTCATCACAAAACAAACCAAACATTACAAACCAGGCCTACTAGTGTATCACAGAATCATAGAATGGTTTGGGTTGGAAAGGACCTTAAAAGTCACCCAGTTCCAACTCCCTGCCATAGGCAGGGACACCTCCCACCAGACCAGGTTGCCCATCCAACCTGGCCTTGAACCCCTCCAGGGGCAGCCAGAACTTCTCTGGGCAACCTGGGCCAGTGTTTCACCACCCTCACAGCAAAGAATTTCTTCCCCACATCTCATCTCAATCTCCCCTCTTTCTGTGTCAAACCCTTCCTCCTCATCATATGGCTCCACTTCCTGACCAAGAGTCCCTCCCCTCCTTAAGTAAAAGCAAACAGGAGGTACAAGGAGGTCTTAAATAAGAGCATCGTACATCTCTTCTCTAATAGGCCTTAGCTGAGATGGGCTGGAGACGGCAGGTGCCAGGTGACTCCCAAAAAATGAAAATCCAGGCCTCAGAGGATGAAGGCATGGATGCATCGATCCCACAAGCTGAAGCTGAACAGGCATCTCCATCCTCATGTCTTTCAGCCCTGGGTGCCAGATCTGTGATGAAGACCCAGAGAAAGAAAAAATATATATAGCCCACCACACATGGCCCATGCAACCCCTGAACTGGGGAAGGCAGAGGGCTTGGATGAATGGGCTTTTTTTAGCTCAGTCTCCCCCTTTCCAGACAACACCAAGGCTTTCATAGGGACAGATGGAGAGGACACAGCTCTTCCCAGGCTCTTTTTAGGACATCTGCTTTACCAGGTGGCAGCTTGGTGGCCATCAGCGTTTCTCAGTCTCTGTGCAGACAGTGTTGGGCTTGGGTGGGATTTGATGTATCAAGCAGTGTTTGTTTGCACACAGACTATTCTTCCCTTGTTCCCCTGCCAAAACACAGGGCATGAAGGCAGAGGGCAAAGCTGAGCACTGACTGGAAGCAGCTTAGAAAAGTCTTTAATGGCTTGGGAAAGTCCCAAGTCATTAATGTCTTGAGGGAATGAAATAGAGCATTCTTATAAAATCTGTGATGACACCGAGTTGAAAGGACTGACAGTCCTCTGGAGGCCAGGATTAGAGTCGAGAGTGAACCCAAGAAGTTCCAAAATCAATAAGAAAAACCTCAATAAAGAGTAAAACCTTATCTATGGGAAAATAAAAGATTAAAAATCCAAAACACAATTAAAATTGGGAATCGATAGCTCAGGACAAAGCTATAGTGGACTGTACAGAGCATAGTGCCCTCCTTTGCTCCTTTTGCAAAATATTAGGCGTCATCAGAGGGTATTAACAGGAGTTTTAGGGTAAAACACAGGCATTACCATTGCAGAGGTCATATTGACTCCAAAGAAAAGCCAGATCACAAAAGGATAGAGATCTGATCCACAAGGACCTTCTGGATGCAGTGGGATCCATCAGTCCTGCAAGAAGAGTGGGACACGGTGGCCTTTGGAGAAATAGGTGGTTGCTGCAAGGATGGTGCTTGGTTGCTCTCCAGAATCCTGAGGCAGATAGGAAATAAACTGCCTCTTTCCATGAAAGGTGTCTTTGCACTAATAAAATAATTCAGCAACAAGCCCAGTGAAGGCTTGGGCTCCATCCCAGGGCCAAAACGACCGAGACCCTTCAAGTGAATCAATCCTCTCTCAACACCCACCTAACCCATCTGCCAACTCACTGTCTGGCTTTTCTCTCAGCACAGTGCTGCACGGTTGCCTTCATCGCCCTCTTCTTCACCCGTTTTTGGCTGGTCAGTGCCCTCTACGCTGCATGGTGGCTCATAGACAGGGAAAAACCCAGCAAAGGCGGGAGGAAGATCAACGTCCTCCGGAATAGCACCATCTGGAGGTACATGAGGGACTATTTCCCTGTCACGGTAAGTGCCACACATCCCATTGGTTCTTAAGAGACTCAGGGGCCTCCTCGGTGTTTGGAGGCAATCTGGGGCCAGTAGTCGAGGCACGGGGTGCTTGGAGGTCAGTGTTGAAGGCTTGAGGCATGACTGCCTTCCCAGCTCTCAGATTACTGCAAAACCCAGGAAAAAAATGTTGACCACCACTTTCACAACCTCATCCTTTAATTATCTGCCTTTTACCCACCCATTTAACCTCACTGCTTTCTAGAAGTTAAGGAAACCTCCCCATGACTGTTTCCTTTGCATATATTGTGATACTCCGGCTCTTCAGGTTGCTCAGCATTTACCCAGTGGACACAGGGCCAAGTTTTGGCCAAATCCAAGAGGTCCCGGCACCCTGCAAGATCAGTATCCCCTTCTGCTGGGGAAGAGGCTGGATGGATGAAGCTGAGAGTGCACTGGGCAATCTCACAGAGTTGCTGTTCCCCTGAGAGGCACTTCTGTGACATTTCCAGATTTACTTTAATACATGTGGCAGGGCTTTGACCTTAATCTTTATCTGGCATCCCCTTGGCAGGGCTGGAATGCATGGACTGGCACAAAGTCCTGCCTCAGAGCCATCACAAATCGGTACAAATCTGAGCAATGCAGCAGAAGAGTTCATGGGCCATGCAAAGGAGTGAGCTTCTGGGGTAGCCCAAGCTATGGGAATTTGTAAGATAATTCCTTTAATGAAACATCAGCTGTTGAGGAAATTGAGATGGGATGCACACAGATGGTTAGAGATAGCCTGGAGCCAGGAGTTGGGTGCTGCAGTCCAGATAAAATTAAGTCGGGAATCCAAACAGCCAAAGGACTCATCAGACCAAAGGAAAAACAAGAGCCCGGGTTGAGAGTCCATCTTGTGTAGAGTAGGGCCTGAGATAAGGATTAGAGGAAGCTGGAGCAAAGAGAGGACCAGAGATGATGTGCCCAAGGTCACTCATCAACCAGAAGAACCAGCTCTTTCAAGAGAGCTGGGACTCTTTAGCCTGGAGAAGAGAAGGCTGAGGGGAGACCTTATCAATACTTATAAGTATCTAAAGGG
>JAOQGH010000001.1:199649374-199674794 GCA_025769975.1 Gallinago jamesoni
GAGCCAGCAGTGTGCCCAGGTGGCCAAGAAGGCCACCAGCATCCTGGCCTGTATCAGGAACAGTGTGGTGAGTAGGATCAGAGAGGTGATCATCCTCCTGTACTCGGCACTGGTGAGACCTCACCTCGAATACTGTGTCCAGTTTTGGGTTCCTCACCACAAAAAAGACATTGAGGGGCTGGAGCAGGTCCAGAGAAGGGCAATGAAGCTGTTGAGGGGTCTGGAGAGTAAGTCTTATGAGGAGAGGCTGAGAGAGCTGGCGTTGTTCAGTCTGGGGAAGAGGAGGCTGAGGGGAGACCTTATCATGCTCTGTAACTACCTGAAGGGGGGGTGTAGAGAGGACTCTCTCCAGCAGTTCCCTGTCCTTCTTGAACTGGGGGATCCAGAACTGGACCCAGTGCTTCAGATGGGGCCTCACCAGGGCAGAGCAGAGGGAGAGGATGACCTCCCACGACCTGCTGGCCACTCTCTTTTAAATGCAGTCCAGGAGACCATCAGTCTCTTCTCTGATAGATGCCTATGAGCTGGGTCTCTCCCCACCTTGTACAAAAGCATCCTCCAATCACCTGATAAGTACTTCAGGACACGACAAACCTTTTGTCCATGCTGTGTTGTTGAGGGACACGTCCCTGAACCAGACAGCAGCTTTTCATGGATTATTATTGGAGCAGTTCTGCACTCCATTTGCTGTTGTGGAGTGGAGGTTGGGGGAAATAATCATCCTTTTATTAGTTTTTAGCTTTTTTACCCCCATATTAGAAAAACGTATTGGAGGATGTTTTAAACAAAGTAGTTTCTCAACAGCATCTAGGCCAGCTCAAGGCAACATGTGCCATTGGAAATGACATGTTGGGCCAATGGATAGGAGGAGATGGAAATACAGGCAATGAAATACATCTCAGTGAAAAATGGTTGAGTTGTTTCAGTTGACCTTTGTCAACAGAAGACATGGTGGGTGCTAGGGACCCCCTCCAGGAATCCCCTATCTGCTCTCCAAAGCCAATGCTCCATCTCCCCAAAGGGCCACTGACTCATGGCCCCTTTTTGGCTCCATCCCTGCATCTAGCTGGTGAAGACGGCGGAGCTGGACCCTAGGCAGAACTACCTGATGGGATTTCATCCCCACGGGGTCCTGGCAGCAGGAGCCTTTATCAACTTCTGCACAGAGGCATCTGGCTTTTCCACGCTCTTCCCAGGCATCACCCCACACCTGATGATGCTCTCCCTGTGGTTTCGCATCCCCTTCTTCAGGGACTACATCATGAGCGGAGGTAAGCAGGGTGGGATAGATGGACACAGCTACTGGAGGTGGCACCCAACCCCCCTCTGATGTTAAAAAATGCCCTCCTAGATGTTATCTCTGTTGTTCAACTTGTTAGAGCACCTCCGAGCTCAGGGAATTTCTGTGCCAGGTGCTGCGTGACAGGGAAATGCAGAGCAAACCATGAGCAGAAATGCAGAGACCAGCAGGGCAAGGTGGTTCTGTATTTCTTTCTTTCCATGAAAACAACATTCAGGCTCAAAATTGTGGTTGCCACTGAAAAGAAAATGAAAAAAACTGTTTTTTCAGAAGCTGCTGCATCCAGGGAGAGAGGATGCCAACAGCAGCTCACACTGTTGCAAAACCCCGTGGCAGAAGAGGAAGAAGAAATGAAAAGGAATAGGTAGAAATTAAATGGAGAGAGGGGAGAGGGAGTCTGGAGACATTTTTGGAGACCGGCAGGAGATGACCTCCATCTTTCACTGGGGAGCTCGGGAAACAGCCACGTCTCCATCCGAATGGGCTCATGGCGTGGGCAGGATTCAATAGACTAAACACAGGCATCCAGCTCCGTCTGAGATACCCCAGGACGTTCGTCACCCTGTTTTCCACATAAACGCTGGCTCCTGCTGCTGAAAAAATATTTACACGGAGAGCGAGGAATCATAACAGTGAGATATGAGAGAGTTATGACCCGGGCAAAAGAAGGTTTAATCACTGCAATGTGGGAGTTTGGTGCATAGCTCATTTTCAGGTTGTTTGAATCCATTTGATGAAGAGGTTTTAATTTGTAAATTATTTCAGCTTTGTCATTTCTGAATTCAAGATTTCTAACTTCTGCAACTAAACACATCAAGGGACCAAATTCTGCATTAAATTCCGCTTTAAATTAGCAGCATCCACTGAAATTCATGTGTGTTTTGACCTAAAGGAAATGTTTCACTGACTTTGGAATGATTCAGGATTGGACACGGTTTCATTTGACAACAAGCCGAAACAGATTTTTCCCTGGGGCTTGAGGGTAGTTAGTTCTCAGTTTACTTGTTTTCCTGGTTTTCTTTATCTTTTTCACTTCTGGGCCAGACAGCAAAGGGATAAGTGAATAGTTACACAGCAGAGTTTTGCACAAATCCAGCTTCTTACAGGGGAGCTGGGCTGACATTACCAAAGTGTAGGAAAATTCTGAAAATAAAGTGTCTAGCACCCCTCCAGAGCTGGATAATGGGGGGAAAAAAGGTACAGAGCAAACCACAGACGTGTGGGTTTTGCAGATGCTCAGTGTTTCTTCCTCTCTGCCCTCCAGGCCTTGTCTCTTCAGACAAGGAGAGTGCATCCTACGTGCTGCAGAAGCCAGAAGGTGGGAACATGTTGGTCATCATTGTTGGTGGGGCGCAGGAGGCGCTGGATGCCCGGCCAGGATCCTACACCTTGCTGCTGAAGAACAGAAAGGGATTTGTCCGCCTGGCCATTGAGCATGGGTGATGCAGGGGATGGGGTCAAGAGGTCTAGAGGAGGGTGGTCTACAGGGGACATGGGGAGGGACTCTTCATGAGAGAGTGTAGCAATAGGATTAGGAGTAACAGTTTTAAACTGAAAGTGGGGAGATTGAGATGAGAAGTGGGGAAGAAATTCTTTCCTGTGAGGTTGGTGAGACCCTGGCCCAGGTTGCCCAGAGAAGCTGTGGCTGCCCCATCCCTGGACGGGTTCAAGGCCAGGCTGGATGGGGCTTGGAACAACCTGGTGTGGTGGGAGGTGTCCCCATGGCAGGGGATTGGAACTGGATGATCTTTAAAGTTCCTTCCAACTCTAACCATTCTATGATTCTGTGGTGCTTAGGGAGGGACGCTCCAGTTTGTGACTGGTTAATGGTGTGTTCCTGCTACTTTTGGAGAGGGGAGAGAAGGTGTTTTGGGGTGGGCTTTGCTAATCACATACCCTGCATTGGGTTCATCTCCCCACAGCACCCCACTGGTCCCCATCTTTTCCTTTGGGGAGAATGACGTCTTCAATCAGGTGAGGAACCCCAAGGGCTCCTGGCTGCGGCAGCTCCAGCACCGGCTCCAGAAGATCATGGGCATCTCCCTCCCCCTCTTCCATGCACGAGGTGTCTTTCAGTACAGCTTTGGGCTGATACCCTACCGCCGGCCCATCTTCACCGTGGGTAAGTCCTTCCTTGGCACATGGGCATGATTCTGGCCATGCTCAGCCTGGCCAAAATGGGATCGGGGACAGTCCCTGGGCTGCATCATCCTCCTGCCAGGCTGTAGCATCATTCCAGAGAGCACGAGTTGTGGTGGGCTAGAAACATGCTGACAAAGGGCAAAGGAACACCCCCAATGGCTCCCATGTCACATTGGTTGGGGACTCTGGCCTGGTCCTATGAAAGAGCCCAGGTCATCTGGGCTGTGTTGGGCAAGCTCCAGAGCAAACATGGCCGTGCCATCACCCCTGTGGGCTGCAGCCAACCCCAGAGCAACCTGCAATAGCGTTGGGGCCATCTTCTTTCAACCCCATTTTACAAACACAAGTAGGACAACACCTGAGCAATTTGCAGATTTGCTTAGTGTCCTTTGCAGACACAGCTGCAAACCTCAACCTTTTTGCACGTGAACAAAGCAAGGGGTTTTGACCAGAGACCATGTCCACAGGAGTCCAAACTTCAAAAAAGTCTTTGGTTTTGAAGAATTTTTGCCTGGTTTCAACAGCTCCATGCTTGGCCCACCAGTGCAGCTGATGATCTGTGAATTAGTCTAATTAATAAGGCTGTTTGGAAAGGTCAGAGCTCGCCCCATTGATTAGGTTTGACAGCCAGCAATTACTTCTAATTGTTTTACAACCTGTTTGGATTGTCTCAATGGGTTTATGAGCTGTGTGGTATCACAAGGGCTCTTCATTAGTACGATGAGGAGCAGTGTTACATGATGATGAAACCCGCCGCCACCTGACAAACACAATTTGAGTAAGACACCAGAGCAAGAAAGGTATTTCATGGACTTTCCCATCCCCTGCAGGCACCCAGTCCTGCTGCTGGTGGCTCTGGGAGATGAGAAGAGGCTCCTTTTAGTACTGGGAATAAAATGAATTGGATTTGCCCTTGAAAAAAATCATGATTTTCTAAAGATACATGGGTACTTTGTGCCTAATAGAAATAAAATGTTTCACAGACTTTAATCTGATCAAAGTGGAAGGACCCTTGGGATATTCAGACAGTCTTGGGCTCCCCTATGCCTCAGTTTCCCCATTGGCAATGCAGATTCCCAAGGAACAGCTTAGGGAGCCCAACCCAAATATTAGGATGATGTTGTCTTTTTCCACATCACATCCAAGATGAGGGGAGCAGCTGTAGGGACTGCACTGAGATGCAGTATTTTTCGCTTCAAAGACCTAAGCAGAGGGCCTTTGGCATTAACCAACTTTGCAGATGGGGAAACTGAGGCAAGGGGAGATGTGACCTTGGAGACCAACAGTAGAGCCGGGATCTGAACCTCCATCTCCCTATCTTCTTGACTTTCCTACATCCCAAGCCCCCAAACATGACTGTTCTTATCAATCCATCCACCGTACCCTTGGAGAGGTGGACCTCAGCTCTTTACCAAGATGTGCAAAGTGTCCAAAGGACCTGACATGGGATCCTCCTAACACCTGTGCTTGTTTTCCAGTTGGGAAGCCAATTCCAGTGAAAAAGAAGCACAGACCTTCCGAAGAAGAGGTTGATCAAGTACATCAGAAATACCTAAGTGAATTGTGCAAGCTATTTGAGGAGCACAAAGCTAAATATAACATCCCAGAAGACAAACACTTGGAATTTATATAGAGCTCCTCACACAAGGTGAAACCATGGAGCTCAAGCTTCATGTTTTCCCCTGTCTCTGGAAGTATTTCACGACCTCATCTTAGTCACAGTGAACATATGGGCTGTACGGTGTAAGGAGAAGGACTTGATTTTTGCAGTATTTGCATGGGTGTAGGGCCAGAGTTTTCATTTTTTCTCCCTGTGAGAGACATAAAAAATATAAAGAAGAAGAAAACCGAAAATGCTCTCTGTGTTTCAGCACAATGGAAACTTCACAGTGGAAAACTCACACCTCCAGTCTGGCTTGAAGGCCAGTTTTTCAGGATAGTTCCAGCTAGGGATGAGTTATTGAAAGTTCCCTTTGCATTATTTTCATTCAGAAATGAGATGAGGAGCCATCTGAATGCATATAGAGGTTGGGTTTTTTTTAATAAAATTTTCCTAGATCAACCAATGATCACTGTTTGCTAGGTGCTCTTTGTGTCTTTAATTGCCCTGGGCTCTTTTTTCCTCACCTGAAGCATGGTTTATCAGGCTCCCATGGTTTTCCATATACCCAGCACGGTGCTGGGCACCCTCAGTAGCAATATGATGCCATATCCCACTGGGGCAAAAGAAATAAAACTCTCATAAAGGGCAAGGGCTCATGCAGAGGGGTCATCCTACCTGGGGTGCTCTGGGAGTCCTGCTTATAATTTTTTTAATTTAACCCCAGACACCCCAGCTTGAGAATGCCTTGGACTAGCCACCAGCTAGGTGGGGGAAGGAAGAAGTGATCTGGGACAGGAAATGTGGCCCATAAAGCCACGCTTGGCAGGTGATCAAGGCTTTAAATAGCGGCTGCTTCTTGATATCCAGAACTTGGTTAAACTCTGCACTTAATGGGATTTCACAACATGGGAGTTTTCAGTGGCAGGAAGCCATCTGCTCACATCGGTTTTACATCACCCCTGTAGAGCCCTTATACCATCATCTTCTCCTCTCTTTCTCCCTTCATTTCTCTTTCTCTTCCCCACATCCCATTCCCCACCTGCAAGGAACCAACAAAAATCCTGCAGAGCATACGCACTTCGTTGTATCCATGATTTTTTGTTACTGCAGCTGCAAGAATTGCATTTAACAAGGAAAACACACAGAACTGTTTCTAAACTGACAATACCAGGGCCATTGTTGTGTTCTGTTTTCTTTTCCTCTTTCCTCCTGCCCTGATAAAATTTCTCCACCTATTTCTTAATCTAAATGAATGACCTGCTGCAAATCCCTCCTATTCCCAGAAAACAAGCAGCAATGGGGAAGAATTTGACAGAGCCCTTATCAACATTTCTAAACACTCCTGTAATCCCATGCTTAATCCAGTCAAATAAAGCAGGTCACCTGCTATGATTTCTTGCTTGCTTTCTATTAATAGACTTTTTCTTTTGTCCTTAATTAAGGACAGAAGTGCCGAAGCAGGAGGAAGATTTATGCACCACAAAACTAAAAATAATACTATCCCACCTTTTTCTTTTGGTGTTTGTCACCATCCAAGCTTTGCCCTAACCCCAGTTGGGTTTTTTTCTGCCATTTCCTCTGCCTTCCCTACTATCAGCGGAACTCAGGAACACCACCATGACCTTCTGCAGACAACCTGATGGGGAACGGTGCTGGAGGTGGGGGGTGAGGATGTTCCCAAGAGGTGTTGTGGGGATGGGAGTGGTATCCAGGGAACAAGGGGTTGAAACCTTGATGTAATGGGTAAAGGAGCAAAGGTGCTGCTGTTGGGGTGGAAATCAACTGTGAGAAAGGGAGAGGATTTGGGGAGACGTCAGATGGGTGGTTGGGTGTGGTGATTTTGTGGGGATGTAGGAAATGGGGAGGGAGCAGGATGCAAGGTCCAGTCCATGTCATGGCCAAGGATGACAAGCATTGGTACAGACAGGAGGGGCTGGGTCTGTAGGAATGACATGACTCTGCTCCAGTCTGGGGGAGAACCCATGTTAGAAAGTGTGCTCCCTAATTGTCCATGGAGGCCTCAGTCTTGCCCTTTGGGGACCTGGCATGGTGATCCCTCAGATGCCAGAGACACTCCTACCTGGGCTGTGGGATGGTCCATCAACTCCCTGAGTTGGTGGTACCATGCTGAAAGAGAGAAAAGGCAGAAAATGAAATGGGTGGTCAGGCAAAAATCCCAGTGAGGAATGGGGAGGAGGATGCTGGAACTGAGGACTGATGGGGTGGTCAGGGTCGTGCAAGACCCAAAGGCAAAGGAAGACCTCAGCGCTGGAGAAGAGGGGTCAGCAGAGGGTGTTGGCCATATATATAATTGGCTTCCTTTGAGGTCAGTTTTATCTCACAGACTGGAATGTGTCCTCGATCCCTCAGGGACCTATATAACCCAGGAGAGGTCAGTGCCCGGGTTTGTGTTAAATATAACATTAAGAATAATAATTCATAGGCCTCCTTGCGGCCGGGGTTACTCAGGGGGCTCAGTGTGATGCAAGGTCTTATCTCCTTGACAGGCCAGAGCTCTCACAGAGCAAGACTCTGTAAGAAGAGAAGCTTTTGTGGTATTTCAGCCTTATGCAGAGCTGTCTGGAGGATTAAAACTTCTCCTCGGACACAACACAAGGCAGGAAAAACCTTAAGAAAAGAGGAGTGCCCGGATCAGCCAGTCAAACCAGAATAACAGGGCTTGGACTCTGCAGTTGGGGATTGGCTCAGTAGGAGGCAAAAACGGTATGACCAGGGGGCATCCAAAGTGTTACCTCCAAATAAGGACCATTTATAGTTAAAACAATGCAGCATGTTTCCTTCCAGAATGTCCACCCCCTATTTCCGCGACTAACTTTGACTTAAGAAACAAGCCCAGGAAGAAGGGATAAATTCATCGCTTCTCTTGCAGAGATTTCAAATTTCCAGCCTTTTTAGGACTTCTATGGAATTTCCAAACTGGAAAATAGAGGGGAAAAATACAAGTGCAGTGATTGGGTATTCCTCTCCTGCCTCTCTCTTCCTCTGGCCTCTTCCCGGATGATCTCTCCAGTATTTCTGTTGTGAGAGGCTCTAATCTGGATTTGCCTTACTTAGTGGGTTCAGATCATGAGGCTCAGAAGAAAACCTCCCATGACTGATGAATACAAAATACGGACTAATTCCCCAAGAGGAGGAAAGCCAAGCAAAATGCTTTTTTTGCTCTTCTGTGGCTCTAGTCCCACAAAAGTGTTTTACTGCCCTGGGAATAGGGTTAAAAGGTTGCTGTCTGTTGTGGCAAACGGCTAGAAAAATGTGTGGTTTTCTTCTCAGGGAAAGATTTCCTGCTTTTAATTCAATAAAGACCCAAAATGTGGTATGTTAAACATCCCTCCCTCAAGCCACAGAGCCTTTTCATTTTCAAGAGAGGAAATAATACTGCAAATCCATCTGAAACCCATCACTTTGCTTTCAAAACCATTGAAAGCACTTAAAAATCAACCAAAAACACAGGTCTCCACAGGAGTGTGGACACTTTTGGGAGGGGCAATCTTCTAGTTCTGTCTGATATGAACCTAGTGAGATGCTTCTTTGCCTCTCCCATCACTTGAGCTTACCTTTTGACACGGCTTTTCTGGGAGGACTCATCTGATGCAGGACTTTGGCAGGATATTGTGTTCAGGTTATAAAAAACCACCAGAGGAGAAATAACTTGCAATGACCAATGCACTGTATGAGGCAGAGGAGTATGTCAGAGGAGGTTTTGGATGGATAACGAAAGGGTCATCAAGCCTTGAAAGAGACTGCTCAGGGAAGTGGTGGAGTCATCATCCCTGGAGGTATTCAAAAGCCAGGCAGATGTGGTGCTGAGGGACATGGAGTAGTGGTGGGATTGTCAGTGTTGGGTTGATGGTTGGACTCGATCTTGCAGGTCCCTTCCAACCTAGCTGATTTTATGATTCTATGTTATATTGGATTTAAGGAAATACTGGGCATGGTTCATCCATTTTTCAAGCTTGTGCCTAGTCTTACTCCTGCCCATGTCCCATCTCCAGCCCACTGAGAGCTGCTAAGCCATTAACTCTGTGCTAGCAACCTGATAAGCCACCACATATCTGGGGCACAGGGGTCTCGGGTGCTTCAGACAGCATGAGACCTTCAAAATGCAGCATGAACTTATCAGGAGGGGAAACATCTGTAAAATAAGGTAGTCATGAACCAGAATTTGGATGTTGAGGTACAAAATAATGTTTGTGACCTCAATGGATGCACAGAATCATGGAATGGTTTGGGTTGGAAGGGACCTTTAAAGGCCATCTAGTCCAACCCCCCTGCCACGAGCAGGGACATCTTCAACTAGATCAGGTTGCTCAGAGCCTCATCCAACCTGGCCTGGAATGTTTCCAGGGATGGGGCATTTCCCACCTCTCTGGGCAACCTGGACCAGTGTCTCACCACCCTCAGTGTAAAACATTCCTTCCTTATATCTAGTCTGAATCTCCCTTCTTTTAGTTTAAAACCATTACCTCTTGTCCTATCACTTATTAGATCATATGAGATCAACAAAAAAGCAGCCCAAATACACTTTTAATGCACAACTCAAGATGCACTGAAAATTAGGTACAGAAAACGCAATGGAAACGATTTGAAAACACTTGGATTTATGAAATGCTTGCAGGAAATGCACATGCATAAAATCACACGTGCACAGAAAGAATATACACACCCAGGTGTTGGGGAAGGCAGTGTTCTGGGTTACTGGTGTGTTCTGGTCACCTAAAATTGAAGGGGAACAAATGCAAGCAAGCAAGCAGTGCTTTTATCTTCACCACCGTCAGCAAACTCAGAAGTGGGTTGCTCATTGCAAACAAACTGTTCATGGCCAAGGGTACGTGTGGATGGGCGAGGAATTCACCTCCACATCACGGAGTACTTTGAACTGGGAGAACAGCGTTGCATTGCCAAGAGCACGTAAACACGGCTGTAGGATTCTTCCACCGGGGAGACACCCTAAGGTCAGGATTTCCAGAAGCCTTTACCAAGTGCTTAGCTTCTCCCTTCTGAAAAGAAGAGCCGCACCCCTAGGATCTCCAAGCAAGGCTAAGCACCTCATTTTACTCACCAGCAGCTCAAAATCTTGACTTGAGAGACCCGGTGTCACCACGTGCTTGCCTGCTGGAGTCACAATGTGTCCCTCAGATGAGCTGCGTTATGGGTTTTTCCGTGCTGTATTTTATGTCAGTCCCGTGACATTGCCCACAAATCCCACGGTGTGCCTTGCTTCCAAGAACTGCCAAGCACTTTACAAGTAAATACAATCCATAATCCCCTGAGAGGTGAAGCGGGAGCTCCTTTAACCCCTCGGTTGATGCTGGGCTGCTGTCAACCTGAGATCATGGGCCTCACATGAGCAGAGAGCAAGAATGAGCATGACCCTGTGGCCCAAATCCCTGGTGCATCTAGACCCAACTGATCTGCTGCAGGAAGTCTGTAGCAAAGCTGAGACCTGAATCCCCCATCCCATGTCCCAGGGTCTTAACATGGCACTGCCCTTCCTCTTAAAGCTAAACCCCAAAGACAAGATTGGCAGTAGATATCTGACCCATTTCAACCACCAAAGTCATCCTTTTAAATGTCCTCTGCTCCATGGTCCTCCTTCCTGGCTGCATTTTTAAGGTCTCATCCTGGCAGCAGCTGGACATCCTGGCTCCCATCATTGTAAAGGATTTGCAGGAGGAAGGGGTACCCAAACTGCAGAGCCTGGCAAATAAATCAAAGAGGGAGGACAGACAGTTTTCCAGGTCCTCTGGATCTTACCCCTTTGCAGGAAGGAGCCTTAAATGAGACAGAGAGGTTTCCTCTTCCAAGCACTCAAGCAAGTGATGGTGTCTCCCAGCACCCGTCACACCGGCTCCACCAACTCCTCCAGCTATAAATCACCCATGGCCAATGCCAGGAACATGCCAGGTGTTTGTCTGTAGGTGAGAAGTGCTGAGTAACCCCTACTGATAGATAACAGGAGCTTAATGAATCAGAAGAACCCTCCCAGCATCTGTACTTACCTTTAGGATTGAAGTGCACAACACAAACTTTTACTCTGTCTTCAAATTGTCCTCCTAATAGCAAGAAGGGACCTCTGTATAAGCACAGGCCAAACATGGATTATTCTATACATGAATCCAGAAAATGTCTTGAGTTTTCTTAAGTCATTATGAGACATCCTGTGGCTCTTCAGGCCACATATTGTGGTTAAAGATGGAATGGAAATTGAGAGCGTATCTTGAAATCGGGTTTTAATTATAATTATCGGCATAATTTTTCTGAGCAGAGATGAGATTCCCTGCCAAATTATCCTATGGAGCAAAGTATCCTCGAGGCTTTTATGTAAGTCCTATAAAAAGGCATGTTCCGGGGTGTAAAGCTGGTTACAGCAGGATCAGCAAATCCCCTTCTCCCATGGGAGCAGCGCTGTCCTCTGAGAACATCTTTTCTCCTCGCGTGGGGACAGCTATTCTGGCCGAGGTGCATTTGATCGCTCCGAGGACATGCCCACAGAGGCAGAGCTGGAGGGAGGGAATCTGTAGGGTGCCTCACCCCAGCCTGGTGGGTAACAAGTGTGACCTGGGTGACTTTGGTGCTTCAGGGCTTTGTGTCGTCTCTTGGCTCATTTTTCTGTCTCATTTTTGTCACTGATGTTGGGTTTGCTCCTGGCTTAGATTCCCGTTTCCCGTCTCAGCTTGAATCTGGCTATAGGGCTCTAACCATCGAGCCAGACGGCCATCCAGCCCCAAAACATTAAGAAATCACCTCTCCAGAGCAAAATGAGCTTCTTCCATGGAAGCACAATAGTAGTCTCTGTGCAGAGGGTCTGTTCAGCCCTGGAAAGTTTGTGTTCCTCACCACCTCTCATGCACAGACAAATCCTGGCCTTGGAGCAATTGGTCATTGCACTACAAGTCCTCAAAGGACAGAGACCATTCCACTATAAACCAGAAGGTCTGCACATTATATGTTTTACACTGAAAGGGTTATCAAGGATTAGAACAGGCTGCCCAGGAAAGTGGTGGAGTCCCCATCCCTGGAGGGATTTCAAAGCCAAGCGGACGTGGTGCTGAGGGACATGGTTTACTGATGGCTTTTATCAGTGTTAGATTGATGGTTGGACTCCATGATCTTAAAGGTCCCTTCCAACCTCGATGATTCCACAATTCTATGATTAATGACTAACTGTGTCAGTCATTGAAAGGTAGCCAGGATGAAGGTTATTTACAGCAATTTTCTGAAAACGAGGGTCTTCTAGTAGGCTACCCCTTGAGACGGGAAACACTTATAGCTGGAGCAGCATGTGCTTCTGCTTCTCTTTGCTTTCCCAGCCCTGGAGGAGAGAGTGGAAATCAGAGCTGCTCTAAGTGAGGATGGGGAGGGATTTGGCTCACAAACACGTACAAAGGAAAGAAGCAGAAAAGTACCTTGTGCACCCTCCTGATCTTTTCCTGATCACTTCCAGAATCTGTCATCTCCGCTTTAAGCTGAAGGTGTTTTCAGTGATCTGCAGGTGTGAAATTTCTTAGACAAAAATGGGCCAGCGTTTTGGGGATGCCCAAAACCAGAATATAAATGGGTATAAATGGGAAGAGTGGAAATACTCTTCTCATAGGCCAGCTCTCAACAGCGCTTTTCTGCTGGAAGCAATTTCAAACTCATGGCAGTCCTGAAAACCCCATGTTCTCCAGCTCCACAAGTTGAGCTGGTCATCAAAATATAGATACATGGACACACATATATGTATGTACACTCAAGTACCCCTACTACTACAGATGATTATGGACTTTTTGTGGTATCCAAATGAACAAATTAACGTGGTATGGTCTGCAGAACTGTTGATGGAGAAGACATGATCCATGAAGACATGAAGACAGATACAGAGAAGGGAATAATCTTGTCTTTATGCCCATACTGGATGGGGAAAAAAAAAAACCAATGGGCCTAATTACAATCAGGAATATTAGGGTCAGGAATAGATTGGCTGGAAAGGTTGTGGCATCTTCATCATAAAGAGTCTTTAGAGGCATGTTAACAACGTGTCCGCCTGGTGACATATGACATGGATGAACTTGATCCTCCCTTGAGATAAAGGGCATGGCCCCTCTGACCTCTTAATATCCCTTCCCAGCCTTATTTCTCTATGATTGCAGTGTTAGGAACAGTAATGTCATCTGTACCCTCACCTCCACTGCTCTAAGAGGATTTCCTCCAGGATGTGCCTTAGCTAATAGGCTTCGGCAGATCTTTCATGAGGCCAGCTTTAGCATGACCTGCTAGGAAGTGATCAATACCTCTTCCTTCTTACTGACACCGGTGTCCAATGTTTTTGCCCGTTACTGGGTTTCATTGCTTCTGCTGCTCTGCGTTGGTCAATGAAAAAGAAAGTGAGATGATAAGAAGACTCCTTAACAAAATAAAGCTTTCAGTGAAGATTAAAAGTTTATTTTTGGACTGATGTCCAGAATCTGGGCCCTCAGTGTGGGAGGCGAAGGCAGGTGGCTTTGAGGACTTACTGCTGTCTTCATTTCTCCAGCTCTTGCCCCAAGGATTTGGCTCTATCTGACAGATTTCAAAGTTATATCCTGGTCTCCAGCTCTCTGGAGACCACAGAGAAAGTGTCTGGAGTCCAGATCTCTTTTCTCCCCACACTGATGAGCTGTGGGTAGGCCACATTAACTCAAATGCTACTTCTCCCTTACATGCAGAGCATTTCCAGCTTTGAGTCTCTCCTCATATCTCTTCCTACCCACTGGCTAAGAAGATAGAATAGTTTTATTGGTTCAGAGCAAAGGTCCAGCTACTTCAGTAGCATTTCTCCATTGGTGACCAACTGCAGACGCCTGGGAAGAACCAGGAGAGCACAATGTAAATGTCCTCCATAACACTTCCCCAGCTCCCAGCAGTTTGCAGTCTTGGTCTTCTTGACCGGGTGATATCTTTGTATTTAACAGTAAATCCCATTAATGTTTTTGCCCAGTTCTCTTGGAAGATTTTTTCCACACCTTTTATCTTCACAGCTGATATTGTTTCCAAAGTGAGAAACTTTCACACTTCTGGACTTCAAATGCATTTCACCACATTGGAATGAGATCTTGGAGTCCATATGGGTAGTCCTCTGAAAAGACTGGCTCATTGCTTAGCACTGGCTGAAACAAAAAGCAAATGGGATGACGTGAAATTTTGGGAAAGGAATAAAGAATGAAAAAGAAAGCATTTCTGTGCAACTGGATAAACTGATCATGTGAGTTAATAGTCAAACAATGAGTGAAGTTCTGGTCTGAGGAAGACAAAATAAGATGATTTGATCTACAAATCTCTTCCATAGATGGAGGCACATGGTAGGAGTCCTCATCCTGGGAAAGTGATAATGGAGGGAACGGCAGCAGCAGCCTGTGAAACTCTGAATGGAAAAGAGAAGGTGATGAAGGAATTGTTTCTTAGAGCTCAGGAAATGGGGAACATCCATGAAAATCTTTGGTCAGACAGTTTTGGAGCAAAAAAGAACGTTTTCTTTGTTTTCCCTTTTTCCAGAGCACACTGTCAGCAGAAGCTGGGGTGGCCAAGAGTATGCTGGTTCCAAAAGAATCAGCAAAATCTGTGGAAGACAAGTCTACAGGACTCCTAAATGCAACACCTGAAATGCCATATCCTGCTTTTCTGGGAGAGAAAATTACAGCAATGCCAGTCTTCCCTTTTTGTAAGTACCCACTTTTGGCCATAAGCAGAGACAGGGCATGGGTAGATGAATCACCAGGGTGACCCAAAAACTACTTAAGCTCCCATGTCCTTTGAAACACTGAAGCAAATACACCAGCTTCTTCCTCAGATCCCATCACCACTGGCTGCTTGGGCAACGCAAGATTATGTGAACAAAGAAATGCCCTTACTTTGGTAGGTTTTATAAAAGTATATTAAACCCTTTCCCAAGAGCAGCAGAAGGAATCAAATTGAGATGATCTAGCACCAAAACAGTCCCTTCAAATTAGGGTGTAGTGTGTGCAATCCCTGCACTACTCTATCAGTTTAAACTTTCATTTTCTAGTCATCTGTCCTCTTTCTTACCCATGCAAGAGCAATCAGCTTCTTCACATACACATGACCTCAAATGGCGAGCCTGAAATCCTACCCAAATAATGAGAAGTGGAAGAGAAGTAGCCTGGTAAAATTTTAAATCCCCATAGCAGGGCAAAGGGGAAAGAAAATATCTGAGAAATATCATGAAATCCACAGGCTTTATGACCTTCCACATCTCACAGGCCTTTGCCTTTTTCACTCAGAAAAGTTTGGGAATCCCTGTGAACTGGATTAAGTGCTTCATCCCGGATACTGGTCTGGTGGTCTGCTGGGATCCAGTGGGAAGCAGTGGAAAGCCCTGGGTCAGGCTGGAGAACGTGGCTACCATAAAGGAAAGCACCTTATAACTGTGAGGGAGAAGGGCGGCACGGCCAGGGTGGAGAGGGAAGGATCTGGTGGTGGAGAAGGAAAAGTTTGCAGCATAAAAATTCCTTTTTAATGACCCTGAGCGGGACTAGATCTGGGCTGAGATATACAAGTGGCCACATTTTTCCTTGTTTTACTTCTGTGCCAGGTCTTCTGCTGGTGCTCCAGCCATGCCCGGCCCTAAATTTTAGCAAAGGAGAACCAGCAGCACATGCTGGCACCATCAGTGTTGTGTGCCGGGGCAGCAGTGACCTCTGTGCCACACATATGCTCTCAGCTAGACGTGAAATCCATCCCCGGACTCAAGGAGGTCTGATACAACAGGATTGCAAATGTTTCTACAAGGGAGCTGGTGCCAACTAGACCGGCAGGTTAAGAAGAAAGGAGAAGAGAAATTGAGACTAACAGAGTTGGCCACCAGACGAGGATATGAAGCTGCAGGGACTGCTGAGCCACAGGGCTAACATGGAGAAGACTCTTGCTTTATCTATTATTTACTCTGTCTGAGGAAGGGAACAAGTTTTGTACCAAATATTTGTCAAATCAGGTCATCATCTCTTTCCTTCTCATTTTTAAGCAAGAGTTTAGCAATTCTGCTTGCTTGCTTTAAAATAATCAGTGATTTCAACTTGCTTTAAATTAGGTCCTGCACGTGGGCCACAAAAACCCCATGCACCGCTACAGGCTTGGGGAAGTGTGGCTGGAGCTGCCTGGTGGAAAAGGACCTGGGGGTTCTAATGGACAAGAGGCTGAATATGAGCCGGCAGGGTGCCCAGGTGGCCAAGAAAGCCAACGGCATTCTGGCTTGGATTAGAAATAGTGTGACCAGCAGAAGTAGGGATGTGGCTGTCCCCCTCTACTCAGCACTAGGGAGGCCACACCTGGAGTATTGTGTTCAGTTCTGGGCACCTCAATCCAAGAGAGATCTCAAGGTGCTGGAGCAGGTGCAAAGGAGGGCAACAAAGCTGGTGAAGGGTCTGGAGAACAAATCGTACGAAGAGCAGTTGAAGGAGCTGGGGCTGTTCAGTTTGAGGAAGAGGAGGCTGAAGGGGAGACCTCATCACTCTCTACAACTACTTGAAAGGACACTGTAGAGAGGTTGGTGCTGGTCTCTTCTCACAGGTAATTAGCGATAGAACAAGAGGGAATGGGTTCAAGCTGCAACAGGGTAGGTTTAAATTGGAAATTAGGAAACAGTTCTTCACAGAAAGAGTGGTCAGAGACTGGAACAGGCTGCCCAGGGAGGTGGTTGAGTCACCATCCTTGGATGTGTTTAAGAGTCATTTAGATGTGATGCTGGGGGATATGGTGTAGGGGAAAACTTTGTAGAGCAGGGCTGATGGTTGGACTTGATGATCCCAAGGGTCTTTTCCAACCTGAATGATTCTATGATTCTATGAAAATAATCATATTTTCAACTTTTTTGGCCTATTTCTTCCTAGATTGATACTCTGCCTTCTGCCTCTCTCTCTATAGCTAAATGTATGTTGTGGTTTCAGCTGGGCTGGCCACTGAAATGACCGATAGATGCTCTCTTTTACCAGGACAACATATTCATAGAAATCCTTCTTAGACACTCCAGCATCCCGGGATGAGACAAAGAGCCATTTAGAGGCTCTGTAGTGAGCAAAGACAACCTAAAGTGACCACATCAGGTTTCCTCCTTCAGCTTGCAGATGCCACCAAGGAGCACTACCTTGATGCTGCACATCCAGGCCTGATCCTCCAGCCGTGGGGTGCAGAGACAGTGTTTCCAGCACCAGCCTTGCTGCAGCCAACATGACTCCCCCGGGTGAGGAAAGGGTGGCAGGAGTGTGTCTGTCTGCTGCCTGCTGCCCACATGCATCTGGAGAACGACTCCACTGGCACCCACAGGATCTGTGAAACTGGGCTGCTACCTTTTCCCTGGAGACTTTGTTAATTCTGAGGTGTTTTATGTTTTCCCCCACTAAATTTATCACCGTGGGGGACCGAGGCACCTCTAGTCCATGGATCCATCACGTGATCGCTGCACAGAACCCTGCGATTGCAGGACTGTGAAAGAATACTGCAGAAATGATGTGCTTTTCGCAGTAAGCTGTTCTAACACCCTGGGAAGGCTCAGGTTATTGCTCAGACTGGCTGAGGCAGGAGCAACCAAAAGACAGGTTCTTGTGGGATGTCCACAAAGCCTTTCTGCTGTAGACCTTGCTGTGGGGAAGGTTTGTTAGTTGACCTCCCAAGGGAAGGAGAAGAATTTCTATTCCAAGAGCCTTTTTCATTCATCAGGGGGATGCATTTCCAACCGTGCACGGATTCTGGAGATGTCCTTGGAAATTCAAGGGCCAATATGAAATATCGAAGTACTCATAAGAGTCAAAGTCCCAGAGAAAATTGCATTTTAGTAGCAGAGCTCTGCCGAGCAGGGTCTTCTGCTTTCTTAGCAGCAGGTGCCTAAGAAGAAGCCCCAGTAGCAGGAAGACCATGAGGAGAAATGTCAGGAAGGTCCCAGGTCTTTGCTCCGGTGGTTTTAGGTTTTTCTCTTTGCAGCTGCACTTCCCATTTTGTAATCAAGAACTTAAACCTTTTCCTTGCTAAAATAACCCTCAATTTTAATCGGTGCTTATTGTTAATTGAAATAAAACTGGTGAACACACTTGCTCTAAAACAACAAAGTGAAACGTTGCAAACAACCCCTGAAACTTCCCTTCAGCTATTTCTGTAGCATAGAGAAGCTAAAACTTCAGCTTTTGATAGAAAGAGGCACTTTCAGGCAAGAGCATTTCTGCCTTCTCCCAGCCCACCCAGTGTGATGCTCTCCTGCATTCCCAGGGGAGAGCTCTGAGACAGGGTGAAAGGAGGCAAAACTATGTTTACGTGGCATAATTAGCAAGCATGGGTCCGATTGCAGCTTTTCTCAAAGGTAAGTGATTCTGAAAGAGTACCTGCAGCAGATCTGAGGCCTCTTTTGGATGTCCTGGTAAATTTAAGATGATTTTTACTGATGTATGTTGCAGGAGCTTCTCACCCATGGTGCAAGGAGTATCATAGTGTGAATTGAGTCATTTAGTGTCATGATCATGCCTTGTAGCTGGTGATAGAAATTGCAGCCAGACTTAGCCAAGTGTGAAAACCTGTGAAAATACAGAAAAAAAAAAAAAGAAAAAAAAATGAAATATCTTGTAGAAATGGTGAAATTTGCCGTAGCAAAAAGAGACCAAAGCCCTGATGCTCACGTGGTAGTGCTCACACCCAGCCAGACCTCCAACATGCTTGATGGTGTGTGCAAGAGCATCCTTGGAAAGGAGACTCACTTGGTCTGAGAACCTCCTGTGTCCCCTTGGTTGGCTCCCAACCCCTCGTCAGCAGAAACCATTTGGTCCAAGACCTCAAGGGGCAGCTGGGACAGAGTAACTTGGGCCTCTGAGCTCCGCATGAAACATAGGTAAGTGAATGACAGTGTGTCCCTAAGCCTGTGGGCTGACCCATACCTCATTCAATGGGGAACATGGTGCAGAAGATGCCACGTCCTTCTCCTCTTGCTTTGTTCCCCATTGCAAAGCAGCTCACACGAGCTCTGCTCCTGTCACTGAGGATGGGCCAGGGAAGATGGAGCCAGAAGAAATTCCACTTGCAGTGTTTCAGGGCTGGGGTCCCTGCACTCTCATGCCCATCTCCTTGCTCTTTTCCTATGAGAGTCACACATTTAGGGTCATTCATGTGCAGTCTCCATCTCCTCTCCTCCCACCAAGACAGATCCCTGCATATAGATATTTACACATGATCTTAATACCAAGGCAACCCCTGTTGCATCCAAACTGACATCTCCCAGTTTGCAATCTGGAGAAACCTAAGAAAGGAGCCCTTTATTAGCACTTAGAAGACCACAAGCATCATCCCAGTTTCTAAGAATCACCAGCTTTTCTCCAGCCAAGGCAAGAAACAAACAGCAGACCCTGGATGGAGAGAGACAGTCTCCAAGGAAACAACCCAAAACCTCTTCTTGTAGACCAGAGGCACCCAGAAAATATATATATATATATATATATATATATATATAAAATATATATATTTTATTCTGAGCCTTGAGAAACCAGATACCTGTGCAGCAGTGGTTAATTTGCCTCTCTGCCCTGTAGAAAGGTGGTCCCTTCTCACCAGGCTACAGGGAAAGGATTTGGGCCATTTTTCCTTCTTCACTGCTCCCCTAGTAGAAGTCATCCCCGGCTGAAACCCTACAGGAGGATTGCAGGAACCTGGGGCAAAGGGAGAGGATTTCCCCATCCTCTGCTTCTCTCCATGTGAAGCACAGGGGTGCTGCTGCCCGGAGCAGGGCGGGAAGGTTTGCTAGGCTTGGTAAAACCCTTTGAAGACGGAAAGAACCAGAAATGGGCAAATCCCATTTCTGGCCAACTCTTGGTTATGTCCATGCCAGTTGAGGGGAGTTTGTAGGGTCAATTTATCACAGAATCAGAGCGTCATTTTTATTCCTCTTTTTTTTTTTTTTTTCCAAATTCTTGCTATTTCATAGAATCATAGAATTGTTTGGGTTGGAAGAGACCTTAAAGATCATCTAGTTCCAACCCCCCCGCCATGGGCAGGGACACTGCCCACTAGAACAGGTTGCTCAAAGCCCCATCCAGCCTGGCCTTGAGCACCTCCAGGGATGGGGCAGCCACAACTTCCCTGGGCAACCTGTTCCAGTGCCTCACCACCCTCACTGTGAAGAATTTCTTTCTGGTGTCTAATCTAATCTCCCCTCTTCCAATTTCAAACCATTGCCCCTTGTCCTGTCACTACACTTCCTCGTAAAGAGTCCCTCTCCATCTCTCCTGTAGCTCCCTTCAGATGTTGAAAGGCTGTTATAAGGTCTCCCCAGAGCTTTCTCTTCTCCAGGCTGAACAACCCCAGCTGGCTTCATAGGAGAGGTGCTCTATCCCTCTGATAATCATTGTGGCCCTCCACTGGACCCATTCTAACAGGTCCATGCCCTTCCTGTGTTGAGGACTCCAAAGCTGGACACAGTACTCCAGGTGGGGTCTCACAAGTGCAGAGTAGAGGGGTAAATCCACTGTTCCTGACCATTTTGGGACCGATGGAGCCTGCACAGGATTTGGGGCCAGAACTGTTCTCCGCAGGGTGGTGGAGAGCTCTTGAGAGGTGGGGCTGGCTAGAAGGTCAGGAAGGGACAGACAGCCTCAGCTAATAGCATTACAGCCTTCCTCACTGGCCCTGGACGAGTCCAGGGGGTGGAAGGGTGTAAGAGGCTTTCACGAGGGATCCTCCTGGTGTGGGAGCTGGGATGGAGGCGAGGAGGGGCCCTTGGTTTCATCAGAAATGAACATTCTGGGTTTGAATGGTCACCCTTCTGGGCTTTGTGCCTCAGTTTCCCCACCTGTGGCTGGAGGGTGGTGTGGTCCCAGGGTACTTTCTGGTTGGAAACACAGAGATTTGAGGAGTTTACAGGGAAGCCTTCAGGGAAATGCAATCTTTGTCATGGGGGAGAGCTGAAAATGCTCTTTTTTTTTTTTTTTTGAGAAATATAACATGAGATTAATGCGACGCTTCCTAAAAGAACATGGAAGTCTCCTACCTTCAGCAAAGGGAAACTTTTTCCTTATTATATTTAACCAGTTTCCCCTGCCTCATTCCCCCCAACCTTTCTTAATGAAGGAAGCAAACATCATTGAAAGAAACACTAAAGTCAAATTTTCTTTTTTTTTTTTTTTAACATCATTTCTTGTTTTGCAAAAAATACCCTGCTATTGGACAAAAAGTGGGGCTGGTTAACTTTCTACTACTAATTTTCCAGTGCTCATTCAGCGCAGGGACCAAAGTCCTGCGGCCGCACAGTTAATTTTTAGGTGCTCTAATTTTAGAGCATAGCGAGGCAGCTATACCCTGACTTGCTGCCAACAGCCAAAATCTGGCTCTGCTCAGTGACCTGCATAAATCTTCCTATCTGACTGGTGGGGAAAAGCGAGGGTGTGGCTTTTTTTAAAAAAAAAAATAAAATTATTTATATGTTTTATTTTATTTTTAATGCCCTCCAGCACAAAGCTCGCTGTGAAGTCTCTCTTGCAGTTTTGGCCTGAACTTTGCTTCCACTTGTGAAAAAGGAGGTGTAAGTGCAGCCTAAAAGGACAAGAAATGGCTCCATTTCAAAACCTCTGCACTGTTAAATGGCTTTTAACTCCGTGAACCAAAAAGGAAGTGCTATGAAAACAGCTGATACCAGCTTTGGGCTCCAAAGGGGTTGTACCATTAACCAGTGAATTGCAGAGGATGTGTTCTTTGCCCCAATACTACCAAAAATCGTGGCTGTGCCTAAACTGAGAGTGAGGTGGGGGTTTGCAGCGTTGGTGCTCCTACCCCTGACTGCACCTAACACATGGTGAGCCATCAGAAAGGGTACAGGACCAATGTCCTACAGGTGGACAGAAGAATTGTGGAGTTCGTCCTCTGCTCTTCCTTTCCCTGCACTGATGGGCTGCTTTTCACTCAAATCTGCTTTTAACACAGTCTGGATGAATTCAAGCTTTGCCACACTGGCCAAATGCTGGTTTTTTTCTTTGTTTCTTTCTTTCCTGGGGATGTCCAGGTGAAAAAGTCCCAGGGATGTGTTGATGCATGCCCGAGGTGCCCATACTACATGCAGAAATCCCTCCGGAGGGAAGGTTTTGCAAGGCTCTGCCTTGCAAATATCCCCTTCCTAAGCAAACTCTTTGAAGGGCAAACCCAATAAATACCTGCGAGATGACATGTTGGTGTGACACCAAGGTCTGGGGAGGGCGTAAAGCATGACTTGGCTGAAAATCAGCCTGTGCAGTGGGGGCTTGGACAGGTCTTTGGCCACATGAGGTGGATCCAACTCCAGATGAAAAAGCCAATCAGTGCAATGACCTGGACTCTATTTTCTCTCCATGCCTTTGAGTTAGGTGTTATGATTTTAGGAGCCCAGATTGGTTCTTTCCAGTGCTCCACCCCCATAGAAGTCTGAACCAGACACATTTCGGACATGCAGATCAAGTGCCAACTGGGGTATGTCTGAATCCATCAGCAAACTCTTCGTGGCCCATCCCTCATTGCACAGACAGCAGCCAAGGATCAGACCCGTCCTAACTGGAGTGTAACAGGACAATGTGTTACAGATGCATAAAGTCACTCTGGGCAAGGCCATCTGCACGGTCCACTGACACTGTCTCGTATTTTGCCAGGGTGCAAAGACATCGACCACCACGTCCAGAGCCAGGAAGAGCTGAGTGAGCAAGGAGAACCACCTCCCTCCCTGGGAGACCTCCGCAGAGCCTGTACTGACATAACTGCAGACAGACCACCACCCTTCTACTCTGCTCTGGTGAGACCCCACCTGGAGTGCTGTGTCCAGCTTTGAAGTCCTCAACACAGGAAGGACATGGACCTGTTGGAACGGGTCCAGTGGAGGCCACAAAGATGATCAGAGGGATGGAGCACCTCTCCTATGAGGAGAGGCTGAGAAAGCTGAGGTTGTTCAGCCTGGAGAAGAGAAAGCCCCAGAGAGACCTTATAGCAGCCTTCCAGTCCCTAAAGGGGGTCTACAGGAGAGATGGGGAGGGACTCATTATCAGGGATTGGACCCATATGATAAGGGGTAATGGTTTTAAACTGAAAGAGGGGAGATTTAGATTATATCAGGAAGAAATTCTTTCTTTTGAGAGTGATGAGACACTGGCCCAGGTTGCCTAGAGAAGCTGTGGATGCCCCATCCCTGGAGGGGTTCAAGGCCAGGCTGGATGGGGATTTGAGCAACCTAGTGTGGTGGGAGGTGTCCCTGCCCAGGGCAGGGGGGTTGGAACTTGATGATCTTTAAGGCCCCTTCCAACCCAAATGATTCTATGCTTATTTGAAGCTCTGTAGAGAAGCAGGTGATGTGGCAACTTGCCTCTTCTCCCTTAGCTCAAAATTCAGGTCCATAACTTGGACAACGTACGAACCAACAGCACTCTTCCATAAACATGACCTGGACTGCAAACTGTTCCCATCGAGGCAGGAAAAAGGGTGGAAGGAAAGACAAACCCTCCCACAACTTTCTGCTACCTCTGTACAAATGCTAAAAATACTTCTGGGAAGGTAATGCATGGACCTTCGTCAAGGCAGGCACAGATGACCTAGCAATGTTTTGCCAGCATTGCTGCTTACGAGGTGGTATTTTGAGGCTCAAGTTACCTTTTGGGCTCATGTGAGGGGTTCCTGGGCTCCCGTGGCTGAATTAAGTGGCAAAGAAGAGGACACAAGCCCTCAGAGGGAGTGCAAAAAGAGGACTGTAGGTGACACGCAATGCAAAGTAGGCTTGCCCAAAGTCACACTTCCAGCAGGTAGAAACATAACTGCTGCAGGAGTGAGGGAGGGTCTTGTCGCTGTTTTGTCTGCTTGACAATCTGAAAAAGCAAACCTTGCTGACTGGCTGACTCGGGTTCAAACTCCTCATCCCAGCTCTTATCGTCTGGTTTGTCATTTACACCCTTGATGATAAGACAGCCATCACTCCCGGTGAGGGGATGATTACGGCTCAGAGGAAGATGCAGGGATGAAAGCAGAAGTGACCTGGAGGTGCCTGTGGTCTGGTGAGAGGTCTTTGGTGGGGCACAAAGTCCTCCCGCTCAATGCAAGGCCTTCCTTGTCCACAAGGACGCTCCTCATGCACCACAAGTGGTCTGCGATGAGAGTAGACCTTATGTCCAACCTGAATTCACCCCGCTGTAGACATCAGAAGAAATACACAGTGAGTTGGACCTGAGCTATGGTATGTCCCACAGAGATGGTCCCATCATGTTCTCAGTGGGCTCAGGAGGAGAAATTAGGGAGAAAGTGCCCTTTCCAGACGCAGTGGTTGCCATCGGTGCAGAGAGATAGATGGATTAATGGAAAACCCTGGCAGCTGCAAACCCCCTGCGTTTAAGGTTCGCATCAGCCCTGGAGACAAAAATCCACTAAAAATAATACTGGTTGGAAAGACAAAACTTTAACACCCATCAACAGAGGGTTAACCACAGGCAGGGAAATGACTCCACATTTTTAAGCCAGAGAAGGAGAATTACAAAGACAGATAAGCCCAATTGGAGCGGTTCTGTCCCAACATGCCAAATGCAGGCAGTTTCATCCACGTAGCCAAAACTTGGCCCCTGGGTGAAGGCGTCTGAACACCGATGCCTTGAAAATAGGGTTGTTTTCTGCTCCTAAATAACCACAGAGAAACAAAACTATAGAGCTTTATAGTCAGACAGCTGACTCAACATACTGCAACCCACTCCTCCATGCCTTACAAACAGTTCTC
Source organism: Gallinago jamesoni (assembly GCA_025769975.1). Lineage (NCBI taxonomy): Eukaryota > Metazoa > Chordata > Aves > Charadriiformes > Scolopacidae > Gallinago > Gallinago jamesoni. Next base: position 199,674,155 of record JAOQGH010000001.1, read on the forward strand.
AAGTCCCTCAGCAGGAGCTGGAAGCAAAAAAGAAATGTGTCCTCAAAAGCTTTATTCGATAGGCATCTACCTAAAAACTCCATACACGCATTAAAAATACATATGTGACCATGTAAAGGTGCGTTGCTGCTTTGCTGCGAGGTTCCACTGCTGCTAAAAAAAAAAGAAGGAAAAAAAAAAACCAGAAATAGAGGAGTTTAAAACCATTGTGAATTGCTCTTGGCTGCAGGGAGCTGGAAGATTGGCTCCTTACCCATGTTACTCCGTCCACAACCCATGTTTTTCAGGCTCAGGTGAAGTAATAGTTGGGTATTTGAAAGGATGTTATTGTTCTGGAATAATCACAGCAGACACGCGGGTTAATAATAGACAGGGTCGTATATCTCCTGTGCCAACGTAAGCATCGAGGAAAACAAGCCACGGGCATGTTGGAACGGGTCTAGCGGAGGACCACGAAGATGATCAGAGGGATGGAGTAGCTCTCCTATGAAGACAGGCTGGGAGAGCTGGGGTTGTTCAGCCTGGAGAAGAGAAGGCTCTGAGGGGACCTCATAGCAGCCTTCCAATATCTGAAGGGAGCTACAGGAGAGCTGGGGAGGGACTCTTTACGAGGAAGTGTAGCGACAGGACAAGGGGCAAT
>JAOQGH010000001.1:199681413-199692103 GCA_025769975.1 Gallinago jamesoni
GGTGGGAGGTGTCCCTGCCCAGGGCAGGGGGTTGAAACTCAATGATCTTTAAGGTCCCTTCCAACTCTAACCATTCTGTGATAACTATACCCCATGCTGGTGATCTGTTATTCCCTAACAAACGATTCACAGTACCACTACCAACAAAGGTGGAAGTGGAAAGAGCTTGTGCAGTGCAGCTGGGGCACCCGAGCAAACCTAGACACACCGAATAACTTGTGTTGCTCAGGAGGGTTTTACAGATGTCACATTTGGTGTAGAAGCGTGCCCTGTAGACTCCTGCTCTTGGATGGGAGGCTGGGTCCTCACAAGTACCCTGGTATCAGGCTGTTTAATCTCGCTTTGTTAAGCCTCCAACGTCAGCTTCTCTGCCAAATAAGTGGCTCAAAATGTCCATTTGCACCTTATGCTTTGGAAGGGCTCAGCAACACTGCATCTAGGTTGGTTTTCATCTAAACAAGCTGTGTGAGGTAGTATAATTCTTGGCCAAGAATCAATGTGCTAATTGCCTTGAAAAGGTAGCAGATGAAGCTTGGCTTTAACAAGCTTTTGGTATATTTTTAACTGTCTGTAACACTTGTACTTCCTCTCAGCCTATTTATTGGACTGCTTTTTAATTAAGTGCTGTCAATGGGGTTTTCTGGTGCCCAAGTGTGAAGTCCTGTTTCCTTCCTCTCCTGGCACCTTTGGGTCTGCCTCCCTGCCCAGGTAAATCATGGTGTTTGAGAGATTTATCAGAAATAAACTGTGCTGGAAGAGCAGCAGATGTTGTCCCTCGCCGAGTCTGTGGTGTAGGCATGAGTCAGATGCTTGGTCAAACCCTTCGTTGACTCCAGGATCTCCTTGGTAACATCTCTTGCACTTTGACTCTGATGGCTGCTGTAATTAAATTAGAGTACTAAGCCCATCACCAGTTGGGGGACAGCTGGCTAATGTCACTGAGCTTCCTTGGAAGGCTGCAGATGGCTCCTATCACTGAGTGGCAGTGAGGTCTCCTGAAGAAGTCATTTCTCTGGCTGTCTGGGCAAGTAGCATCCTTGAAGGCCAGGGACAGCATCATAGAATGGTTTGGGTTGGAAGGGACCTTAAAGATCATGTAGTTCTAACCCCCATGATTTAGCGTGGGCAGTGTCCCATCAATAGTCCAGGACACGAGCTACAGGATGAGTTGAGGGCCTCAGGATCTCATCTGAGACCCGGAAATCTGTTGCTAAGATCCACTGTGTAGACATGGGTTGCTAAGGCTGTGACCCCAAACAGCCAGGCTGTCCCCTTCTGGAACAGGTGCCCGGGGAAACAGAGCAACTGGAAAACCTTCCAGGGGCTGCGCTGGGTGGCCAGCACGGGATAATCGACTGCCCTCGGCAGTAGCAGATGGAGATCTGTGTTTCCCCAGAGTTCAAAATATTTTCTTGGGAAAAGACTGATAGCAATGGATGCCAAAGGCTGGGGTATATGGTGTCCCTCACCTCAGGGTTAATCATAGGTATGTCTAATGGGACTTATTAAAATTAGTTATTAGGCTATATAATTCTCAGAAAGTTAGAGGAAATTCCCTTTCCTATGCTTAATTCTCCTTTGACTTTTTAATAGATGAATGATGTGTGGGCCCGCCCTTAAAAGGAAGAGTTTTCTTTAAAGAATTGACCACAAATATCAGTGCTGGGTTATTCTGCTGTGGCTGAGTCCCAAGAAACCTGCATGTCTGACTTGTCAAAGCTCTTCTGCTCTGTGTCATCTCAATAACCAGCCTGGTTCTCCAGAGTGTGGCGGATCTTCCCAAAAATGCCTTGTGGCTACTACAGCTGAAGGAGAAAGGAAGCAAGGCTTGCATGGAGGGTTGGATACATAAGGTGTTAAGTCTGACACGATGAACAGTGAGCTCGGGACTGGCTGGAAATGGCTGTTTCAGCACTAAAATCTATAATTGTCCAACCTGCAGGTGATGCATGGGGTCCATCTGGAGCGTGCAGGTTGTTGGTGCAAGGGTAGACCATACACTTGCCAGGTGACACCTCTGCCCATTCCCACAGTCCTTTCCATTGCCACTGGGCTTCTCTTCTGTCCTTATCTGGGAATTAAATGTTAATATTATTCAGCCCATGGTAACTACTGGCTCGTCTGTGTTGGGAATCTGAATCTCTGTGAAGGATGTTTTTGCTTTCAGCAAATAACTGACCCAGGACACCACTTGTCCACAGGCAGGTGCTGAGCTGCCTGCTGCGCCTTCAGCAGGAGTTGGAGGTTGCCCCAAAAAGCCTAATGCAGTTTGAGAAACAAGCTGACAGGTTGATTTGTGCTACCCAATACTGCTCTATTTACAGGGCTGGCAATGCCTACAATCTGTTAAAGCATCCAGAAAATGCTGAAGCTGGAATTCTCATCTGGAGGGACAAACAGTTGTTCTCTTCGGGGGAAGAGGAGAGGGATTTAGCTGATCCAAGGCGGGAGCGTTGGATTCATCAATCCAAGGATGTTTTGGTAGCGTAACTACAGGTGCTGGAAGGATAAATTACACGCAGCTGGGCTTTTATTATGGATCACAAATAATCTCTAAGACTTCTAGATAATTCTGAGGGCGTAGAGATATGGCCAGTGACACCACTGTTGCTGAAAGCTTCCTTTAAACCAGTCCTCAGGCCACTGGAGGTCTGTCAATGTGTAATTTTGTAAACCAGGTTTTTGGGGCAGCCAGTTCCTGGAGCTGCAGTAGAGGCTGCCCCTGGGCTGTGGCCACTCAGTGTGGAATGACAGATTCCTCTGATTCTCTGACAGGTTACTCTGACCTCAAACTCCATCCCATTTTTCTTTTTTAAATCACTCACCCCAAATTTGGGCATCACGGTTAAATGTGAAGAGCTGCAGCACAGGATTTCTGGGGCTTCAAAAGTGTTGCAAATCAGTGCGTGGTGGTGACTTAGCTCATCGGCATGTTGTCCTGTCTCATCTCAGAAACCAAAGAGATATTTCTTTAGAGTGAATTCAGCACTTGTGCTGTCTTGTGAAGATCTGCCTTCTACTTGAGCTGCTGTTTCAGACTGGATTAGTCTGAATTTCAGTTTTCAGCTCTAGCTTTCAGTTTACTGACAGTTACAGTGACATGACCACAACCTGGTCTGTCTGGACCAACCCATTGCAAGGATTGTTGGTTCAATGTAGACTAAGGAGAACCAAGGGGCTGGCTCTAGATTTTGGCTGCAGGGTCTGGTGTGGCTCCCTGATGATATCTTCTGTCACTAGAAATGCTCAGGAAGGTGTTCAGCTGTCAGTCCTAGGGACCATGCCCAGGCTTAACATTAAATAGTATTTAAGATGGGGAAGCAAAGAAGCTGCAAAACTATTAAACAGTCCTGGAGGTGCATTAATCCTATCGCTTAGACTACCAGCAAGGGCAACAGCAAAGACCACAGAGATGCTCTGCATATTTAAAGGATGAATTAATGAAACCGGCTTCAGGGAAATTACCAAAACGCTAGAACCTGCCTCTGTCTAGAGAAGAGCCTCTTCTCCATCAAAGTTTTGTTTGACTAAGCGTGAGCCCTTGCTGTGGTGCCATCCCTAAGAGTGTTATGTCTTGCCAGCAGCAGCAAGGACTGAACCCATTTGATATAACAGCTGATGAGCAATATTACATCCCTTCTAATGACAGGCTGATCCTTAAGCAGAAAAGGTAATATGTAAACACACCTCCTGGCTCATTCATAGGCCAGCAGCTTGGCTTGCATTTTAACCAGTTATGGTGCTGGTGAAATAAAGTAATGAAGGGAAGGAGAACACACTTGCAAGTGCTTCTTTCTGGAGGTTGTTGAGATTATCAGCAAAAGCTGCAGTGGGTGGTTCCTCATATAGCAATCAAGGCTTTCACTTCAGTATTTAACTTGGGTCTGGCCCCGCTTGAATAGCTTAAACTTCTAAAAGAGTGGCTTTCAGCTCTTTCCTTCCTCATTCTTCCTGCTTTAGAAACACTGTGGTAGTTTTACTTACACTTGGAGCTGTGGGTCCCTGGGATCCTGGGTTGAGGTGTTGCTCAGCCAGCCCTTGAGCTGTGCTGTGCAAGGCTGGAGTGCAGAGCTTTCCTTCAATGCACATGAAGGAGTTGTGCAACAGAGCTGGTGAAAATTGGATGAGCAACAGTTCAGACCACAATCTGGTGTGTGCTTCCCTGTGGTTTGGGACAGATGATCATAATGGTTTGGGTTTGAAGGGACCTTAAAGATCGAGTTCCAATCCTCTGCCCTGGGCAGGGACACCTCCCACCACATCAGGTTGCTCAAAGCCTCTTCCAACCTGGCCTTGAACCCCTCCAGGAATGGGGCAGCCACAGCTTCCCTGGGCAACCTGGGCCAGGCTTTCACCACCCTCACAGCAAAGAATTTCTTCCCCGCATCTCATCTCAATCTTCCCTCTTTCAGTTTTCACAGCATTCCCCCTCATCCTGTGGCTCGCCTCCCTCATAAAGAATCTCTCCTGGAGCCCCCACCTTGAGGGACTGGAAAGGGCTCTAAGGTCTCCCTGGAGCCTTCTCTTCTCCAAGCTGAGCACCTCCAACTCTCTCAACACTTTGAAGCTGGGGCATGTGTTAGGACCACGTGCCAGTGTCCTCTGCACTTTCATGGTCAGGTGAATAGAGGCTTGCTCAGGTGGGAATGGATGTTACCCATTAATCCCCTGCACCATCCCCAAAACAGCTGGATGCTTGTGGATGGCAACCTTTCCCTTTTCAGGATGCCTGAACTCCATGGGAAATACTAGCCTTTGACAAGCCTTGTTCTAAAAGCACAATGAATGAACATTGATTGAAAATCTGTTTGAAATGAAAGCATTATCTTTGCTCAGTGGGTGAGTGTAACTTTATTTCTATTTTATTCTTAGGCACAGGATCAAGCATTCTTTCTGCTCTCCAGGATTTGTTCTGGCTATCTAAATCCAAAGTAGAAAAACAACTCCAAATCATCTCTGTGCTGCAATGGGTTCTCACTTTCCTTATCATGGGTATGTAACGCTTTTTGGCTGAAAGCAAAGCTTTTTTCTTTCGTTCTGGAAGAATTTTAAAGCAAGGATGTTAACTTTTGCCATAAGCATTAATTACTGGATGTGCAGGGCAGCAGGACAGTTCCTGGGACATGTGGATATTGTAGAGCACCCTTGGGCAGCTTGGTATTTTGGCAATAAATGACTTTACCTGGCCCTAGAAGAACATAGGGACTATGGAAAGACCTAACGATGTTTAGCTCGTGTTGTGTCTACCACACAAATAAGACTGAAGCAATTGGAAATATTTCAGCTGACATAGTCATGGGAGTGTCCACAGAGAAGAAACGTCTTAGAAGCAACTGATAGCTGATGCAACTGATTGCAACAGGATTGCCTTCATCTTGGCTTGCTCTCCCTTCAGGAGGTGCCAGGAATGGGCAAGAAGTTTGTTAGACCAGTAAAATAGTGAAGACTGTTTGTCTCTGGGTACTTCTGCTACGAGAAGTCTCGGGCTCAATAGGATTGTTGATAATTAAACTGAAGAAAGGTGCTGATTGCAGTCAGTCAAGCAAGCCTTGCTGTTCTGGCTCAATTTCATTTGTGTTATTATGGCAACATCATTTGTGGGTGGGATCTCTGGAGTGCTGGTGGGATGGCTGGTGTAGAGCTGGTGTAACGTGTGGAAGAAACCCCTTGGAGGGTACCACAAAGAAATCTTGATGCTTGTGAAGTCTCGTTCTTTCCTGGTGAAGGAGCTGCCCTACCTGGAGATATTATAGAAGAGAGACCTGGAGGAACCATGAAGGGGAGGTTGAGGTAGTCCAAAGCAGGTAGCTTGGGACGAAGCTGTCTCAGCCCTACATAAGGGATTTTTAGTTAAATCCGATTTGATTGAGGATTAATGACATCAGATTGGGACTAAGACTTGAGTTTAGAAGGGTCAAAAGGCAAGGGGCTCTTAATGCAAGTGTAAATACCGACCAAAACCTGATACAACCTTGTTTTCTTCTCTTTCTTGGCCCTATCCAGGTATTGCTTGCACTTTAATCCTCATGTACATACTGTGCACAGATTGCTGGGCGATTGGTGCTCTATATTTAGCCTGGCTGGTATTTGACTGGAATACACCAAAGAAAGGTAAATGTTGCCGAATAGATCCTTGTTGTTCAAGTGTCCCTGTCCTCCTGTTTGGACAAAGGGGCATTTCCTTATAATGGGTGACTTCCCTTCTTGGTGGGACTTGGCTGAATCTAATCAAAAGCATTATTCAGTGGAGCATATAAATGTCATCTCTTGGCACAAGCAGGGACTGCAGGCTTTATTGATGCTGAGGGTAACACAAGATAACATTCACTAATTATCATGCTATTGCTGGCTTTTAGCAACACTTCTGTAAGGTTTAGGTTCTTCCTGTAGGTCAGAGAGATCGACGTAAAGATTCAAGACCTTGCTGTCCTCTCCAGCTCTTGCAAAGTTCAGATCGTGGTGTGACTATTAAGATGTGGCTCCTGTATGGAGTCAGTGTGGCTGCAAGTCAAGCAGAAAAACTTTTTAGTTCAGAAGAGACCCTGCAGAAAGCAGCTATGAGACCTCACGACAGCAATGGCAACAAGCTTTGATGGTAGCTCCTTTCCTAGCCAAATTAACGCAATTCTCCTTTGCTTCAAGACTGCTAAAATCATAGAATCACAGAATGGCTTGGGTAGGAAGGGACCTTAAAGATCATTAAGTTCCAACCCCCTGCCATGGGAAAGGACACCTCCCACTACATCAAGCTGGAGGATTTCATCATTCATTTTCAGGATTTTCATCCTGAATATCATCCAGGATTTTAACTTTTCTTCCACAAAAGGTGGATCTGAGGTTACTGTGGTGCTGTCTCTAGCTTGAATTGCCCATTGCCCAACTGCAACAGAGTATCAAGTTGGTTCCTACTCTGAAATGGTTGTCAGGCCTTAATCATCTTAGTAGTACCGTGATTTAAGTGAAAGATGGAGGTGTCCCTCTTAGAGGAATGAAAATGTTGATTTCTCCAGTGAGACAGAAAAGTATCTGGAGTCCTCTAAGCTTCTTGGTGGGCATCCATGTGGAAAGAGCTTTAAAATAAATGATATTTTTTTTCCTCTTCAGGGGGAAGAAGATCCCAATGGGTGAGGAACTGGGCTATATGGAGGTACTTCAGGGATTATTTTCCAATAAGAGTAAGTAACAGTTTAACTCTATTCATTGCGACTTAACTGGTTTAGACCGACTTGTAATAACCCCCGTGGAGATGATGTTGTAGCTACACTAATCTACCCATGACACTGAACCCTAGGCAGGACACGGCTTATTTACGATTGCCATGCTACTGCTTGGAGCAGCTGTGGTTATAAAGTCTGAAATGCATCACGGGTGATGGTATCATGATTTGTAGAATGATTTGTCTTATCACCAGACTTCTTGAGGCAATCTGCCCTGTACCAGTGAGGCTCCCTGTTCATCTCTCCAACTTTTCTTCTGTGCCACAGCAGTCCTGTGTTGTGCCCAGCCCTACCTCTGTCCCCCTCTTGGACATCTAGCTCAGTCTTGGTCTTTTTTCCACTTACACCCCAGGGAAGCGATGTTTTGGGTAAGGATAGTTGAGAAGTCCATGCACCAAAAGTCCTACCACTTCACTGGCAGCAATGATAGCAGCTCTGATGTCTAGCTTTGGGGAAGGAGGGGGTTCCAACAGCAGGAATAGCTCCAGTTCTCCAGGTTGTAACTTGCTCACCTTCTCCTTGTATTTTCCCTGCTAGTTCAGGCGTGTTGCAGAGAGACAGGGCTGTCAGTCTGCTCCGGGGACTGCAGAATTAGCTGAAGGACTTGGAAAGCAGCAAGGGCCAAATTCAGCTTGGAGGGAACTTGATCCTCTTTGGAAGGACACACAGCTGAAAGGACTATTATGTAAAGCTGTTGGCAGGTTTCATTCAACCTGAGCAAAAGGGAGGGATCTTTTGAGGAGCTACCCTTCCCTAAGAGAGCCCAGCCTCAGAAGGCAGTAAGGAAGCCAATTCCAGCAAGAAGCCGAAGTGGCATAGACTGGATTCCTCCTTTTTTGCAAAAGTTGCTGGAATTATCAAGGTGTCTGAACATGCTGCTGGTGAATGCTTTTTTTCCCCACGTTCTTGCTGCTATTAACAGGTAATTCTTGGCAAGTGTAGGTGTACCTGGAAAAAATACACTACAACTGCACAGGCTGCAAGTGGCTGGTCAACGCAGGTCTTGTAGCTAATGGAGAATAGAGCATGCTCTGGTGTTGAAGATGGTACTAGAAGACAACATACTTTAGATCTAAGTCCTCAGTATTGAAACAAACCTTGCCTTCTTAATATTACAGAATCACAGACTGGTTTGGGTTGGAGGAGATCTTAAAGCATTGGATTCCAACCTCCTGCCATGGACAGGGACACCTCCCACTAGAGCAGGTTGCTCAAAGCCCCATCCAACCTGGTCTTGAACTCTTCCAGGGATGGGGCAGCCACAGCTTCTCTGTATCACACCTCCCTCAGAATGGAAAAATTTCTTCCTGAGATCTTTCTCTTGGGGACTTGATTCAAGATGGTCACTAGTAATAGCTGGTCCCCTTGTTTCACCACTCCTTTGGTGTATTTAGCCCTGTCCTCATGGCAACGTGCTCTGTATCAGCTATGTGGGTCAGATCCACTGTGGATATTAGATTTGTCAAACAGTTGGGTTGCTCAAGTAGGGTTAGAGATGAGATCGGGTAGATAAATTGAACTTCTCTCCTGTTTTTAGGTAAATACTTGCTAATTCACCCAGTCCATTTGTGAGAAGCCTTTATGGCTGCAATTCCTTTGTCGCTAAGGGGGTAGAGTTGTGCAAAGCTTACCAGAGCCCACTGGTACATGGTATGCAAAGGGCAGTGCGTGACGGCTGACAGCTGTGGGGTAACTCCTGCACCTGCTATGGAGAAACAGCCAGCTGCCTGCCTGGTCGTTAAAATGGGGATCACGGGGCTGCGAAGCGGTTGTCTGCAATTCTGGGACTGATCTTACAGGATGAAGCATGAATATAATATTTTTGTAAGGAGTGCTACCAACCACTTAGGTTTGAACTTGCTAAGAGGATGGGAACTCCTTGGCTGGAGCCCCTCTGCTGGGAGGACAGGTTGAGAGAGTTGGGAGGGTTCAGCCTGGAGAAGAAAAGGCTCCAGGGAGATCTTAGAGCCCCTTCCAGTCCCTCAAGGGGCTCCAGGAAAGCTGGGGAGGGACTCTTGATAAGGGAGGGGAGCTGCAGAACAAGATGGTAGCAGCTTCAAACTGAAAGGGGGGGAGTTTGAGATGAGATCAGGGGAAGAAATTCTTTGCTGTGAGGGTGGTGAGAGCCTGGTCCAGGTTGCCCAGAGAAGCTTTGGCTGCCCCATCCTTGGCAGGGTTCAAGGCCAGGTTGGATGGGGCTTGGAGCAACCTGCTCTAGTGGGAGGTGTCCCTGCCCAGGGCAGGGGTGGTTGGAACTGGATGACCTTTAAGGTCCCTTCCAACCTGAATGATAAATTATTTACTTGTCTTTGGACAAGGGGGAGGCTGGTCTAGAGGTGGCTACTTCTTTAAATCTTCTGTCTGCAAAAATCACCCTTGACTGCATCCTGAATGGTCTGTGGGATGCCTTAGCAGAACTCTGTTTGCCTCCCTTGCTCGTGGTTTTTTGGGGGTAGTCATCTGCTGCACCTCATCCTGTGCCATGAGAACCACAAGGGCAGATGACACCAGTGATGATCTTAGCAGTGGCACTTGCAATGCTAAACTCAGCTCCTGCAAGCTCCCTGGCAGCTGCAGTTCTGGAGGCCAAGGTGTCCTTCTATCGAGCTGGTGTGAGCTCAGTCTTGAGGGTGCAGGCTGGGTCTGGTCAGGCTGAAATACCACCAGTATTGACCTCTGAAGCACCACTGGGACTATTTTATGTGTATCTGGAGATACCATGTCATGTTTTGGAATACCAGGTGGATTTGAGAACCAGCCTGAATCTGGCTCAATTCTTCAGCGTGAGCAGAGCTTGTCCACATTCACTGGGACTTCGTGCAGCTGCTCTGACAGTTACAAGCTATTTTAGGGCACTAGAAGCTTAAGTTGGCAGCTTAGTGGCTGGCCTTGCTTTAAGCTAAGCAGTGCATGGAGCAGCTGAGGAAGCTTCCAGTAGCTAAATACTGGTGAAGTGCCAGGTAAAGCTGGAGCCCTTGCAGGTGTGAGTGCGGTGCTGTGAGAAGTAGGGACACAAACCCCGGTGCTGCAGAGGCAGGACATGGTCCCAGGGGGCCCTCCCCCAGGACATCCTGCTGATCTGAAGGTGTCGCGTGGGGAGTGCCACAAGCTAAAGGTCTTCTTTGTGTAAAGGAGCCATCACCAGGGCATGTGAGCGCAGCTACTGCTTATCTCCACAGGTGATAGCACTTCAGATAGCAATGACTGCAGACCTTTGGCTGACCTGTGTCAAGCAGGTGTGTGTGGTGAGAGCTTCAGGGTCTCCTGAAGGCTGCCAGAACAGGGGTGGTTGCAAGATGGAGATGATTTTTTTTTTTTTGCAGCATTTGTCTTGCCTTCTGTGGTTTGTCTGGCTTCCTGGCAAAGCTTCTCACAGAATCACACAGGGTAGCAGGCGTTGGAAGGGACCTCTGGAGATCATCTAGTCCAACCCCCTGCCAGAGCAGGTCCACCCAGAGCAGGTTGCACAGGAA
>JAOQGH010000001.1:199692203-199710268 GCA_025769975.1 Gallinago jamesoni
GTCCAGGTGGGGTTTGAATGTCTCCAGAGAAGGAGACTCCACCACCTCTCTGGGCAGCCTCTTCCAGGGCTCTGCCAGCCTCCCAGGAAAGAAGTTCTTCCTTGTGTTCAGGTGGAGTTTCCCATGTTCCAGTTTGTGCCTGTTGTCCCTTGCCCATGTCCTGTCACTGGGCACCACCGAAAAGAACCTGACCCCATCCTTTTGCCACCTGCCCTTTAGATATTTATAAGTGTTAAGATCCTCTCTGTCTTCTCCAGGCTAAATGACCCTTGATCCCTCAGCCTTTCCTCATCAGAGAGATGCTCCAGTCCCTTGATCATCTTGGTGTCCTCTGCTGGACTCTCTCCAGCAGTTCTCTGTCCTTCTTGAACTGGGGGGCCCAGAACTGGACCTACTGCTCCAGATGCAGCCTAAATTGTCCTTAGCTGTTGTAGGTGACTGAAGAATGGGAATGGAGGCGTTTGCTTCTTATGTGTGATATAGTCTAGTGGTAATCTTGAGAGCCTGGGGGCGTCTTGGCCTGTGTTGCTGGGAAGGTGAGTGATTTCTTCTGTAGTGCTGCTGGGTGTGATGCAGCTAATTGGAATTTTTTTGGTGGTTTTGCACTCAGTGGTTTTGCAAGCTTACTTGGCATGGAGCCTGAAGGATGAGCTCTGACTTTCTACATGCTTCTGTGGTCACTAGACCACTTCTGTTCATCTTGCCCTTTGCTGAGTGCTGAGCAGCAGTGTCTCTGCAGTCCCCTTTCTCCATGCTTGCATGTGCTACTTTCTCATCCTGTTCCTACAAATAAAATTGGCAGTGTTGTTCTTTGGGTGTATCTGGCACTCAAATATTAACACAAGGTTTGGGTTTTTTTTACTGTAATTGCCCTGCTTTATTGCTTCTGTAGGCAGGCTTAGATCTGTTTTAAAGAAGTACAACAGATGGTTGGACCTTTGCTCCTGCTCAAACTGGTTTGGTCTCAGACAGCAGCGGGGAACAGGAGTGCTAGTGCAGTGGGGTGAAGGTCCAGCTTCAGCCCCAGCACCGTTGATCATCCAGCCCTGTCTCCTCAGGGGAGCACTGAGCCTTTGAGGAGCAGTGTGGGACTGGAGAAGACCTTGAAGGCAAAAGTAAAAACCTGTTGGAGGTTCAGAACAGAGTTGCGAAAGTGCTGTATTTGTCCTTTGACAACAATTCCTTAGGACAGCCTGATAAGGCAGCTCAGTGTTTGCCTGTCAAGGGGAAAGGTGCAAGAAATCTAGTAATGGGTGACTGGGCTCCCCAGTTCAAGAAGAACAGGGAACTGCAGGAGAGGGTACAACAAAGGGCCACAAAGATGATTACGGGCCTGGAGCATCTCTCCTATGAGGAAAGGCTGAGGGAACTGGGTCTTTTTAGTCTGGAGAAGGCTGACGGGGGATCTGATCAATGCTTACAAATCCTTAAAGGATGGGTGTCAGGAAGATGGGGCTGGTCTTTTCTCAGTGGTGCCTAGTGACAAGTCAAGAGGAAATGGGCACAAACTTGAGTATAAGAAGTTCCACCTAAACATGAGGAGGAACTTTAAGAGTGGTAGAGCACTGGGAGAGGCTGCCCAGAGAGATGGTGGATTCTCCTTCTCTGGAGACATTCAAAACGTGCCTGGACAATTTCCTGAGAAATGTGCTCTAGGTAGACCCGCTCCAGCGGGCGAGTTGGACTAGATGATCTCCAGAGGTCCCTTCCTATCCCATATAATTCTATGATTGGCCTCCTAAGGAAGACTTTGGTCTTGCTTGAGAGTAGATATAAGTGATTACAGCACTTGAGAAATTCCCACTCCTAGATTAAATTTAGGCAGCTGTGAAGGTTCTGTCTTTGACAGCTCAGACCCTGGGCTGACTTTATGCATTAGCAGATCTAAGACCTGGACCTCTTGTGGATAAGTGCATAAACCTGTTTGATGCCTGGCAGTCTTTGGTGGGCCTGGCTTGACTTGGGTCACAGAAGGTGAACTTAGCTTCCTCTACCCAACTGTTGTGGGACAACCTGTGGAGGGCAGTGGCAGCCTGCGTGGGACAAACTGATGGGGAAAAGCACATACAGATGAATGCCAGGCTGTCTCCCAGACCTGCAAATCCCTGTTGTGAGCATTTAATTATCTTTGCACCTCCAGTGCTGCTAAGATATTCCCCTTCAGCCTTGCCATGGGTGGGCTGTGTAGGTGAGCTGATGCCCTGCACACTCATAGAAATGTAAGATCATCTAGGTTGGAAGGGACCTTTTAGATAACCTAGTCCAACCATCAACCCAACACTGACAAAACCACCACTAACCCATGTCCTTCAGCACCACATCTGCCTGGCTTTTAAATACCTCCAGGGATGGGGACTCCACTACTGCCCTGGGCAGCCTCTTCCAAGGCTTAATATCCCTTTGAGCGTAAAAAAATGTTCCCTTCCCTTGTTCCTGCCCTACATGTCCAAGTGGTGGGTATCACCAACGCTGTGCCTCCACAACAGGAGGTCTTGTAAAGCAAACACAGAGCAGAAAGGCAGCAGCTTGGCTGGGGCTCATTTGAGATATGCAAGCGATGGGCTCCACTGGGAACTGGGTGTCCTTCCACGTGCTGGAGGGGCTGGAGCAGCATGCTTGCCAGGGCTGGCAGCAGGAGAACAGCGTGTCTTCTGCATGAGAGCAGATGTGTGGCTCTGCCAAGCTCAGCTCACAAACTCTGCGTGCTTCAGAGTGACAAGGACAAACACCCTGTTTCAGGAGGCTTCCTTTTAAAGCAGCTGTGCTTGGTGCAGATGGAGGATGAGGCTTGAAATCTGGAAACTTCCACCTGGTTCTGACAAGGGCACTAAGGAGAAGTGTCTGCCACTGTTCCACCCAAGCCACATGCGTCTGTAGCTACCAGGCCCTGAGTCTCTCCTACAACTGAGCAAGAACTGAGATGGCGAAAAAAATGATTCAAGGGTTGGAGCCCCTCTGCTGGGAGGACAGGCTGAGAGAGTTGGGGGGGGTTCAGCCTGGAGAAGAGAAGGTCTGGGGAGACCTTTGAGCCCCTTGCAGTCCCTAAAGAGGCTCCAGGAGAGATGGGGAGGGACACTCAGTCAGGGAGGGAAGCCACAGGACAAGAGGGTAGTGGTTTTAAACTGAAAGAGGTGAGTTTGAGATGCTATCTCAGGAAGAAATTCTTTGCTGTGAGGGTGGTGAGAGCCTGGCCCAGGTTGCCCACAGAAGCTGTGGCTGCCCCATCCTTGGAGGGGTTCAATGCCAGGTTGGAGGAGGCTTTGACCAACCTTGTCTGGTGGGAGGTGTCCCTGCCCATGGCAGGGGAGGGTGGAACTCTATGACCTTTAAGGTCCCTTCCAACCCAAACCATTCTATGATTCTATATGGAGGCGTTGTTTACTGTATCAGTATTTTTTTTTCCCTCTTCCACTCTTTCTTGATGACTGGTCTCCAGTCTAGTCTAGGAGCCCTGTTTGTCCTCACTGGTCAAGGTAGGACCCTCCCACCCTGGGAAGTATAAGCAAAGCTATCTCTGAATTGGGCAAGAAGGGAAAGGAGAGAAAGGATGACTTGGTGTGACGCAGGTTCTATGGGGTTCTATAGAGCTGCTGCAAGCACGAGCATCTCCACAGGCTTCCTGGAGCCCTTTGTGACTTCAAAGCTAGAAGAAAGCCTGGCGCGTCAACTTGCTTAACCCGCTGCTGTGTCACATCTGTAATGCAGCTGCTGTTTTAAATAGCACGAGAGCTGTAGCCTTGTCTAGGGACAGCCGTGGGAACATGGGGAGGAGGGGATCGCGTTTCTGGGCACGCTGCTTCAGCGTGTTGCAATGGCACTTCAGCTCCCTGTAGCATGATTCAACAAAACCAACTGCTTTGCCTTCTGCCAAAGGGCTTCTTGGCCAACACAGCAGGGTATGTAATGCTGATGTGACATCTTGGAAACCTGTGCTTTTTCCTCTAGGAGCTGACGCAGAGCAACCTACGCATGTAGAATTTGAGGGATGGGGTGCAGTTGTTTAGGGCTTTGTAGAATGGTTTGGGTTGGAAGGGACCTTTAAAGATCATCAAGTTCCAACGCCCATGCCCTGGGCAGGGACACCTCGCACCAGAGCAGGTTGCTCAAAGCCCCATCCAGCCTGGCCTTGAACCCCTCCAGGGATAGGGCAGCCACAGCTTCTCTGGGCAACCTGTTCCAGTGACTCACCACCCTCACAAGAAAGAATCTCTTCCTAGCCTCTAATCTAAATCTCCCCTCTTTTAGTTTAAAACCACTACCCCTTGTCCTATGGCTCCCCTCCCTGATAAAGAGTCCCTCCCCATCTTTCCTGGAGCCCCCTTTAGGTACTGGAAAGCTGCTAAAACATCTCCCCGGAGCCTTCTCTTTTCCAGGCTGTGCAACTGGGGCTTATAGGTCCTGCGAAAACTGGCACCATTGCAGCCTGAAAAAAGATTTTAATTTGATCCCTACTTCTGCAGGGTGATACAGCACCCCTGTTGTACGCTTACTCGGACTGCTTGTGTGCCACCAAGGGAAGATGCAGGGGATGCTGCTGCCACTTAAAGCATCAAAAAAAAAATGCCTCTGGCAGCAGTGGTAGCAGGGCATAGGTTGTGCTGTGCATGGCTGAGACAGCTCTTGGATTGTCCATGCTGTGCAAACAGATGAGTAAATGGTTAGGAATATTGCACAACCCTGAACCAACATGATCACCGCTCCCGGAGCCTGTCCTGCAGAAATCAGAGCCCTGCTGTGGCCAGCAAGACACTTGCGTGCCTTGTTGGCCCTTTGGCAGGTAGACCAGGGCAAAACCTCTTGAAAGGAGGGATAGTTTCCAGTGGTAAGCCACGCTTCTGCACATTTTCCCCTCTTGGAATGTAGCCAGCAGGCATGTTAAGTGGTTGAGTCTTTTTTTTTTTTCTTTTTTCAGGTGTTAAGCCAACTTGCCTCTCTTATGGGAGACTGATTTGTAATTTTTCCCCCCCTTGCCCTGGGATATGAGCCACTAATGGGCTGAGAGAAGGTCTGGAAAGGAGGCGTAGCTGTGGGTATAGGGCCATGAAGAACTTGGTTGGTTTGGGCAAGAGGCTTGCAAGAATCCCTTTGGGAGGAGTAGAGAAACAAAGGGCACAGGCTACTGCAACCCAACCCCTATTCCTGCTTGGCTGGCAGTCGTCTTGTGTCGAAGATCAGCCTGTTTATTCTGCTCCCTCTGCTTGGGGAACTGAGTCAAAGTGGCTGCTCTTACCACAGCCTCTGAAATTCAGGACAGCTCGTACCCCCCACAGCCCTTGGGCTGTTCTCCCTGGTGGGAAGAGAGACAGAAGCTGGGGCCTTCTTTTTCCTACCTTTTTTCTTATTACCTGAAAATACCTGGCATCATGTGAGCTCGTTCTCTTCTTTTCTAGCTGGTGAAAACCCACAATCTGCTGACCACCAGGAATTACATTTTTGGGTACCATCCACATGGCATCATGGGCTTGGGTGCCTTTTGCAACTTCAGCACAGAGGCCACCGGTGTCAGCCAGAAATTCCCTGGGATCAGACCATACCTTGCAACCCTGGCTGGGAACTTCAGGATGCCCATTTTGAGGGACTACTTAATGTCTGGTGGTAAGTTCAAGAGCAATTTGTCCTCCACTCGTGCCCTTGCTCTGAGCTGTCTTTCTCTCTTTCAAATGAAAAGCTGTGGCAGAAGCTCATGTAACGACTTCTCTCTGGTGGCATCACACAAACGTTGCTTTCATGCAGTAGTTAAGAGGAAGCAGTGAATGTGACTAGTTTGGGCTGTGGGGACTGCTGTTCCTCTGCATTTGTCCTTAACTCAAGGATACTCTTGTCCAAAGGCATGGTAAAGATATCTGGCATCTTTAGTTGTGGGTGTGGAAGATGGAGATATGGAAGTAGGTTGTCCTTGTTATCATTAGCAAGTACTGGTAGATGAAGAAGTCATACTAACTGAAAATATCAAGTATTCATTAGCCTTTGATGATGTGAACAGCTGATAGTTCCCTCAATCCTTAATTTTGTGGATGGAACACTTCAAGTGAAATCCTAAGTAATATTACTGTACCAGTATACCTCCTTAGTTTGTTTGCAACCAATTCTTGAGTATTATAATGTTTTATAGCCTACTAGACATTAGAGCTACAGCAGGGAACCTCTAAGGCATGAGGACATATCACATTCACACAGTATATAGGATTTTCTGGCTAAAGAGCATGATTTTGCAGTTGCTGCTTGTCTGCATGTCTGACTGCCTTTCCTGGAGGAAGGATTTCAGTGCTGTGAGAAGTAGTAATCTCCTTCTGCCTACAAGTGTGAAATGGCTGAGCATAAATCTGTGCCGCCCTGTTAGCCAGGGCTGTGAAGCCAGAGTGAGCCTTGATAGGGAGAATGGGAGAAGTAAGAAAGCTTCTGACTGTCCTAGGGAGCAGCAAGCATGCAAGTGGGAAGAAAGCTGGAAGAAATAAATTTTTTTCATCATCAAATCCAGCTGATCTGTCTTAAGCAAGGTATTCTGGAGCTGGGATTTGTGGTGACCTTGATGCCTGGACACACATGAAGGCTTGCAGACTCACCCTGTGTAATTCCACAGGACCCATTCATCATTTTAGTTCTTGGTTTGAGTGATGACTACCATGAGATGTGCAGAATCAGCTTCTAAAATTAAATTGTGTAATACTGCCCTTCCTAGTGCAATGACCTTAAGTACCCAATGCAGCTCAGAGGTAGATGGGAACTTCTCCTTGGCTGATCCTGGCCAAAAATGTGAGGCATGAGCAAGCTCTGGCAACAACTGTAGGATAAAAGCATGGGTTTCAGGAGTAGACAGTCAAACTTCTTAGCATTTTTTAGAGCAATAGAATTAAAATTAAAGGATCTCTCTTTGACTGGGCTGAATAGTGAGACGCTTGGTGTGAGGCCTGATGTTTTAGGGCAGGGATTGCTTTGTAAAGCTGAAATGCTGTGACTGGTAGTCCCTTCTAGTTTGGGGCAGAGGGAAAGACCTTTCCAGGCATTCATCTCGGAGTATGGATTCATTTCAGACTATGAAGCTGGTGGAGCTTGTCTATGACCAAATCTAGTGCTGTCCAGGTCTATTAGCTGCTTGTTTGGTTGAGGAACAGGCTGTGGCAACCAAGGCACAGACTTTTTGCTACAAGTATGGCTGGTGTCTTCAGGGTCATCTTAATCTTGCAGCTTGACCCTAATGTCTGTCTCCTGGATATGCAGGTATATGTCCTGTGAACCGTGACAGCATCGACTACATCTTGTCCAAGAACGGCAGTGGCAATGCCATCATCATTGTGGTCGGAGGGGCAGCAGAGTCCCTGAACTGCACCCCGGGGAAGAACTCTGTGACGCTGAAAAACCGGAAAGGATTTGTGAAACTGGCTCTACGGCATGGGTAAGAGGTGACCTCAAGGCCAGATCAATACTGTGAGCAGCTGATGGATGGATTGTCCTTTCTGTGGTCTTGCTGTGTTGTGTGGATGTACGTCTAGAGCATCAGACACATGAGTCTGTCCTCTGCCTTGAGCAGGGGTTGGGGTAGGAAGAGGCTTCCAAGGCTGCGGAGAGGCAGGTATCCTGCCTGGAGCACTACCTATGCAGCCCCTGCAATCTCTAGGGATCCCATGCATCTGAAATGGGATGTCCATTAAAAATCAGAGATGAGAATATATAGCATCATACAACGGTTAGAGTTGGAAGGGACCTTAAAGACTAAGTTCCAACCCCCTGCCATGAGCAGGGACACCTCCCACTAGACCACGTTGCTCAAACCCTTGTCCAGCTTAGCCTTGAACCCCTCCAGGGATGGGGCAGCCACAGCTTCTCTGGGAAACCTGTTCCAGTGTCTCACCACCTTCACAGTAAAGAATTTCTCCCTAATATCTAATCTAAATCTCTCCTCTTCCAATTTAAAACTGTTACCCCTCATCCTATCACTACATACCCCGATAAAGAGTCCCTCCCCAAGAAGCATATTCAGTGCCTGACTGGGTAGTGTTTAGCGTTTCATGGGCCCGTTGCCCTTCTTGATGTAGCAGATATACTTTTAAGGCATACATGTCATGTGTTGGCTGACTCCTATCAGCACCTTGTGCTGCAAACAAAGCTCTGGCCAATAAAATCTGCGAATGTGCAGCCTGAAAGAGCACACGGCAGTGAGTGTGGTGCTGTAGTATCGACCGCAGACCAGGGGTGTGGAGTCCTAATGTCTTTCCATCTTTCTAGCGCGGACTTGGTTCCTGTCTACTCCTTTGGGGAGAACGAAGTGTACAAGCAGGTGATCTTCGAGGAGGGTTCCTGGGGAAGATGGGTTCAGAAGAAGTTTCAGAAGCACATTGGCTTTGCTCCATGCATCTTTCATGGCCGTGGCCTCTTCTCCTCCAACACCTGGGGCTTGTTACCTTACTCCAAGCCCATCACTACTGTTGGTAAGGTCTTGGTACAAACATGCTTTGTGTTTCTTTAGGTAGTAGCATACCTGAATCTATGCCATACACCCACTCTAGCTTGGTCTTGGACTCTTGACTATAAAACTGTTTTCCCTTCTATATAAAACCTTCCAGTACATCTGGGAATGAGCTAGAAGAGTTTCCAGAGGCTCCAAGCCTTCCATTGTGCTCTACTGCCAGACAGTTTTGCAAGCGAGCTTTTTTGGGTTTTTTTTGTTTTTTTGTTTTTTTGTTTTTTTGGGGGGTGGGGAAATACTGTAGCTGCTACCTTCTTGGGTCTTGGATGGCTAAAGTCAGAAGCAGCCTGTCCCACCCACTCCCAGGACTGGCAGTGTGGTGCTGTCTGATAGCTGAGTTTTAAAGCCAACCCCAAAATTTGTCATGGAGTCTTCCAACCCAAAGCAGATGGGCTTTAAGGGAGAGGAAAAAGTGTGGGTTTTTTCTTTCCTTCTGCAGTGTGTTTAGGGGAATAAACGAGAAGCTCAGCTTCTAGTCTTGGTTCCTGTTAGTTGAGGAGGGATTTATCACTCTGTTGTAAACAGAAGCAAGTGGGACTTTCCAATCACCTTGCCACCACTGTTGGCGCTTGTGTAGCTAAGATGGCAACAAAAGCCTAGCAAAACTGGGAGGAACTGGGCACACCACTGCTAGAATGGTGAGCTGTGTTATGCTGGGATGGATGTGCTGAATTAGCATAGCTGTGGCCATAGAGGACAAACCTCCAGGCTGTACAGAGCATTCAACCTAACGTGGATCTTTCCCTTTTTCATCAGTTGGGGAGCCCATCACCATCCCCAAAATTGACAATCCATCCCAGAAGGAAGTGGACTTCTACCACAGCATATATGTGAATGCCCTGATCAAACTCTTTGACAAGTATAAAAGCAAATTTGGCCTGCCAGAGACTGAGGTCTTGGAAGTCAACTGAAGGGACTGGCTCAAGCAGCACCACCTCCTCTCAGAATCAGCACGTCTTCTCCAGGAGTCCAAGCTGTCATCATGTACTTGAAAGCATGTGTGGGTGTCTGTGTCTTTGAAAGAAAGTGTTTAAAGTATTGCTAGACCACTTTTTAAAAATAATGATAATAAAAAAAAAGGCTTTACTTTGGATAAATCCCATTATAAACGTCTTTCTATCCAAAAAAAGCACAACTCCCCATTGCTGTGAGGATGTGTATGGGGGAAAGGATTGCCTCTGTAATCTGCTGTATAATGCTGTTTGAATTGCCAGCAATGGATTAGAAGCATTCCTGCAGATACTGTACCCACTAGCAGAAGCTATTTTGGGAGAGTAGGATCCATCTGGTTTTCAATCAAAAAAGCAGCAGGTTGACTTGACTGGGACAGCAGTATTACAGGCGTGTTGCACAAGAGCCATGTCGAGACATGCTTATGTAGCACAAGGGCATTTCTGCTTTGGAAAAAGCCCCTTCTGAAAGCACAAACAAGGCTGCCAAACCCCCCCTGGTGTGGCACCTGCCATGGACGGTGCAGGCAACCAAAGGATATGAGTCTGGTGGTCCTCAGTCCATAGTGAAGTGGATGCTTTGATGGCTTCACCACTTTGTATTTTGAATGTCACTTTAGAAGCAGGTCTGTCCCAGGTGCTGCTTGCTGGAAATATGGGACTCCATAGCCACAAAACTCCACGGATGAGTTCTAGGAGCTATGGGATGGTGCAATTGTGTGGCCCTGCTGTCACAGACCTTTAGGGTAGCCCGTAGGGGTAAACGCGGCGGGAACTATTCATGCAAGTGTTTTGGATCCCAAAAGCATTTGGGGAAAGCTAGGAGTAACTTCTGTCCAAAGACGGCTTTTAAATATTCCGTCCAGTGAATGTAAAGGAGTAGCCTTTCCATGCATAGAATCTAAAGTGAGTGGCTTTTTAAAGTGTTTATAAAGTGTTTACGTGGATGTTAACACTTCTTGTAGTGAGATTTCTTCAGAGTACAATGTGTTTATGTATAAACCTGAAACATTGCACTACTTGCATGTCTGACCTGCCTTTTTCAACGGTTCAGTTGAGTGTATTTTGAGCTCCAAAATGTGCCTTTCTTCCATGCAAGAGGACGGTACTTCACATTCCTGGAATCTTGCCTCTAAAGACAAAAATGTCCATCTGTCATATCTGATAGACTATTGTATTACAGAGTATCGATTTTTGTACAAATTTCTAGAAATAAACTTGGGCAAAAATGGTGGGCTGCTTTGGTTTCTTTGGTGTTGCAGTGGTCTGTGGCTGGGTTCATGTCACAGCAATTGTTTGTGGGGGTGAACCTCTCCCTTGGTTCTTTTGGGGGGAGAAAACTGGGGTATTTGTCCAAAAGTAGACCCACCCTCCTAGAGTACTGTGCCCAGTTCTGGGCACCCTGGTTCAACAAGGACAAGGAACTGCTGGAGACCGGACAGCAGAGGGCTACAAAGATGATGAGGGGCCTGGAGCATCTCTCTTTCGAGGAAAGGCTGAGGGATTTGGGTCTGTTTAGTCTGGAGAAGAGAAGACTGAGGGGGGGATCTGATCAACACCTATAAATACATCAGGAGGACGGGACCAGTCTTTTCTCAGTGGTGCCCAGTGAGAGGACAAGATGAAATAGGCACAAACTTGAATGTAAGAAGCTCCATCTCAATGTGAGGAGGAACTTTTTTGCTTTGAGGATGGCAGAGCCTTGGAAGAGGGTGTCCAGAGAGGTGGTGGAGTCTTCTTCTCTGGAGACATTCAAAACCCACCTGCTCTGGGTGACCCCGCTCTGGCAGGAGGGTTGCACTGGATGATCTCCAGAGGTCCCTTCCAACCCCTACCATTCTGTTATCTGCACTATCCCTGCCTGGGACACTCAGGGTAGGTTAAGCAAATCTTTGTTATTTAAGGCAGGGGTTTTGCCTGTGAGTGTTTAAGGAGCTCCATCTATGGACCTCCTTTACTGAGCAGGTACATAAAGTTCATGCCCTATTGCTCCTTTCAGCAAATTGCATTGGGTTTTGTTGCTGCCTGGCAGACAAAGAGCTGGATTCCATCCCTGTTCAGTTCTTGTCCTTCTACAACTGGATGTGTGAAGTGCTCCAGAAATAGCACACATTGCTGTAAAGTTCATGTGGGCTCTTTTAATAACAAGTGAGGGTTTAACCTGTTCTTTCTTGGGCTGGGTTTGGCCTGTGAGCTGTGGAAGTGGTCCATCAGTGCTGGCTGACTTTCACAAGCTGACACTGCTCTCCTTCAAGGAGAAAGCCAGATTTATTCTTTGTCCTTTTTCAGTCTCGGCAGATGGCATTTGGAAGTCTCCTGCTCCAGAAGATAAACCTGGTGTGTTGCTTGCTTCCCCTTTTCCTCACCCCCTAGTAGAATTGATTTGGTTCTCTGTTTTCTACTAGCAAACTTTAAGGGTGGGTTTCCAGTGACTCATCTAGAAATGCCCAGCAAGAAAAGCCTTGAACACTCTGCCCAAGCCACTTTTGACAGTTTGTCACCAGATGAGTCAATAGAAACCACCCAGTGGAAACAAACTGGAGGAGGCCAGTTCTTGCAGAGCTTTTTCCAAGTGATGTTTACAATGATCAAGTTTTATATCAAAGCACAGCTGCTGCTTGAATGTACCCCTGAAGCAGAGGAGGGGAGGGAGTTATTTCAAATAAGGATCTATTCCTGCAAAGAGCTGAGCCAATGACTGTCCTGTAGCTGTCAATAGTGCAAGGTGGGACCAGCTCTGCCCAAAACTCTTGGCTGTGCTGGAAATCCCCTTAGTTAAGGTCTAACATGAGATTGCTGCTAAATATCGCTCTTTCCACCTACTTCCCACCAGTCCGTAAAAGGGGAATTTTCCTTGCATCCCTTCTTGTGCCCAAGATACCAGCCCATGACGGTAGTAGTCTCATGTAAGTTTTAAACGTCCTTCTGATTTGAGCTCATGGACAAATTACTCCTTCCAAGCTTTTTTCTGCAATTGGTTTTCCCTTCTCTTGCCAGTCTCAGTAGCATAGGAGTAAGAGGCTTACCTAAAGTTGCTTACTTTGAGCAACCTGGTCTAGTGGGAGGTGTCCCTGCCCATGGCAGGGGGATTGGAACTCAATGATCTTTAGGGTCCCTTCCAACCCGAACCACTCTATGATTCTAAAAAGCATCTTTGGCTTGTGGTGTGTTTAATGATTTTGACTGATTTAATGAAAGACTCATTGCGATTGTCCTTCTGTAGGTAGGTACTCTAGGTACCTTCTCCTGCACCTATATTTTCCTGCTTATGCCCTTGCCTATGTAACATAAAATCTTCTTGGGAAGGAGCTGCATTTGATGCACACAACATCCAGAACAAAAGAGATCATACTGTAAAATTACTTAAATGTTAGTAGAGGGTAAAGTCCCTCTGACTCAGCAGTGACCATGCTACATGGTTCTGGGGCAGCGTCAGGATGGTATCGCTCTATTTTTCCTTCTTGCCCAGGTGTCTTCCCTTGGCCATAACAAGAGGTAGGCTCCAGCCCATGATAGACCAGCCCCAATAAAGCTGTTCTTAGAGTCTCTTTTAAGAAATGGGCATCTTTATTTTCCCATGGACCTGTCTTGCCTTTAGCCCAGCAACCTCCCCTTCCTCTGCTGCTGTTTTTCTTGATATCGAGTGGATTTGCACTTTTCCAGTGTTTTAAAACCTCCTGACATTCCTCATTGTACCGGTAAGAGTCCTGACAAGAGTCCTGTCCCTTTCTCTGCCCTGGGCTGTATCAGCCATTTCTGGTTTCAGTCTTCTTGCACTCTTTAGGTTGCCTCTTACTGACAGATGCATTTCATAGCATCATAGAACGGTTCAGGTTGTAAGGGACCTTAAAGATCATCCAGTTCCAACCTTCCTGCCCTGGGCAGGGACACCTCCCTCTGGACCAGGTTGCTTACATTCCCCTCCAACCTGGCCTTGAACCCCTTCAGGGATGGGGCAGATACAGCTTCTCTGGGCAACCTATTCCATTTCTCTTCCCATCTTGCTGGGATTTGGCTCACAAACTTGCCAGTTAACTAGGGAAAGAAAATAACAGCTTGGGGGCCTTTCAACCTTTTTTTGTACCTGTTTGGGCCTCCTTACAGGCTGGAAGAGGCGATTTTCCACTGTCACTTCTTCTTTATTCATTTACATGGTTTCTCTCCTATTTTGTCCCCTTTGCTTCAAATCAGAGCTCTCCCTCTGGCAAACAGAACTGGAGCAAAAGGGTACATAACTGAATTTACGGAAAAATTATGGTGGTTGGGTGCAGGCTGCCTGCAGTGATTTATTCCTTCCTTGACTGCCAGCCTGAGCATGTTACATGGGTTTATTGGCTGCTTTTCCTCATCCTTGAAGTGGGCAGCAATATTTTTTATAACACCAGCACGTCAAGAGGTGGGATGTCACCAGCTTGCTTTGAGACCCTCATTAATTAAAGTACTAGAAGCAGTATCGTGCCATTGATAGTGCGTACACAGCTTTTTTTTTTTGGTTTAGTCTGTGTAAGCAGAGCTGAGACTAACGAAAGAGGTGGAAAAAAGAGAAAAGAGAGGACATGCTGCCCTCATGAGGTGCTTGCCAGTAGCTCCATGATAAAAAATCAAAAGTATTTTGGGGAAATGCCAGGTAGAAATGCTGAGAAACCACTAACCCAGACTGGAAGAGCCTTGTACGAGGAGGAGGCACAGAGCAGAATTGGATGCATTACCCTCTGGATAAATATTTTGTCAATTTATCCCAGGCAGCGGTACCACATGGAATAACAAATGAATTTCTACAGTGCGAATCCTTCTTAGGTTCATGCTGCAAAATGATCCTGGGGAATATGGTGCTATTTGGCTACAGCTCAGCTAAATGAGGTTTTTCCCTCTAAAGGAAAATCCAGACCATCACAAAAATGGGCAATTTCCTGCCCACTTCTGCCATGGGACCACCTTTTGCAGCTGAAAGAGCAGGAAGAAAAATGCTGATGCAGAGCTTTTTTCTCTCTACTTTGTGGTTATCTTTTCTTCTGGGCTTGGGGACTTGGAGGTGAGGATATTTTACCAGGGTATAAAAGAAGCCTGGTGGGAATTTGAACTCCATCCACAGTTTGATCATTTACAGGTTCCCTGGTTTCTCCCAGATCTGATCCATCCTTGCCAGCTGATCCCATATTGGGAGTTTTTCCCCAAAGAGTTCCTAGCTTTGCTCTGTGCTTTCTGTTTTGCTCTGATAGAGATTACACAGTGCAGGATGGCCCTCCAGTTGTGTTTCACCGAGCCTCTGTGCCAAAATCTCATATTCTCATCACATGGCATCCCAAAACCACTCTTATTGTTGATTTCTTAATACAAATATTGCTGTCTCATAAACTTCTCCAAGTCAGGCATCGGGATGAACTGGACTGACATTTATGTCTGTTCTCCCACCCTGAGAGCATGAGTTTTGGGAAAACCAGCTCAGTTCTCCAAATATGACTAGACTTGGCCACAGACACCAATAGCTCCCATCAAGCTGTTGCTGGTTTTCTCAGCTGTCAGACGAGCTTTTTCACCTCAAGCCCATAATGCTAACAGAGTATGAGGAGCCATCAGCCTCCATCCTCACCACTGGTTTATCCATGACCAAGTGACTGGGCTGCTGAATGTCTTGAGACATGCCTTGTTCAATGAATAAAAGGAGGATTAGGAGGCACCATAGAGATGTCTGGTGTGACCAGTTGGAGGTAGAGGTTGGCAGGTATCCCATCAAATAGGTTGTACAGCAGCAGTAACCTTAATACCCATCCATTGTCCCTCCCTGTCATGCCAGAGGGCCTGGATGTCCCTTCCAACAAATTCTTTCTAAATGGATGTACAGGTTTCATCAGTGAAGGGTCAGTTCAAATGTTATGACCTACAAATGATACCAAAGAAGTCAAGAAAGTCTTGACAGTTTGATATATACATTTTATTGTCCTGGAAGTGCTTATAGGCAATGAGAGTTCAAGGTTTTAGTGCAAATGATGTCCTGGGGAAGCTTCACGGCCGGTGGGCTCCCAGCCAATGTATATATTGTCTTTTTCTTTCTCCTTATGTATGCTTAGCTTTCAGACTCCTTAACAGATCATCTTGCACAGGCTTTCCATTCAAAGGGACTTAAAGAGCTCTACAAATATTCCACAGAAGGATTTACTTTGCCCATCGGCAAAAATGCAACCACTTCTGGGATGGAAAGTACAACCATTACACATCAGATGAAGTGAGGAAATCCAAATACCACCTCTGCAAGATGAAAATGCAGGTGCAGTAAAGGCAGTGACGTTAATTCAGATATAAATTTCCTTCAGGGACTTCTGGAAATGCGTCAGGGGATATTTCATGACCATACCCATATAGGAACTTAGGATTTTTGCGTCTTGTTGGTAGGCAGTCCTTGCAGCAACTTGCAGACCCAGAGTTTAGTCAGTGGTGAACCACCAGTCTTTGGCCTTGATATACAGTCCAGTGAAATGAGGAAGTATCTTATGGTTGATTTCCCTGGACTTTCAATGTCGTCTCAAGTGACTGACTCGGGAACGGCCACTTTGACGCGGGTGGGTACGATGGATCCCGTGTGCTCAAAGGTCACTGAGCTGCTTTGGTGTGGCTGGTTCTCTCTGCAGATTCAGTGTCTTGTGAGGATTTAATTTCTCTGACATAAAAGACGCTTTAGTGGCTGATCTGAGGCTGCTACTTTCAGGGGAAAGAAGTTGTTTGTTGTCCGTTCCTTCTCCAGAGCAATCACTTGCCTTCCTTTGAAGTCAGATACACTGAAACTTTACATTAAAGAATAATGATCCCAAGATAAGACAGCATTTGAGCTATTTCTGTGCCATACACTTAAGCTATCAGAGGCTTACACTTCAGCTCAATGTATGGTCTTATAACAGTTTTTCTAATTTCTTTTCCAACGCCTATACTTTAAAAAAAAAAACAAAAAACAACAAACCAAACACAGAAGAAATATATAGACATAATGTCATCAGTCCAAGCAGCTTCATCAACTGCAGACAAAATGTTAGGACAGGGAGTTTCAGAGAGGGCCCATTTTTATCAGCAGACCCCTAGGACAGTCCCCAGAATCATCAACACTGTAGTACGTAAACTGAGACCTGTAGCATTTATATCTGGAGTGATCCCAAAGCACGGAGTACTCATATGGCCTTCTGATAAAACCAGCTAAAAACTCTGGGAAAAAAAATTATTGGGAATCATAAAACAGTTTGTGTTGGGAGGGACCTTAAAGATCATCCAGTTCCAGCCCGCTGTCCTGGGTAGTGACACCTCCCACCAGACCAGGTTCCTCAAAGCACCGTCCAGCCTGGCCTTGAACACCTCCAGGGATGGGGCAGCCACAGCTTCTCCGGGCAACCTGGGCCAGGGTCTCACCATACTCACAGCAAAGAATTTCTTCCTAATACCTCATCTAAATCTCCCCTCTTTCAGCTTAAAAACATTCCCCCTCATCCTATCATTCCACTCCCTGATCAAGTCCCTCCCCATCTCTCCTAAAGCCCTTTTAGGGACTGAAAGGGGCTTGATGGTCTCCCCGGAGCCTTCTCTTCTCCAGAGCTGAGCAACCCCAGCTCTCTCAGCCTGTCCTCCCAACAGCAGTGCTCCAATCCTCCTTTTCTTTTCCTGCTCTGCTGCTTATTTGATGATGTTAATTGTCTGTATGGTTAAATAAATCTGTTCAGCTGCCTCTCTTCACTTACCAAGCACATTAAGTGATCATATATATTTGTACAGCATCTTCCAACCTGGACCACATTTAACGACCCGGAGTTTTGGTTTTGTATCTGGTCCAAAATAGCATTTTCCCAATGATGCTGCAACAGCAATTCAGAAGGTAAAACAGCACCTTGCCAAGCCTTGATTAAGCAGGATGCAAGCGCTCTCTCACTCAAAGCTCATGTGTAGTCCCCACAAAGCCGAGACCTCCTGTGTTTGAAACAGATGTGGCCCTGAGCAAGCACACTGTGGGCTCATGGCTTTCATCCCAAAGGCTATTTCCAGGAGGACTTTTAAAACATCCTCATCCCAAACTGTCTTGGCCTGATTCTGCCCAGCTTGTGAAACCTGGGAAGGTCACAGCACAACTTCACGTGGCAGCAGTTTTCTTTCACCACACTCAAAACGTAAGGCATCAAGAAGTGGCTTGTGTTGTTTCCAAACCAAGAAGGTTTTTGTAAAGTTCTTTGAACATTTATTGAACTTGTTAAATGTTTTCCCTGGTAAGAGCTGTTCTTTATGGCCACAGTGATGAGGTAACAACATCCTTCTGAAGGCAGTTTTTACAACCCCCTGACACTTGACCCTCCTCCAGCTCTTTTGGACAATGAGCTTTTTTTTGGATTTTTCAACAATCTAATTCAAACAACTTCTAAGCTAATTGGCAACTCTCTTGCAGGAGTAAACATGCTGAAATATCTTTTCCAAAGAAAAAAAAAATCAGGTTCACATATTCAGGTTACACTATAACTGGTGGGTGAGATTTCTGTAGCAAACCTGAGTGCAATATCTCTAAAGTTTGCCAGTGTCCTAGATCCACACAACTATCATTTCCTGAAAATCACAGAATCACAGAATCACAGAATCTTAGTGGTTGGAAGGGACCTCTGAGATCATCGAGTCCAACCACATTAAAA
>JAOQGH010000001.1:199710368-199720998 GCA_025769975.1 Gallinago jamesoni
TGCCCAGTTCCCTCAGCCTCTCCTCGTAGGACTTGTTCTCCAGACCCCTCACCAGCTTGGTGGCTCTCCTCTGGACAAGCTCCAGCGCCTCAATGTCCTTCCTGTAGTGAGGGGCCCAAAACTGAACGCAGTACTTGAGGTGAGGCAAATGGCAACAGATTTCAAAGGCAGCAGAAAAAAAATGGATTTGCTATTCAAGACAAACTTTCTAGGATAGTTGAAAAGGTTGGAACAGATTGACTCCATGTGATTCTATCACAGGTTGATGAGAAAAGGTTGAAAAAAACTGTGTCAGGGCTAATTCAGGTACGCCTACTGCTGTGGCACCCATTCATCGCTGAACTGAGAGGCATCATGATGTTTTGACCACTTGGTGAACCTCATCCCAAGCCAGCATGACTTAATGAGGGTTCTTTTTTTGCACATCCTCACCATAACCTTGATATAAAACCCACCAAAGATGCTTAAATGTCATCTGTTGACTTCAGTGGGTTTGCGATCAGCCTGTCTTGGTCGGATGACTTCAGTCTACCAACACGTTTCTCAAGCTACCCAGAAAAACCAGCAAAACAAACAACACCCTTTCCCCCAGACCACAATGTTTTAGTAAATTGAAGGCTTCAAAGAAATAAAACACACGTGGTTTTAAAGCAATATGGTTTAAAGCAATAAGAGTTTTCCCAGAAATCAGGTTTATTTTATGGGCTGTTGCTCCCTATTTTGCAATTGTGCTGTGAAGACTCTGAGGAGGGAAGGGTCCAGATGCCAAAGTCCACATAGCAAAAAGATGTTCAGTACTTGGAGAAATTATTAAAATTACCAGTTACTTCTTGTACAACCTAGGTGGTAAGGGTAAGGTAAAGTAAGCCATTTTTTAAATGCTGATATGGACATCACCTTGTCCTGAGACAGGGCTGCTGTTCTCCTTCATGACTCTGTCTCATTTAAAGTATATTTTTCCCCTATCTCATTTGAAATGTATATTTAAAATATACATTTGAGTCTGAGAAGGGAGCTTTTCCATTAAAATAATAGCTCTTCTAAGCACCAGGATAACAATAGGTATTCTAAGCATTATTTGCACTCCGAAGCATCGGGAATCCCCTTCCATGTCCCCCATGGGAATTGTCTAATGGTTCTGAGCTGGAAGATGTCTTCTACTGAATGGGGGTCTGCTCTGTAACCAGAACACTGGTGTGTGAAAAATACAATCAATTCTCTCTGTCTGAGTTAGGGTTTATATAGTGATACTCAAGAAACTTATGATAAATGATATCTTGATATGATAACTTGTGATAAATGAATGAAATCAATTAACAAAACCATTTACACAGCTGACAGTGATGGTGAAGTGCAAACGATAGCCAATTTACTTGCAAATTAATAAACTCCCCTTGGAGTGGTATAACTTGAGCACAGGTTTTCACACATTTTTCTGAATATCTTCATGTAGACTGGGACTTTTGTAGTACCAGCTCACATCTTAATGGCTCTTCAGCTGACGCTCACAGGCATATATTGCTTTTAATTCAAAATCAAGGGCATTTATAGCAACAAGTTATGAGGTTTACTGTGCTTTGCACTGTGATATATTTTATAGGGAAGACTATAAAGGTCCCTTCCAACCTAGGTGATTCTGTGATTCTGTGACTAGGAAGTCTTAGGTAGCTGCAAGTGTCTTATGGAGGCTTAAAACAACCTCTGGGGATGGAGCAAACATATTCATCTGCAACTAGAAATACCCAAAAATACTTTGGACATAAAAGAGTGCAGGGTTTAGTGCCCACAAACTCCGGTCTCATATGTTAGCCTCTGTTGCTTGAGCTTGATCTCTCCAAAGGCAAAGCTAAACAAACTCTTTTAACCCCACATCTGTGGCTGTAAATGACATTATTTAATAGGCATCCAGTGGCAAAACTTAAGCTTTTTCCTCTTCTTTAAACAGCTCACAAACTCGAAGTATTTTGCTCTCCACTTTGAATCCTTCCATCCACCGGTGAAATATGTTTGCTCATTTGAGTGGTTTTGCGATGATCTCATACCCCAATAAGAACCATATTTGACACAATCTGTGGCAGAAGTAGGAATTACTGGCAGCCACAAGACCATTGCTTCCTTTCCCAAAGCTTCTGGCATGCCCAAACTTACAATAAAGTCTATTAAATAATCCAAGTAATGACCTGCAGGCAGAATCACTCCTCCACAAGTCATCTGAATGGACACTCGCCCATTCAGTGTCTTAAATTGCCACCAAGCAAAAAGAGCACCCGAATAATAGCACTTCAAGAAATGGCATTTAAGTTTTCAAATGTCATTTCTGACAATTCCTGAGTGGTGGAGTTGGTGAGTTGGTTGGACTAATGATCTTAAAAGGTCCCTCCCAACCTAGGTGATTCTGTGATTCCGTGTTTCATCCAGCTTTCTCCAAATGTTTCTCAAAAATATCCTTTATTCTCCATGTCAGTTTACCCCATTTTGTATTAATTACATTTAAAAATTCTGTTAATGCTACTTTTATTTATTTTCTGGCCTTGCTTCCCCAAAAAAATATCCACAAGAAACTGCTTATGGCTTTCCATAAGGTCAAAGAGAGGACCTTCTGGTATATTTAGACCAAATGTGAACACAAGATCTGCTCACTAATCAGATGATGGCTTTCGAAAAATCCTTTTTTTTTCCTGTTTGCTTGTTGGATTCACTTGAAGAAAACTGAAGACCATAGAATCACAAAATGGTTTAAGTTGAAAGGGACCCTAAAGACCATCTAGTTCCAACCCCCCTGCCATGGGGGACACCTTCCACCTTCCACCAGACCAAGTTGCTTAAAGTCTCGTCCAACATGGCCTTGAACCCCTCCAGGGATGGGGCAGCCACAGCTTCTCTGGGCAACCTGGGCCTCTGTCTCATCACTCTCCTGTAGCCCCTTTAGGGACAGGAAGGGTCTCTGAGGTCTCCCCGGAGCCTTCTCTTCTCCAGGCTGAACAACCCCAACTCTCTCAGCTTGTTCTCACAGCAGAGGGGCTCCAGCATCTCCGGGGCCTCCTCTGGCCACGCTCCAACAGGTCCATGTCTCTCCTGTGCCGAGGCCCCAGAGCTGGAGGCAGCACTCCCCAGAGCAGAGCAGAGGTGCAGGATTCCCCCCCCTCACCCTGCTGACCACACTGCTAGGGAGGTAGCCCAGGATGCGGGGAGCTTTCTGGGCTGCCAGTGCTCTTTGCTGGCTCATGTTGAGCTTCTCACCCACCAACACCCCCAAGTCCTCGGCAGGGCTGCTCTCCATCCCTTCATCCCCACCCTGTATGGATACCAGGGTTTGCCACGTCCCAGGTGCAGGACCTTGCCCTTGGCTTGGTTGAACCTCATGAAGTTCACATGGGCCCACTTCTCCAGCCCATCCAGGTCCCTCTGGATGGCATCTTGTCCCTCAGGCTTGCCACCCACTCCACACAGTTTGAGTAGATGGGCAGGTCATGGAGGTTGGAGCACTGAGTGCACCCATGCACTTCCTGCAGCTGTGAGAATTTCATGTCTTATGATCATCAGCCGTAGAGAACATCCACTGGAACGCAATGAAGGTCATGCTGTGATCTTCACAACGATGCAGCCAGATAACGCCAGCTTTTTTATGTGGTTAAAAAATGCAAATGACAATTTTCTAGGGTGTGAGTAAATTCCATAAGGTCCTACGTAACACCACGCATGCAGCTGAGATGGGCAGTACTGCTCCAGTGTTGCGGCTCCGAGTGACTCTTCATAAACCGGGGATAAAAGAAGCCACCATCCTCCCTGGCTGCAGTTTGCAAATACTCTGGTTAAAATAATCCACCAATCCTCATTAATTAACTCATTATTTTAAGCCCAACAGGGATGATTATTTTGTATGAATTCAGGTACAATATGGGTTATTAAATGGCTCTCATCGTGTCAGATGGTCACTGTGGTGGAACTACGCAAGGGATGGACTTAACCTCTCAAAGCTGATGAAAATTAAATGTAAAACTGAAACCTTATCCCTAGAAACTCCTTGTTTTATGATGCTCTTGCAAACAGTTCCTTGTCATGCTAAGAATAGCAAAAAGCAAAGATAAGACTGAAATTTAGAATAGGAAGCCAACACCTTAGCTAGCAAAAGCTGGGAATCTGCAGGGATTTCTTTGGAGCTACTTCCGTTCCACTGCTATAAAGTCATTAATAAATTAACATGGGATTTGGGATCACATTTGAATTTTCCTCTGGGGGAAATTTTTGCTTTTTAGTCCATGAATTATGGGTTAGAGCTCTCGGTGTACATCAAGCAGCAAATTAAACGCAATCTCCATATGTAGGGCATGTGAGCTGCTATGTTAAGTAACTCATTTGACTTCTCTGAACAGCAGTAGTTTAAGAGAAAAGTTTTCAGATAGTCATCTGCTCCTGTGGAAATGAAGAAAAATGGGAAAATACTGCTACGGTAGTGTGATATGGACTTTAAATTCACCAAATCAGCATAAGTTCGTCACAAAATAGTCATGTATCATCCAAGGATTAATTTATTTATTTTTTAATTGTTTGATGTTCCAGGCCAACAAGCTATGGCATGTTCACTTCGCTTCCATAACCTGTTTTTAGTGATTTATCTCCGAAATAACTCTGTCCTTGCAATGGTGATCCTCTGTAGTTCTATATATAATTCTGAGCTAAAACTAATTTGCTCAATGGAGGAAGCATCTCTGAAGAGTTTCAAGTTCATAAATTTGATTTATGATCAAATTTTGTGATTTTAGGATCATTTTTGTCATTCCAAATACATTTT
Source organism: Gallinago jamesoni (assembly GCA_025769975.1). Taxonomy (NCBI): domain Eukaryota; kingdom Metazoa; phylum Chordata; class Aves; order Charadriiformes; family Scolopacidae; genus Gallinago; species Gallinago jamesoni. The sequence continues at coordinate 199,715,161 of JAOQGH010000001.1, forward strand.
TCACACCTTGAATAAAGACTGGTGGGGGGGGGAAACACCCCAAACCAACCTAGATTTCATTTTCAAAAACTAGTTTCCATCCTCCAAGGTGAAGATGGAAAAGTTCCAAAGCAAGGAGGACACGCATTGCAATGAAGCAGAAGCTAGGAGGTGAATCCAACTGATACAACAGGTCCAAAATTACTATGTTTGAACCTCCTGATCTCCACCGTATGGCTCAGGAGTCTGCATGCTTGAAAACAGCACACTTTCCTTTCAAAAATACTGAAATGCTCGAGTGTTTCTTTCACCAGAAGGAAAAATGGAGGTGCACTAGTTCCTAGAAGATCCTCCCAAAAGAGGCCACTGTTTTGAAATTATTTTCTTGATCAGAGACAGCAACATCCAGAACTCAAGCACAACTGCAGGCTCATGATGCCAAAATCTTAAGCTTGAGGTATTGAATTTATTGGCCACCCACATGTAGGATCACACAATTTGGTCAGAAAAGTCCACACCGACGTGTCATCATGTGGTGTGTAATTCACCAGGGAATTATTGAGGGGGAAAATTTGGCTGCTCTGTTTTCAACTCCTGGAAAGTACTTTGGAAGAAGACAGACCACAGTGAGTGGCTGCAAGGGAAGGAGGGTGGAGGGAAGAGGATGACTTCTGCAAGGATGGCCAGATGGAACTCCAGAAAATTTGACTTTCCACTCTACTTTTCATTATTCCTCTTCTTTTTTTTTAATTTTTAATGAGTTCACCATTAAATACCCAAGACCAAAATGCATGCTAAAGGCAACGCCGGTAGAATGCACATCAACACAGCATGAATAATGTAAAACCATGAGTGCTGTAAGTGAATGAAGGCTTGGTGGGCTTCCAGTTGGGAAGGTCTCCATGGTATGGGAACTCCATGGAGCTGAGGACAGGAGGAGAAGAGGAGGGGAGGAGAAGAGAAGGAGAGGTAGAGAGGAGGACAGGACTTTCCAGCACTGCATGTCACGCTCAACCCTTCCAGGGCCGCCGGCCCAGTGGGAACAGGCATTTCCAGTGCCGCAGCGCGTGCTGGGGACAGGCGTTCCCAGTGCCACTGCTGGGGTGGTGGGATGGGCGTTCCTGGTGGTGTAGGGACGGGTGCTTTGGCACAGCCTGTGCCGATTCCTGGCAGTGCGATGGGGACAAGCATCTCCAGCGTGGCCACCTACACCGGGCAGGCGCTGCAGGGTGCTGTGGGTATGGGAGCCCCAGGTGGGGTACATGGACAGGACTGGCGCTCCCGGTGTTGCCCGGTATGTAGGGATGGTGCTGCCCCAGTGGGGATGATCCTCCTGGTCAGCATGGATGTTTCCAGGGTGGGGTGGGATGGAGGTAGGTGCTGGAGGGATGGTTGTGGTGGGCCTTGGGGAGTGTTGGCATCAAGGTTGGCTTGATGTGCAGTGGGCTGGTGGGATGTGGGATGGGTTGGTGTGATGTTGGGTTGGTTGGCATGATGTTATGGGGCAGGTTGCCCTGTTATGGGACAAGTTGTTCTTTTGTGGCGCAGGCTGACGTGGTGTGAGGGCAGGTTGGCCTGTTTTGGGGCAGGCTGGTCTTTTGTGGGGCTATCTGATGGGATGTGTGGTGGGTTGGCATGGTGTGGGATGGGTTGCCATGGTCTGAGATAGCCTGACAGGACATTATTTTGTTTGTCATGATGTTATGGGGCAGGTTGGTCTGTAATGGGTCAGGTTCGTCTTTTTTGGGGCAGGCTGATGTGGTTTGGGATGGGTTGGTGTGGTGTTGGGTTGGTTGACATGGTGTTATGGGGCAGGTTGGCATGATGTGGAGCAGGCTGGTCTTTTGTGGGGTTGGCTGGTGTGATGTGGGGCAGGATGGCATGATGAGGGGCACATGTTGGTCCGCTGTAGGGCACGTTGGTGTGATGTGTAACAGGTAGGTGTTGATATGGGGCAGGCTGACATGATCACGCCAGTTGGCTTGATGTGGGGAGTGTTGGTGTGATGTGGGGCAGGTTGGTCTATTGTGGTGGGGCAAGTTGGCCTGTTGTGGGACAAGCTGGAGTCATGTGGGGCAGGTTGGTCTGTCAAGAAGGGGCAGATTGGCCTGTTGAGGAGCAGGTTGACATGACATGGGGCCAGTTGGCGTGATGTGAGGCTGGTTGGCCTGCTGTGAGGCCAGTTGGTGTGATGTGGGTCATTGTTGGGCCAGTTGGCCTGTTGTGGGTCTCACTGGTGTGCTGTGGTGCAGGTTGGTGTGCTGTGGTGCAGGTTGGTGTGATGTGGGGCAAGCTGATGGGATATGGGACCGGCTGGCGAGCCATGAGGGCCCCGCCGAGAGCCCGCAGCCCCTCGGGGTCCCCCAGCCCGCCCGCCCTCAGCCAGACCCGGGCTGCGGAGGGAAGGACCAGGCCGCGCCCCGTTGCCATGGCGACCTCTCCCCCCCCCTCACCCACCCAGCAAAATATTTTCGTCCCACCACGTGATAAAAACATCTCCCCCAACACGTGACGGGGGACGAGCCGTGTCAATCCAAACCGCTTCCCTCCAATCACCAGCCGCTCCTTCGGATGCCGTCCCGCCTTCCGGAAGTCGGCGCTCCAATCGGCGCCGGCTCCCCTTTCCAACGGTTTGACAGAGGCCGTGGAGGGGGGCGTTGATTGGCGGCCCTTTCAGCCAGTAGTCTCTCAAAGAGGCACCTGGGCTCCCGCCTCTTTGGAGCACGGACCAATGGGCGAGTGGGACGCCGCTTCCCTCCCGCCTCCCCCCGCCGCCCGCCCCCCAGCACTGCGGTAATATGGCTCCGTAGCGATCGGCCCGGGCCGGTGCTGCTGCCGCCATTAACCCCTGGGTGCCCGGCGGCGGCGGCGGCAGGGGGGGAGCGGCCCGCTGGGCTCATGCGCAGGCGCCGCAGCCGTTGCTCGGCCGTTGCCCTGCCGTGAGGATGAGCTCGGTCGCCGGCCCCGCCGCCTTACCCCCGGGATCCGCCACCCGGGCCTTGCATGTGGAGCTGCCCTCGCAGCAGGTACGGCGGGCCTCGGGGAAGGGGAGGGCCTGGAGGCGGCCCTCAGCTGGGGGATGCTCCCTGAGGTGAAAGGGGGAACGCGCTGAGGTGTGGGGTGCCCTGGGATGAAGGGGAGCTCCTCCCTGAGGTGAATGGGGGTGCTCCCTGAGGTGTAGAGCACCCTGAGGTTTGAGGGGGATGCTCCTTCATATATGGAATTCCCTGAGGTGAAGTGGGGGTACTCCCTCAATTGTTGGGTGCCCTGAGGTGAAGGGGGGCTTCTCCCTAGTTGACTGAGGGTGTTTCCTGAGTTATAGGGTGCCCTGAGGTGAATGAAGGGGTGCTCTCAGATGTAGGGTGCCCTGGAGTGAAGTGGGGGTACTCCCTGAGGTGTGGAGTGCCCTGAGGTGTAGCGGGGTGTTCCCTGAGATATGGGGTGCCACCAGGTGAAGGGGGGATGCTCTTTCAGATGTGGGGTCTTCCTGGAGGTGAAGGAAGGCATGCTCTCTGAGGTGAATGGGAGGTGCTCTGAAGTGAAGGGGGGATGTTCCTTGATGTATGAGGTGTTCTGAGATGTGGGGGGGGGATGCTCCTTGAGGTGTTGGGGTGCCTGAGGTGAAGTGGGGTTTCCTCGAGTTATGGGGGTGCCTGAGGCAGTCCCTGAGCTGGTGAAAGCAGGGTCCCTGAGACAAGGGGCTTTTGAGCACCCTTCTCTTGGGCTGGTAGGAGATGAGAGGATGAGGTCCCCTTTGCGTGGGGACAGGGGTCTGCGTCCCACTCCTGCCACTGCTGGAGAGTCGAGGGGGGGGGGGGTCCCTCTCCCTGCGAGGCTGCTGCTTTGCCCATAGAGATGCTGGATACAAACTCAGATGACACCTGGTTAAATGTGCTTTTAGCTTGGGTAACTAATGGAGTGGGGAGCAGCTGGGGTGCCCTCTCCTCTCGCTGTGTCATAACAGAGTGTGGGGTGAGCATGGATAAAACACCATGTATTCTGAAAAGTGGTGAAGTGTTCCCTCCCCATCACATCCTTCCTTCAGCTAACTCTGTTTTTCCTGTTTGCTGATAGTTGGCTTTTGGTTTTACTGGGCAACCGTCCCATGTTTTAATTTTGGAGAGCATTAGGAGCAAGGTTAAGTGAGGAAGTCGAGGCTCTGCATGAAGGTTTAGCAATCTCTATCAAACTAAGTCTGTGCCCTTTCCCCTCTTGCATGCAGTGACTTTTATTGTACTGGAGCTTAAGCAGTAGTGTCAGAGGGGGGAATAATTACTTAACAAAGACATGCTTTTCTTTAGAAATGCTGTGAGATGTGACTCTGCAGCTGAAGTTTTGGTTCGTTGCCTCAGTGCAGTCAACGTCATTAAGAAGTAGACACACGCTCCCAGTTACTTGAGCTAGGTGTTACCAGATGTGAAAATGAAGAATTACTAGAGAAAAATCAATAGATGTTAACTTTAAATGAAAATATAACTGTTCCTTGGATAAACATGATTTACCAGACATCCACTTAGGGGCAAAGGGAGGGAATGGAGGTGACTCTTGACAACCAGAGCCGTGCAAGTATTGACCCTAATTTGAGAGCACATAGTTATTTTAAAATGCGGGCCTGTGCTAGCTTAATGAACATAAACATGAGTGCTCCTGTGGGTGAACTTTACAGGGAGCAGTAGATTGTTCAGGAGATCAAGTACAGCCTTCTCCTTGCTGAATTTTTGGTTTTATTCTTTCCCAGACTTGTGCAAGAACAGAGTGAACGCTGCAGGGAGAAGCCTTAGTTATTAGTCATTGGACTTCATTTGTGAAAGTGAGACCAAAACAGAGTCTTTTTTTTTCTTTTTTTTTTCTTTTTTTCCCCTAGGAACAGAGGCTTTTGTAGGAGTTTGTAGGAGCAGAAACTGAATCATCAATTATAGGATATTCCAGTTGAGTAAATATTTAGCTTAAGTTACGTGGGATGAGTGCTGAAGAAATGTTAATTGTAGCAAGTGTAATTCTGTGACAGAATCTGAGGTATTGTTTTGCTGTGTGCTCTGCAAATATAAAGACCATGTGCTGAGGTATCTGTGTGCTGTGTCAGTGCTCGCAATCAAATCGAGAAGCTCTGAAAGTACCCTGATAACAAATCATCCTCTTTTACTGTATTATCTGAGCTTGAAAGTCTGTTCCTGAATTGCAAGATGCCTTACCTTGGAGGGGCTGTCACTTCGGAGATATTTTACTGCAGAATCATGAAAAAGAATGGAAAAGTCATTCCAGTCTCTTGTACCACTTCTGTAATGCAAAAATCTGGCTGATCTGACTGTGGTGCTACATAATGCAAGGTAATTTTTTCTACCTGCCAGCACAGAAACAACTCAGTGACTTGTTTAAGTAGGCAATGTTCTCTAGAACACCCAGTGCTGCATTTTTGAGTATAAGGGGGAGAGTAAGATGGTCTGAGTCATGGCTATAAATCTCTCTAAAGACAAAATTCTCAAAATGTGAACTTAAGGTGAGTGTTTTTAATGACTGAAATGACTTTTTAACAACTGAAATGTTGAAGCTGTAATTTGGGTTTAGTGAAAATTTGTACCAGTGAAATTCACATTGATTAGAAAACAAAACTCCTGCTACTGACACATTTGCAGGATTGAAAATGTTGTGTCCAAAATCTTCTATCAGTTTGAGCACTCTTGTGGCGGACTGACTGTAACCTATTCTTTAACTTGTTTGTTGGTGGCAAGACTGGTCCCTCAGGGGTCCGTGCTGGGACCAGTACTGTTTAACATTTTTATCGATGGCATAGACAGAGGGATTGAGAGCAACATCAGCAAGTTTGCAGATGACACCAAGCTGTGTGGTGTTGTTGATACA
>JAOQGH010000001.1:199730880-199761475 GCA_025769975.1 Gallinago jamesoni
TTTTTTTTTTTTTTGTGGTTGGACTCGATGATCTCTGAGGTCCCTTCCAACCACCACAATTCTGTGATTCTGTAATAGCTTTCTCGCTTTAGTTTCTTGGGTCCAGAGGGAAGCAGAGGGTGCCTGGAGAAGTTTATGCCATGAAGAAATGGCAGTGTTAAAAAGAAAAACCTCTGCCACCTTCTACTCCTGCCTGCTCTGCCCTGCTTTTGTGGTGGGCACAGTGAGCTGAATTATAGAATCATAGAATGGTTTGGGTTGGAAGTGACCGTTAAATATCATTGAATTCCAGACCTCTGCTATGGGGACACCTCCCACTAAACGAGGTTCCTCAAAGCCCCATCCAGGCTGGTCTTGAACGCCTCCAGAATAGGGGCAATCACAGCTTCTCTGGGCAACCTGGGTCATCTCACCACCTCAGAGTAAAAATTTCTTCCCTCTATCTAATTTAAATCTCCCCTCTTTTGGTGTCAAACCCTTCCCCCTCCTCCTAGGGCCCCCCTCACTCATCAAGAGTCCCTCCCCAGCTTTTCTGGAGCCTCTTTAGGGACTGGAAGGGGCTCTGAGGTCTCCCCGGAGCCTTCCCTTCTCCAGGCTGAACCCCCCCAACTCTCTCAGCCTGTCCTCCCAGCAGAGGGGCTCCAGCCCTCCCAGCATCTCCGTGGCCTCCTCTGGCCCCTCTCCAACAGGTCCATGTCTCTCCTGTGCTGAGTCCTCAGCTGGAGGACTGCCTCAGCTGGAGGCAGTTGGAAAAACTTAGACTTTAAATGAACCTGCTTTGTTTTGCCAATTTTAGCTTGGATAAATTCTCTGACCCTCACCATGAGGCCCCACAAATGCACAAGAAAACATCGTCTGGGATGGGAACAAGTGCCTAGATGCAGAAGGTGATATTTTAGAGGTAGTGAAAGATTGTGGTGTCTTAAGTGTTGAGGGAACTAAAGCATGAAGGGACCAGGCAGTTTCAGTCCTTTAAAACCGCAGAAGTCTTGGTACACTGAAGAGCTGTGGGATCATCTGATGTAAAAGCAAAGTACTAACAAGGATGTTGATCAAAATACTTTATTCTGTAGCAGCCTGACTTGTTTATGGCCTGTGGTAAATCTGGAGAGGTTCCCAGAAAGTCACGGAATGGGAACACTAGATATGTTAAACAACTGATAATAGTTCTCCGGAATGGTGAAAAGTGAGTGCTTTTCTTCATTTAAAAAAAAAAAAAAAAAAAGCCCTCTGACTGCTGAGAGAAGGTGGACATTGCTGAGCATGGATGGTCTCCTGCATTGTGGAGCAGCTCTGTCAAGATATGGCTGTTGAGTTTAGGGGGGACAGTTTTGCGGCTCTGCAGGTGTCGGGGTGAAACCCAACGGTGGACACTGCTCGTCTGGTCTCATCTGAAGCTTTTCTGTATATCTTGGGGATAGCTGAGTGCTTATAACCTGTGCTGTCTTTACCTCCAGCAGGGCTTTTAAAATATAAGATGCTACTTGGGGGTTCTTCTAAGAGAAAATTAGTGGGTCTCTTGTGGATTGTAGTCATTGATTGTCAAGGCAGAAGGAAGCACTAATTGCTTTTATGTAGGAGTTGCTTTTACTCAGTTGCAACTTAGACTGGCAATTAAATCAAATGATAACAAGGCCTAGCATGTAATTTCACTGCTTCATTGACTTGGGAAGTGCAAAGGATTAAGACAATTGTGGTAATCAAAATAACTTGTGTACAAACCCCCTAGAACAAGCTGTTAAACCTGCTCCACCGCTCTGCTAAGAGTTATACATGAATTCAGGCTGTGTGTGCTAAATTCAGAGCTGTTGGAAGAGTTAAAAACCTCTTTAAGGTTTTAAATTCTGCTTGTCAGAGCTTACCTAAATCACTGCTCTGCTGAGAAATAACTTTTTTTTATTGCACTAGGCTTATTAAGATGCCTGGTGTAGTGTCTGAGATCTTCAGTGCTGTGTTGCTGATAGACTGTCAACTGTTTGAGGAGATAGCGGTGAGAGTTATCTGTACTCATCTGCATATTTTGCTTATCTTTTTTTATGAAAGCAGATCCTGCACTATCAGTTTGCAAACGCAGCTGGCTCATTCAGAGCTATGTGACTCATGAGGCTGCCAAAGCATTTATCAAGTTGTTTTGGTGGTTTTTGTGATTTTTTTTTTTAGCCTTTGTATTTTGATTTTTTTTTTATATTGGGCTTTTTTGGAATGACTGCTCTGGTTGCAGAGCATCTCCTCTGTGGAGGATCCTTCCTTGTTATGAAGGAATTCTTGATACTTTTATAAAAAGAGCAAGTGGGTAAAACTTATGTCTAATGAGAAGTGATTACTCTTTGCCATTTTATCTAAAAGAAAAAGGAAACGAAAGAAGTCAGGGTTATTTGCAGCTCCTGTATTCACTGTAAAGTTTGATGGGTTACTTCTCCATAAAGAGTTGCTTTTGCAGTTTGAAATGCAGTGATACCTCCTGGTGAAATGCTTTCTGGTTTGCTTGTAGAATCATAGGATGATTTGGGTTGGAAGGGACCATAAAGATTATCCAGTTCCAGTCCCCTGCCATGGGCAGGGACACCTACTGAACTGGGTTGCTCAAAGCCCCCTCCAACCTGGCCTTGAACCCCTCCAGGGATGGGGCAGCCACAGCTTCTCTGGGCAACCTGGGCCATTGTCTCACCACCTTCACAGTGAATGTCTTCCTAACATCTGGTCTGTATCTTCCCTCTTTCAGTTGTCCTGTCTGCCTTCTGCTGCTTATTGCTGCACCATCCCCTTTCTATCAGTGCAGCTGCTTGTAGAGCCACTTTGTGACCCACATTGAGGAAGCAACCTGATGAAACTAACCCAGCAAAGGAGCGTGGACGTTACTTTTCATCCAGCTGAGTTCCCCGGTGTGATTCACTGAGCGCCTGTACAAGTGCTTATTTATTAGTATTATTAGTACAGATGAGGAGGGTGATTTGGGTGATGCCAGTGATCTCTGAACTATAACACACTGGTTTTTTTGTTCTGTGTATTGTAACATCTTGAGCAAAAATGATGTGAAACGCATAGGATGTAACATTTAATAGCGATTTGGAAATTCCCTCAAAATAATACTTATTTTTTTGCCACAGAACAGCTGCAAGCCCTTAGTGAAGAATTTCAGAGCCTATTTGAATTGTCTTTTGGGTATGTCTTCCTAGCTGATGGTCTCCTGGCTAAAGCTAATTATCTTTGGTCAGCAGAGGTTAATTAGCTCTGAATGCTGCCTCTGTAGAGTTCTGAGGACATCTGAATGATGCAATATAATATCAGCGACAATGTAGTGGGCAAACCGGAAGGTTTATTTTCAGGATCCAAGTCCCTCTGTCATCGTGAGCCCATACTAAAGAATGTGAAAAAGAAAATTATCCCTGCAATTGGAAACTTGTTCCCTGTCAGCTGCGATAAATGCACAAGGAATAGGACAGGAGGGGGGAGGAGGAGCGTGATGACTCCAGGCCACATTTGGAGTACCATGTCCAGTTCTAGGCCCCCCAGTTCAAGCAGGGAACTGCTGGAGGGGGTACAGGAGAGGGCTACAAAGACAGTTAGGGGACTAGAGCATCTCTCTGATGAGGAAAGGCTGAGGGACTTGAGTCTTTTTAGTCTGGAGAAGAGAAGACTGAGGGGGGATCTGATCATCAACCAATAAATACTTAAAGGGTGGTTGTCAAGAAGATGGGGCCAGTCTTTTTTTCAGTGGTGCTCACTGGCAGGACAAGAGGTAACGGGCACAAACTGAACATAGGAAGTTCCATCTAAACATGGGGAGGAACTTCTTCACTTTGATGGTGTCAGACCCCTGGAAGAGGCTGCCCAGAGAGGTGGTGGAGTCTCCTTCTCTGGAGATATTCCAAACCCACCTGCCAAACTAACACATTTCTGTGCAATCTGCTCTGGCAGGGGGTTGGACTGGCTGATCTCCAGAGGTCCCTTCCAACCCCATATCATTCTGGGATTCTTTGAGTAAGTTGGAGATTTAAATAGACATTCATTACCTATTGTGTGTTGAGTCCCGAACTGTATTGTGTGTTCTCGCAGCCCCAATTAATGTTTCTCTTCCAACTGATTTGGGAGAAGTCAAACTTTAGACTTTAGGATAAATTCCAGCCTTTGAATCATAGAATGGTTTGGGTTGAAAGGGACCTTAAAGATTGAGTTCCAACCCCCCTGCCCTGGGCTGGGACACCTCCCACCAGACCAGGTTGCTCAAAGCCCCATCCAGCCTCGCCTTGAACCCCTCCAGGAACGGGGCATCCACGATTTCCCTGGGCAACCTGTTCCAGTGCCTCACCACCCTCACAGGAAAGAATTTCTTTCTGGTGTCTAATCTAAATCTCCCCTCTTCCAACTTTAACCCATTGCCCCTTGTTCTGTCACTACACTTTCTGACAAAGAGTCCATGTCCGGCTCTTCTGTAGCTCCCTTCAGATATTGAGAGGTTGTTATAAGGTCTCCCTGGGGCATTCTCTTCTCCAGGCTGAACAGCCCCAGCTCTCTCAGCCTGTCCTCGTAGAAGTGCTCCATCCCTCTGATCATCTTCGTGGCCCTCCGCTGGACCCGTTCCAAGAGGTCCATGTCCTGCCTGTGTTGAGGACTCCAAAGCTGCTCCATGTGGGGTCTCATGAGAAGGGTGCAATGAAGTCATAAACCATCGTGATAAGGACTCCGTTCTTGTCCAGAGATGCAGGTGTAGGTTATGACACTTGACAGCTTTTTCCAAATCTCACTGCATGTAGTGAAAGATGAGACACTTGTTTGGGCTTTGCTTGAGAGGCTACTTCGTTGTAACCTGCTGCTTAAACCAGTCACACTATTAGTTTGCAATCCCCCAAAAAACTGGAGAAAGCTGCCCTCTTTATTAGATGCCATGTGGGCTGTTCTTGGGTTTAAGGGATTAAAGAAAATAAATAAATAAAAACGAAGGGAGGAATGAGCGTGGCAGATGATTGATTTGTATGCTACTGAAGTTAATTAAAGGAGAAAGATGGCCCATAAAACCCTTGAATCATTTTTATAGGGAGTGCAACACGTGTTCAAAGCCATTTCTTATGAGGTGTTCAAGTTGCTTATAAAAATGGGATTAGATAACTAGACGGTTAGATTTGAAATAACGTGCAAGATCCATCTATTATTTTTTTTTGAAGTAAGGCTTAATCTTTCTGCTGATATTCTTCGTACCAATTTCTAACAAAATAAGACCTTCTGCAATGAAGCGGCTTAGAAATGATGTTTGTTTTTTGTTGTTGTTTTTAATATATATTTATTATTTTGTATTGCATGTATTTGCTAGAGATATCTGGGCATCCCGTTTCAGACTCTGTTTTTAGTATAACTCATAAATAGACTTTGCTGAAATGAATCTACTGGAGGTTTTGAGTCTGTCACATGAACAGAAATTTAATATTCTTCTTATATAGTTCCAGGAAGGAAAACTAATACATCACTTGAGTGATATTAAGTGATATAAAATGTCATATTGTGATTCCAAAGCAGGTGATGGCCTTTCAGCTCTTGTAAAAAGCGTTATAGGACAAGCTGCAAACAAAAAAAGTTGTCTTTTGGTTTCAAAAGCATTTTAAATTCCGCTTTTGGTCAACGCGAGTGTGTTTCTCTTAAGGTGGTTCCAGACTTAAAAATTAACAAACTTTTGGGGAAACAGAATTATACTGTAAAATGAAATCTGCAGTAAAAGGAGATGCTAAGCCAGTTGTTTGAGGTTTGTGGTGGTTTGTGGTGATCCAAAAAGGATAGAAAGCTGTTTATCAACACCCCTGTGATAGTTGAGTAAGACACTGGTGGGTTGAGAGATTGATTGGGAGAACATGATATTAAAGGATTCGGTGAGAACTTTATATATTCGAAATGGCAGTTTGGTGAGTGTAAAGGTCATGGTTTTCAAAGTTAAATTTTAAGCACAGCTAAGCAGTGATTTAAGAGTGACTGGACAGCTTGGTTAACTAGTTAAATTTAACAAGAAGCTAGTAATGTTAAATATTTGTCAAAGACAAAGGGCGTAGTATGCTTAGAAGCTGAGGATTTTAGCCACAACTATTACAGCTATTTGGCACTTGGCGGGTGGGGGTGTGTGTGTGTGGAATTGGTTCAATCTGATGATTTTCATTCAAGATACAGTATTGTAGCAAACTACCGTAGTGTTGGAGTTGGATGAAATCACTTACACTGGAATACGTCACTAAAATCTTTATTTTACTTAATCCAAGAGAAAAGGACTTGGTTATCCAAGCAGAAGGTAGCTGACAGACATCACAAATTTGTCTTAATTTTCCCTGAAAATCTAGATATGTTCTATCTGATGAATTTTATTTAAGATTGTTAGAGCAGTTTCCAGGTTTACTGTGAATTCGGGAAGCTTTGTTCAACCAGTTCCTTCTGGCTCTGGATTAAGTGGTGGTTTATCTTGGAGCTCTTTGTCCACCGGTGCTTGTTGAAAATAGCTTTGGCTGGGAAGTGTTTCCAGTGTGATGATGCGGAACATCTGGGTGATGCCGCTGCTGTTTGATGCTAATAGTGTCACATACTTGCTTGAAACTGCTCGAAGGGTTGAGGTGATTTAGACATGTGGAATAAAAATTATGTATAGGGCGTGAGTAAGAATAGCTTGTCTTGTAGATCAGTGTTGCTTAATCAGAGCTCGTAGGTGCTGGGGTTGCTTGTCCAGTCAGCTCTGCTGAATGCTTATAGCTCACACGAGCTTTCTGCCAAAGAAAAATGAGTGTTTGGTGGGATTTTTCTGACAATGGGGCTTTGGAAATCATTAAAATACTTTAATACCAAAAAAATACAACAAAAGAGAAAGGGTTCAATTTCAATCTAAGAGAGTTCTTTAACTATTTCATGTTTTTTTTTTTTTTTTTCTTCTTTGTAGCGCCGGCTTCGTCATCTTCGGAACATCGCTGCACGTAACATTATCAACAAGAATGGTTATCGCCTGTTGGATACATACTTCACTCTTCACTTGTGTGATAACACCAAGATATACAAAGGTAAACCAGGCTCCCTATCAACTTTTTTTGCTAGTTAATCATTGAATTCTTATGGTCTGAATTCTCTCCCTTTTTTTTTTTTTTTTTTTCCTTGACAATCTCCTGCCATCATTTGCTTCCTGTATCCTGTCAGTGGGAAAGACCACTTTATTTTCTTGAACTTCATAAAACCTTTCAGTGTTAGCAGGCATGGAAGGAAAACAGATGACAGATCTGGTAGAATCCCTTAAATCAGTCTCTTTTTGTCCCTCCACCGATAACTTAAGAAACCGGGGAACTTCCAAGAATATAGAAAAACTTTTGAGGCCTTGGTTGCTTTGTGTGGGGGAGGGTGTTCCACTTTGTGTGTACCAGTTATTTTATGGAACATAAACCACCACTTGTTATTAAAAAAATAATTCAAAAATAGACTTCTCAGCCAATGACGAGAAGCATTTAGGCATCTGTTCTGCTTTCGATAACTGTGTTTTAGTGTTAGGTCTCATTTTTCACTAATGCTTTGCTTTCCACTACAATATATAGTTCTTCATGGTGGAGAGATGTTATTAAAAATGTATTTTAATGTTCCTTGTGATATGATCAACAGTTGGAGCGTTGCAGGAATTTTGTCATTTTCTTTTTCCTCCTAATTTTTATTTTCAGCTAGTGTCATTGAACCTTTTTTGTTTTCAAGGTTACTGTTTGAGAAAGATAAGAATACCTAAGTGGAGCTTGCTTCGTGGACTTTCTTGTGGTGGTTGGTTGAACCTGTAATGGATCACTGTTTCTGTAGTGTTTGATGTACAGGCCTGTTCTGCACACATAGAATCACAGAATGATCTGGGGTTGGAAGGGACCTCTGGAGATCATCTAGTACAATCCCCTGCCAGAGCAGGGTCACCCAGAGCAGGTTGCACAAGAATGTGTCCGGGCAGGTTCTGAGTGTCTTCAGAGATGGAGACTCCACCACCTCTCTGGGCAGCCTCTTTCAGGCCTCTGCCACCCTCAAAGTGAAGAAGTTCCTACTCATGTTTAGATGAAACTTCCCATGTTCAAGTTTGTGCCCATTTCCTCTTGTCCTGTCACTGGGCACCACTGAAAAAAGACTGGCCCCATCCTCTTGCCACTTGCCCTTTAGATATTTTATAAGTATTGATAAGGCCCCCTGCCTCAGCCCTCTCTTCTCCAGACTAAAAAGACCCAAGTCCCTCAGCCTTTCCTCATCAGAGAGATGTACTAGACCCCTAATTATCTTTGTAGTCCTTTGCTGTACCTTCTTCAACAGTTCCGTGTCCTTCTTGAACCGGGGAGCCCAGAACTGGACACAGCACTCCATCAAAGCTTTATCCTTGGACTCCAGTGGACTGAGGGCTGTTGTATAAAATCTCCATTCCAACCTCCAGAGCTTTCTACCTAAAGATTTTAAGCTCTTATTTTGGCTGGGAAAGCCAAGGACCGTGTGTCAGCAGTTGCTTATTTTCATTTAAATACAGGGTTCTTGGCACCTGGGTGGGGTAATTTGGCTGTTCACTTTCTAAGCATCTGGAACAGGTCACCCTTGCTCTTCAGGAAAGCAGAGCAATTAGTCCATCCCCGCTGCGCTCCTCCAGGAAGATGTCATACGACAAACCTGTCACTTGAGAAATGTCATCCAGATATTGTAAAGTACCAAAGTATGTTCTTTCCCCAGAAACCAAAACCTCGGTAAATCTTGAGGGTTATCTTGAGGATTCATCTTTAGAGATGAAATGCTAAATTTAAATAATTGCTTCTAATAATTAGGTGTGAATGAGTACTTTTGGTCAAAAGCATGACTACATTTTAAAGTCTCTCATGAATGTGTTACTGATAAACTAGGCTCACTAGCGTTTGTCTTTCATGAGTGTTACTTATTATAGCTTTTTCTATTTCAAATGCTAAAATTTTATCAGTGTTTAAGCTAATCTAAAGGTGGTTTTTTTACTCCTTTTTCTTTAGAATTTTATAAGAGTGAGGTGATCAAGAATTCTCTGGTAAGTCATTTTAATATGGAAAACCTTTCCTTTAAAAATTATGTATTTATTGCAGTATATTGATTTCTTTGCTGAATACCGTAACTGTTAAATGTGTATTTCCACTCCTCAGTTCTGCACATTTTTCTCCTTTTTAGTTTTTTTTTCACAAGGTTGGAATAGGGAGTTACTGAATAGCAGAAATGCATTTTATTTTTAACAGCTGTGGAGTAATTTTCTGTCTGTACTCCTGCAGATAGGAGAAAACAACCCAAAGGTAGGGCATTTTCATGTGAAAACTCTTCAGTGCTCAGCTTAAGCTTTACAATATATATCTATTTTAAAAATTGAGAACACCAAACAGGCAAGGTGAACTGGATTTTTACTGGTTTAACTAATTTCAGTGTCTGAGAATTGTATGTATCAAAACTTCGGTTTGTTTACAGTTCATCTTTTTTTTTTTATCTTCTTGCTGGTGTTAGCACCAGAAATAGCTGTTTTTATTTAAATGTCTGCCAATTGCTTATTCAAGGAGCACTTGGGTATTTCTTTGGGTGTACAGATTCATCAGAAGCTCATGCTGTGTGGTTTAACCACCTTGGAGTAGAAGCAGAGGCCCCCTGCTTGCAACACCCCAAATAAAGGGAGAGTCAAAAAGTGTTGCAAAATATACTGCTGATTTTCTTTGAACATCTTTTTGTTGCATTGTTGAACACTAAGGAGCATCTACCTTCATATATAAACGTATATATTCTTTGAAGAGTTAATAGCTTTAAGAAACTGAAGTTTGAAAACATCTCAGTTCCTAATTTTTCCAGCTCAGGTCAGCAAAGGGAGAAGAACTGAACAATTTATTACACCTGAGAAGGGGTAGGTGTCTTTGTGGGAGCAGGATGTTGCAAGTATTGGGTAAGGGAGTTTGACAACTTGCTGAACAGACTTTTTAATGTCTGAATTAACAATGTAGAAAAGGTAACATAAAAGTTAGTATTCATAGCACGCTGGGCTGTAAATGCTTTGAAAACCTCCTTAATGGAGGAAAGCTCTCCACATCCACAAGGCTGTTAATTTGTCCAAGAGATAAGTTTCTTGAGACTTCAGGATGTTGAATTCTGCTTATTCTAAATCAGGAAAATGAATAACAGAAAGGGAATCTAAGCAAAGGAAATATGCGATGGAATGATAAAAATCTAAATAAAGGATGTCTTGAACTAATTCCATACATAATCTATGGGCATTTTAATGACCTGGTATTTTTGTGCCTGAATAGCCACCAAATATCCCTTTTCCTTACGAAAACTTGATTAATGCATTCTTCTGTAATACTTACTGGGTAACTCTGCCCCTCCCTTTTTAGAGGCATCTTATTCTAAATTGCCTTATACTAATTGCCTTATATTTCAGAGGTGTTTGGCCTGTTCCAGGCTGCTTAAGCACTAGAAGGAAAGGCTTGCTATTTCATGGGATAGAGTCATAGGATGGTTTGAGTCGGAAGCGACCTTAAACACCATCCAGTCCCAGCTCCTGCCCCCCTCCCACCAGACCAGGTTTCTCAAAGCCCCATCCACCCTGGCCTTGAACCCCTCCAGGGATCGGGCAGCCACAGCTTCTCTGAGCAACCTGGACCAGTGCCTACTGTGGTTCCTACCTTCTGCTTTTGTTTCGGAGGAGCTACTGTTGCTGTTTGTGGGCGAGGAGAAAGATAGATATATATAAAAAGCACTTTCCCGTTTCTGCATTTGGTCACCCGCTGATTTATGGCCTGTGGAAGTTCTAAAGTTGGTATCTGGCTCTTGGCACTAGTAGGTGTTGGGTTGACTTGGTTTGGTCACAGTTTGGGCCAATTACAACAGTTCCCATAAATCTTTATTTGAAATGTTATCAAAGGTGACTCCAAGTTCTTGGAATGTCTTTTGTTTGCAAATCTGAGTTCTAGTGGAATAGATGTTTGCAGTTTAATTTGTGCTGCTTCTATAAAGCTTGAGATGGATGTCTGATCTCTTGGAGTGAAGAACAGCTCTTGGTGACAAGGTTTGAGGGTTGCCATCAGCACCAGTCAAGGAGGAGAAGAATGTGAACAAGCCTGTCAATAAATTATGCAAACTTAATTATCAGTAAAAGATCAGCTTTTTAAACTTTAACTTTTGCAGTGTAAGCTGTGCCCTTGTTTTCAGAAGCTGAATTATAACTCGGAAAGGAATGTTACTTCCACTTTTAAAGTTCCTGATTTGGCTAAGCTGAATTAGTTGATTCTGAAGTAAATTCTTCAACATCTCGTAATGGAAGGAAGCAGAGCCCACCCTGAGTTTCTGAAGTACTTTACAGCACGTGGCTTTTCACCCAAGAATTCTGTCTAGAAAACAGAATGAGGAAACAGAAGAGCCTGTTGGCTTCAACTCTTTGTAAACTTTGAAATGGCTGTTGTTCATGATTCTTAAGGGTTTTTTTGTAATCTTTGACATGAACTTTGCTGCTTTCTGAATTGTCAATTTTAGCACTACTTTGCAGGTTTTTTTTCAATCCTTCTTTGAATACCTACAGAATCCCACATGGAGGAGTCTGGACTTCGGAATAATGCCCGATCGTCTCGATACCTCTGTCTCCTGTTTTGTTGTGAGAATCTGGGGTGGGAAGAAGGAGCACTTTCAGCTTTTGATCGAATGGAAGGTCAATCTAGATGGGTTAAAGTACTTGGGCCAGCAGGTAATGTGAAAACAGTTTTCCCTCGGCTTTTTCCTTAAATGAACAGAACATCTGGATGAACAAATATATAGAACGTTAAGAAAGGAAATTAATTGCATTTGAAGGGTGTATTTTAAAGTTTGATTGCAGAGGTTCATGTTAGCTTTAAATCTTGACTGGATGAATGTTTTAAGTTGCCATTGGTTACTGAGGCTCTTAAATGATACACTCAGTGCTTTAAATTGCAATGTCTTGATTAAAGGAAATAACATTGATTGTACATGTAGTTAAATGAACATAGATCATAATGTTTGTGTAGATTACAGATTTAATCCATTCCCATCCATTCCCATAGTCATGACATCCCATCAAAGATCTTCAGTCCAAGGAGCTTAGTGTATAAGGTCTGTTTTAATTCTGATCTCTGGCCTTTTGAAAGAGGTAAAAAGTGAGGTGTCTCCTATATTGCGCAGCTTATAGTGAAAGTGGCTCAAAAATAAACCCATATCACATAAATAATAAACCCACCAAAAATATGGTGCCTTTTGAATCAAATAGATTGTCCTAGTTCCAATGGGCACTTTGATTAACTGATAGGATCTATTTAAAATAGATCATAGTTTATATTTCACTTTAAAACTACATGATATGTTTTTAAATTGGGATGTTTCAAAGCCTGGGAAGAAAGCTTTATAGGGAATGACTGCTTTGGCTTTACATAGTGCATTGATCCTGGCCAGCACCCCCTGCAATGGTGGGCTGGGAGACAGTCAGAGGAGCAAAAATGAGGAAAAAAACTGTGGTTTGATAGAAAGACAGTTTAATAACTTAAAAAAAAAATAAAAAACAGAGAGGGAGAGAAGAACAACACACAAGTGATGCAGAGGTAGTCAGTTACCACCTCCCACTTGCAGACTGATGCCAGCTAGTCCCCAAGCAACAGCTACTCCTGTTTTTCACTGCTCGGCATGATGTGATATGGGATGGAATATCCCTTTGGTCACTTCGGATCAGCTGTCACAGCTCTGTCCTCTCGCAAGCTTCTACCCACCTCCAGCCCGGCTTGCTGCGGGGGCAGAGTGAGAAGCAGAGGGGACCTTGATGCTGTGCAAGTGCTGCTCAGCAATAGCTAAAACACTGATATGATACCAACGCTGTTTTAGTCACAGATCTAAAACACCACTCCATATGGACTGCTATGAAGAAAATTAACTCCATCACTGCCAGACCCTGTTCCCTTCACAGTGTAGCTTTTTTTCCCCATTTTTTTACTGGACAGAAGAATTGGCTCCCCAAAGAATATTGTCTAGGGCGTGATTTTATTTGAAATAATGTTCTTTACATTAGTAGCAGCATATTAGCTACAATACCGAATGCTGATTTTGTGTCTCCTATGACCACAAAAGCTTAATTTTGAGTATCGTTTTAGGTAATAATCATGTGAAAGCTAATTACTCTTCAGACTTATCTCCTTGATTAGTTTCCTGAACTCTTTTATTTATTTTTGTCAGCTGGAAATGCAGCAGGAAAGATTCTATGGCCAGTGTTTCCGATTTCAAGGTAGAAATGCTGAACATGCTCAGTGACTGTTATTAAAGCTGTGAAGCAAATGCATTTTCTATGGTTAAATTCAATTTTCTCATAGGTTTCACGTGTGCCTAGAATTACAGGGGATGACAAACTGGATTTGACTATCAGAGCTTGTTTGCGGTGTAAAGTCATAGGTGACTGTTAAATGATTTGTTTTCTTCTCTTCTTACAGATACACGCAAGAAACCCAAACGAGATTATTTTTGGTCTCAATGATGGTTATTACGGAGCTTCATTTGAACAGAAGGTAAGGGTAACTTCTATTTGTTCTGGCTTGTTAGCATGGGTGACAAGCTGAAATTCGACTTGTAAACTTTAATTTTCACACTTGGATTCTCAGAGCAGGAAAATGCTCAGTTTTGAGAAAGAATACTTTTTTGACGTGACAGATAAGAACTGTTATCTCACCTCTGTTGCATGGACATCTGAGCTGTTCTGGGAAGACTTAAGGCGGAGCATTTTAAGCCCTAGAAAAAAGGCCTGGTTGCTGAAAATAACCCTTGATGTTATTCTTTAAAACAGACACTTCATTTAAACATAGAATATTTTAAAAATGGTGTGGCTGTTAAGACTCTTGTGCAAAGACGAAAAAACATTAAGTTTTGGTTCTCACTCTTAAACCAGCATTTGTAGCTTCTAAATGGGAAGCTATTTATTTGCTCTTTATTGCAGCTGTTTCACCCTATGTTTTCTTTCCAAAGGCTCTGCAGTAGTGTTTGTCCTTGTTTAGCTAATATTGCGATTGCAGCCAAGTTAATTATCTGTCAGTGCTGATTACTACATCAATGATGAAAAAGTTTAAACTTGCCTATTGTAAATAGCACAGATGACAGGTGGGGTTTTTTTAAATCCCAAATTGCTGGTGGCAGTACTGTGGTATAGAATCATACAATCATAAAATGGTTTGGGTTGCAAGGGACCTTCAAGATCATCCAGTTCCAACCCCCTGCTTGGGGCAGGGACACCTCCCACCAGACTGGGTTGCTCAAAGCCCCATCCAGCCTGGCCTTGAACACCTCCAGGGATGGGGCATCCACAGGTTCTCTGGACAACCTGTTCCAGTGCCTCACCACCCTCACAGTAAAGAATTTCTTTCTGGTGTCTAATCTAATTCTCCCCTCTTCCAATTTAAAGCCATTGCCCCTTGTCCTGTTGGTACACTTCCTTGTAAACAGTCCCTCTCCGGTGCTTCTGTAGCTCCCTTCAGATATAGAAAGGTCTCCCCGGAGCCTTCTCTTCTCCAGGCTGAACAGCCCCAGCTCTCTTAGCCTGTCTTCATAGGAGAGGTGCTCCATCCCTCTGATCATCTTCGTGGCCATTTGTATGTGGGGAGAGTGGTGAGAGGGACAAGGTGGCCACGTGCAGAACTCTCAGGCTGTGTGCAAGCCTCCAGACAATAGTATTTTGATGATTTTCATTTGAATTGTGGATGGTTTGGGTTTATTCAGCTCTTTCTGGCTGCAAGAGCTAGAGATTTTTTTTTGTCACCCTGTTCTGTGGCTTCCAGCTGCGTTTTTTTGTCAGTTCCTTCACCTAAATCTCCTGTATTTAAGTGACTTAACTGCCATTCAAGCCAAACTAGTTGGCACAAGCCAACTCTTCCCGTAACCTTCAGCAGCTCTGTGCACATGAAGGATATTTCTGCTCTTCGTTGGTCTTGCTTTATAATTTTCCTGTCAATTCTGGATATTCTGAATATTATACAGCACTTCTTTGCTTATAATAAATATTATTTATGAAGTGCCACCCGAAATCTTCTATAGGAAGGGATTTTTGGTGTCAGGAAAATGCAATACAATACCTTTCCTGCTTGCTTGTATGGATATTTTCTAATCTCTTGAGGTGCTTTTTTCTTTGTGGTGGTGACAGGTCTTCATAATACTTGAAGACATCTTAGTTGTAAATATCAATTTTTGAGATAATACATGGGTGAGAAAGCAGTTTTAGTTTCCTTACTCTCCCACATATAAAATCTGATTATGAAAGCAGATGTGTACAAATACCATTTTGCAAGTCTAATGAAAACCTTGTGCACAAAGACACTTCAGTCTATTTTGGAAGTGTTCTTTATTGTTGCCCATCTCAGTATGACCGAAGTTTAGGTATGGTACTCTTTTTTTATTTTATTTTTTTCCCCTCAATGCTCAAAAAAAACCCCTTGTTACTTTAATTCTTTTGCCTGTAAATTAAATTGCCAGAGTAGATTTATGCAGTCTTAGAATAAAGTACATTTTATTAGTGCGTTCAATATCTTTGTCTTTTAATTAAGACCGCTTATGAGCCAAAATAAGAAAATTTTTAGAAGCTGACCAAACAATTCTGGCAATGTTTCCTGAACTTGAAGTTTCAAAACACACTGCAGATTTGAGCATTGCTTGATCTGTCTGGGGCTAAATGCAAACTCCCATCTTCTGTCGTGTGAACTTACCTGTCATAAGAGAGTAGCAGAATGAACTGCAAGTAGGACAGGGACATTAGGCAGTGTAACAATTATAATTTTTATTAGTGAAAATTGTAGATTTATTGATTAAATGGCTATCTCCTTGGCAAACAAAACCAGTGAGAATAACGTTCTCAAATAGGAATATTCAAATAAATTTAAAATCGAAGCACTGGCAGCTTAAAGTGTCCTAGGTAATGCACTTTAGCTGCTGTTTTAGAACCTTCAAGCCCACTTGTATGCAAAGTGACCTTCAACATGCAGGTTTGTGCTGAAAACTCTTGCTTTCTAGGAAGCTCCTGTCATCTAAAGGAGCAAAGCAGAAAACTAGCAGCAATACTGAAAAAAAAAAAGATATGGAATTTTACCTTTCTTCCATCTCTTCTGTCCAGCAGCACCTGGGCTGTTGCTGATAGGCAATGAAAAAATGAGTATTTTCTTTGGGTAATATTCTTATTCTGGTTGCAGTTTTCTTGCTGCAATTGATACTTAGCTCATGGCAAGGAAAGAGTTGGGAAATAAGGTTTCAAAAGCCTTTGTGTGCACCTGTGCCCTGAAGGGTATTACTGCTTTGCTGTAGGTGTTTGACAGTGCTCGTGTAACTCCTCCTCCAGCATTTACAGCTTTTCTTCTTTGTGTAAATGCAAGTGTGTGCTGTCAATAAAGCTGTTTTGTTCTTAACTACATTTGACTTTGACATAAATTTACCTCCAACTTCTGCTTTTTGTAGAATTGTAGAATCGTCTAGGTTGGAAGGGATCTTTCAGGTCATCGAGTCCAACCATCAACCCAACACTGACAAAAGCCGTCAGTAGCTTTTCTTCAAACTTCTAAAATTGTTATTTTTGTAGTAAATTACGCAGCAAGTTTGCTTAAAGTTTCAGAGGGATTCTGCTTCTTTCATCACAACCACGTCCAATTTATTTTCCTGGTTCCTTTCTGGTGTGAGACCACTGAAGCACTTGTTCCTCTCTTAGTTTCATCTTTTCACAGAATCACAGGATGATATGGGGTTGGAAGGGACCTCTGGAAATCATCTAGACCAACCCCCCTGCCAGAGCAGGTCCTCCTAGAGCAGGTTGCACAGGAATGCATCCAGGTGGGTTTTGAATGTCTCCAGAGAAGGAGACTCCACCACCTCTCTGGGCAGTCTCTTCCAGGGCTTTGCCACCCTCAAAGAAGTTTTTCCTCATGTTGACAAGGAATTTCCCATGTTCCAGTTTGTGCCTGTTGTCCCTTGGCCTGCCCCATCCTCTTTCCACCCACCCTTTATATATTCATCAGCATCAGCGAGATCCCCTCTCGCTCTGTTCTTCAGCTGAACAGCCCCAGGTCTCTCAGCCTTTCCTCAGCAGAGATTCTCCAGTCCCTCATCATCTTCATAGCCTTCCTTAGTCTCTTCTCTAGTAGTTCCCTGACCTTCTGGAACTGGGGAGCCCAGAACTGGACATAGTGCTCCAATATATAGGCAGGGATTGGTACTCAGGGTAAATTTGTATCACATTTGGAAAATTCTCATCACGTGAACCTGCTGGGGCTACTTCATAGCCTAAAATAAGTGCCCTTTTTCCTACATTCTGTAAAGTTTCTGACAATGCTGCCAGGTGGTTTGACCTCCTTAAAATTCACTTTATTGCGTGAAGAAATGGTTCTGAGTTTGTGGCATTTCTAGGAATTTGTGTGACTCTGCCTGATAGGGAAAAGCTCATTATCTGAGCTTTGCAGCCTGAAGAATTGTTATTTTTGATGATTGTTGTGCAGAATGTCATTCTTAAGAGAGCTAAATGTACATTAGGTGGCAGGGTTTCTTTTTGTAACTTCCAGAAACTTGTTCACATCGTTCAAAAGTAAGATTGCTTTCATCCTTTTTTTTAAGCATGTTAATGCATGGGTAAAGAACAGAGCTTTATCTCATGGTCTTGTATATCTGGCATGTTACTGAATGGGCTCTTGGATCTGCTGTGTGCAGCTCTGGAATCCTCAACACAGGAAGGATGTGGACCTGTTGGAGTGGGGCCAGAAGAGGCCATGGAGATGCTGGGAGGGCTGGAGCAGGACAGGCTGAGAGAGCTGGGGGGGCTCAGCATGGAGAGGAGAAGGCTCTGGGGAGACCTTCGAGCTCCTTCCAGTCCCTCAGGGAGCTCCAAGAAAGCTGGAGGGGGACTCTTGATGAGGGAGGGGAGCAGTAGGATGAGGGGAAAGGGTTTTAAACTGAAAGATGGAAGATTTAGATGAGATGTGGGGAAGACCTTGTTTGGTGTGAGGGTGGTGAGAGCCTGGCCCAGGTTTCTCAGAGAAGCTGTGGCTGCCCCATTCCTGAAGGGGTTCAAGGCCAGGTTGAAGGGGGCTTGGAGAACTTGGTCTGGTGGGAGGTGTCCCTGCCCAGGGCAGGGGGTTGGAATTTGTTGATATTTAAGGTCCCTTCTGACTCTAACCATTCTGTGATTCCATCTGAAGCTGAAGCCTGGCAGTGCTGTGAATTGCACCCTTCACTATTTCTGTGTGTAAAATTTGTGCAGTAATAGATCATAAAATTCAAGAAAACACACTCTATATCTAGAACAGAGATAAACTGTTTGGTCCTTAATATCTTTATAGGTAATTGCTGTTGTTGGGCAGACTTGAGCTTGGTGTTATCACTGCCTTAAATTGCTTCTACCTACTGTACATAAGACTGTATGAAGACAGATTTAAAATACATTGAACGCAAGATCATTTATTACCCTACCAGAGGGCATGTAAAGATGGAATAATTTTTGTTCTTAAATTAACATTGTTCCTTTGCTTTAAGGATCACTCAGGTACCCTGAAGAACAGTCTTCTCCAGGTGGATCAGAACTGTGTTCGTAACTCTTACGATGTCTTCTCTTTGCTTAGGTAAGTTTTTGGGGTTTTTTGAGAATATCGTTTGTAACTATTGTAATTTCTTTAGTGTGCATGGAAGGAGCCTTTCCAAATAAAAATTCCCCTTTTGGACTGGGGGTGTACAAAGGAATCATCTAGGTTGTGCTGATTTACCATTGGTGGCAAGGAGATGGATCTCGATGTAGGATCTTTGGTGGTCTCTAGGCTTCTGCCATGTGGGTGCTTGAGGGCTGTGAACTAGAGCTGGCCTATGAACTTGCCTTGTGAATGTTGAAATCATTGAGCTTCTCTGTTGGAAAGCTGCTGTGGAAAACCCCTACTTTCTTCTCCTCAACAAAAATAAGAATTATTTAAATTTGAAAAATGGAAAATAAGCAACCTGCCAAAATGTAACTTGGTAGAATGATGCTGTAGTTAAAACAGCTACACACCTAAGTGTGTGTGTGTAGTTTTGGGTTTTTTTAATGTTGAACCACTGAATTAAATTTACCTTTTGCCTAATACTTTCCTGTAGTCCCCCAAAAAGGCACAGCACAGTCATCATTTAGTTAATCCAACAGCTTTAGTATAAGGATGGTATGGAAACTACACTTTTGGGTGGTTACTTTGGGTGGTGAAAACCATGAAATGCTAGTATGAAGGTAAGTAAGAAGACTTTTTTCAGATCTGATTTAATTCTAACAGTTCAAGAATGTTTGCTGTGGGGAAATATGAAGGTTTTAAACACTGTGTGTAGGTTGGGTTTGAAGGAATTGTATTTAAAGATTAGAAGACAGGTTGATAACTTCAGTTCTGCAGTAACTGCAATGGATGTGTGACGAAGGAAACCCTTGAAAAGGAAACGATTAATGTGCTTTGAAATGTCTTTGGAAAAAATGTGGGTTTTTTTTTACCAGTTGTAAAAGTTGGATGCAGTTGATAGCGGTAACAGTAGGTGTCACTGTTGGCTGTAGGAAGCATTAGCTCTGGATTCCATAGGGAAGAGGGTGGTAAGAAAAGCGAACCCAAGGTTGCTTATCCGAAGACTTGATTTTATAAGCCCTCTTAAAATCTAAACGCGCTGTTTCTTGATTCTGTAAAGCATATTTAAACTAAAGGCTGCTTTCTAAATATCTTTCTTCTTCTGTACTTGTGGAAAACAAGCAGGGGGCATATTGTGAAGTTCTGGTTACATTCAGGCACAGTCCATTTGAAGAAAACTCTTACTTAACATTAAATCTTTGATAAATAGAGAGAAGAAAACACGTGCTGGTGCTCCTGATTGCTTTGTTTGTGTGTCTCTTTCACATTTCCTTTTTACTTCTTTGTAGTATGAAGCATGCTCCAGAATAAAAACCACTATTATACCAGCAGGTCGTGAACTTGACTGACTGGAGCCCTGTCTAACTCTGTCTAATCTGAGCTGTGCTCCTTTTGACAGTGTCTGACTGTCATAAATCTGATGAGAAATGAAGATGTCAGCTTTGATAAAGCTCCCCTTGCTGGGTGCTCACCAGTGTTGGAGCCGTACACTTTGCTTGGTCTTGGGAAGGCTCCTAAACATGAGGAGGAACTTCTTTACTTTGAGGGTGGCAGAGCCCTGGAAGAGGCTGCCCAGAGAGGTGGTTTCCTTCTCTGGTGACATTCAAAACCCACCTGGACACGTTCCTGTGCAACCTGCTCTGGGTGGACCTGCTTTGGCAGGGGGTTTGGACTGGATGACCTTCAGAGTTCCCTTCCAAACCCGTATCATTCTGTGATTCTGTTCCTTCCAGGCCCTGTCTCTAATGGTTTCTGGACTGTTGGATGTAGCTCCTTTAGCCCAGACTTGGGGCTAAGATGTCCTCCTTTCTTTTTGCTTTGTCCTAAAAGGAATATTTTTTTCCTGTCTTCAGCACCAGGCCTGCTGCTGCTTATGTTTCAGTGGATCCTACATTTTAAGGAGTATATATTGCTTTGTCTAGTTCCAGCAAAAGTTAGAAGTTCTAATTTGTGACTATACCTATGTGCTATTTTTACCTGTTTCCTGCCTAGCTAGGAAAATTCTCTCGGAACCAAGGCAAAGTCCTCTGAGAAATCCTGGATTCTTTTTCCTCCCTCTCACTTTAACTCTGCTTTTTTACAGGTACGCTTTCTCTGCTGCTTACCTTTGATATCCAGCTTAAAAGATTGGTGATAGTGTTTATTTCTTTCAAAATAATTTCTTGTCTCTTTTTTTGTCAGGTATCTTTTTACTCCTACCAGGCAGAGTGCTTTGCCACCTCCTCCAGGAGTCCAGCCTTGAGTTACTACCCTGTGTATATTCCAAAGACAGCACTTGGGAGAACATTTTCCACTTACAGCTGGCAGAGAGAGATGGGCATGATTTGAGTTGTGATGCATTTGACAGGACATGTACTTGGGGAGGAAATGAATCTCTGTCTGGCTGCTTAAGTCCATCGGCTATAAAGAGAATAGGGAGGTGTCTGCACCATAAAGGTTTGCATCTGATCACATAAATCCTGTGTTTTGAAGACTTTCTCATGGTGATGATATTTGTCTGTAGTAAAAATCCCCCAGCTGCGCATGTGGTTTCCTAACGCTTTCATGAGACACGTGAATGTAAAGAACAATTTGTCCTGGCTTGGTTTAAACTACTCAAAAAAACCCCAAAACAATGAAGCAAGTCCTGGTGATGGTGGTATCTGTATCCCAGTTACTCTGATGGTAACCTGCTGCCAGGTGTGGCGTAGACGCTGTGATCATCTACACAGTGTGACCATCAATTGAGAGAAGGTTCTAGATCAACCCTTAACTCTTGAAAAACTGCAAAATGAAAACTTCGGTGGTTGACCTCTATCAAAACTGCTTTTTAGGGAAGAAAACCTGCTCTAGTGGGAGGTGTCCCTGCCCATGGCAGGGGAGTTGGAACTCGATCTTTAAGATCCCTTCCAACCCAAATGATTCCATGATTCTATGAAATTATTTTGTTTCTTTTTTTACTTCTCAGAAGTGAATAGCTAAAACTTATGAAGCTTGTGAATAGGTCTTAATGAAAAACATGTGCTTGGCTCCAATTATATTGATTAAAAGAAAAATTAATTAGGAATGCCAGAGTGTGTGAACAGTAGAAAAATTTTTGAGCGTTGGATTAAAATAGTGCCTGTGTGCTCAGATGCTTAATTACATGGATTTACAAGTTAATTAGGCAGGAGGAAAAGTTTAAGTATGTAGACAGCTTAGCTTTACGCAAGGAAGTTCTCAGCACCTCTGTAGCTCATGAACCTTCTCATCTTGGGGCAGGGACAAGATCCTCGGGCAAACATAGTGGTGCTAATTAGTTATTCAAGCCATATGGAAATGACGAAGGTTCTTCCAGCCATTTGTTTTAAAAAAGGCTAACTAACAAAAATTAACCACCCCAACCGGGAAGCTAAAATTTTGAGGTTTTTTGTCCCTTGGCCATATTGTTAGATTTCCTGAAAAGAGGTCACTTAAAGGCTTTCTAAATATTATGTAGCTGGTAGTAATAGGTTACACAGTAACACGTTTCACCTTTCACATAACACTTAAGATGGGCCAAATACATCTGAGGTCATGTTCTGGACATGTCTCCATAATCAAACTCTCGGCACGTTTGCAGCAGTAATGGGAATAGATTTATATTTAGTATTCTCTTAGTTTTCTCGCCTTCCTTTTCTTTAAACTTTGAAAAATAGACCTTTTGGTATTAAGTGTTGTTGGGAAGGTGGGATGTGCTGGCAATCACTAGAGAAAGGGCTTAAAATCCTATATGTTAAAATGTTAGTTCAGTTCTATGTACAAAAAGTAGTATCTTGTGTTCAGGTACAGCTTTCCTTGGTATTATGATGTTAAGAGAGATTGGCCTGCCAATGGCTTTTGTGTCTTTAATTACTTGAGCACCTGAAATCCTCCCAAATTCTGCCCAGAGACAAAAACTGCTCTAAGAACTTATGAAACCTGTCCCTTTGATGTTTTCCTTCCTGTAATTTTATCTCTCCAGTCAAAACCGCTTTCTCTACGGTTTAACCGTTCCATTGGCAGATGGGATGGCAGATTTCTGCTATTTGGCCAGAAAGTTAGTGTCCATACAAAATCAATACATTTTGATTGTGTTTTTGTTTAAAATACATATATATTTTGTGTTTTTAACAACAAAAATTGATATTAGTACAATTTGAGTGGTGGAGATGAGGAAAAGACCAGCTCCAGGCAACTGCTGTAATATTGCTAATATCTAATGTGGCTGCAGTTGATTTAAATAATACTGCTGGGTGTTAAAGGGCTTCCTCTGCTACTGCCACATGTGCATCTGATCCAGGGGATTAAATCTTGAAAATTAGAGCAACGCCAGAGAAGAAGTTCTTGCAGTTCAGCTGGTAAGCAAATAAATCTGGCTGCAATACCCTTGACAGGTAAATATGACTTTTCAAACCAGTTCATAGCACTAAGGGAACAATTTCCCTATATTTCACATCACAGCAATGATGATTCAGTGACTTGGAATGGCCCAAGGTTGCCAGGGACTAGACACTGCTTTGCAGAGGACCAGAGCTCAACTTGTGATATGGCAAATATTTAATGATTTCTAGGTTAGGGGATCAAAGAAGCTTGTAGCGCGCTGTTGAACACTGAGTGTATTGATACATGACAAGCAGAAATGTAAGTTACTAGAAATTGTCTTAAGTATGTAAGTGCCTTAAATATGCCTGTCTTCTTCAGATTTCATAATCCATCCTAGGCTAGGAGTGTGCTTCAGGTGACAGGCTTTGTTTCAGGGTTTGCTGTTTGTAGTCATAGAATAACTGAATTGGTTTGGGTTGGAAGGGACCTTAAAGAGCATCTAGTCCCACCTCCCTGTCATGGGTAGGGACACCTCCCACCAGACCAGCTTGCTCAAAGCCCTGTCCAACCTGGTCTTGAACACCTCCAGGAATGGGGCAATCACAGCTTCTCTGGGCAACCTGGGCTAGGCTCTCACCAGCCTCACAGCAAAGAATTTCTTCCCCAGATCTCATCTCAGTCTCCCCACTTTCAGTTTAAATCTGTTCCCCCTTCTCCTGTGGTTCCCCTCCCTGATCAAGCGTCCCTCCCCATCTCTCCTGGAGCCCCTTGAGGGACTGGAAAGGGCTCTAAAGTCTCTCTGGAGCCTTCTCTTCTCCAGGCTGAACCCCTCAACTCTCTCAATCTGTCCTCACAGCAGAGGGGCTCCAGCCCTCCTAGCATCTCTGTGACCTCCTCTGGCCCTGCTCCAACAGGTCCACGTCTCTCCTGTGCTGAGGCCCCAGAGCTGGAGACAGCACTGGGGTTGGGTCTCACCAGAGCAGAAGGATGGAATCCCCCCCATCACCCTGCTGGCCACGCTGTTGAGGAAACAGCCCAGGGTGCCAGGGGGCTTTCTGGACTGAGAGTGCGTGTCTTACAACTAAAAAGATATTATTTAACAATACAAATGTAAGTAGTGTTTGTTTCCAGTCTGAAACTTTGAGATGTTGGTAAAATCAGCTATCTTAAGTGGTTAAGACTAGAATATGGGAACACAATATAAAAATCAGCTTTTGTTTAGCTCTAGCTATTTTAGGAAAGAAGCATTTGAACAAATACATTCCTGGTGTGTTCAAATTCTTCCCTATTTATTAGCGATCCCATCAGACAAACAGGACTTCCACAAGTTGATCTCTGAAACTAGAAATGGAGACAAAAGTACGCAGTCAACGTAAGCAGTTGTAGTGTTGAAAAACTCTAGTGACTTGGTTTAGTTTCTCTGATGCTTCCAGAGTCAGTGGAATTGCACGTGCCGAATGTAGGAACTGCCTTTGGGCAGCTATTTTTAACATGTGGAAATTAGGCTGAACTTGAAGCTGTTTTTCATAAACTCTGAGTGGGGAGTGATACAGTGAACAAGGTCTTCATGGGCTTAAACTGCTTTGTGCTGAGGTGTATCTCAGGGGTACGTTGACCTGTTTACATTTGCAGAGAAGCACAAGATGTGGCAGCCTTGAACGGAACGTCTCTGTCTCTGGAGATATTCAGACCCTGCCTGGACACATTCCTGTGCAACCTGCTCTGGGTGGTCCTGCTTTGGCCAGGGGGGTTGGACTAGATGATCTCCAGAGGTCCCTTCCAACCCCGTATCATTCTGTGATTCTGTAATTCTGGGTTGTCCTGTCTTGACGGTCTGTGGCTCACTCAGGCTTTTTTGGGTAGTTGCTATAAGCAGCAATTCTAAACTTTTGCTGAACTGAAAAGGAGGGATATCAGCCTGCTATCAGCTGCTCTCTAGTTTTGGAGGGTTGTACAGTGTCTGATAACAAGCAAATAAAAGCCACACAAAGCTGTACTGTCTTTGGAATATCCCTTAAGTTCCTCTCCATGAAAGCAAGTGAACCCAAAGGAGCTATGGAGTAGGTAGGATTCAGCCTGTAGCCTCTGCAGTTCTCGCTGCATGGAAATAGAGGATGGAAATAGGATGCTGGTAAATGTGTATTTAGAGATAAGGGGAAGTCTGAAAGATTTTTTTTTTTTTTTCATTTTAAAATATGCAGTGATGGTAAATTCTTTTGTTTCTAGCTTTTTTCCTTTGCTGTTCCTTCCTCAGATAAGGAGCCCAAGACATAGCTGCAACCAAAACCTTTATAATAATGTGGTAGTTACAGATGTTCATAAGGTTGGAACAGTGTCACATCCCGTGAAGGTGGCAAGCGTGTGGCAGGAAAAGGTTGCCACTGATACTTTGATGCTCTCCCAGTGCCTTGTTCTAGCTTTTCCTGAGAGTACCGTAGCAATTGAATTGCTGCCTCACGTCTCCACTGTTAAGATTTTAGTGTTGCTGTTGCTGCTGTCACCCTCTCCCACAGTGGAAATACACTGTCTCAAGTGTGGAATGAGTAAAGGCATTCCTCTTAGAATCATAGGATGGTCAAGGTTGGAAGGGACCTTTCAGATCATCAAGTCCAACCATCAACCTAACACTGATGAAAACCACCACTAACCCATGTCCCTCAGCACCACATCTGCTCAGCTTTTAAACATCTCCAGGGATGGCAACTCCACCATTTCCCTGGGCAGCCTCTTCCAAGACTTGACAATCCTTTTGAGGAAGAAATTTTTCCTAATATCCATCCTAAACCTCCCCTGGTGCAACTTGAGGCCATTTCCTCTTGTCCCATCGCCTGTTCTTTGGGAGAAGAAACCACCCCCCCCCACCCCCCACCCCCCCTTTAGCTACAGCCTCCTTTCAGGGAGATGGAGAGAGTGAGAAGGTCTCCCCTCAGCCCTCCAGGCTCAACACCCCCATCTCCCTCAGCCTCTCTTCACAAGACGTGTTCTCCAGACCCCTCACCAGCCCAACTTGGGCTCTTAAATCAGTAAGTTCCTCTACGTAAAATTTCCCCTCAGTAGTGATAAGCATGGCTGTTTCTCTGTGATGGCCAGGCTTGATGTTTCTAACTAGGAAAGATTTCCACCTGGAAGACTTGGCTCTCCCTGCTTTACAGGCAGCCAAGACAAGGAAGGCATCCCCTTGGCTTTGGACATGAAAACCAAGGTGGCCTAAGGCCAGCACAAATAAATATGAGCTGTAATCGGACCTCGTGAGTGCCTCTGTATACTTTAATAAGCAGCACTGAAATGGATGAACAGCATAACAAGTGTCATCTCTCTTGGCCTAAGAAGTCCTTGTGTGTTGGAATTGTGAGGTAGCGTCTTCCTGGGAAGTAGCGACGGAGATGGAAACTGGGATCTGAATATTTGGTTGCTTTTTTTTTTTTTGAGAGGTTCTTTAGATGTTTTGATCTGTGGAATCAAACTTTAAGACAAATCTGTTCCCAGGAATTGAACTTGTGTGGTGCTAAGCTGTATGGAAACTGAGGCTAATCAGTCATCAGAAGAGTCAGATTTACAAGCCTGACTTTTGGCAAAACCCATAGAAGAGAGCGGCACGGGTCATAGCAAGTTGAAACAGTCCATGAAGCATGAGAGAGGTGGGTGTTTTTTTTCCTACATCAACTTAGCTGTAGGAGTGGTAGTTTTCTGCTGTTGCTTTTATCTTCAGCTTCCCTAATATCCCATATGGAATAAACCACCCCTGCAGTGGCAGATTTTTAGCATAAGTGTGATAGGCACATTGCTAACTCTTGGTCAGATTTGGTTTGACAGCAGTGTTCAGGAGAGCAAGTATACAGAACTGTGCAGAACTTCAAAGATAGATCTTTTTTTTTTTTAATTGTGATGACATGTAAAAGGCCATATCAATGAAGCAGTGTTCTATTAGATTAGAGGTCATAACCCAGTCCCTCTACTATTTGTGGCCTTATTAGAGCTAATGAAAAACAGAGCATGTTGCTTAACCAAATAAGTTTCTAACAGGTACCTGAAAGTGTTTAAGGAGGAGGATTTTCTGAATTCCAGAGTCACAGAATGATACGAGGTTGGAAGGGATCTGTGGAGATCATCCAGTCCAACCCCCCTGCCAGAGCAGGTCCACCCAGAGCAGGTTGCACAAGAACGTGTGCAGGTTGGTTTTGACTGTCTCCAGAGAAGGAGACTCCACCACCTCTCTGGGCAGCCTCTTCCAGGGCTCTGCCACCCTCAAAGTGAAGAAGTTCCTCTTCATGTTTGGATGGAACTTCCCATGTTCAAGTTTGTGCCTATTACCTCTTGAAACAATGATAGGAGCAACGACATTGGAACTCTTTATTTTTGTTAGGACTTTATTCTCGATGTGGCTATAGAACAATGTAGCTAATTGCTTTATCTTTCAGCCTGGGCAAAGATTTTAGTGAATGCAGTCTTGTCTCCAAAATCATAGAATCACAGAATGGTCGGATTAGAAGGGACCTTAGAGACCATCTGGTTCTATCTTCCTGCCATAGAGGAGGACAGGGACACCTCCCACCAGAGCGGGTTGCTCAAAGCTCTAACCAACCTGGCCTTGAACCCCTCCAGGGATGGGGCAGCCACAGCTTTTCTGGTCAACCTGGGCCATGATCTCACCATACTCACAGCAAAGAATTTCTTCCTAATATCTCATCTCAATCTCCCCTCTTTCAATTTAAAACCGTTACCCCTTGTCCTAGGGCTTCACTCCTTGATAAAGAGTGCTCTGAAATACTCAGAAATACCTGGCTGCATCAGGGGAAGCCAGCGGTGCGTTTTGTCTGAGAATAAATCAGTGGATTAAAGATCTCCCATGTGGGAAAATGCTCTGATCTCTTGGGTGGGGAAGGTATGTTTGTCGGAGAAGCTGCGGAATAGTCCTGTGAGCTTTAATAGGTATTTCTTTGTCTGGTGAGAGATCTCTTTTCTCTGTTTCAGCTTCAGAATTGAACTTCTCTTGGAAGTAAACAATGATTTGAGTTTGGGGATGGCTTCCAGGAAAGCGTGCAGCAGCGTGCAGCTCAAAAAAAAAAAAGTCACCTGAATATTGACTGGTGTTTCTCCTCTTCCCTCCGTTGGGGAAGGCCTGTGCTCAGTTGTCACAAACACCTTATCACTTTCGTGGAAGAGCACAATCAACTTGAGAGCAGCTGTTTCCCTTTTTGGGTGGAGGATGTAACCCATTCAACCTGAATTTATGCGTCTCCGTTTTCAGTTGTGCCATGAACTCCAGGCTTAGCCTCGCTCCCTGGCTCGGAGTGAAAATTGAAGCTTAAAATTTATTGGCAAGTTACAGGTCAGCAAAAGGCTTCTACCAGTGTCACTGTCCTGCTGGGAGTCATCGTTACGTATTTAGGCCCTTCAGCAACTAATATTTTCATATCATTTACCTTTCTGCCATATACATCTTGAATGTGATTCTGCCTGTTGCCCTGGCAGCACAGTTTCTGTAATCACAAACTGATAAGGATCCATATAAAAACCAAATAGAAATATCCTTTTTTTTTTATTTGCCACAAATAGGTCTGTTCTTTGAATAAATAAAAAAATGAACTATAAATCCATCGCGATGTATCAGTCAAATCCATGAATTGGAAGAGGCTGCCCAGGGAGGTGGTGGAGTCTTCATCTCTGGAGACATTCCGAACCCACCTGGACACGTTCCTGTGCAACCTGCTCTGGGTGGACCTGCTTTGGCAGGGGGGTTGGTCTGGATGATCTCTGGAGGTCCCTTCCAACCCTGTGTGAGTCTGTGAATAAGAGGACTAGAGACATCTCAAGTTTTGTGACATCATTTATGGAAAAAATTGTTTATGCATCACGTTAAGCCTCTCCTCTTCTGCTGGAGCCCCGTGTGTATCGAAGGTGATCTCTCTTCTCGCCGGCTCCTTTAAATGTTCCTTGCATTGGAGGCCAGGACCTCCCCTGCTGCCAGGCTGATAAATGTGAGGTGTTTTTTTTTCCTCCATTTGCAAATAGCTCAAAGCATCCAGTGTTACAGTGTCCACATGGACCTGATTATTTCAGAAAGTTCGTTTGTGTCTTACACATGTAAGACTCAAATTAAAACTGTTTGAAAGAATGATGGAAAGTGTCTGTTCTTCAGCAGCACTGTCTTGTTTGAGTTTCTTACGGCGCTGGCTCCGGTAGAGGTTTAATGCCATAAATGAACAAGTCAGACTTGCATTTTATTCTCTTCTTACTCCCTACTGTCTCTCTCTCGCCCTACATCTGCTTTTGACAAATTGTAGGTGTAGGTTTCTGAGGAAATTGGGAAAGGGAGTATATGATTATAAATTAGAAAAATTTTTCTTGTGGGAAAGCAGATGTAGCAAATGATGGTTTAAGGGGCTGTGTAAAATATATGTTATAGCTGGCTGGCACGCTCCGTAATCTCATTTCTGGACTGTTATAAAGTAGCATGCGTTCCATTTCTCTGTATTTAATAGGAAAGTCTTGGATTATTTTTTTCTTTAATAATAGGTTTGGGTATTTTACTTCCAGGATCCTACGTCTCACTTATTGCCAGAAGTGTTCTGTTCTATTTTCTAAATCCCGGGTAGTAATTCTCAGTTTAAATTTAGTCTCATTGTAAACTAAGGTAGTTCTGGCCAATAAGACCGTAGGCATTTATTTCTCTTGTGAGAAGTAGCTGTATTATGTATTATGTGACTGCTGTAATCAGTTGATGTATTTATAGCTTAAAATTCCTTACATGAAAAATCCAGATGTGTCTGATAGAAGCAAATAGATATTTGGAGTGTATGATAGAGCTACAAAACCGTGTATCAAATGTCTAATAAAGCTGAGACCCTTTCATTAATGTGAATATAAGCATATGTTTGCTTAATAGGCACAACTGTCACTATGGTCCAGCTTTCTGATTTTTTTTTTTTAAAGATTGCAGCCAGGAATGAACTTGCTGTATAAACGAGTAAATCAAAAAACTAACTCGTGTCCAAGAGATATACCTCCATTGCAGGATGCTGCAGCATGTCTTAAAGGAAAATGCTTCAGTGCAACCATCAAACGTTTCCTAAACTATACTGCAAGCTGAATCATAGAATGATTTGGGTTGAAAAGGACCTTAAAGACCATCCAGTTACAACCTCCCTGCCTGGGGCAGGGAGACCTTCCACCAGACCCAGCTTGCTCAAAGCCCTGTCCAACCTGGCCTTGAACCCCTCCAGGGATGGGGCAATCACAGCTTCTCTGGGCAACCTGGGCCAGGCTCTCGCCATCCTCAGAGGGAAAAATTTCTTCCTGAGATCTCATCTAAGTTTCCTCTCTTCTGGTTTAAAACCATTCCTCATCTTACAGCTCCACTCCCTGATCACGAGTCCCTCCCCAGCTTTCCTGGAGCCCTTTTAGGGACTGGTAGAGGCTCTGAGATCTCCCCAGAGCCTTCTCTTCTCCAGGCTGAACCCCCCAACTCTCTCAGCTTGTCCTCATAGGAGAGGTGTTCTAGCCCTCTGATCATTTGCTCTCTGAATGAGAGCAAACGTGGTGTTACATCATGTTCCTGTGTTGTAAAGTCAAGTTATGTTGCGCGGTCTTGGGGAAGTCAGGAGAACTGGGTAATCTTGCAAACAAGGCAAGGATGTTACAGCAAAGAAATCATGTCATGGTGAAGAAGTCCAGAACTTGTCAATCTCTCTTTGCCGGGGGGG
>JAOQGH010000001.1:199761575-199778586 GCA_025769975.1 Gallinago jamesoni
CCCTCCCCCCCCCCCCCTCCAAATAACCATCCAGGTTGAGTTGATCAGTAGGACATTGAATAATAGAATAGTTTCTAATTTTACAGATGAGATAGAAAGTAGGTTGTTTTGGGGGGAGTGCAGAAGGAACAATTGTGTTTTAGACTAAAAAAGCCTTGAAGAAACATCCCAAATATCCCATATTTCAGCAACGCAGTAACTATCAAGTGGAGAGACGTTGAAATTTTCCCTGCTGGTTCTTTGTAGATTGATTAGGGATGCAACTTTTGGTGGTCTTTGCTTACTGTACATGGCTAATATTTTTGTATCTATTCCACTGTCTTGTACACTTCCAGTGGAAGGGAGAGGACCCTGAGGCACATGGGCCTCTTGGAGCAGGGGCAGAGGAGGCCATGGAGATGCTGGAAGGGCTGGAGCCCCTCTGCTGTGAAGACAGGCTGAGAGAGTTGGGGGTGTTCAGCCTGGAGAAGAGAAGGCTCTGGGGAGACTTCAGAGCCCCTTCCAGTCCCTCAAAGGACTCCAGGAAAGCTGGGGAGAGACTCTTGATGAGGGATGGGAGCCATAGGATGAGGAAAATGGTTTTAAACTGAAAGAGGGAAGATTGAGATGAGACGTGGGTAAGAACTTCTTTGCTGTGAGGGTGGTGAGAGCCTGGCCTATTTTGCCCAGAGAAGCTGTGGCTGCCCCATGCCTGCAGGTGTTAAAGAGCAGGTTGGACAGGGCTTGGAGCAACCTGGTTTGGTGGGAGGTGTCCCTGCCCATGGCAGGGGGTTGGAACTCGATGATCTTGAAGGTCCCTTCCAACCCAAACTATTCTATGAGAGTGTTTTGTTTCGTCTTAAGTCTCCCTCATCTCAGAAAGCAGGTGATATGAGGATGGAAGTTGAAAAACAGCTTCTTGGGTCTCCCCCTCCAAACTATCTTAAGGTGGTAAGGAATTTTAATGTCTGTTTTGCTTTCCACTTCTTTCCCAGGCAGCAGTATGGAACTCACCTGAAGTTGGACAATTGCACAGCAGCTCTCAGGGCCCCAAGCAACAGCAGTAAATCTGTCACGCTTAACGTTTGTATTACTCGCCTGTTGGCTGACAATGGCTGTGAGCTGCTGCAGAGACACCAGAGCAGACACAGGATGACGACACTGTTGGCTAAATTATCTCTTTAAAAAGCCTTGAGTTTCTGCTGGAACTGGCTCGGCTTTCCTGACTGCCGAAGGAAATTTTGGTAGCAGGCCAGTGGCCTCTCGAAGCCCTGAAATAGCTCTTAAAGTGCTATAGAAGTGATAATTTTAATAATAAATAATAATTTAAAAAAAACCTTTCTTGAACAATGTAGGAAGAATCCTGTGTTGGCTGATTGCACTTAGATTTTGCCATCAGTTGGCTCATGGTTTGTCGATTACTAAACCAAGCCGGATTGTACTCAAAGCACAACTTGTGCAAACTTTAGGCTGTAGCGTTGGACTTGCATCCATGCTAGAAATGGAAACAATATGCAGTCAATTAGCATTGAAATTTCTCCCCATTCATTGTGTGTGTGTGTATATATATATATATATATTAATCCAAATTTATGGCCTTAACTTGCTGATCTCCATTCATCGGTGCATTCATAATTGCCTCCACCGAAGTCTGTCTTCTGCAGGCAGAAATGATGAACAAAATTCCCATGCTGATGTTCTTAGGGCTTAGTTTGTATTCCCCTTGTTGGATGACCAAAGATTTCCATGTGGGTGCAGTGAGGGCTTTTTTTTTTTTGGCTGGGGAAAGGAGATTTCTGTTGATAGTTGCTGCTTTTGTGACATGAAGTCCCTAAAATTTTAATCTTGGAAGGCTTAACATTGGATGTGGTCATGATCTTACTGTTAGCATTTTAAAGTTCTTGGAACAGCAGTAGACATACTGGGATTGCAAGATAAAAAAGTTGCTGATACTGGTTGACTCAATGTGAATGGCACTATTTTGGCATCGAGGCAACTAAGTTTAACTCTAGGGTTTTTTTATGTTGTAAGAAATGCCTGGATAATGTTTGGCTTAAAAAGAAAATGGTTTTTATTAAAACCACACTTGATTGCTTGAATTATTCTGGATAGGAGTCTTCATAGGAATATACCTTTTAGATATGGATTCACCAAATGGAAGAAGTTTCCTAAGATATGTAATGGTTTGATAAGTCAGTTGAATAATTAAACCGAAAGAGGGGAGATTTAGATCAGGAAGAAATTCTTTGCTGTGAGTGTGCTGAGACGCTGGCCCGGATCACCCAGAGAAGCTGTGGATGCCCCATCTCTGGAGGTGTTCAAGGCCAGGTTGGATGGGGCTTTGAGTAACCTGGTCTGGTGGGAGGTGTTCCTGGCTGTAGCAGAGGGGTTGGAACTGGAGGATCTTTGGGGTTCCTTCCACCCTAAACCACTCTCTGATTCTGTGTTTGTTCCTTACACTTGAGTACAGGCAGAGGAACTTGAAGCTGTTATAAAATTTGCAGGTTGAGGATCACTATGAGAAACTTGAATGACAAATGAGCCTTCCGGCGATTTACCAGTTTCATCAATACTTTTCCCAAGAGTAAAATGCTTTTCAGCAGCCAGATTTTGCTACCTGCATGGCGTGATGTGAAGACTTGTAGAATTTCTTAATTGCCTACCAGACTATATCAAGAATGTTTTTTCAGTATAAAATTAGATGAAGGGGAGAGGAAAGATCACTCAGTTATTACGTTTTATTTATAAGTTTTAGCTTTGAATAAGTCTTTCTTGTGTCTGGAAAGAAAATGTTCCAGACTTTTGGAAAGAGGCAGGTTGGAAACTGTTGAAGTAGGAAAATTAGATCTGAGAGCAGAGCCCTTAATGATGTTCAGGATGGTCAGCCAACCTTGACTTTGACCTGTGTAACTCTATGTTACATCGCCAATGGTGGGCAGTAGTAGTTCCCAGTAGGAAATACACACTTACAGAAGATGCTCTCCCCGTATTCTCTGCAGGGCTTGGGTGGTTTAGGCACTGTCCTCATACTGATTGACCAATGTGTAACACGAGCTGCTGGGTTGAGATATGATGTTGAGGGAAGATGGTGTGAGAAGCAGTAGTGCTTTCTGGTTGCTTATACTTGGAGGATGTAGCCTGGTTATCTTGGTTTAGTTGCATGCAAACTATTAAAACTTGTTAGCCAAGAACTTTAAATAACAGTGCCTCGCAGAATGGTAGAGATTAGAAGGGACCTCTGGAGGTCATCTAGTCCAACAACCTGCCAGGTCCACCCGGAGCAGTTTGCACAGAAATGTGTCCAGGTGGGTTTTGAATGTCTCCAGAGAAGGAGACTCCACCACTTCTCTGGGCAGCCTCTTCCAGGGCTCTGCCACCCTCAAAGGAAAGAAGTTCCTCCTCATGTTCAGATGGAATTTCCTATGTTCAATTTTGTGCCCATCAATTTCTTATAAATCTGGAAGAGTTTAGAGAATGTAAAAGGAAGGAGCAGAGTAGCCTCTTCTGTCTGCTTTGGTCTTTCGCTCACAGCAAATCGTAGCTTTCCTTTAGTAAAATTAAGCATTCCTATGACGAAGCAGAGATTTTTAATTTTGGCAAAGCAGAGACAGTCATTACAGCATGCATTGAAGCGGGTATTTTTGTTATGTTTGCCTGGCAGAGCACTAATGTCAGTTGTGCTGTTCCAACTAGACCTGAGTTGAGTGAGTGAGATGGTCACCCCAGCAGCAGAGCTGCCTGAAGAGTCTCCTTACACAAGGAGAAGCTGTTAGTTGTGAAACTACAAATGGCAAAAATAAGCGTACCTTAAAAGACAGTCTATGGCTGCAGACCAACTCTTGATTTTTTTTTTCTAATAAATATGTTTATTTCCACTCTGTGTTAATGCGAAGACAGATTTTAACACCCCTTAGACCTGTTTTTGCCACTGCTTTCCCTTGCTTCCGTTGTTTGTTTTTCTTCCCCAATAAATATGGCAAATAGTTTTTCCTCTCCACCCTGAAGCTGGGGCGAATGAACAGAAACTCATCGTCATCTTTTTCACGCTTCAAATGTGATTCCATTAAGAAACCCATCTTTTTGTTACGGAAGGGTCCGTATTTGGGGATACTGAAGGGTGGTTCATGACCTTGACCTGGGTAGGTGTGTGTTCCCTGAATGATAATTGTACTTTTTTAGAGCAGGACTATGTATCTTCATCTTAACTGTGTTTTGACTTCATAATTGTTACATGGTGTCCTTATAATTACCTCTTTTTCACCTACAGCTTTGTCTTATCAGCAGCTATTGAATTTAACAAATTAAAAGGACATTTGGCACTTGATCAAATTTAGAGACTTGTTGGTTTGTGTTGGATGCTCATTTATATCCTGTGCAATTTATGATTCCTCTCCTAATGTTTCATTTCACAACAGAAGCTGGCAATCTGAGTCCCTATTATCTCTGCTGGGTTTGAGATGGCTGGTTCATTCATCGTTAGGACCTTTAATACAGCTGTAACTTCTCTTCTCTTTCCAGGCTTCACAGAGCCCAGTGTGCAATTAAACAGACTCAGGTAACCGTTCAGAAAATAGGAAGGGAGATTGAAGAAAAGCTGAGATGTACATCTACAAGCAACGAACTGGTAAGTTCCATTATTTAAAACCATATTCTACAGATTTGCCAAATCATCTCACTGAGGTCTTGACCACAAGCTTGGGTATTTTAACACTTGAACTTGAAATCTTTATCTAAACCTGTCGTTCCAAATGAGAAGTCATCTCAGAAGTGTATTAATGGATTTTAGATTTGTGTCTGTGACTTGGACTGAGAGATTTCTTACCCTATTTTTACCTTTATTTTGTATAATTGCTTTTATGCTATAAAAGCATAAGCACTGCACAGTGCATGAAAGAGGTTTATCAGGAAAAACAAACTTTTAATGATTTATATAAATCTTGACAGAAACCTGTAGTGGATTTAGAGTGGGGTGAATCGACTGGCTGTATCTTCTTGCCCCCGCTCCCTTTAGGTGAACCGAACTGATGCAAAAGCTGTCACTCAAACGACACATTCATTTTAAGCAGAAACTATATTAGATCTTGCAATAGCTTTTGACAGATTGTTTTGCCTGTCCTCTTCCCCTCTCCAAAAAAAGTGAATCAGTGCGAATTTCTACTTTCTGCCTGGAAAGGCTGAGCTCTTTACAAAGCAGGGAGTTGACAGAACAAGAGTGGGTCGTGGTGACTTCGTTACGTTGGTACTGGCACATGTCTGGTGCTTCGTATAGGAAAGGGCAGACTTGTGTTGTGAAGTTACTTTATTACTTTAAGGTAGATTATGGCTTGAGAGTACTCAGCTAATTTCCAAAAGTGCCAAAATGATTTACAGGTTTGACAAAATGGAAATATGGGAGTTGTTTCCTGACTCTAGTTACAGGGCTCCATAGGATCATAGAATTGTCGTGGTTGGAAGAGACCTTTCGGACGAGTCCAGCCATCAACCTAACACTGACAAACCCATCACTAAACCATATCTCTAAGCACTATGTCTACCCAGCTCCCTTAAGGGGCAACATAACATCCCCTACGAGTGATTCCAGCCCAGAGCTGCTTTGCCTTCTGCTGGTATCTTGGCTGTTAGAAGGTTTTTAACCATGTGTTTTGGGTTTGTTTTTTTTCAGCTATGGATATCCTTGTGCCTCTGTGCAAAAGCTTTTCCTTTATAAATATGTGTGAACAAAAGTCTATAAAGAACACTGAAACGGCAATGATTGTATACATGGTCATAGAATACTTTGGGTTGGAAGGAACCTTAAAGACCATCTCGTTCCAACCCCCTGCCCTGGGCAGGGACACCTCCCACTAGACCAGGTTGCTCAAAGCCCCGTCCAACCTGGCCTTGAACCCCTCCAGGAATGGGGCAGCCATGGCTTCTCTGGGAAACCTGGGCCTCTGTCTCACCACCCTCACAGCAAAGAATTTCTTCCCCAGATCTCATCTCAATCTTCCCTCTTTCAGAGTCAAGCCTTTCCTCCTATCTCTCCACACTGATCAGGAGTCCTTCCCCATCTATCCTGTAGGCCCCTTTTAGAGACTTGAAGGTTGATGCAACTTCTTAGCAACCACAGTTCATGATATAAGAAAATTATTATTTTTCTTTTCCTTTGTTTAATAGTGGAAACTCTTGTTGGGCTTCCATTCCACTTTTATAAATGTGTGAACTATGGTTTTATTCCTTAATATTGAGTCATGCTTCCTGCTGGAGTCTAGAACCAGAAGGCAGAACATATATGAGTAATTGAAGCAAATACAGTGTGGAGGGAAGAGTTCAATAAGAGATGGCTTTTTCATAACATTATCTCCATTAACTGCCTGAAAAAGTGAAAGTGACTGAATTATAGAAAGTGACAGTGTCTTGTAGTACTTGCACAAGACTCACAAGTACCTCTGACTGCCCCTTCAGTCTTTGACTCTGTTGTGTGTGGTTGGACTGGAGGGATGTAACTTCTCTTTTCCATTTTGAATGTCTTCAATTATTCTCAACAAGCATGTATTAAACGTTGTAGGTATTCCTTTTTTTAAATGAAAAAAAAACCAACAAATTAGCAAAAAATCCCAAACCACGACCAACAAAAGGCATCACTTACAATAAAAATTCCTGCTTCACTAAGCACATGGCAGCACAATTTCTTGGTGGAGACAGTATGTCAAAGAAAAAACAGATTATTTTTAAGCACAGGAATAGATTTAGCGAAGCTACAGTTTCTCGCTTTCCAAAACAGCAAAATAATGAGGGATTTTGGTAGTCTGTTGCCTGTGGTAATCTATGAGTTCAGCCTTTGGTTTGGCAGACAGTAGTCTTGCCCTTCCCTTCTATCATCCTTTCTATGGAACTGCTTGTATGCAGCAAAGCTTACGCTTTTTAAAAATCTGTTTTACTTCCACTAGAAAAAGGAGAGTGAATGTTTACAGTTGAAGATCCTGGTGCTACGTAATGAACTGGAGAGGCAGAAGAAGGCCCTCGGTCAAGAAGTAGCCTTGTTGCATAAGGAGAAAAATACTTTGCATGACAGAGGTAGGTGTAGAATCATTACTGCTTCTATTGCACATCATAATTTGCATAGATCATGCACATAGATATCGCTCATAATCTGCTAATCAGAAGAGTAGCAGTCTTAGTTTGTGATCAAGGTGACCAAAATTAAGGTGGGTTTTATTTGGCCTGGCTCTAATGTTTGTGTTTTTCTTTATTTGAAGTTTGTAGCTGGATATAATCTCTTCCCCATCTGTGTTACGCTGAATCCGGGACAGCAGTTCCTGGTATCCTGTCTCTAAATAACTTCTTACTATGATACCTCTCTCAAGCAATCTTAAATCTTTGCTTAATTAAAATTTGATGAGAAAATCAGAAGAGCTTCATTGTAATGCAGTAAACAGTGCCTTGATGCAGGCATGTTATAATGTCATGAGGGATGTTATTGTACCTGTGATTAGAATCTAGTTTTAAGTGTTAGAAGACAAAAATCCCTCTTAATAGCTAATTACATAAGTGAAAGGTAAATTCTCAGACTTCTTGGTATTTTGTTCCACTGGAGAAGTGTCCTATAGTAAAATGCTGTATCACTGTCTTTTCAGAGCTCCCAAGTTGCAGGACTTTTTATTTTTATTTTTTTAATACCTAGTTGAGTCTAAAATAATAAATCACTACTAAAAATAAGGGGTATTGGCATTCACTTAGTTTTGATTTTGCAATTATTTATGTGCCTTAACTGAATTACTCCACTACTGTGGACATGAGGGAAAGGGGAAGTAAAGGAGAAGGAGGTTTCGTTGGTTGTATTTGGCTGGTGAATGGTGGATAGTGCTTGAAGACCTGTATTCCTCCTGTGCTGTCATCCCTCAGCTTGGCAGCATAACGTGGAATCAGAGAATGTCTCAGGTTGGAAGAGACCTTAATATCAAGATCATCCAGTTCCAACCACCTGCCCTGGACAGGGACACCTCCCACCAGACCAGGTTGCTCAAAACCCTGTCGAACGTGGCCTTGAATGCTAAGGATAGGGCAGCCACAGCTTCTCTGGGCAACTTGTTCCAGTGTCTCACCACCCTCACAGCAAAGAATTTCTTCCCCAGATCTCATCTCAATCTCCCCTCTTTCAGTTTAAAACCTTTCCTCCTTGTTCTATGGCTCC
The DNA here is from genome assembly GCA_025769975.1 of Gallinago jamesoni. Classification (NCBI taxonomy): domain Eukaryota; kingdom Metazoa; phylum Chordata; class Aves; order Charadriiformes; family Scolopacidae; genus Gallinago; species Gallinago jamesoni. Next base: position 199,769,728 of record JAOQGH010000001.1, read on the forward strand.
CCTCCCTGATCAAGAGGGAGAGGGAGCCATAAAGAAAGCTCCCCAGCTTTCTTGTGGATCCCTTTAGGGACTGGAAGGAGGGGCTCTAAGGTCTCCCCAGAGCCTTCTCTTCTCCAGGCTGAACCCACTCAACTCAGCTTGTCCTCCCAGCAGAGGGGCTCCAGCCCTCCCAGCATCTACATGGCTTCCTCTGGCCCTGCTCCAACAGGTCCATGTCTCTCCTGTGCTGAGGCCCCAGAGCTGGAGGCAGCACTGGGTGGGGAGTGTCTCCCCAGAGTGGAGCAGAGGGACAGAATGCCCCCCCTCACCCTGCTAGCCATGCTGCTGGGGATGCAGCCCAGGATATGGGTGGCTTTCTGGGCTGCCAGTGTATGTTAGCAGCTCATGTTGGGCTTCTCATCAACTAACGCCCCCAAGTCCTCCTCCTCACGGCTGGTCTCCATCCATTCTCCACCCAACCTGGATTTGTGCTTGGGATTGCTGTCACCCAGACACAGGACCTTGCACTTGGCCTGGTTGAACTTCATGAGGTCTGCACAGGCTCACTTCTCCAACCTGTCCAGATTCCACCTGTTAAGGTGGAAAATGGGCATCTAGGAGTAAATGGAGAATTTTTGCCAACACTTGTGTCAGTATCTACTTTTAAAATTCAGATAACTTAGAAAATACTTTTTAATAATTTTTTCCTTGTTCCTTATGTTGTTTAGAAAATGTGTTTGAGACTGAAAACCAGAAACTTCAAGAGCATAACGATTCCCTGCATGAATTAAGAAAGGAATGCACTGCTAAGAGGTAAAAGGAGCTATTCTTTTTCTGTGACTGGAAAGGAAATAAATCCTGTGAAATAACAGGATTGAGAGTAGGCTGTTTGAAGGGAGACTCCTGGCACCAAATCCTTCCTAATGTTGCCCCAAAACTTCTGTTAAGCTGTCTCTGTTCCTATTCGTAGATATCTAACGTGACAATTAACAGTGGGAAGTCCAGAAGAGAACAGATGCTTAGTGGCACGTGTAGACTGGGATAGGGCTTTTAAGTCCAGTTTGGTGAAACACAGCTTTTTAATACTTAATTATCATGGACAAAATACACTTATAATAAGAGGTACAACTGAATATGAAAAGTTATCTTTCTCATCTGTAGTTGTCTCTGAAATTTCCTAGCTCCTAGGGGAGGGGAGGTGATACTTGGGAAGATGCGGAAGTGATATCAAGTGGGCTTGATACCTTTAAAGCTTTTGAAGAAACTAACTGTTTTGGGATCTTTTTCCCAAAGAGAACTGTTTTTGAAGACAAACGCCCAGCAGACTATTCGATGCAAGCAATTGCTATCGGAGCTGTCCTATATCTACCCTATTGATCTGGTATGTTTTTAACGTTCTAAAAATCTGCTTGATGTGAAATGAACTTCCCATTTATTGCAGTGTGAGCAAATCTCGTGTTTTATTTGTCGTGAAACTTGCTCTTTGCTCATGCTGTTTTTTTCCAGCTTTTTCTTGGTTTTGGTCCTTCGATTGCAAACCTCATGGGGAGAGGACTTAAGCCAGCATCTCTCAAATAGCCTCAACTATAAAAGCAGAATGGCTGTAGCTGTAATTTAATGGATACTTTCCATTGTATTTACAATTATATGAAATAGCTCTGACAGAGGGTTAGCTGAACTTTAATGGAATGCACATAAACAGATGTCAAAATACTGAGCTCCAAAACCTTTATAACGAATTAAGATGAAGCTCTTCCTTCTTTAAAAAAGCTGCGTTTTTGTTTCTGAATTATGTGAAATGTGGTTTAAAACATTGTGTCGAAGTCGCTCTCCATTGAATATTTAGCCTTTTGGTATTTTTACAAAAATTATCTGTTGTCATTGGATTTTATGCAGGTTTCTGTTTTTTGGATGTTATTGTTGCATTCTCACTTTCCGTTGTTGATTTTTAAACTTGCAGAATGATCAAAAGGATTACTTTGTTTGCGGAGTCAAGCTTCCTAATTCTGAAGACTTTCAAGGTAGCTGGATATTCTTAATTTAGTTGTTACAGTTGACACTGCTTCTAAGTCAAGTGAAAAAATTAAATAAATTGATAGCATTGGCTTAGGATCCAAATTTATGACTGGAAAGGTCTAGACTGGAAGAAAACCTTTGCATTATTCATTTCTGTAAACAGTATCAGGAGGTTACTGTTGACTTTTAGAAAAATATTCTACAACTCAGTACTGGAGCTCTGGAAGAGGTTGCCCCAGAAAAAGCTTTGGATCCTTGGGGATGTTCAAAACCCAACTGGCCACAGTCCTGGGTGACCTGCTGTAGCTCACCCTGCTCTGAGCAGGAGGCTTGGACTATGCAATTTCCAGAGGTGCTGTCCAAACTTAGTGACTCTGGAAAATATTTGTGTCTAACGTGCACGAATCCCCGTTCAGTTTGCTGGAGTTGCCAGTGAATTTACCAAATAAATATCTTGTATAAGAAAGACTTTAAAGCTGGCTGACAATATGGTGTGTTTTCCAAGTCAGCTTCTACTTTAACTGTCTACAGTCATCCTATTGCAGAGGCAAATAAATAATATGCCTGTCTGTATAATTGTTGTACGGATAACTACAAGCTTTCATAGAATCATAGAATTGTCTGGGTTGGAAGGGACCTTTCAGATCAAGTCCAACCATCAACCCAACACTTGCAAAAGCCCATTATCTGCAAATGTTTGATGTGAATTCATTAAAATCCTTGAGAGTTTCTTGCGCCCAGCACTCGCTCGCTCTTCAGTGCATGTGGTTTCTTGGGCAAAAACCTCAAATCAGTTGTCTAACTCTTCTAAAGCCATCCCATAGGAATTAACTTGTGCTATCAACATGTACTTTGGATGCTAGAATAACAGAGGATTAGTCTTTAAAACAAATCAGTTTGTCAATATAACAAAAATCAATCTATTGCTTTGTTTTCCTGACTGCACTAAATGTGGTAGTGAACTCAGTTTGGTAATTCTTGATGAATCGGTGGTGTGCATTAATTTCTTACCGAAGAATTAATAATTCTTTATCAAAGTCTCTAGAAATATTATATTATGAAGTACTAAGCGTTCAACATAGTGAAATACACAGCTAAATTTGAAAACCAGCTTCTGACTGTGTATCTTATTGCAGACTTAGAAAATAGTCGTATTAAAAATAATAAAATTCCATAATATAATATTCCAGTTTTGCTGCAAATATTGAAGACTTTTTACAAAATCCTTTTTGAAAGGGGTATAACTTCTAAATCCATATACTATGTTGTGTTGTAATGGAGCTCAGTATGATTTCATAGTCGTTGAACATCATTATCAGCTTTCTTCTAAGGTCCTCTGGTTAGTTGATTTCCTGGGGCTCCCTTGTGCCTCAGAAGAGATGATTCTCTCATATTTTTGGGTTTGGTGTGTTCACTTACAAATAGGAAAAATACAGAAAACAGAAAGGAAAAGCCCTTTCATGGCTAAAGGATAGAATTTGAATTTTGAGACCCATGTGTTTTGCCGGCAGGTGAAGCTTTATGGTTGAAACCTTAAATGTCAAATTGAAAACGATACTTTAAAACAATGGGTTAATCCAAGTTCTTCCAGTTACTGGCAGAGAAGAGAGTTTGTACCCTGGGGTCGGTGTCTCTCCAACTGATCTCAGTAATGAATGCAGTTTAGGAGGAATGCGGCTTTTCGCTGACCCTGCTCGTACATGTCAGCTGTGTCCAGAGAAATGCAGAAAGTTTAAGACTTGAATTTTGTCTTGGGAATTTTGTTTCACTTTTCCCGTCTTTACTTTACCTTCCTCCATCCAGCCACGTGTTGAGAAGAGGAACTTTTAGCTTTGAAAGTGTAAAATCAGAAGGAGAACAAGTCATCTCCCATTTTACGTGGCCCTTTAATGAAAGAGGAAAATATAGTGAGCTGCAAACAATTGTAAAAGTGAAATTTATTTCAGACTTGCACCTATTAAGTTAGAACTTCTGATAAGTTCATTAATTGTATCATTCTATAAGCAATAAGGATGAGCTTGTGCTGAGCCTGTGGTGAGATGTAATTGATTAAATGATGGAATTTTTAATTTTTTTTGTTTGTTTGTTATTGACAGCAAAAGATGACGGAAGCATTGCTGTTGCCTTGGGCTACACCGCTCACTTGGTTTCCATGATATCCTACTTCTTACAAGTGCCACTCAGGTATCCTATAATTCACAAGGGCTCCAGGTCTACAATCAAAGATAATATCAATGACAAACTGACGGAAAAAGAGCGAGAGTAAGTATATCAGAAATATGCCAATGTGCTTTCTTCAAAACAACAAATCAACAAGAACAAAAAACCCCACTTGAACAGTTTTGGGTAGTCTGAAGTGACACAGAGTTTGGAGTTACTTGTTACTGCTTTCAGGAGCCACGGGACAGTTGCTTGAGTTTTTTATGTTGGAATTCTGTGTTAGAATCGTAGAATGGTTCAAGTTGGAAGGGACCTTAAAGATCATCTAGTTCCAGGCTGGACAGGGGCACCTTCCAGTAGACCAGGTTGCTCAAAGCACCGTCCAACCTGGCCTTGAACCCCTCCAGGGATGGGGCAGCCTTAGCTTCTCTGGGCAACCTGGGCCAGGCTCTCACCACCCTCACAATGAAAATTTTCTTCGTAATATCTAACCTAATAGAGTATCTCATCTACTAGTGTAGATGGAGTATCTGACCTAGTAGAGTAGTTCAGCTTTGTCATTCTACGTCTGTTGGCATGCGTATATTATTGATTTGGCTTCTAATAATGACAGAAAAAATTAAATAGTGTGATTTATAGGTAAGTTTTGGCTGCTGTTGGAAAACTTTCCTTTCATGTTCTGCTTCTGGCTGTGGGTGTAACCTGTAGATAGCAAATGTGTAGCTTCACTGAGGAGTTTCTGCCAGCACTGGAGTAGTGGTTGATAAACATGAGAAAATAAATAGCTTTCTTTAATGCAGAGGATTTTAATGATTTAAAAAAGAGCACTGTAAACTGTTATCTACCGTAAATCAACTTAATAGTCAACGAAGAGTTTTAAATTTGTTCTGTAATCATTGTCTTTCAACGTGTAGCTACACCAGTGTTACTGTTGTGCTACTGGGAAACAACTTGCTGTCCTTAAATTCACTCTCTGAATGCCTTCTCCTGCCTTTTGGCACTTGGCCTGTTTTCCTGCTGTCTTTGCACCTGTGTGCTCTAATATGAAAATAGCGGCAATTATCGGTTAAGCTTCACTTTGTGGCCTGAAAACCACAGAACTGAAAGGAATGTGACTCTGACCGGCTGTGGGAGCCTGGCTGCTGTGCTCTCATCCGCTGCGCGTATGGATGTATGGCTGCGGAGTCAGGCTTCCAGATCCAGTGACTTGGTTTTTCCACCTGCAAGGTTTGAAAAGGGAGTAAAGGAAATGGCTGAGGGGAAATGATTTGGGGGAAAGTAGCTGTCTCTATTAACGTAAAGCCTGGAAAAATAAACCTTTTCTTGTTGCAAGTATAGAGTCATAGAATGGCCAAGGTTGGAAGGGATCTTTCAGATCACCGAGTCCAACCATCAGCCCAACTCTGATGAAACCACCACTGACCCGTGTCCCTCAGCACCACGTCTGCACGGCTGCTAAATACCTCCAGGGATGGTGCCTCAACCACTTCCCTTGACAGCCTCTTCCAAGGCTTAATAACCATTTCAGTGTAGAAATTTTTCCCAATATCCACCCTAAACCATCCCTGGTGCAACCAGAGGCCGTTTCTTCTTTTCCTATCACTTGTTACTTGGGAGAAGAGACTGACCCCCCCCGGCTACACCCTCCTTTCAGGGAGTTGTAGAGAGCAAGATAGACAATCAAAATGTTATAATATATTAACACTAATTTCTGCTAGTCCAAATCAAGATGGAAGGGTTTTATTGTGCATAGTTGACAGGGTTGGGATGCTTGGAAATGTCTGATTTCTCTTTGAAGCTCGGTGGGTTTTGGCAGAACACCTGAGGGAATTTGCCTAAAGAGTTAAACTTGCTGAGGTCTTCCTGTTTTGACACAATGAAATATGACTAGCTAATTATGTCTTTCAAATTAGTTTTGATACCATTTTAATAACTTGTCCAAACACTTCCTGGGTAACTTAATAAAACATTAATCTGTTTTGCTTCAGTTTAGTTCTCTGAGTGTACGATCACACTCCTTCCCGTATATGCCTTTCAGAAGGGCAGCAAATGAGAACATTTGTATCTGGAAAACAAATTTCTTGAGGAGCAGAACTTGCCTGTGTGTGGGTGTATAAAGATTAAACCAATTTCCTGTTGTCTGAGACAGATTGGAAGGTTTAGTCCTTCAGGCTATCGCCTTCCAAACCCTCATGACTTAATACTTCATTTAACAATAGATTTCTGAAAAGGAGAAAGTTTAGCTAAGTATATGAATCCCTGTTGGCCCATTTACCTGTGTTCTGCAAGATTTTTTCAGGATTAGCTCCTGCATGAGGTCTTCCCTTCTCAGCTATTGGAAAGTCAATCCCACCAACTCTCAAAGGACTTTGGTTGCTATAGAAAACCTCCAATGTCTTAATCTGCAGTTTTCTTTCTAAACTAATAGGTCATGTTTCTCACTTGCTCTAAACTGGATTGACCATAGCAATTAAGATGCATTATTAAATTTCTTTATTTCAGTCCACTATCCTTTAGCAGATTTTCAAACTCCGACATAAACTGTTGAGTAATTATAGTGAGGTTTTTTCTGCACTCAGTCTTTACTGTAACACACAGCATCGTGATTATTGACTATGTTAAACATTTTACTTGGCTTCATACTTTTTTTTTTTTGGACTGCAGGGTTGCCCTGAGATCCATATTAAGAGCTTCTAAAAGTCGTACATTGGGGGAATAGGGAATAGCTTATGTTTTCACTCAAGAGTGATTTCATAAGTACATATGCTTGTTTCTAATGTTAAATACAGTATAAATGCGTTACTTCGCTTTTGACTTTTTTTACCAGCTTTTTAATGCCCTTATAATAAGCTGGTTAAATATTTTGAGAGCTCTCAGAAAGTAAGCTGTATTTGGGAAATACTTTATCTTCTACAGGTTTCTTTATTTGGATGATTCAGGTCACTTAGATCACAAGGTTCTTGCACAATTATTCACTTTTATCTGCTGCAATTACTTTTTTGTTGGAATTTATGAGTGTATGAAAGTAGTAGGAATCTGTGGTGAGAACTCAGCACCACGTTACTGAAGGCTGAATGGGGTATAGAATACCTGCCAGTCGCACACAATATGTGGTCAGTTTTGTAATTGTAGAGATATTAGTGTTTATAGAATCATAGAATGGTTTGGGTCAGAAAGGACCTTAAAGATCACCCAGTTCCAACCTCCTGCCATGGGCACAGACACCTCCCACTAGACCAGGTTGCGCCAAGCCCCATCCAACCTGGCCTTGAACCCCTCCAGGGACAGGGCGGCCACAGCTTTTCTGGTCAACCTCTTCCAGTGTCTCGCCACCCTCACAGCAAAGAATTTCTTCCTGAGTTCACATGTAAATCTCCCCTCTTTCAGTTTAAAATGATTACCCCTTGTGCTATGGCTCCACTCCCTGATAAAGTACCCCTCCCCATCTCTCCTGTAGGCTCCCTTCTGGTACTGGAAGGCTGTTTATAAGGTCTCCCTGGTGCCTTCTTTTCTCCAGGCTGAACAACCCCAGCTCTCTCAGCCTGTCTTCATAGGAGAGGTGCTCCAGCCCTCTGAGCATCCTTGTGGCCCTCCTCTGGACCCATTCCAACAGGTCCATGTCCTTCCTGTGCTGAGGACTCCAGAGCTGGACACAGTGTTCCAGGTGGGGTCTCACCAGAGCGGAGCAGAAGGGTAGAATCACCTCCTGTGACCTGCTGGCCATGCTTCTTTTGATGCAGCCCAGGATTTGGTTGGCTTTCTGGGCTGTTCTCCAACCATTCTCTGCCCAACTTCTTGCTATCTGATGCTATAAGGGTCAAAAATACATATAAAGTTTAAAAATAAAGCAGTCACAGAAGAAGCCTGATCTAGTCTAGTATATTTTTTTTCAGGAATATTTGGCATTAGCTGACCTGAGATAACAGTAAAGAACTGCAAAGGTTTCCTTGGCGTTTGATAGTTAATAGAAAGTTTCAAGGTCTTTTCTTCCACTCCAGCTTGACAAATACGGACTCCAACAGGCTGAAGGATACACAAACAGCTGCGATGAGATCTTGGACATCTGCCTTCAAAGGCATCTGACCTCTTTGCAATTTTGTCATGATTCCTTCATGTACCTCAGAAGCCATTTGCCCCTGGTTTAGATATTGGTGATACTTGAAGGATTGAACTTTTGTGCTTTTGTTGCCAGAACTGTCTTGTGACTGAAACAACTAAATATTCAGAACAATTAATTTTTGCTTTTCTGGACCAATAGCATTAGCTGCTTGGATTTCTCTACATAGTGACAGTATTGAGCAACAGTTAAAGTACTTGCTGGTTTTGCAAGAAATCTGAACAAACTATTTGCGTTTGTCATTTTGGAAGAAATCACTCTGTAGCATAAGAGTGGAAAGAGCATAAGGAGCAATGGTAGGGAGTTTCATGATTAGTTGCCTTACTCGTCTGGTTGTAATGACTTTTCTTCTGCTTCATTTCGTAAATTGTGCTACTTTTTGTCCTGCCTGAACACCGGTTGTCACTTGAAAATGTCTGTCAGTTGCTCCAGTTCTCATGGAAAACAGGATCAAAATGTGTGTTTGCAGCTAAAAGCGATAGGTCTGATCCTGAAGCAGTTTTCTAGACCCACCCCCTGCCATGGGCAGGGACACCTCCCACCAGACCAGGTTGCTCAAAGCCCCATCCAGCCTGGCCTTGAACCCC
>JAOQGH010000001.1:199779398-199790663 GCA_025769975.1 Gallinago jamesoni
CAGGTTGCTCAAAGCCCCATCCAGCCTGGCCTTGAACCCCTCCAGGGATGGGGCAGCCACAGCTTCTCTGGCCAACCCAGGCCAGGGTCTCACCACCCTCACAGCAAAGAATTTATTCCTGAGATCTCATCTAAACCTCCCTTCTTTCAGTGTCAAACCCTTCCCCCTTGTCCTGTGGCTCCCCTCCCTGACCAAGAGTCCCTCCACATCTTTTCTGGATCCCCTTGAGGGACTGGAAGGGGCTCTAAGGTCTCCCTGGAGCCTTCTCTTCTCCAGGTTGAACCCCCCCAACTCTCAACCCCCCCTCCCAGCAGAGGGGCTCCAGCCCTCCCAGCATCTCTGTGGCCTCCTCTGGCCCCACTCCAACAGGTCCGTTTCCTTCTGATGTTGGTGGCCCCAGAGCTGGAGACAACATTGCGGGGGGGTCTCCCCAGAGCGGAGCAGAGGGGTAGAAGTTCTGATGTAAGAAGTTTTACTTCTCAGGCTTGTGAGTAAAGCAAAGTTTATATCAAAGCCAGTTCTGCTACAAGACTGTTTCCAAATTACCTTTCTCAATGTGTGTTGTCTTTCAGTTCTTTTAAATGTGATAAGCTGTATTTGCAAATAGGTGGAGATAAGTGTTGCTGAACAGGGATAAGAATACTTTGGAGCACTTGGAAACTGTTTGTTGAATGAGTGCAGTTTAAAAGTGGTTTTCGCTGTTATAGCCTTGCTCCTGTGTCGAAAAAGGTAAAAATATCCAAGTTTCAGCTCCAGTAGAGTTGCTCCAGCTGAAGGTGGTTATTGCTTTATGCCTGGTAACAGATAAGCCACTTGCAACAAAACAGGCTGAAAAGTCATGACACAAGCAAGTGAAAAATAACTTTTCAGTGACATTAACATCTTCCAACTCAATCAAGCAGTCTTTAATCATATTTGGTACTTGGGCTGGGATAATCAAATGGCAGCTTTGGGAAGAAATCTTGGCAAACTTAAATTAGATGGAGGGAGATGGCTTGTTGAGAAATCTAATAGCTGTCAAAGCAAAGTTGATTCTCTGTGGTAGATTGAGTGTGTGTTAAGTGTTCAACTATATTGCTCAAAGAATGCTTTTTGCCATGAACTTATCTTGAACTGTGTTTTTACGTTCCACATTCTTGAGGATAGTTAGCTAGAATCCTGGCTTATTTTATTCTTGATCACCAAAACAATGCTTTGTTGGGTCAGCAAATATTATTGTGTGTAGATTAAGAATGAGATCAGGTGTTCTTTAATAAATTTAGATAGTGTTAGCACTATTTCTGGGAAACTAGAAGCTTTTACATGCTCCTGGCTGGTTTGAGAAAGCAGATTTTGTTTACTGCAGTAGATGAGACCCCTGACCCCAGACATCCACAGCTGACAAATGTTGCTGTGAAGACACACTAGTCTTCATTTACTCCCATTGGAACGCTATAGACCTGATGAGATTATTTTTCAAAACATTACTTCATTTTTCAATAGGCAGGGACTTGACCTGTAGAAAGTGTCCTCTAGTTAAAAATGATCCTTTGGTAGCGGGGAGATTTAAAGCTTGGATAGTGAGGTCGTGCTTACAGATAGTCCTTGCATTGTGATATCCATCACGCCGTGTGTGTAGCGAGCCTTGAATTCAAGCTGAAAGATGTCATGGAAATGCCCGATCTACAAAAAGCCATCCATGTCGCTCAGGTTGGGGGCTGACCTGCTGGAGAGCAGCTCTGAGGAAAAAGACCTCGGAGCCCTGGTGGACAACAGGATGACCGTGAGCCAGCAATGTGCCCTTGTGGCCAAGAAGGCCAATGACATCCTGGGGTGCATTAAAAAGAATGTGACCAGCAGTTCGAGGTTGGTCATCCCGCCCCTCTGCTCTGTTGAGTCCCCATCTGGAGCACTGTGTCCAGTTCTGTGCACCCTGGTTCAAGAAGGACCGGGAACTGCTGGAGAAGGCACAGCAAAGGACCACAAAGATGATTAAGGGCCTGGAGCACCTCCCTTATGAGGAAAGGCTGAGGGACTTGGGTCTTTTCAGTCTGAAGAAGAGGAAACTGAGGGGGGATCTGATCAATGCTTATAAATACTTCAAGGGTAGGTGTCAGGAGGATGGGGCCAGTCTTTTTTCAGTGGTGCCCAGTGACAGAACAAGAGGAAATGGGCTCAAACTTGAACATAAGAAGTTCCACCTCAACACGAGGAGGAACTTCTTTCCTGTGAGGGTGGCAGAGCCCTGGAAGAGGCTGCCCAGAGAGGTGGTGGAGTCTTCCTTCTCTGGAGACATTCAAAACCTGCTTAGACACATTCTGTGCAACCTGTTTTGGGTGACCCTGCTCTGGCAGGGGGTTGGACTAGATGATGTCCAGAGGTCCCTTCCAGCTTGATATTGTTCTGTCATTCTGTTATTGCCGGCTGTGTTTGGGAGGTGTTTGAAAGCATTATTTGCTGAACTAGTAGAATGATACCCTCTTGCCTTCTTGAGAACTGCCTGACTTTCATAATTGGGGTCTCTGCTTTCTTTTTTTCTCTACAGCCTGTACATATTGAAGCTATTGTAGATTCTCCAAGAGCCAAGGTCACAGCAGTTACACTCCTTAATAGGAAGATGGCAGTGCTTCTGCTTTTGATTATCTTCCTGTTGAGCTATTCTGATAGGCATTTTGAAAATATGCTCCATATAGTTAAACTGCCAATATGTTTTCCTTTCCCAGTAAACTAATTATCTCTGTATTGTGTAAAGCTTGCATGGGGATATGCTTTTTTTCCCTTGGCAGTCTGTATTTTTGTCATCAACTTTGTTTAACAAGTATAGCTTTTTCCCTCAAGTAGAAACTAAAAAAAACCATATAGTTTCACTATTCTGAATTCACTTGTGATTTGTGATTCATATTCATGTCTTAGTCTCATCTCTAACCAAAAAAAAGTGCACACTTGTGATCCTTTTTTTCCCCTGCTTTTCCATTTGATTTCAGCGCTGCTCAGCAGGTGGGGATCTTATTTTTTCATTTAAAAGTTTTCCAATCGTGCTGATTGTTGGCAGACTACATAGCTGTTCCTGGTAGGCCAGTAGTTACACTAAGGTCAGTTTGTCAGTTTGTGGCCTCCACCATCAACTGGTAACTTGATCTGTAAAGGACCCAAAGTGCTCTGTTGTGCATCTCTAGAGTTGAGAAATCTGGTGGTGAAGGCAGTTTCTTACTATCGCATTTTAATTGTGTTACTTTCAACAAGAATTCAGCTCCATAAGTCTGCTATTAAGATCTGTGCCAGTCTCTGCTCTGAAGTTGATACAGCTGTGGTCCAGCTTATCTGAGAAGGAAATGGGTTTTGAAGCTGTGAAGCCAAAGCTTCTTGAGCCTTGGGTCTTCTGGTGGAGTGCTAAGGGGTTGGAAGTGCTGGGTATTTTGATGTCATAGAATCATAGAATTGTTGAGGTTCGAAGGGGACCATTAAGTCTTCACTTCCAACCATCAACCCAGCGCTGCCAAGGTCACCACTAAACCATGTCGCTTAGCACCATGTCTGCCTGGCTTATAAATACTTCCAAGGATTGTGACTCCACCACTTCCCTGGGCAGCCTGTTTCAAAGCTTGATAACCCTTTTGGGTAAGAATTTTTTCCTAATATCCATCTTAAACTTCCCCTAGCACAACTTGAGACCATTTCCTCTTGTCCTGTCACCTGTTCCTTGGGAGAAGAGACTGATCTCCCCTTGCTACGCCTTCCTTTCAGGGAGTTGTAGAGCGTGGTAAGGTCTCCCCTCAGCCACCTTTCCTTCAGGCTGAACACCCCCAGCTCCTTTATCCGATCTTTAGCAGCTTCCTTTTCCCAGTACTTGATTCAAAGTGTCCCAGGGAATACTGATTTGAAGTCGCCTGTCCAGACAATGCTTGTCCTTCTCACTTAAAAGGCTTTCAAGGTTTTTGATTGAGAAAAGTCCTAGCACTTTTCAACAGCTGAGCTTTCTCCTCTGGATCCAGCATTCCTTTACAGTGAGCAAACAGGATGTGGTTCGGTTGGAGGGAAAACACTAGCTCCTTCCTCCCCTGCCTGCCCCTCTTGCAGCCCCCCAAAAGGGGCTGACCTTGAAACATCTCAAACTTCAGTAAATATTTAAACCTTGGTCTTGTACACTCCTCATACTTCAGTTGTATCAAGCAAGAACTTGTGACTTTCTCAGGTTTTTATCTTATCTGGGTTGGGCTGTTTAGTTCTATCCTCATAAACTGTGTCCTATCCATGGCCTTAAGCTTGAAATTCATCATTTTCTAAACTGCCCTATTTTTTGGTCATGCTGTGTTGAGGCACAGTCGTTCCCTAGATCTGATGGATGGATCTCTCCGCTATTACTACGGTGACCGTTACAGTCACAGAAATAACATCGGTTCTTTATCTGTAAAATAGTTAATAATTGGGTTTCGGCTGCGTTCTGCCAAGTCTGCTCTACTGTCATCTTCCCGCAGCCATTCTTCTTACTCTCCTTGGAAAGGAAAGGAAAAATCCATGTCGGGTTTATTCTGACAAATTTGGTGGATGCAGTTGGGCAGGAAGCAACAGTACAGCAAATATGGTAATATGAAAAATATAGAATCATAGAATGGTTTAGGTTAAAGGGACCTCAAATATCATCTCATCCAACCCCACTGCCAAGGCAGGAACGCCTCCTACTAGACCAGGTTGCTCAAAGCCCCCATTCCACCTGGCCTTGAACACCTCCAGGGATATAGTGGTATCAGCTTCATTTAGTCATTGACTAAGTTTCCAATCTTCTGTTGACTAATGGATAATTAAGTGTTCTTAAAACATAAATGTCCTTGCGGTTAATTTAGCTTGCAAAGCTACAAATATTAGAGGTCCTTGAACTTTTGCATTGTTTTGAAAATGAAGATTACCTAACACAATTCCAAACTAGATTTGGAATTTTCCTTAGATTTGCCAAATGGGATGTAATACTCTGTTTAAATTGTGACACACTTCCAGCCTGTGGAAAACAGTTAGATGTGATGTGTAAAAGAAAAAATAATAAAAAAAAATCATTATTTTACTGACTTCTTCCCTAAAGAGCTTTCTGAAGGAGAGATTAGACTTTGATACTTTAATATAATTTGGGATATGGCAGAATGCTGAACAGAAGAGAGAATAAAAGATCTAAAACATATGGTCTAAGACCAAAGTAGAAGCAGGTGAAAGCAGTTTAAAATGAAGCAATTTCTTAAGCTTTAAAAATAGTTTATATTAAAGACAGGCGGTTATAGACAATAAAAATTGGCCACCAAAATATTGGTACATATGTGATTTTTTTTGGATACAGAGGAGTTCATAAATCACAGAACACAACAGTAAATGTATTTGGACTTGAATTCATAAGAGATACTTGAGGTCTGAAATAAATGTAGGGAATAAGGATTCTTTAAGCTTTTCCTAACAGAGACCATCTGACACAGGCAAGAGTCCCACGGTGACTTACTGCGTGTTCACCAAACACTGAGGTTACTCTATAAAACAGTGAGAGATTAGCTGAGGGTATAAAATTAAATGAGATCTTGATGGTTGATATGTCCTTGCCTAAGGTCAGCTGGAAAAGGGAGTACAGAAAAGAGAAGTTCTTGCTCTTTTGAGTAAAATAATTAGGACACTTTATATTCAGAAGTGAGTAAGAGATGGGTTAAACCCCTTTCTTTTATTAAGAAGTAACTAACACTTTATAAGGAAAAAAAAAAGCCTACCAAACCTGATTGATCCAAACTGTAGGCATCTTATCTCAAACTGTAAACATGGAAAAGAAAAATCCTTGCAAGAGGTTTTTCTCTTGCAAGAATGTATGTCTGAAATGTCTCAGAGTTACTTTCAGCAGCACATAAGCATAGTCTCCTTCAGTGTGCCTTGAACCATAAAAATAAGGCTGAAATAAACACTGGAAAGTAATTTTGACAGTCTTCCTACCCTAAGGAGGAATGAAGTTTATTTAGAAAGAAGTGTTACCACTGCTGAGGTGCAGAGAGGTTTGAACTTGCCTCAGAGACGTTACATCATAGGAACACAGAATAGTTTGGGTTCAAAGGGACCTAAAAGATCATGCAGTTCCAATCCCCCTGCCCTGGGCAGGGACACCTCCCACCAGACCAGGTTGCTCGAAACCCCATCCAGCCTGGCCTTGAACCCCTCCAGGGATGGGGCAGCCACAGCTTCTCTGGGCAACCTGGGCCAGGGTCTCACCATACTCACTGCAAAGAATGTCTTCATAATATCTCATCTCAATCTCCCCTCTTTCAGTTTAAAACTTCATCCCCTCCTCCTAGGGCTCCCCTCCCTGGTCAAGAGTCCCTCCCCAGCTTTCTTGGAACCCCTTGAGGGACTGGAAGGGGCTCCAAGGTCTCCCTGGAGCCTTCTCTTCTGCAGGCTGAACCCCCCCAACTCTCTCAGCCTGTCTTCCCAGCAGAGGAGCTCCAGCCCTCCCAGCATCTCCATGGCCTCCTCTGGCCCCACTCCAACAGGTCCATGTCTCTCCTGTGCTGAGGCCCCAGAGCTGGAGGCAGCACTGGGTG
Organism: Gallinago jamesoni; assembly: GCA_025769975.1. Lineage (NCBI taxonomy): Eukaryota > Metazoa > Chordata > Aves > Charadriiformes > Scolopacidae > Gallinago > Gallinago jamesoni. Next base: position 199,785,935 of record JAOQGH010000001.1, read on the forward strand.
GGGGGTGTCTCCCCAGAGCAGAGCAGAGGGGCAGAATCCCTCCCCCATCTCCCTGCTGGCCACGCTGCTGGGGATGCAGCCCAGGATGCGGTTGGCTTTCTGGGCTGACAGTGCATGTTGCCAGCTCATGTTGAAGTTCTCATCTAGTCACAACCCCAAGTCCTTCTCCTTGGGGCTGCTCTCCAGCCATTCTCCACCCAATCTGTATTTATGCTTGGGATTGCCTCAACACACATCATCTTTGTGCCTGTAGCTTTGTGATTATGAGACCCTCTTGTGTCTGGATGAGCAGGTAGTTTCAGCAACGTGGAGTGTTGCCTGGTGGTGTCATGGGGCACGCAACAGCTTTTGGATATTCTGGAGTCACACAGTCTGCTTCCAGCACTGACTTTGTTTTTTAAAACTCAGCATTTGTGAAGCGTTGCACAATCCTTGAAGAGCTCACAGCTTAATTCCATGGTTGATGGTAAGGTGCTGGTTTTGTAGAGTCAGCTTGGAGAAGAGGTAGACCTTCAGCCCTGTTTTTTTTCTTTAAAAGGCTGATTTGGAGTAACTTTTTCCTGTCAGAGTAACTATGAACAAAGCATGTAACCTTTGCCTCACTTTTTCCTTTTCACAACTCTTTTGGGAGGGTTTAGTGAGGGTCAGTACTTTAGAAACTTTCACATAGAATCTACGGCATAAAATAACACCAATGTTGACACTTCACTTAACTACTCCTTTTAGCTGCGATTCCTTCCTTTTCCACCCCTGTTTGCCTGGGCAGTTTACGAGGAAATTAGAGATTCTTCCTTTTAGGCTTGAGCTAATCTGTATTCACTTGAGTGCGTGCCTTGATTTGTTGGTCTCACTTGAGTTTCTTACAAGTAGATATATTTGATTATGTTGATCAGCAGCACTTGACCTGTTCGTACTTGTTTGCTTCCTCGTTGCTTATCAGCAAAACCTCCTTGGGTATAAATAGGCTGAAATGAAGTTGCCCGAAGTACTCCAAAACCCCAACAACTCCTCCTTTTAAGAACTGCTCAGTGATTAGGGCCATCCAGTTGTGTTAAACACAAGATTGAAAAGCTGAGGGACTTGGGTCTTTTTAGTCTGGAGAAGGCTGAGGGGGGAACTGATTAACACCTATAAATACTTAAAGAGTGGGTGTCAGGAGGATGGGGCCAGTCTTTTTTTAGTGGTGCCCAGTGACAGGACCAGCGGTAACAAGGCACAAACTTGAACATGGGAAGTTTCATCTAAACATGAGGAGGAACTTCTTCACTTTGAGGGTGTCAGAGCCCTGGAAGAGGCTGCCCAGAGAGGTCCTGGAGTCTCCTTCTCTGGAGACATTCAAACCCCACCTGGACACGTTCCTGTGCAACCTGCTCTGGGTGGACCTGCTTTGGCAGGGGGTTGGGCTAGATGATGTCCAGAGGTCCCTTCCAACCCCATATCATTCTGTGATTTCAGCACTAAGAATAGTATCTGATTTGAACATTAGGTGCTTTCAATGGAAGAGGTGAGTTTCTTGAGTAACTGTTAATAACGTGCTCCCTCCCAACTTTCAGGCCAGTTTTTCTTGGACCACATTTAAACTGAAGAGTTCTTGATCCAGGAGCTGACATCTGATCAGGAAGTTTGGCAGTATTTAGTAGGGGATAAATTGAAATGCAGTGTTTGGTGTCGACTTGTTTGAATTAAGTTATAGGTAGAGAGTAGATGCTTATTCTTGGGAGAGAGGTAAAGTGGGGGGTGGATGAGTTGAGTTGCCATCTCTGTTCTAAGCTCTGATAAAAGGAAATTATTCAGAAATGATTAGAAGTGCCTTGTAACCGTTTCTATGACTTTTTTAGATATTTTTTTAACTGTTGTCCATGAGAAATAGCAGTCAAAACCACCTCTGCTGAGATTGAGAGAACTTGGGTCTTAAAAGTATTTGTGTGCTTCAGGGCTGTGACCATGATGCTCTAGTGATGTTCTAGTTCATGATGGAAGAAACAGTTCTGTCCTTGTGATGTCACAAGTAGAAGAATGTAACTTTTATCCCAAGTAACGTGCCCTGAAAGGGGAGATGAGTGTCTGAAATTGTAATTCATGAGTATGTTTTGTGATTTCTCTGCTCCTGCAGTGTGGTAGAGCTGGGTAATGCTGGTTGTCTGACTTGTATCCCAGTGAGTCCTGTAAAACAGAACCCATGACTTGAAGAAATTAATAGAAACTTTGCATTTGTCACAGTCCTTCAGGATTAAATAAGCAAAACCCAAAACTTCCAAAACAAATGAAAGCTTTTAAGATTGAGAACCCTGTTTATGTTATCTTAGATCTTAACGATGCCTGTTGACCATCTTATTAAAATCAGCCTGGTGTGCAGTTTGGATTGCTTTTATTCAGTGTTCTCCACCTCCTGAATTCAGAGTGGGACTTGTTTGTTATTCCCTCTGTCGCTGCTAGACCTCATCCTTTTCCCCAGCAGAGGCTTTTACTGTTGCTGACATCTCACATGTCTGAAGTATGAAGCAAGAATAGCCTTGTGTGGAAACCTGAGGTGCAGAAACAACTCCAAATGGGGTTAACCTATACTAAATGTGCTTTTTTTTTTTTTTAATGCATCAAGTTAATGTTCTCTGAATCAAGATATTCTTTATGAGTCCCTGTTAAAATTATTGCTGCTATATGCCAGTGTGCTCTTTTTATGTAGAAATAGAATAGCTATCGTAAACTCAGTGTGTATCAGGGCTGTGTATTAAGAAATTGTTACGATTTGGGAAACCCATAACAATTTATTGGCTTTTAGACAATTATTCTATGATCCAATGACCCCTCTCCACCCAGGAAGGGGAACTGGGGAAAAACAAGGAAACACGAGGGTTGAAATATAAATAGATTTAATAGGATAAGACCAAATAATCAACAATAATACTTAAGAACCAGTAGTGATCCCAATACTAATATAAGGTATAAAAGGGCTCAGTCCATACATACTCAGCCCGATCTATCACAGGAAGCCATGCACTCCCAGAAGGGGACAGTAGATGTGGGACACTGTGAGCAACGTGGCTTCGAGATGAAGGGAAGGGATCAGGGGTCTGGCACCAGTGCAAGAGTCCTCAGGATGACAGCCATCACGGGAGAGAGAGAAATTATGCTGCAAACTTTCTAATAATATTAAATATGATGTTCATGGTATGAAATAATCCTGTTGGCATCTTGGGTCAGGTGCCCAGGTCTCAATTCTCATCCCTGCACCTGTGACATCTTGAATCCCACATAGCCTGCCTATCTATAAAGTAAATATTTTCACAAAGTCAGACACCAGAGTCTTCTAAAAGTGCAGTTTTCCCAAGCAATAGAGAAGAAATCAGTCCTGTGTTGCTCAAACCAGGGCAGAAGTCTGTGCGCTATTGAAAAGTAATATTCCATAGTCATAAGATAAATATCAACGGATTTTTGCAAGGGTGCACTTTGAACCTCACAGAGCAGAAGCTGATTTTTGTTCCTAATTATTTCCTGCTGGCGTGGGAGGTGTGAGGTTTCCTTGTGGTGTGGAATTCTGCAGTTCTGAGACCAGAGCTCGGCTCCTGAGTCTAATCGGAACAAGTTCCCTATGACTTGGTGACTTCTCTCAGATGATTTTTGAGGAGGGACTCTTTATCAAGGGGTGTAGCGATAGGACAAGGGGTAATGGTTTTAAACTGGAAGAGGGGAGATTTATATGAGATCTCAGAAATTCTTTGCTGTGAGGGTGGTGAGAGCTTGGCCCAGGTTGGCCAGAGAAGCTGTCGCTGCCCCATCCCTGGAGGGATTCAAGGCCAGGCTGGATGGGGCTTTGAGCAACCTGGTCTGGTGGGAGATGTCCCCACCCAGGACAGTGGGTTGGAACTGGGTGATCTTTAAGGTCCCTTCCAACCTGAACCATTCTATGGTTCTTCTGTTGATTACACAGCATACACCTGTGGCTTGGCTTTTTCTTCCCACTAAACACATCACACTTATTTCTTTGAATTTATCACCCTAGATGATAATACAGAATCTGTGTTCTGCTTTAAAGGAGCTTAATGACTTTTTATTTTATTTGTTCAAACGTAGTAAGAATGGAAGCAAGGAATGTACATGCTGGAGCAGAATGGGCATGTGGATGCCATTTTGCATTTTATTGAGTGCTCCGCGATTATAAAAGCACTAAAATAGTAGTTTTCAAATGTATTTTTTGTGCAAGTATAACTAAAACCTTACCCAGCAGACGTAACTTTTTACAGTGTGCCAGGGTGAGAGATTTCGCGAACAGTCGTGCTTTTCTAAGGAGCAGGCAAGAAGAATTTCACAGAGGGAGCCAGCCGTTGAATTTGCCTTCAATTACACCCAAGGAAGCGCTGTATAAAATGTCGTGGTTCCTCTTCCTTAAGTTTATTGCTTGTGACCAGGCTTAATGGGCAAAGCGAGATAACGCACAAAGAGAAAGACAAAAGTTGGTCACATTTTTCTCCAAGTCATAAATGTGCATACGCAAAGACATCCACTGACATTATTCAAGATTTTCACATAAATGATTATGTTATGAACAGTGCCATGGGACTGTGTGTAGTTTAGGGCCTTTCAATATCACAGAAACACAGAATGATACGGGGTTGGAAGGGACCTCTGGAGATCATCTAGTCCAACCCCCTCCCTGCCCCCCCCCCCCCAAAGCAGGTCCACCCAGAGCAGGTTGCACAGGAACATGTCCAGGCAGGTTTTGAATGTCTCC
>JAOQGH010000001.1:199790763-199801065 GCA_025769975.1 Gallinago jamesoni
CCCGTTTCCTCTTGTCCTGTCCCTGGGCACCACTGAAAAAAGACTGGCCCCATCCTCCTGACACCCACCCTTTCAGTTTTCATAAGCATTGATCAGATCCCCCCTCAGTCTTCTTTTCTCCAGTCTAAAAAGACCCAAGTTCCTCAGCCATTCCTCGTAAGGGAGATATTCCAGGCCCCTAATCATCTTTGTAGCCCTTTGCTGTACCCTCTCCAGCAATTCCCTGTCCTCTTGAACCCCAGGGTACCCAGAACTGGACACATTTCTCCAGATGGGGCCTCACCAGGGCAGAGCAGAGGGACTGGATGATCTCCCTTGACCTGCTGGTCACACTCTTCCTGATGGAAGATTCCAGGATGCCATTGGCCTTTTTGGCCACAAGGGCCCATTGCTGGCTCATGGTCATCCTGTTGTCCACCAGGACTCCTAGGTCTTTCTCTTCAGAGCTGCTCTCCAGCAGGTCAGCCCCCAATTTGTACTGGTTCAGGGTGTATTCCTCCTCAGGTGCAGTACTCTACATTTGACTTTGTTGAAATTCATCAGGTCGGTGAAAGCTCAACATCAGCCAGCAATGTGCATTGGCAGCCCAGAAAGCTGCATCTAAAGAAACATGGCCAGCAGGTTACAGGAGGTGATTCTGCCCCTCTGCTCTGCTCTCATGAGACCCCACCTGGAGTACTGTGTCCAGCTGTGGAGTCCTTAACACAGGAAGGATGTGGATCTGTTGAGATGGGTCCAGCGGAGGGCCACAAGGATGATCAGAGGGATGGAGCACATTCCCTATGAGGACAGGCTGAGAGAGCTGGGGTTGTTCAGCCTGGGCAAGAGAAGGCTCCGGGGAGACCTTATAATGGCCTTTCAATATCTGAAGGGAGCTACAGGAGAGCTGGGGAGGGACTCTTTGTCAGGAAGTGTAGTGACAGGACAAGGGGGAACGGTTTTAAACTGGAAGAAGGGAGATTGAGATGAGATATTAGAAAGAAATTCTTTGGCGTGAGGGTGGTGAGGCACTGGAACAGGTTGCCCAGGGAAGTCGTGGCTGCCCCACCTCTGGAGGGGTTCAAGGCCAGGCTGGATGGGACTTTGAGCAACGTGGTCTGGTGGGAGGTGTCCCTGCCCATGGCAGGGGGGTTGGAACTCAATGATCTTTAAGGTCCCTTCCAAACCATTCTATGGTTTTTAATTAGTAGATTAATTAGTGGAAGTCAGAGCACAGAAATGTGATTATTAGCAAAGCAGCAGGACTTACGTGATAAACAGGAAAGCTTAATCTTTACCACTTGAAAGAAAGTGTGTGTGGGAGATAGTAACGAGGCACCGTAAAACAGGTTTTTATCCTCTTTTTTTATACTGTGTGTATCGAAGAGCTCTGTGTCTAATAATAGAATACATGGTTCCCATTACTCATGACTTACTGAAATACTATCTTCTAGTGAAACGCGGCTTGTGTTCCTAATGGTGCTTTTATTGTCAGGCTTGAGTTAGTTTTATACTGTTAATTGTAAAGGGTATCCTTTAAATTCTGCTCCATTCGGGTAGCGTAATCACAGATATTGAAATGGAAGTCCTTTTGATTTGTATTTTACACTTAGGATAATGCTTTTGTGGAATTTTTGTTGCGTGTGTTTGTTTCGAAAGGTTTTATTTTCTCTCGCGGGAAACTAGTTGGATTTATAGATCTATTAAGCAAGGTGAGCTAGATATATACTATTCTCGGTGATTTTTATATTCCTCAACTTCAAGTGACCTGGTGAGTTTGAAAGTGGCATAAAACTCGAAGCTGACGTCTTAATATTTGAGCTGCTGTGAGCGTGACCTGTTAACCTTTAGCTTTAATGGCTCTATATAATTCTCCTTAAAAGTTGCAAACGTACTTTACCACTGGGCTGATTGATGATAAAATCCACTTTGCTTAATCACCCCTCTAGAACGTGTGTTGTTTCTGGGAGATACTGATCTCTTGCATTTGTTATCTTCTATTTGAGGGAGACTTTGGTTTCTGATGTAATGGTGGGTTTGGGGCAGATAATTTGCTCAGCGTCTTGACGAAGGGCTACGGAATGTACGGTCCTTGAAAAAATTGCAAAAGCTGCTTTCATGGTGTAGTTCCCATAAACATAAATTTGAGCTTCTCCTGAGATTATGGTATTGACCGTGGTGACCTGGTGGCAAGGAAGAGTCAAAAGAACAAACCTAAAAAATGCAGAGTGCAAATATTAAATCTTTTTATGGGAACTGCTTGACTTAAGCAAAAATTCTTAGAACATATACATGAAAATGTACTTGTTAATGTAGACTCTCAGTTTCAATACTTTAGGGATTAAATTTTAGTTCTCTGATCCCACGCAGCAGTTAAGAGAAAAATAAACTGTGCTACTTTCTTATAAGCTATTTTCTACATCTGGGTATTTAAAACCATGAAAAGCACTTTATTAAATAGGAGAAATAAACAGTAGGAATATAATACTTGCAAGGACTGTAGTGACCTATGATCATGGAGTCACAGAATTGTCAGAGTTGGAAGGACCTCTAGAGATCATCAAGTCCTACTAGAGCAGGATTGCCTATAGCACATCACTCATCCAGGTGGGTCTTGAGGATCTCCAGAGAAGGGGACTCCACACCCTCCCACAGGCTGCCTCCCTGGGCAGTCTGTTCCAGGGCTCTGGCACCCTCATTGTAAAGAAGTTCTTCCTTGTATTTGAATGGAACTTCCCATGTTCCAGCTTGTGTCTGTTGTCCCTTGTCCTGTCACTGGGAACCACTGAAAAGAGTCCGGCTCCATCCTCCTTGAACCCACCCTTTAGATACTTATAGGCATTAATAAGGTCTCCCCTCAGCCTTCTCTTTTCCAGGCTAGAGTCCCAGCTCTAGTCTCAGCCTTTCCTCAGCAGGGAGATGCTCCAATCCCTCAGTCATCTTCGTTGCCCTACGCTGGACTCTTTCCAGTAGTTCCCTGTCCTTCTTGAACTGGGGAGCCCAGAACTGGACATAGTATTCCAGTTGTGGCCTCACCAGAGCAGAGTAGAGGGGGAGAATGACCTCCTTCGACCTACCGGCCACACTCTTCCCTATCCAGCCTGGGATTCCATTGGCCCTCTTGGCCACAAGGACACATTGCTGGCTCATGGATAGTTTACTGTTCTCCTCCAGGAAGTCCACCCCTAACCTGTTTGGTGTCTGGCATTTACGCTGTAACTTAGGTGAGTCTTTGTTGTGAAGCTTGTTGAAAGGAGTCAAATCACTTGTATTCTGTAAACCATCTTCTGTGTGCAAAGAGACTTGTGCTCTTTCAATCACAAAATACCAATCCAAAGAGAACACCTTTCTTAAAAGATTATTTCTATTTGGCAAGAACTAACCAAACAGGAATGGCTGAACACAGAGGGGTATGGTGGGATCTGGTGTTATACTGCCCTGTTCTTAAAACATGCTTCAACGAGTGAGGGGGATGTTGCAGCCCTGGGAGAGTCATAAAACATTTACAAACTTTCAAAAATCGCACATACTTTTAGAAAATGTAATTAATTAACTGAATTTTGACATCAGTTTTTAAAAGGCTGGTTGACCGGAGTTGCAGAGGGTTCTTCAGTGCATCCTGTGGAGAGGGTTCTGGGGAGAAGTCAGCGAGGGAAGCTTTTTAAATCTTTACCTTCTCAGAAAAGGTGTCTGTGGCTTTTTAAAATTTACTTAAGCATCTGAATAATTTCACATTAAATGCCTTTTTTTTTTTTTTCTTTCTTTCCAATCAGATTTCCTTTATACCCCAAAGGAGGGGAGAAGCTGCAGTTTGAATATGGAGTATATCTTCTCAACAAAAATATAGCACAGGTTGGTACACTGAGATTTATTTATTTTTTTAATGAATACCTACAATCTTCTTAGTCTCAGCGTGGGCATCTGCTGCCTCGTGATGCTGTTCTCTGTGGCAAACATCTGTGAGATAGTGGAGATGTTCTTCAAACCATTGCCTGAACTTATCTTACTGCTTGGTGCTCAGGACTTTCTCTGGCCGTGCTTGGAGAAGGACTTGCCTGTTAATAATGAATTATTTCCTTTTCAAAGAAATTCTATGAGTCTGTACACCCTGTTTTGAAAATTGTAAATGTTTTCTGGTTTATTTTATTTTATTCTGTCATACTTGAAGATCCATTCGTGTCATTCTCATTGCTACTTTAATTTTGCAGTAGTATTACTTTAAGTCGTGTTGTATTCCTACGCTTATGATAAGAAAACGCAACAAGCTGGAAAACCTTAAGTCTTGCTAATACATGACTTTATATTTAAAAAAAAAAAAAGTCCTCTAATCCTTACTTCCTTGCTCTTAATGTATTTTAAAAATCATCCTTTACTTTGGCAAACACACGAGAGTTTATAAACTTGTACTTGAGATGATACTAATACCTGCTGTGGACTCATTTGGTATGGAATTCAGAAAATGTTCAAAAAGCTGATCTGAAAGGGACTTGGGGAGACTATGTCAGTGGTTGCTTAATCCTTGGGCAGGATCAGCTGCTCTCACACCATCCCTGGTAGATGTTTGTTTAACCTTCCCTGAAGGAAAAGACTGTAATCTCAGTAGTCTCTTCCAGTTGTTGGCTATCCTGGTCGTTAAAGTATTAGTACCTCTAATCCAAATCTGTGTTGCTTCTATTTAACCACATAATCACTTATAATAATCTGTTCATTTAATTCTCTTCCTATTTGTAAACTTTAATGCATGAAAGACAAATTCTTTTCTCTAAAGTGTTATTTCATGGGTCATGTCTCAACTTCTGAACGTTCTTGTCTCCTATTCAACATCTGAATCCTCATCTTTCTTGAAGAGCAGTGCCCAAAGCTGGATATGCTGTGAAGTTTTTTTCCCTTCAAAAGAGTATGTAGGAGGGGAGAAACACCTCACAGGTCTTGTCATTTTTGTTCAATTCTTTATATTCTAATAGGTTTATACTCTAAACGGCCTAACACCGTGACTTTTGTGATCCAGCTCAACCTGCAGCCTTGTGTCTCTTCTGCACAGGAAGAGTCCATGCCAAATCTGTGCAGGTCACTCATTTAATTCATGTTTTACATGCTGTACTTTAGATGCCCCTTTTTCTTCCCAGTTGTGTCTCCTGATTTAGTGACAAAACTCTAGGAGAAATGTGGGCTGAGAACTCAATCTCAGTTTCATGCTATATGCACGTGAGCCTATTCTGTAGCCACGTCACCTAATTAAAATATTGACTAGAACTGGGGTGAAGCCTAGACCCAGGTGGAGCCCCCTCTTCACTAGCACTTCGATTTACAGCACTGAACTGTTGTTTAACTACACCCAAAGAGTACTTACCAGCTCTGTATTCATTCATACTTCATCAATATCCTATTTCCCCAGCACGCTTGCGAGCGTATTACACCACAAAGTGCCAAGAGATTTATTTAAATTCCAAAAGAAATATGACATTTCAGTTTCTAACCCGTTTGTATGGCTTGAAATTAGATTGGTCTGACAGTTTTATTCTTGAAAAATCTGATCTTTTTTTTGTGCTTGGTTTTCTAGTTGATTGGTTTGTTTTTCCAGTTCTCTCTTCCACCACTTTTCCCCCATTCCCTACCCCAAATTGAAGTAAAGCTTCTGGGTCTTCTGGTGTTGTTTGTTTTTTAAGCTTGGATTGCATTTACCATTTTCCAGACTTCTGGTATCTTGCCCGTGCTTAGTGTATTTTGGAAGATAACCTCCAATGGCTCTGAAATTACTTAAAGGCTAAAATAGCTTAAGATGAAGTTAATCAAGCCCTGCTAATCTTGGAAATTCACTTAACCAAGCTGTTAATATAGCTTAGACTGTGACTCTTTGTTGCTGGTATTAGTAATGGCAGCCAGCTGTTCACACTTGACTTTCGGAGGAAGACTAGTGAGAGAAAGGGATTAAACACTCTTTCCTTCAAATGCTTTGGAAGCTTTCTCTCTCCATTACTATCAAATCAATGCTTTCATTAATCTCTACTTCTGTAAATAAGTTAGTTCATTGTGTAACCTGGGAGTCATGATGGTGCTCGCTTTGCTTTTCAGTCTTTCATGGTTTTGGTCTTATTCTGGAGTTTTATAGAATCATAGAACAGTTTGGGTTGGAAAGGACCCCAAACTCTCTGCCATGGGCAGGGACACCTACCACCAGACCAGCTTGCTCAAAGCTCCATCCAGTCTGGCCTTGAACCCCTCCAGGGATGGGGCAGCCACAGCTTCTCTGGGCAACCTGGGCCAGGCTCCCACTACCCTCAGAGTGAAGAATTTCTTCCTAATATCTCATCTAAATCTCCCCTCTTTCAATTTAAAAACATTACCCCTTGTCCTATGGCTCCCCTCCCTGACAAAGAGTCCCTCTCCATCTCTCCTGTAGGCCCCCTTTAGTTACTGGAAGGCTGCTGTAAGGTCTCCCTGGAGCCTTCTCCAGGCTGTTGTTTGATGGAAGTGCTCTGGGCTTCTTTCTTGATTAAGAGTATGAACTTCTCATTGAGCCCATTGAGTCTTTCCAGCTCTTGTCATCTTGAGTTGTCACTTGTAGTATTTTTTTTTTTATAAGAACTGTCACCACTTCACTTGTTTTCCTGTTTTTCTCTTTGACCCGTCATCTCTGAGTTGTTACCACTGCTGGACCTGCTGAAATATCTCATTCTGATTTTGTTCTTGTCCTATTTCTAAATGACCATGAACAGTTGAACACATGGTCACTCACCCGTGTTACCTTCCAAGTCCTCGCAGTCAGTTTCTGAAATCACTGGCACGTGTTTAAACTGATAAAAGTAAACTAAGTTTTAAGTACGTATTTATATAAAGAAGTTTCCAAATTTGCATGTGGTCACTGGTACTGGTACAAGCTTGAGTAGCTGATGGCCAAACTTTGAAGTGGTTTGTGCAACATTGGTGGTTAACATGTTAATGCTTGAGATTGTATGCTATTGAATCTGAAAACATAGTAAAATTAAATCAGAATTTTTGGGGGGCTTCTACTACTTATTTAATCAGGAAAGTGTTACTGAAGTCCATAAAAACTGTTGTAGTCACCTTTGTTTTCATGCCCTTGGTCAAATATTGCTGCTTTTTATAGTTCTGCCAAGGGGGAATTCCATTGTGAAAGCAGAACAGGTAGATAATGTGCAGAAATGCATCACAAAATTCTGTACTCAGGGGTTGACTTGATCTAAAAACCTGAGATTGTTTGAATCCTTTGTGTGTTCCTTGGGAGGCTGGAACTGTTCAATTTAAGTAGCTTTTAGAAGATCTTAAGGCTCCTTTGAGAGAAGCTTCCAGATACACTTTGTTCATGTAAATGTGTGGTAATAATCAAGTTTGGATGGAGAATGAGCAGCTACTTCTTATCTCTAGACCATCAAAACCTCTGAGGGCCCTTAAAAGGCCCAAAGGTGTTGACCTTAACTCAGAGAACCAGTCCTGCAAATTATTCTGTTGTTCATTAATGTGGATTGGTTGCTTAATTCCCTCTGGCTGCTGAGGGTGGTGAGACACTGGCCCAGGTTGTCCAGAGAAGCTGTAGCTACCCCATCCCTGGAAGGGCTCAAGGCCAGGTTGGACAGGGCTTTGAGCGACCTGGTGTAGTGGGAGGTGTCCCTGCCCATGGCAAGGGGTTGGATCTCAGTGATCTTTGAGGTCTCTTCCAACTCCATTCTATGATTCTGTGATTCATAAAAGTCTTGATCGCTGTGGGTTGGAAACAAAGAGCCCAGAAAAACTTGTATCAACTTAAAGAAATACTTGAAAGGATCGCCCAGGGCAGGAGATTGGAACTAGATGATCTTTAAGGTCCCTTCCAACCCAAACCATTCTATGATTTGTATGAGCTCCCCTGGTTTTGCAGATTTTTTTTATTTTTTTCTTTCACAATCACCTGGAGTTGTGGCAACAAGGAGAAACGTGAGTGGAGAAGTGGTGAGACTGGATTGATACTAAGTAAAATTACTGAAATAAAAGCTCTTGTAGAGATAAAGTGGTTCTGTTTTGTAAAACAGCAGGATAATAACAATGAAAAACACATCTTGCACTCAGGAGAATTCAGCTGGAATTAGAAGCAGCTCAGTGCTAGCTTGGTAGAGCATTTATTTGGAGAAACTTGCTTTGCTGTTACATTCCGAAGTCAAAACAATGTGTGTTAATTCCGAGAGTTCATAATAACTTCCATCTGTACGTGAGCACAAATTGTTTCAATCCCCATATCTTCTATTTGTAAAATCGAATCCCTCACGAACTTCACAGAGTAGCTTTTTATGTTGGGTAAGATTAGGTAAGATCATAAATTTCCAGTTCAGATTTCAGCTCTTTGACTCTAATGAACGTACAGATGGGCTGTTTTTTTTTTTCGAAGGGAAATTAGTGACTTATGTCTAATAATACCAACAACAACAAAAAATCACTGTCATTCCAGAGTGTTGTCAAAGGGGAAGCTGCTAAAAATAGTAGTTAATTGCTCAGCTCTTAAACCATTAGGCACTGGGAGATCCTTCTGTAGGTAACTGGCCCCACAAACTCTGCAGCTGCTGAGTTATGGATGTGTGTGGAGTATCTGAGGAAGGTGAGACTTTAGGAGGAGAAAGGAATGAACTCTTGCATTGGTTTTCACAGTGGAGAAGTTGAAATTACACCCTTAAAACCTCCTGTTAGAGTGGATGAATATTAGGACCTCACTGTCGGGTTCTCGTTGTTCTGAACATAGAAGGCATGTGGCAACACAGCTCAGCAAGGGCATCGACCTTGCTAACCTGAGCTCAATCAAATAGTCTCGGTGCTCCAGGGTTTTTTTTCCTCTCAGTTGTTTAAATTTATTCTTTTTTAACCTTAGAGTGTGGGAGAGTGAGAGTGCAATGACCTTAAGTTTCCAGTCTCAGGCCTGGAGAAAGAAAGAAGCTTTATTGATGCTTTACTGGCTGTTTTGCTGTCTCTTTCCTTCATTCCCAGAGCCTTGATTGCTTGGGCCTGACTTAATGTAGGTTCTTCATTACGTTTGAAGAGACAATCTTGTTTTAGTGACCGTCCTTCTTGAGTCCTTAGTGGACATGTGCTGTGTCAGTACTGGAGAATCACAGTCACAGAATGGTACAGGTTGGAGGGACCTCTGGAGATCATCTAGCCCAACCCCCGCCCCTGCCAGAGCAGGTTGGACAGGAATGTGTCCAGGCAGGTTTTGAATGTCTCCAGAGAAGGAGACCCCACCACCTCTCTGGGCAGCCTCTTCCAGGGCTCTGGTACCATCACAGGAAAGAAGTTCCTCCTCATATTGAGATGGAATTTCCCATGTCCCAGTTTGTGCTTGTTGCCCCTTGGCCTATCACCGGCCACCACTGAAAAGAGTCTGGCCCCATCCTCTTGCCACTCGCCCTTTAGATATTGATCAGCATTGATGAGGACCCCTCTCAGTCTTCTGCGGGCTGAACAGCCCCGGGTCTCTCAGCCCTTCCTCAGCAGGGAGATGCTCCAGTCCCCTGATCACCTTCATAGCCCCCACTGGACTCTCTCCAGTAGTTTCCTGTCCTTCTTGAAGTGGGAAGTGTAGCACTGGGCCCAGTACTCCAGATGTGGCCTCACCAGGGCAGAGCAGAGAGTGAAGATGACCTCCCTCGACCTGCTGGCCCAGTCCCTTGTCCAAAGGTGGATACAAGATGATATTACAGAGTTTCTTTCCTGTATTGGTCATTATTTCTCATCCATGTATATATGATGTATAGCCATTGATGAGAGCATCTTGTTCATTAAGCTTCCAATTCGTTTAGGTATTCAAGAGGTCATCTCTTGCATGATACTGGACAGGCACTATTCCATGTCCAGTTCCATGATTGCTTGTAGAGGAAATTGCCTTATAGCTGTAGAGCAGGTTTCTTCTGGTTCCAGATGGAAGGGTACTGCAGCTGTTTTCTTGCACGGGATAATCAAATTATTTGCAACTCGAGTAATGAGTATCAAATGATGATTTGGTATTTCAGAGAGCCACCAATAGGGGTGGAAGTTAATTTGTCTCTGCATCTTTGCATTTTTTATTCTGAGTCGCAGTCCATCTTTTCCATAGAACCATAGGCCAGAACTATCATCACTGCAAGATGCTTTTGAGACTTGTTGATTCTGTGACCTTGATCACTGTCTCCATCTCCCTTTAGTGGACATGGCCTCAGAAATGATGGTGTTCTGTTCTTATCTAAACTACTGGCTCTTGAAACAAGACTTGCAAAAGTCTGGGCATAAGTTGGAACATAGGAGGTTCCACTCAAATATGAGAAAAAACTTCTTCACAGTGAGGGTGACAGAGCCCTGGAACAG
>JAOQGH010000001.1:199815803-199833370 GCA_025769975.1 Gallinago jamesoni
GTTTTGTTTTGTTTTAATGTGGTTGGACTCGATGATCTCAAAGGTCCCTTCCAACCACTAAGATTCTGTGATTCTGTATTTCTGCAGGTGTTAGATGGCTTATATACCCTCTTTTTAAAAAAAAATATGGTCTTTGAATTGCGTGCACTCATTCAGCCTCTTACCTTGAGCAAAACTGGAAGAGGGCAGATTTAGATTAGGTCTCGGGAATAAATTTTTCACTCTTGAAGGTGGTGAGAGCCTGGCCCAGGTTGCCCACAGAAGCTGTGGCTGCCCCATCCCAGGAGGGTTCAAGGCCAGGTTGGATGGGGCCTGAGCAACCTGGTCTGGTGGGAGGTGTCCCTGGCAGGGGGTTGGAACTCTGATCTTTAAGGTCCCTTCCAACCCAAACCATTCTATGAATCTGTGAATTATTTTGTCCCGCATTCTCACCTTCGTTTTTTGGGTGCCTCGATCCCACCCAAACATAGCAGGGTGCTGTTTTGGTATCCCAAAGTTAATTATTCACTGCTTCAAAGTGGCACAGGTCTTGTGTGGTCCCTGTGTCATACAGATGACAAGGATGCCCTGGATAATCCAACGTCTTGAAAATATCATCCAGTGTGAGGTAACCCCAACAGATTTTGCTGCCAGATGCTCTGGTGGTGGCTATATCCTCCCTCACTGCTTCAGTTGCCGGAAGAAATTTTTTCTCAGATGATGTTAATTCACATGAAAGAGTGCTTCCAGTCTTCCTAACGGAGTTATTCCTAATAAGATAATGAACTACAAAGCACTAGTAGCCAAACCTTAATATTTTGGGGCTAGTATATGGCTTTCAGGTGAGACTCAAAACTGGGCTTGAATTAGTTTTAAAATCTGATGTGAAATGACAGTAAACGTTTATGACACTGGCCCTTCTTTAACAGAGGAGTTAAAGCTTTCTAGGGCTATTCCTGTTAAGGTGGATTTTTGTAGTGATGGAAATACTTGTCTGAAATGAAAGCAGGAAAAGTCTTACGTGATACGTAGTTCTGGGTTGAAGAACAGGGGGCAAAACGATAAACAGTTTTCTCTTAGTTCTGCAACTTTTAAAGGATTTTACTATTCTGACAGCATTCTTACTGCTGTATTTTAGAAGGGTCCTAAAATGTTGCTAAGCTCTAAAAGCCTCTTTTTATTATTATTTTTTGCTGCAACATGCCAAACATGGGAACAACATATTGCTTCTAAAGACAGTATCTGATCACACATCCTTTTATCCAAAAGCAAAAGCAAACTTTTTGTTAGTTGCTCTATTTGAAAATTATAAGAGCAGGGTTCAAACAGGGTTAGTGCCTCGGGGTAGCACAGCTCAATCTGTCAGACCTTTGGGACAAAAATTCTCCTTCAGTGGGTAACAGTGATAAAAATCCTACAGGATATTGTCGTGCCATGGCTCTTACCAGCCCTTATTTCTGTGTCATTCTTTATTATATTTCATTCCTTCTGTGGAAATCATGATCCATGTGAACTCTATAAGCTACTGTCCAAATCATTTATTTTTGGGAGGAGAGTCTTGGCAAAGGGACCAAATACAGGAGTAGAAAGAGAATCATCTTTGACCAGTACCGTAAAAAGTGCTGCGTGATGGAAATTCAACTCAGCCAATGAGACTGGGGAGGTAAACAGGCCCTGAGAAAAGGAAGTTCAGTCCCTTGTGCAGTTTTATTCCATCAGTAATTCCAGGCACAGCTGAAAAGAGTCTCCCTGCTTTTCTTCTTAGCCCCTAGCAAGATGTAAAAAGAACAGCTTTCATCACAGGGCAAATACTACTGTGAGTTTTCGCTTGGTATCCGTCAGTGTGATGTAAAACTCCTAAGATGACGTGCGGTCCCCTAAGCAGATCTGAAAAACAAAGGGCCAAAATACCTGAAGCCTGACTTCTGTAGCGCTTGTGTGTGGTCATCATGAGAATGGGAGGGGTGCAGGTCGTGGATGCCTCCTTCGCTCTTGAATAAGCAGAGGTGGGATGATTCTGTTAAATGGGAATCATTTTCAAAGTGTAAGTGTCTATCTTTTCCTCGTGGAGGCCCACAAAAATGATCTAAGGGCTGGAGCCTATCTGCTGTGAGGACAGGCTGAGAGTTGAGGGTATTCAGCCTGGAGAAGACAGAGCTCTGGGGAGACCTTAGAGCCTCTTCTAGTCCCTCAAGGGGCTCCAGGAGATATGGGGAGGGATGCTTGATGAGGGAGGGAAGCCATAGGAGGAGGGGGAAGGGTTTGACATGGAAAGAGGGGAGATTGAGATGAGATGTGGAGAAGAACTTCTTTGGCATGAGGGTGGTGAGAGCCTGACCAGGTTGCCCAGAGAAGCTGTGGCTGCTCCATCCTGGGAGGTGTCCAAGGCCAGGCTGGATGGGGCTTTGAGCAACATGGTCTGGTGGGAGGTGTCCCTGCCTATGACAAGGGTTTGGAACTGGGTGATCTTTAAGGTCATTTGGTCCAACCCAAATCATTCTGTGGTTCTGTGATTCTTCCCTTCTGGTGTGTGCTGGCCTTGAAGAACTGATAATAGAAGCTTTAGTTATGCCTTAGATGTTTTGCCATCCTACAACCAGTTTTGGGTTTGTTTTTTTTTTCCTATAGGTGATACACAGTCATTAGCAAGACAAAACACATTTTTTGGCTGGATAATATTTCAAAACATGTAGAAATATTAAGCATAGTTCTCCGGGAGTATCACATTCCCTCCTTTCCTCCCTCATGACTGTCTATGCCTCATTTCCTTCTCACCTCCAAAACTTGTATGAATAGTTGTTCATTTTTTAAATTTTTATTATTTTTTTTTCAAGGCTAATGATTCTAAACAACATTTCTTAGTGCTTCCTAATAATATACATGGAAATGGGGCTTTACAGGGAGTTTGGCCCAAGGGGAAAACTGGCTAGACTTTCATAATCAGGCATTGCAGTCGAGCACACACATAGCAGAGTACAGATCCCTTCTGTCTCGTGGATAATATCTGATTATGTATATTTTCACAAGCATAAAAGCTACTAGCTGTTAAAATGCAGATTTGAAGGCATTGTTTGTTTTCGGGGTGCTGTAGGTGGGTCGAGTGATACCCTCTGCCACAAAGGGTGCTTGGTGAAGTATTTCCAGGTTGTCCTTCGTTTGCAGGATGAGAGCAGGGACACGGGAGGCAGTGATGGGGTTTTCTTCTCTATGGATTCACTCGCTCTGCCTTGTTTGTTTGGGTTTTGGTTTCCTTTCTTAGCACTGAGACTGCGTTTTGCTGAAATCAAGTTCTCTCAAATCATCATCACACCGGTAAAGAAAAAAAGTACTTAAACTGTACTTAATTTCTCTTTGAATAGGACTGGTTTTAACTCCTTTTTCCTCATTTTTTGCTTTTGACTAGAGACACCTGTATTTCTCTGCAGTCCAGAATAGAATTGAATCACTTAGATAATCAGGGGAACTGAAATACGTTGTTATTTCGGGCTAAACCTCTTTATCTGATAAGCATCTGTTTAGATTTGAGTACAAAACGGTTTCTTTACCCCTTCAGACTCAAAAAAACCAACAGCCTGGAGAAGAGAAAGCTCCAGGGAGACCTTAGAGCCCCTTCCAGTATGTGAAGGGGGCCTTCAGGAAAGCTGGAGAGGGACTTCTTACAAGGGCATGTAGCCATAGGACGAGGGGTAATGGTTTTAAAGAGAAAAAAGGGAGATTTAGATTCTATATTAGGAAGAAACTTTTTTCTCTGAGGGTGGTGAGAGCCTGGCCCAGGTTTCCCAGAGAAGCTGTGGCTGCCCCATCCCTGGAGGGGTTCAAGGCCAGGTTGGAAGGCGCTTTGAGCAACCTGCTCTAGTGGAGGTGTCCCTGCTGAGGACAGGGGGGTTGGAACTCGATGATCTTGAAGGTCTCTTCCAACTTAAGTCATTGTATGAAAAAGCCACACAGCTTTTGTAGAAGAGCCCACCTATTCCATACTTTTATCAGAGCAAATTTATTTTTAATTTGAAGTCTCAGCTTCAGGTTTTCATGAGCTCCCTTGCTCTCCGTGGAGCTCTGGGGCAGCCCTTGGCCCTTTTGAAGCCCCGCGGAGCCCAGTGCCTTTGCGTGAAGGTTTAACTGCTGCTGGATCCCTCTGCCTGGTGAGATTCGTGTTGTTTCGCTTTCTCAGACATGACACTGAGATGATTAATACGTGTTTTCACATCCCACCACGCGTGATTTATTGCAGCAGCCTGGCAGGTCTACAAGCTCTGCTTCCCTCTTCATATCTCTCCTGGCACCTATATTCTGCTGTGTTTACTTTTCTTCCCCCTTTACCCCTACCGCAAAATATCATTTGTACCGTATGTAGATGAAATCAAGACAGATCAGTCAGTTCCCGCACACACAAGGAGGCTACAGAACTGCAAAACCTTATTTTATTTTATTTTTTTATCTCAAATCTGGATGTTGACTCCTGAGGTGAAAGATGATGAACCAAAGTTGTTGTGGATTTAGACTGTCTCAGTTGTGGTCCCCCAAATCTTCTCTGTTTCCTTTTGGGAATAATTCTCTGTGTTTCAGTTTGTTGGTTTTTTTTTAATCCTGGAGTCTCCACGGATTCCAGAAAAGCAGCTTATTTTTAAAGACTAGCTTTTGCTGATGCTAAAAGCCCCGTGCAATTCTTCTCTTAAATTCTTTTTCTTTTTTATTCCAGCTTTTGAGAGGGCCCGAGGCTGTACGTTTTGAACATCGTTTCATTCCTTTTTGCGTGTTCAGATTTACCTTTCACAAGCCCGGCTTTTCGGATCACGGTCACATTAAATCAAGAAACTCTTTCATTTTTCTTCTCCTATTCTGCAGCTTAATTTTATTGACTCCGTGTAACTGTTGAGGGATGGTATTTGTGGTTATTAATGGCAACTAAAGAGCACACTGCAAACTCAAGCACTCCAGTGAGATTTTTTTTCCTAGTGAATAGATTAGACAATAGGCTTATCTAACGTTGGCAAACAGGAGATATTCCATTTGAAGGTCTTGTCTGTAGTCAAGGAGATGTCTTTTTGAGCTTGTATTTAAAAGCTCTACCCAAAAATACTTGCGTGCCAAGGCTTAAATTTGTGGTTCGAAGGTATGTCTTGATTCATACACTGCTAGATGCATGAGGAGCCTGAAACTTAATATTCAAGTAAAGAAAATTCTGGTAGCTTAATTTATGAAGGTTTTTTTTTATATATATATATAAAAAAAAAGCATGTGTCAGAATTTTTTAGCTGCCAAAAGACCCAATTTCACCTTAATTTCATATTGGCAGCCTCCCTTTGCAGCCCTGTCATTACTGCATGTTATTTAACCAGTAATCTCTAAGAAGGTGAGAAACTATTATTGCTTTTTAGCGCGGTTGACGTGAGATTGGCTCCGAGCTGCTCTTGGAGCTTCAAACATTTCGGATGGCTATAAACCAACTTAAACACCTTCGTCGAGCGTTCTTACTGCCATGAGGTCATAGTTTGCAAAAAAAAAAAAAAAAAAAAGATCAAATGGTGTTTAAGTTGGGTTTTTTTGTGGTTTTTTTTTTTTGTTGTTGTTTTAAAGTATTCTCATACCAAAGAGCTGTAGCTGTGGATCTTGGCTTTTGGCCAGACAATCAAGATTTAGTATTTTGACCAGCTGTGATCCAGTAATGTTCCTCCGAGGAAACATTTTGTGGGGAGGAAAAAGATACATATTTGAGCCTGAGAATTGGATTCTGTCTCTCGTCCCGCTTTACGGTTTCTCTGAGCCCCTTGCAGACAGATTAAATAATCACAAGTGAATCTGACTGAAGAGACTTATTATCAAAACTGCAAACAGATTACAACCAGAGTCACTTCTCTAAAAAAATAACTTTAGAAATGTTTGTCTCAATCGCTTCAATCACTTTGTCTCGCCTGTTTATGGCACAGAGTCTGTGTCTTGTGCCTCAGGTCTGTAAGCATGCCCAAATGGACTAATGATAACTAGTGAAAACGAATAATTTGGGGAGAAAACAGCTACTTTGTAATTTTGCTGCCAGTAAAACTTAGACCTCAAGTTAGACTATTGTGGACTGGCTTTTGAGATTTGGATGCAATTGAAGCGTTGAGATTGGTGATGATGTAATTCTCATATCTATAATGTCCCATACATCTGAGGTTTCTCTTCTTTTTTTATTCATTGTAGAAATCCTCCTTCCTGATAGGAGCTATATGTACTCCTATACGTAACCACCTCTAGTCTGATCCAACTCGATGACTAAAAAAGACCTGATGGCAGTTCATCAAATCGTTTTTTATAGTCCACGAGTTGTGGGGCTGTTCTTTTTGGACAGGTGTCCTCATCTGTTTGCTGGCTCAGAAGATCAACCAAGTAATTGTGGCTGGAAGCTGACCCAGTTCAACCCCAGTAATTCAGGTCGAGGTTGTACCTTAGAGTAAAGGGCTGTGCTCCTGCAAGCCAGGCTCTTCTCACTGGTGACGATACCTTTACAGTCTCTAAAGTTTCTGGGTAACTAGATGCTAGTTTTATAAAGTGACTTGGTTTTTTTAAATATATTTTATTAATTCCACGTGCTGTGAAGCTGATAAAGCATCTTCTTCTTTGGACTTTTCCTTGATGCAGTGCTCTGAATTCTGGTAACAGTACAGCCTGTTCCTTGAAGAAGATGCAAATGGAATAGAGACTCTCTACAAGCTGCATGTTTTCATGAAGATTAATAGCAACCCAGTATTTCTGAGCTCTGTGTCTCTCTCTAAGCATTACTCTTGAATGAAAACCTTAATCTGACTTCTCATTCTCACCTGGAGGGAGGTGATAGAACAGGAAGAGACCCCTTGACTTAACTGCTTAACTGACTTTACCTGGAGCCATTTGGTTTTTATTTAACCTGCCTGCAAGACTATAACCATTAAGTTCTACTTAAAAACACACAAAGAACTAGTCATCTTCTCATGTTTGTCTTCTAGACACTCATCACTCAGCGTAAACTAGTTGCCCCTGTCTCAAGAGGAGGCATCCATAAAGTGTGGTTTTCCCACTGGTCAATAAATTGCAGAATCACAAAATGGTAGGAGTTGAAAGGAACCTCTGGAGATCATCTAGTCCAACCCCCCTGCCAGGGCAGGGTCACCCAGAGCAAGTTGATCAGGGTCTCATCCAGGCGGGTGTTGAATATATTCAAGAGAAGGAGATTCCACACCCTCTCTGGGCACCCTGTTCCAGGGCTCTGCCACCCTCTTAGGAAAGATGTTTTTCCTCATGTTCAGGTGGAATTTCTAACTTATGCCTGTTGCCCCTTTTCCTGTCGCTGAGCACCACTGAGAAGAGTCCGACCCCATCCTCTTAATGCCCGTCCTTTGGAATATTGATAAGCATCGATGAGATCCTCTCTGTCTTCTCTTCTCCAGGGTAAAACAGCCCCAGGGCTCTCAGCCTTTTGTCATCAGAAAGATTACATTCTCCAGTCCCGTGATCATCTTTGTAGCCTCCTCTGTACTTTTCCCAGCAGTTCCTTGTCTTTCTTGAACTGGGGAGCCCAGAACTGGACACAGTATTCCAGATTTGGCCTCCCCAGAGCAGAGCAGAGGGGCAGGTTGACCTCCCTCGACCTGCTGGCCACACTCTTCTTGGTGCACCCCAGGATGCCATTGGCTTTCTCGGCCACAAGAGCACAGTGTTGGCTCATGAGCAACTTGTTGTCTACCAGGACTCTCAGGTCCCTCTCTGCAGAGCTGCTTTCCAGCAGGTCACCCCTAACCTGTCCTGGTCCATGGGGTTATTCCTCCCTAGGTGCAGGACCCTACATTTGCCCTTGTTGAACTTCGTATGGTTCCTCTCTGCCCAACTCTCCAGCTTGTCCAGGTCTCGCTGGATGGTGGCCCAGCCTTCTGATGTGTCAGCCACTCCTCTCAGCTGTGTGTCACCAGCAAATGTGGTGAGAGTACACTCTCTCCCCTCATCCAGATCATTGATGAATATGTTGAACAAGACTGGACCCAGTACTGACCCCTCAACAGGGTATTCACCACACTGCTCTCCAGTGCTGGTTTTCTTTCTCCAGTAACTGGAAGGAGCCTGGGCAGTGAACTCTTAGATGGCCAGTCTCCAAAGTCCTTCATGCCTATTTGCTTTTACCTAAATGCCTTAGGTAATATTTGATAAGCAATTAAGCCATTCTATTGACTTCATTCCTGCTTTTTCAGATTTGGGCTGTTATCCCCGTAGTTATTCCTGACTGAAGCTAACTCCATCCTATTTATTGGCAGCAATAGAGGGTTTCAGAAATCTGCCCGTGTACGTCTCCAACAGCTTAAAACCTGTTTTTTCAGTCTTAAATAAGGTCCGTTTCATCGCGGGTAGTTTAAGGAACCTGGCCGCAGGCGCTTTGTGCTCTAATTCATTAGTTTGAGCTCTTCGCGTGATAAATGAAGATGGGGCCTGTTTTACTGCCCTGTGGGGCAGCCCTGATGGTAGTCTATTAACTGGGAGGTTATTTTGTAGGCGAGGGAGATTAGCTTCGGGTTGCTGCTCCGTTTAGGCTGTTAGATCACTTAGTATAGATCATTCTGCCGGTTTGGCTTACGAAGGAAGGGAGGATTTTTTTTGGCTGCTCGACTAAAGAGGTATTGTTCAAGCACACATAGCGTGGTAGCCTGAATAGCCTTGTCATAACAAGCTCTTTAAAAACCTCTCCTGGTCCTGCAAACTAATTAATTTCTCACCCATTTGCCTGTGAGGCCTAGATTTACAAAGGAATTTGGGCATGTTTCTTTTTAGGAGGAACTTCAATTTACACGCCCCCCGGAACAGTTTGTAAAAGCTGCTTCTCTCCAGCTAATTAGACACCAGTTTTCCAGTTGGTTTACTCAGACACTTCTTTCTGCTGCTGCGTAGAAAAGTTACTGTTGTGCCTAAATTAGGCTGATTAGCACTTGCTGAAGGTAATTTGGGGGTTGCCAATTAGGCGGTCTCCTGCCACACATAACTCTTGGCCCTTTAAAGAGAAATAAATTTGAGCGAGTTTCGAGCCCAGTCCAGCCGGACCTCTCAGAGTAGCAGGTATTAGTCGTTCAGATGGTGAAGAGGCTTTGCCTTGGGTTCAGGCTCTACAAGAATTAATTGTGTTTTGTGTGACGCTGTGAAACTTCAGGAGCTAGGATTAAACCCAGGATTGCTTTCGGCTCTTCTTTCCCTGTGTGTCCTCCTCATCACAGAATCACAGTATGGTAGGGGTTGGAAGGGACCTCTTGAGATCATCTAGTCCAACCCCCTGCCAGAGCAGGGTCACCCAGAGCAGGTTGGACAGGAATGTGTCCAGGTGGGTTTTGAATATCTCCAGCGAAGGAGACTCCATGCCCTCTCTGGACAGCCTCTTCCTGGGCTCTGCCACCCTCACAGGAAAGAAGTTCCTCCTCTTGCTTAGATGGAATTTCCCGTGTTCAACTTTGTGCCTGTTGCCCCTTGTCCTGTCACTGGGCACCACTGAGAAGAGTCTGGGCCCGTTCTCTTGCCACCTGCCCTTTAGATATTGCTCAACATTGATGAGGCTGAACAGCCCCAGGTCTCTCAGCCTTTCCTCATCAGAGAGATGCTCCAGTCCCCTGATCATCTTTGTAGCCTCCACTAGACTCTTTCCAGCAGTTCCTTGTCTTTCTTAAACTGGTACCCAGTGCTCCAGCAGTGGCCTCACCATGGCAGAGCAGAGTGGGAGGATGGCCTCCCTTGACCTGCTGGCCATGGTCTCCTTAATGCCCCCTGGGAGACCACTGGCCTTCTTGGCCACAAGGGCTCATCGCTTCCTCATGGGAAACTTGTTGTCCATCAGGACTTCAAGGTCTCTCTCTACACAGCTTCTTCCTCATCTGAGATGGCTCTTACTCTTGTGAGATCTTGCATCTTGTGCTTTTGGGTGATATGTTCAATAGGATGATCCACACCAAACCTGTCTGTGGGCTAGTGTTCAGGCCACCGTGTCTGTAATTTGTATGGACCTGCTTCTGACTGCTTAAATTTCAAGAGCTTTTATCACTAAAATATGATGTATGAAGTAAATAACTTTATGGCTATTTTGAGAAACGCTCGTCTGTACTTAAATCCACAAGGTACTGATTGAAAATCTTCCTGGATTAGATGTTGATCTCTTAAATGCTCATTTCAACCTGTGGATGATTGAATGCTGAGGGACATGGTTTAGCGGTGGTTTTGTCAGTGTTGGGTTGATGGTTAGACTTGATGATCTGAAGGTCATCCCTTCCAACCTGGACGGTTCTATGATGTGCATTTTGCCACATCTCTTCGGTAAGACACGCAAATCACTGCGTTACAGGTTGTCACATCCAAGTCGAAGGGAGATCATTCAGCTCTTCAACATTTCTATCTGGAATGGGGAAAGGCAGCAAAATCTTAAGATATCTTGCACTGGAAAGCACCATCTGCTTAATTGCAAAGTATCTTACAATTTGGACTGTAGTAATTAGTTATCACTTGTCTATGAGGAATTAGTTCACGTAAACGTAGGATGATGTGTCCTTGGACCCAGAGAAGTGTCTTGACTGATTTTTGGCTTTGTGAATGCATGTACATCCTGGAATTTGGGTAAATTCCTAAAGCTTACCATTTAACTGTAAAGTTTCTAGTAACTCCACAGAGAGCAAAATACCTTGTTTTGCTGCATTTTGCTGTTAAAGCTGAAAACATAGCACTCTATTTCCTCTGCTCTTTCTTCAGGGAGATTTAGCAAACCTAGAAGAAACGTGAAAAATGTTCTTATTTAAAAGTGTTCAAGGTCAGGCTGGATGGGGCTTTGAACAACCTGCTCTAGTGGGAGGTGCCCCTGCCCATGGCAGGGGGTTGGAACTTTAAGATGATCTTTAAGGTCCTTTCCAACCCAAAACCCAAACCATTCTATGATTCTATGATAAACAGAATCTATTGAAATAAGCAATACTGAGTATTAATTTGCTTTGTCAATCAAGGCAGAAAGGACTAAGCTGGGGAAGGGGAGGGGAAAACAGACATCCCCAGTATATCTCCCAGTTTGGAAAGGACTCTTTATCAGGGAGTAGAGAGATAGAACGAGGGATAATGGCTTCAAACTGAAAGACAGGAATTTAGATTAGATCTCAGGAAGAAATTCTTTACTGTGAGGGTGAGGAGTTGCCTAGAGAAGCTGTTACTTTCTTATCCCTGGAGGTGTTCAAGACTAAGTTGGATGGGGCTTTGAGCAACCTGGTCTAGTGGGAGATGTCCCTGCCCATCGCGTTGGAACTAGATGATCTTTGAGGTTCCTTCCAACCCAAGCCATTCTATGATTCTGCAGTGCACATTGCCCTGCAACGTTCACAAGTGTCTCAACTCAGAATCTTGTTTGTCATATTACATCATTTTAAAAATAAATGATTGATTGTGTCGGGGTTGGTTGAAGTATTTTAAACTCTCTGGTCAGTGAAGGATTTGAGGACTAATCTCCAAGACCATGTATACCGCACTTATTAGCATCTGTGGCCCATACTGCCTTCTGTTTGGTCATCTCTTTTAAGAATGGGCCAAATCTTTGCAAACAAAACTGAGAATGAACTGCAGGGATTGCATTAAACAGGTCCGAAACAGCAGTTGAAATTGAAGAAGAAAGCTGATGGTTTTGCTGCCAACTGCATGAATGGTGTTTATCTCTCTACTTCAGTGTCCATGACATTCTAGATTTCTAGAAAAGCAGTGTTCCCTGAAGGTAATTTGAGGGTTTTTATGGAAGAGAAGGAAGCCCTACATGTGCTTAGTTTAGTTTGGAGAAGAGGAGGCTGAGGGGAGACCCTCTACAACTACCTGCAAGGAGGGTGTAGAGAGGTGGGTGTTGGCCTCTTCTCCCAAGGGAATAATGACAGGAGCAGAGGAAATGGTCTGAAGCTGGGGCAGGGGAGGTTTGTATCAGATATTAGGAAGAATTACTTTACTGAGAGAGTGGTCAGGCACTGGAACAGCCTGCCCAGGGAGGTGGCGGAGTTACCATCCCTGGAGGTATTTAATAAGTGTGTAGACATGGCACTTCAAGGCATGCTCTAGTGCCCGAGATTGTTGTGTTATGTCTGTTTGTGGTTTGGTTTTTGTTTTGTTTATTGGTGGGGTTTTTTGTGGTTGAACTCAATGATCTCAAAGGTCCCTTCCAACCATGAAGATTCTGTGTATTAAAGGGCAGCCTGGGAGGAGGTACAGTGGGAGAGGAAATTAAAGAGCAGTAGTACCAGACTTCTTCATACCAGACTTCTCTGGAAGAATGATATGAAGAATGGCATGAAGAAGAATGGTATGAAGAAGAATGTCTCCTTCTCTGGAGACATTCATAACCTGCCTGGACAAGTTCCTGTGCAACGTGCTCTAGGTAGACCCGCTCTCCGGTGGTGGGGTTGGACTTAGATGATCTCCAGAGGTTCCTTCCAACCCCACGTGATTCTGTGATTCTCTGATTCTAGTACTCCAAGCCACCCTCCCATGGGGATGCTTATTTTTCACAGGGGGACTTTTTGTCCTGTTTACAAAAGGGAGCAAAAAAAGTCAAATAATGTGGAAAAGGATCCACACTAGGGACTACTTGGAACTTCTATTCCAAGATATTCCTCTGCAAGATAGACCCCAAAGTATATCCAAGCCTTGAGTAGAAGGAGTTTCTTTTAAATGGAGTTAATAAAAGAGACTCATACTGACAGCAGTTGAATCTCATATATTCAGCAGATCAGTAGTAGCTGCTTTTTTTTTAATACATATATATTTGGAAGGAAAATGAACCGGTTGCTTAAGTTAATGTGCAACATCCTATTTGCATATAGGATGATGATTATGTTTGTGTAAAGATTAAGCCGATGAAGGAAAACTCACATAACACCCCCCAGATGACATAAAGCGGATGTTCCAAATTGCAGACCCCGGGCCAGCGTTAAGTGGTCTGTGGAACCGTATTAAATAGTAAAATCAAACTTGTAAATTAAGCTTGATTGGTTCATGTTCCTCAAGAAACCAAGGTTGACGTTTATCCAAAAAACAAAAAAGGTGGTTTTGGAATGATTGGCACAGAAAAGCAGAAGATCTGGCAAAAAATAATCCTGTGCAAAGAGCAAAGTTAGTGTGTTTTTTCCTCCTTTGTACAGCTGTCGGGAAAGTCCACTGTTGGAAGAAGTCGCTCTTAGAGGATTCGGCCATTATTACTCACTTTTGAAGAGTTTATGATGGCCCAGAACAGGCCATAAATACATAAATATACAGTCAACAGTAATAATTCATAAAGCACGGCTTGGTCTTATAAAATGGCGTTAACAGGGCGAATTAACATAATGTGGTGGTTTCTTGGGTGATTGACTCTTCAACCCACGGAACTTTGTAAATGTTCCTACATGATCTTACCGGTTTTCATGTAAAGTTCTCCTCTGGGGTGTCTTCTGCGGTTCACACGGCATTAAACACGTTTGGGGTTTTAGCACTTCAGGATACAAGCAGTTGGCCAAACGGAGCCCGGAGTCGTGATAAAATAATTGCTTCAGCTTTTTTGGTTAAACATCTGCATGGCTCGTGAACGCGCCTGACAGCTGTGATTTATCCTTTTCCTTCTTTTTATAGTGATCGACACCATACATCCAGTGCAATTCCCGTTCCAAAGAGACAGAGCTCTAGCTTCGGCAGATTGGATATTGGCTTTTCCAGTGGGCTTCCTTCTCCGGATAAAGGACTCCGAAAACGAGCCAGCACGGGAAACGAAAGACTACAGTACAAAACCCCTCCTCCTAGTTACAACTCCGCTTTAACGCAGCCCGTTGCCATCGCAGCCCGTGTCGGAGAGTTAGAGAAAAAACCTGGATCGATATCTTCTTCCTTGGATACCTCTCTGGACTACTCGAAGGGAAATACCAAGAAAGGCGAGGACTTGTGCAGCAGTTTAAATGGTGAAAACGGGAGCCTAAACAATACCCAAGACCGGCAGGAATCTTTCCTGGGACATAGTAGTGCAATAAATGGGGCGTTTCTGCCCGGCGAGTGCTCCGGCGCCGCCGGCAACGAGCAGCCCCGTGAATTTCGTCCCTCGCTCGGCCCCATCCTTTGCTGCACCGTGGAGCAAGCGGAGGAGATCATGGGGATGGAAGCGACGGGTTTCAGCCCGGGAGATCAGCTGGAAGACTTTAACTCCATCCCGGTGGAGCACGCCGTGGCGGTGGAGTGCGATGAACAAGTCCTAGGGGAGTTTGAGGAGTTCTCTCGGAGGATCTATGCACTGAACGAAAACATGTCCAGCTTCCGCAGGCCGCGTAAAAGTTCGGACAAGTGAGCTGGGACAGGGATTTGATAGCAGACATTGAGGTGAAATCAGTGATCTGGAATAGAGATAAAATTGCACTTATTCTTTATATTAATTATAAAAAGAAATAAAAATAAATAAAAAAGAAAGCTAAAGCTATTCCTATGGTGTTAGACAAACGGACTTAAGCACGATAACACAGGATCATGGTATATTGACAGCCCAGGTAAATCTTGATTCTGCTTCCAGCCCTCTTATGTCTGGTATTTATAATCTGTTGGAATATTTTTTTTTTTTAATTTTTTTTTTTTTAGGCATTGGAATCCATTTATAAAAGGCTTTCCTGGAAACAACCTCTAGTGCTGATCAGGCCCTTCTATGAATATTTGTTAATTTCTTAATTAGTATTTAGAGTTAAATTTATTTTAATTGAAAAGATTAGAAGGAGGGGGGAAAAAAAAGTTAATTTAAAAGTACATTTATGGCAAGACCTCTTTACCTTCTCCCACGTACTCCTGTGTTTTCTTGAGCAATGTGGTCGGTGTTACAGAAATACCATGAATTTGTTAGAATTGGGCAGTTTTCTGTAGCCTTTGACGTTCTGGTTTGCACTGATGGGTCCTCCAGTTGGTGGTGGAAACTCACCTGTTCCTACCAGTAGAAGCCTGGAGGACTAAATCTCCTCTAAGGTTTCTTATTAAAAAAATCTCAGCCTCCCCATTCCCCGCTTCGGTGGGGCTCAGACCTCGTCAGCAGACACCCTAACGAACGCCCTAACGAAGCGGGGTTCGGCTTCCCCCCCCCGCCTCCCAGGTGTCTTAACGGGGACAACGTGCCGCGAGGCGCTTCAGGCGTCTTCGTAAAAACCCAGAGCAAAAAAAATGCAGTCAGTGCTTTGGAATTGGGTGAATTTGGGGAATCACTCCACCTTCTGTAGAAAGGAGGTGCTTAATGTTCTTCCTCTAAATGAATATCCTCCTTGGACCATCTGTGTTTTCGAAGGAGGGACGTGCCAGCGGTTCGCTGCTCGATAGGTTCCCACTGGCACATGTGTTCAGCTGCACGAGGGGGAAAGCAATTTGCAGCCCGCTTTGTGATTCCTGGTATTTGTTTCAGTTTTTTTGGATTTCATTGCTCTTGCTTTCTGTATTGTATACCCAAGAGTCTGGGCTCGGTTGGGAGCTCTCAAATATAAAAATATATAGCAGAATAAACAACACTTCATCACGCCTGGCTTTTTTTCCCCCCCCTTCCCTGGTCTATGCTTTCTTTTGAACCAATGACCTAGTCTTTTTTTCTAACTTTACCATAAGACTAGCCTAAATTAACGTTTTAAAGTGTGGATATGTATAATCTCAACTATCTGTTGTCGAAACAAGACGTATATGTGAGAACTGATATACATAATAGCACTGTTCTAGGATATGCATTTTTTTTTTTTCCGGGTAACACCTTAATGATTGTATTAAAATTATATTCACATTTCTCCTGTTAGCTTTTTAACTGGTTGTTGTCTGCAGTTGAGGTGTTGGATGGAGCCTTTCATTTGTGATTTTTGGGTCTGTCCCAGTACGGTGTGCAGGATGGAAACATTCAGAAAGAGACACCTCGATTCCCTAAAGGCACCGAACATGATTCCGGGTGCAAACTCGGGCATGAAGTTGGACACATTCATATGAGTATCTTCTCCCCCATTAATAAGCTCCTCTGTTCCAGCCTCATGAAAAGCTTCCCTAAAAGAAACCACAGCAGTAGGAAGCGCTGCCATGGTCTCGGAGAAGTTATAGGTGGGAAGCTCTGTCTCTGCTTTGGTGTAAGAGAGCAAGAAATTAACAACTTATTAATGAAGTGGGCATAAGATACTCTGTCCATCTTACCATCTTCTGACAGTAGCATCGTTTTAGGTGAAATTAGGGAAGGTTGAGTCAGTCATGCGCCCTGGGAGGTGGGATCTGGCACTCTCAAAGCAGCACAGACCTCCTGTTTGTATACACTTTTCCTCTGTAACGAAAAGGCATTCGCTTTGTGTCTGGTGGTGACTTTTCAAACCAACCCAAAGAGTAGTTGCGAAGTCGCCCGTGTTCCGTCGGCGAACGCGGAGCCTCTCAGCGCAATTAAGCGAGGCGAGGTTCATAGAGCATCGGCGAGACTTTGGATTTATTGTTATTTTTTTTATGTTCTTCTGTCTCATCAGTTGCGCGTTTTCTCAGGTTGCACCCGACCAAATGAAGTCTCGTTTTCCCTCCCCGGCGTTGTGTGTTGCTGTTCCTGTCTGAGCCCTCTAATTGTTAATTGTGAATCCAAACGCCGCCGTCGATTCCTGCGGCTGTCGCAGGACCAACCTTAAATTGCCCCCACGTTTCTCTTCCCCTTTTCTTCCATACAGAAGGTGAAGGGGAACAGCGTCGCAGGGCTAATTAAAACATTAACAAACTTCTCCTTGCTGTGAGGATGGGGGATTGTACAGACCACAGCCAGCTGATGGCTTTCTTTTTTGTGTTTATTTCCCCCTCCTCACCACATAAATTACTTTGAAAATAGCATAGTGGGAGAGAAAAAAAAAACACAA
The DNA here is from genome assembly GCA_025769975.1 of Gallinago jamesoni. NCBI lineage: Eukaryota > Metazoa > Chordata > Aves > Charadriiformes > Scolopacidae > Gallinago > Gallinago jamesoni. The sequence continues at coordinate 199,832,627 of JAOQGH010000001.1, forward strand.
AACAGAAAAAAAAAAACCCAAAAACATAGTTTTGAAGGTGAGATGATATATCACAGTGTGCTTTAAACTGTCAAGAGCCTCTCAGTTCCTGCCCAGCTGTGACACTGTGAAATGTCTGCAAATGTCTTCAAGTGGAGAAAACATTTCATTGCAATCTTTTTTCTTTTTTTTTTTCTTCTTTTTTCCCCTCACTAGGAATTCCTGAGATTTTTGAGAATATTAGTTTTGGAAGATCGTATCCCACTCTATTTTTATAGCAAGCACAACGGCGTTGGCTTATCCTTGCTTGTCCAGGTATTTAAAATAAGCAAAACCAGAATACCCCATAGCAAATGACACATTAAAACTATGTTGGTAATTGCAGGAAAGCTCATCTGTATTTATAAAATAAAACTGATTAGTATCTCTCAACTTGTGTGTCTTCTCTCAATGGCTCCTTTGGGTTTATTTTCTTTACGAACCTGATTTGAACCCAAGTGTCCTCCCAGCCCCCAAACCTCTTTGTCTTATTGTTCATCGAGCCCATGTGGGTGTCAAGAGGATGGGGCCAGTCTTTCTTCAGCAGTGCCCAGTGACAGGACAAGAGAAAATGGACACAAACTTGAGTGTAAGAAGTTCCACCTAAACATGGGGAGGAACTTCTTTCCTGTGAGGGTGGCAGAGCCTTGGAAGAGGCTGCCCAGAGAGGTGGTGGAGTCTCCTTCTCTGGAGACATTCAAAACCCACCTGGACACGTTCCTGTGC
>JAOQGH010000001.1:199844735-199872342 GCA_025769975.1 Gallinago jamesoni
GGGGCAGCCACGACTTCCCTGGGCAACCTGTTCCAGTGCCTCACCACCCTCACTGTAAAGAATTTCTTTCTAATATCCAGTCTAAATCTCCCCTCTTCCAATTTGAAACCGTTGCCCCTTGTCCTATCACTGCACTTACTGACAAGGAGTCCATCTCCAGCTCTCCTGTAGCTCCCTTCAGATATTGAAAGGCTGCTCTGAGGTCTCGCCAGAGCCTTCTCTTCTCCAGGCTGAACAACCCCAGCTCTCTCAGCCTGTCCTCATATGAGAGGTGCTCCATCCCTCTGATCATTCTCATGGCCCTCCACTGGACCCCTTCCAACAGGTCCATGTCCTTCCTGTGTTGAGGACTCCAGAGCTGGACACAGCACTCCAGGTGAGATCTCACAAGTGCACACTTGGGCATCATCCTGTCTTAGTAACCAAGGGTGGTCTACGCAGGCTCCTGAAATCCTTTCCAGCTCCATGTTTTTGTTCATCCAAATTGCACATATCCATAATTCCCTAAGAACTCAATAAAAAGCTCAGGAAAAGGTTGCTATTCTTTCCTCCCTGGGTGGTTTTTAAATTTTACACCTCTTAAACCCAATTAATTTGCTCGTCACTGGAAGCGTAGCATCCTATATGGCTCCTGTGAGAAGAACACATGATAAAAGTAGGATTATCGCTTGTGAGAGCAGCTCAATGGCATAAGAACAAATATGGTAATGTTTCCTTCTGAAGCGTGGGACCTTCAGTGCAGGATCAGCCATGAGCTCTGCAAAGAAAGCTATTAACCACCGGACTTGAAAACAGTTCCTCACTGGGGTCTGCTGTCTGCATCTCTTGGTAGCCTTTTGTTACAACAGGATGAGATATCACTTTTTTTCTACAGACCTGTGTTTGTGTTGCACAAATGTCCAGAAGAAGGAGCTGAGATGGAGAGTCTCATTCCTCCAGGGGCTGCCTGGTCACCTTAGAAGGGAATGGGGCTCTTCCTGGTGGCCACATCTAGCTTTCCCCTAGGATTTGGGGAGTAGAGGTTGCTGTGGGGTTTGGAAAGGGATGGACTGACAGAAGAAAGAGTCCTGCAAAGTTTTAAATGCACTAGAGGAAGGAACAGAAACTTGCCCAACCTAGATACATAGACCTTGTCAGTCCAGACTATTTCTGATTCCAGTATCTGGTGGCCTACAAGAAAGCTGGAGAGGGACTTTTTACAAAGGCAGGTAACAATAGGACAAGGGGTAATGTCTTCAAACTGGAAGAGGGGAGATTGAGATGACATCTCAGGAAAAAATTCTTCCCTATGAGGGTGGTGGGACCCTGGTCCAGGTTGCCCAGAGAAGCTGTGGCTGCCCCATCCCTGGAGGTGTTCAAGCCCAGGCTGGATGGGGCTTTGAGCTACCTGCTCTAGTGGAGGTGTCCCTGCCCATGGCAGGCAGGGGGGTTGGAACTCAATGATCTTTAAGGCCCCTTCCAACCCAAACACTTCTATGATTCTGTGATGACTCAGAATACATGTAGGTCTTAAAATCATATATTTCTAGGACTCGTAAATTCCCTGCCCCTGTGTCCTTCCTCTTTCTCTTATCCAACCATGTGAGGAGAAGAAGCTGCCACTGCCAGGAAGGGAACACTGGTGTGCTGGTCCCCACAGCTTGGTGTGATGTTCAGTTGCTGATGCAGATATTGCTTTTGCTGAATCAGGACCAGAGCAGGACCATGTGTCCTCATCCAAGGTGAGACTATGTAGGCTCCTCCTGGATGACACTCACTGCCCAAGGAGCAGCTGCTCAGCTCTGAGGAGGGGGTGAGCTGAATGGGGGGTTCTGAAGTGCCAGATGGTGGCAATGACCCAAGTGCTGGGTCCTTCTCTGTCTTGCACCTCACCAACTAGGTGGAAAGCAAGCTGTTGAGGTTAGCCACAATCTTGCAGGGGTTTTGGTTCTGGGGGCATCCCCCTCACATAACCAGTACGTTGCTCTTACTCACCACCTTCCCTATGACTATAGCGGATCAAAAATAAGGGTAAGTGTCCACCCTGTTATTTCCCAACAGGATCAGCCAGGCTTCCTGCTTGTATGCACTAACATCTCCACCCTTCTGAGGACCATCATTCATGTACCTGGGGAATCCAGGACCTACTATTCATCTGAGGGGTGCAGTTTGTGCACTCGGCTATAATTTAAACCCTGATGTGGGGGAAGTCAGAGCCAAGGATGCTGCCTGGTGCCACGCTGCTCAGGTGACAGGCTGTGTGGGGAAGAGGGATGGGTTGGAAACAGGAATTTGGTTCTGCTCCATCGCGTTTCCATTGGGTCTCAGTTTATAAATAGTTCGGGTCAACAGTGTGCCTCTTACTTTGACACTTTTGCAAGGCTGAGGGACGCTTTTGGGTTTTATACTTAGAAACTTTCCTTTCCTGGCTGCCCTGGTCTCCCTGCCTGCCAGGAAAGTCCAGCGCAAGAGTCAAAAAGGTGCCTATTTGGATTAACCAGGAGCCTGCCACAGCCCTCGCTGAGCCCAGGGCATGCTCTGGATGGTACCGAAGAGCAACCCGGGTCCTGGGTACTGAGCTGCTCTCAGGGGCCATGAGAGCCCCTTGCCTACATGAGGGCAAGGATGGAAGTTTGGTTTCTCCTCATCCTCAGCAGTGGGGGAACAAGCTGGGAAGTGGGGTAGGAGTGGTGCTTGAGAAGGATAGTTAAGCAGATGGAAACAATTAGCTGCAAAGTCACCAGAGCATCCAGAATTATCTTCCTTTGCTGGAAAGAAATGATTTTTTGCCTCCTGCCCTTGTGCATTTCTCTGCTGAGCAGATGGGCATTCCAACGGGTGGTGACTGTGTGGCGAGACTCCAAGGTTGGGGAGTGGTATTTGCTTCAAGAGCTCTCTTCTGGCAGTGTTTGCGATGGTGAGGGACCAATACACTTTTTTCCATCAGCCAGTCAAAAACAGCCCCACAGCAGCTATCTGCTGTAGATGGGTGAGGACAGTAAAGCTGCAGGGAAAGTATGTGTTTGCAGAGAGGTTTGCACTGCATATCCCAGAATCACAGAATGGTAGGGGTTGGAAGGGACCTCTGGAGATCATCTCATACAACCCTCTGCCAGAGCAGGGTCACCCAGAGCAGGTTGGGCAGGAACATGTCCAGGTACTTTCTGAATCTCTCCAGAGATGGAGACTTCACACCCTCACCGGGCAGCCACTCTCAAAGAAAGAAGTGTTTCATCATATTGAGATGGAATTTCCTGTTTTCCAGTTTGTGCCCCCTTGTCTTGTCACTGGGCACCATTGAGAAGAGCCTGGCCCCATCCTCTTGACACCCGGGCTTTAGATACTGCTCAACATCATAGAATCATAGAATCATACGGGGTTGGAAGGGGCCTCTGGAGATCATCTAGTACAACTCCTCCACAGGAGCAGGTCTACCTAGAGCACATTGCACAGGAACTTGTCCAAGCGGGTTTTGAATGTCTCCAGAGAAGAGACATTCAAATCTTCTTTTCTCAAGACTGAATAGCCCCAGGTCTCTCAGCCTTTCCTCATCAGGGAGATGCTCCATTCCCTTGATCATCTTCATAACCTGTGCTGAACTCTCTCCAGTAGTTCCCTGTCCTTCTTGAACTGGTGAGTCCAGAAGTGGACCCAGTATTGCAGATGTGGCCTCACTAGGGCAGAGCAGAGCTGGGGGATGACCACCCTCAGCCTACTGGCCATACTCTTTTAAGATCACTGCAGTATGACTGGTTTCTATGGGTTCCAGTTAGAGCCAAAGAAGAGAAGTGAGCATGGGGTCCCACTCTTGGGGTCCCTGCTAAATGTGGCTTTATTTTCCCCTATCAACCATAGAAACAGCTTGGGAGGAGCAGCCCATACAAAGCCATTCCTGCAGAGCTGCATCTCTTGCCAGACCTTCAGCTTGCAGTTTTCCTAGGGGAATGGTTTTCCTTTTTTTTTCTCCAGGATTACACTGTGACTTCACAAGTTAGATGGCTCTCTCAAACCAACCTCCAAATCCTGATGCAGGCAATGTGCAGGCAGAACCTGGGACACAGGGTCTGATACCTGGTGCAGTTACGTCCAACAGTGATGCCTTTGATTTCCCATTCTGAATGGCATAAGAGCTAGAAACACTTGGAAATGTTTCATAATCTATGGGTTGTACATACCCCTCGCTTAAGTATGGAGTGAACCTTCTTACAAGTGAGAATGCAAACTGGAATGTGCCTGGAAACCCAGAGTCTGAAGCATCTGCTCCACAAATTACAGCAGATGAAGTAATTTGGTTGAGTTGCGGGTTCTAAATCTTCTGTTAATTGCCCAGTGGTTGGATGTGATTTCTTAGCACCTTTCAGGTCCTCCCAGAAATTAGTTTCTTTGCTGCTGGCGCTTCTGGGGAAAGAGAGAAGCCACATTGCTTTCCTCAAATCAGGTAGTTCAGCAGGATCAGCTTCAGTTTTTTTTCAAGCCCAACATGCCTGAAAGGTATGGGACAGGGGTCTGCTGTCTACAACATGGCCCACAAAGGTGAAACATGGGAGATTTGCAATGACTTGCTGGGAATCTTCAGAACTTCACAGAGGCAACAGGCAGCACCTGCTGGTGCTTGGGTCTCTCTGGGATGACAACACCAAGAAGGTGGGACCTCCTGATCAGAGATGTCTGAGCTGAGGCACAGTCAATTGGCAAACTTAGGAGACATTGTCTCCTCTGGTTCCTTTACTGCTCTCTTGGTGTGTTGAGGGGCAGGAAAAAGCATGATCTGACAGAGCACTCCCAAAAACTGTTGTGTGGGCAGAGCACAGCTGTCCCTCGTTAAGCAATACATTGGTCCTCAGCTGCTGTAGGGAAAAGGTGGGGGAAGAGAAAAGGAGAGACTCCAGTCAATGAGATCCTCTCCCTGCCTTTTGTGGTGTTGGGAATGGATTCAACCTTTAAGTCTCAGCTCATCCCAGGCTCAAATTAATTAGTCAGGGTAGAATCATAGAATGGTTTGGGGTGGAAGGGACTCTAAAGATCATCAAGTTCCAACCTGCAGCCATGGGCAGGGATGCCTCCCACCAGACCAGGTTGCTCAAAGCCCCATCCAACCTGGTCTTGAACACCTCCAGGGATGGGGCATCCACAGCTTCTCTGGGCAACCTAAGAGATAGATTGCTGAGGTTGACAAATTTATGCTGTTGGCTTGTTCCAGGCTTGTTCCCTTTCATTGTGCTGCTCGGAGGCAGCATGTGAGCATCTCTGCTGAGCACAATCTTGTGTGATTCAGCATTTCACACTTGCTAATCACATGCATCTCTAAAATCTGCAAGGATGGGATGACAAGATCAAAACCTCTTCTTGCAATAGGTATCTACACACAGTCACATCTTCAGGATTGTTGCAAGGACAGTCAAAGCATTGGTGGTCCGCTGAAACTTTCTGCAACTCATCAACATGCATCTGCTTTGAGCTGGGAGGCCTGAAGCAGAGATCATGCTGACTTTGGTAAAATCAAAAATCCAGCCTGGCTCCCCAACAAAGTGATGAATTGGTCGGAAAACTTCTAGAGGGCTTTAATGGAACTGGTAGGTGGCATTTTTCCTGAGTGCGTTATGTATGTCTTTTTTCAAGGTTATATCTGGTTCTGTTTCAGCACAGAAACTTCAGCATCCACGTGGAGAGCAGAAGTAACCCCTGCCCCAAAGATCTTGAAGTCTGAGTGCAAAAGGAGAAAGAGAAAGAGGATGCAGGTGACTGAGAAAACAGCGTAAATTAGTGAGGAGGAAAGTGTTCTCTGTAATTCAGATCTTTTATCAAATCCTTCACAAGTATCTCAATGAATGAGAGTTTTCCAGCCCTGGCTCTGCAGTTGGGAGTTGTCCTTGAATTCAGGCACTGGAACAGCCCTGGGATTGTTCTCCTCGAATTCCTATTTAAAAATCAGAGCACTTTGTGTCTCCTGGGACATCCATCTGTCAGGTCACAGAGATTATTACTACATTAAAATCATGTCTGGAGCACCTGCAACCCTGGCTTTTTATTATTATTACAGGTGTGCATCTGCAGGTGGGAAGAATTTAGGAATTAGAGAGGTTAACATCGCTGAGCAACCTGGGAACAGGGGAACAAGAGGATCGAGTGGTAGATATAGCCATGGAGCATGTGGTAGAGCAGTGTGTCTTTCCCTGCCTTCACAGTTTGGGGTCAGGAGGAATGGGGTGATCTGCCATCTGGGGCCACAGTTTGTTGTGGAGGTCACAGTTTGCTCTCTCCAAATGAAGGTATTTTGTGAGAAAGCAAGACTGAGCTGGAGTTGCTGGATAAAGGTAAGGCTGAACAACCTGGTCTGACAGTGGAGCTGGTCCTGCTGCCAGCTGAGGTTGGACCACAACCTCCAGAGGTCCTCCCAGCCTCAGTTATTCTGTGATTCTGGTTAGTGCAATCAAGATGGGAGAGGCAACTAGCCTCTGGTGCAACTAGCAGGCAACTAGCTCTGGTGCAAACATCTCAGAGGGTTACGGTAAGAGGTGCAAGGACCAGCTGGCAACCAATAATTAGTGGCATCCCTCGGAAATCAATACAGGCATCAATAACGTTGAATACCTTCATTGATTAATAGATGTCCTTGCTTACTGCAGTGGGGTTGGACTAAATGACCTTTAAAGGTCCCTTCCAACCCAACACATTCTATGATCCGATGACCTGGATGATAACTGCTCTCCGCAAGCTTGTGGCACTGGACTTGGGTAGGGGAGTGGCCAACGTGCTGCAGGGCATGGACCCTCAAGGGTCTGGACAGACTGCAGAAATGTGCTGATAAGAGCCCCATAAAGTTCAACAAGTGCATGTGTGGCTTCTGTTGGCTGGGATGGAATAACACCATGCAACACTGTGGACAGGGGTCTAAACCCTAGGAGACAGCTCTACAGGAAAGGAAAGACAAGACTTAGTCCTTATCATCATCTTCTGTGGATAGTAGAGCATTTCAGATTCTTCCTGCCAAAATGAAGGGGTGAGGTTCTTCAGGTAGAAGTTTGAAGGCTGTCCTGGGTAAACCACCAAGAAACGTGCCATCTGGAGCCACTGCACAGCCAAGGAGAACAGGCCTTTTTCCATCTCTCCAGCATGTCCTGGAGCTTTCCCAAAGAATTGCGTCTTCCAACCCCAGCCCTTCCACACACAGAAATAACAAAATGATGCACCCAGCAAGGAGGAGAGCTCTCCACCCAACGTGTTGATCTTTCTCTATGATTATTCCTCTTAAATGATGAAGGAAGAAGACAAAGCTTGGTGGACACTTGCGAGTCCTGTGTTTGCATTTGTGTTCTGCCACAAAGGTCTCTATTAACTCTCCCTATTCAGGGGTGTCTGTAGAAGTCCTTCTCAGAAGTCTTGTGGTCCAGATTGTCAGAGATGTCCGAGAACGGAGTTATTCCAGGGACGTGGCTGCTCACACTCAATCAACCTTGATGGAGCGGGGTGTGTTATGTCCAAACTTGGCATAAACCCATGCCTCTGGGTTGCTGTTGACCTTCAGAGGTGGCTGGAGTGCTCTCCAGCCTTCGCTGCACTGCTGAGATGCTGCTGATGGGTTGGCTGGACGTGTTGCGTTGCTGAAATCCCCGGGTTGCCTTCCTGGTGCCAGTCAAAATAAAGACCTTGGCTTCTTTTCTGCATTGGCTGCTGGCACTGAGACCCTTCTGGGGATGGCACTTGGAAGGGCCAGCGTGCAACTGCCCACTGATGACGGGCCCAGTGAACACATTCTCAAGGCTGAAGAAGTGAAAAATGACAGTAATTTCCTGCCCATGCCAACCAAGCAGAAACGTTCTCCCATGAAGTTTTATGAGGCTGCAGAGCCTGGAAATGTATAAAAGGCAGAAAGGTCCAATCAGCAGAGAGGGAAAAACTGATTGAAAGGAAACTAGTGTTGTTGAAACCTTGTGGAAAACTTATAAACTCTTCTGAAGGCCTGATTCTGACCTGACCCAGGGAGGTGGCTAACCCCCCCACCAAATCCTGTGCTGCAGATTTGCACAGCCCCTCACAGAGACTTCAAGATGCTGAAAGTGCAGAAGTTGATGCAAAGTGTGGACATGAAGCAAATGGGGGCCTGGAGGTGCATGTTTCTCTGCCCTGATGCTAGAAGCAGTCTGTCATAGATCTCATGAGTTTTGTGGGCTCTCACAGTGTCTTCAGGAGCATCCCAACCACCAGTGCTCCATGGAGGCCCCTCACACCCTGCTTGTTGGCGAGTCCCTCAGGGAATGGCATGGGAAGGGATGTCTCACCCAGCCCTAGTGTGCATGCACTCATAGGCACATATTTTCAGATGTCCTGGCTCCAACCCAGAGGTGGTGGCCCATGTGGGGACACCTCCAAGCCCTGTCTCGTTCTTACGCCTTCCATCCCCACCAGCCAAAGCTTTCCAGAGGCTGGGTCTTTTTCTAGCCATAGGGTCCCGTCTTTTCCATCTCCAGCCCCTTTCCCCACTCCTGTCCTCACACTGCAGACCCAGGGACAGGAGGTCATGGCTTGGTGTGGCCTCAAGGCGCCTGCTGCTCCCCACATGCTGGGGAGGAGATGCTGAAGCATCATCCTCTCTGCAAGAGCCACTGGAGAAACACCCACTCTGGAGGTGGCTCCATTGCATCCTTGTTCTGCTCCTGTACCCTGAGGGATTGCATTGATGCTGGGGAGTCCCAGGCAGAGGGATGAGGGAAAATGTAAACGTGAAAAAAAATTGCAAAACGGAAAAAAAATTAAAATATTCTACTTTGCATATGGGATTTTGATGTTTTTTGCATTCAACTCACCAAAATGCTGGAAAATATTGTAATTGCACACTGAGTGCCGCCACGCAATTTCCATGAGGTATCGAATGAATGGCTTTTAGAAGTAACCATCTTTCTTCTTTAATGTTACATTTGAAAATTACTGAGTTTATTAATGCTTTTTGAAGGGTCCAGTTTGAGCTGCGGGGAGAATATAGACAACGATTTCCCAAACGGAGGCCAGCCTGGGCTTTTTGCAGTCCCACAGCAAGTTTTATATATGAATCCATTACTAACCTTGCCATTAACCTTATTGTTGCTATTTCCTAGGTAACATCCCTGTGTTCCCATACCTTTCCCCCCTGGATCTCAGAGTACATTTGGGACCAAGGCAGGTTTATTATCTCTGCTTTAGAGATGGAGAAGACACATGGATTGGATTGGTCTGGCGTAGTGGAGTTTTTTACACCTGAACTAATTGCTTGAGGTTCCTTTTGTTGTTGCTGGAGACAGACACTTCTATTCATTTCATCCTAATATAGTTGATTAAAATAGGTCAGATGACTGGCTTCAACGTATTTATGCAGTGTTTGTGATGGGCACCTAAGGGGAGAGGAAGGGGGGAGTAGAGACGGCCGTGCATCCATACGAGTAATTTTTCTCCTTAACTACTCATGTAAGATATAAATATCTAAATACTCACAGGCTCTTTCCTGTACTAGTATATGATGATGGATAGATAGATAACCTTTCTCCATAAAAATATACAGAGTTAAGGGTAAATTTTTCATTGTCATCTCCAGCTTGGTTTAACAATTTCTTTTCCTCATGTGTTTTTTTTTTCCTCCCTTGGAATATTGTTGTGGGTGGAGGGATCTGACCTGTGTCTAACATAATATTCTTGGATGGGTTTTTTGAGTAATGGCACTGTGATTGTACAACCTCCAGCAAGAACAATTTGCAAAGTGTTGCAAACTTTTCAAAATGACCTGACAACAGCTCTCCAACCGAAGTGGTTTCGCAGGGATCTGTTCCAGAATCACGGGGCTTGGAAAGAGGGGGACAAAAAAGGCATCAGAGATCTGTAAAGCCACCCTTTGAATCAGGGTGGTGATGTTAGTGAAAAGGCTTGAGGTCTGATGCTGCAACCCCCACGCTGAGGAGTCATTCGTTTTGGGGCAAGAGAAGGTCAGTGTACTGGATGCTTCTGGACTTATGGGGTCACCTTTATGATTATTTCAGAGGGTTTCTCTTCACCCATGCGTACATGGGTGCAGAGCAGAGGTGTAGATACAGAGCCAGCAGACTTGTGCTCAGACCCTGCAGGGACCCTACAAATAAGAAGACAGTCACATGAATGTAGATGTTGATGACTCCCTTGTGGACACACTGCTCCTCTGGGCCAGCCCTGCCACTGTCGAATCATAGAATCATCTGGGTTGGAAGGTGCTTTTAAGATCATCAAGTCCAACCATCAACCTAACACTGACAAAACCACCACTAACCCATGTCCCTCAGCACCATGTCTGTCCATCTTTTAAATACCTCCAGGGATGGTGGCTCCACTACTTTCCTGGGCAGCCTCTTCCAAGGCTTGATAACCCTTTCAGTTAAGAAATTTTTCATAATATCCATTTTAAACCTCCCTTGGTGCAACTTGAGGCCATTTCCTCTTGTCCCATCACCTGTTCCTTGGGAGAAGAGACCGACCCCCCCCGGCTACACCCTCCTTTTAGGGAGTTGGAGAGAGTGAGAAGGTCTCCCCTCAGCCTCCTTTTCTTCAGGTTGAACAATCCCAGCTCCCTCAGCCATTCCTCACAAGACTTGTGCTCCAGAGCCCTCACCAGCTTTGTCACCCTTCACCCCAGTCTACTTTCTTCAGTCCTGCTCATGGTAAAATACAGGTCCAATACCTCAAAATTAGGGAGAAATTATACCTAGGATGGATCCCAATGAAAGTTGTTGCTGTAGGAACCAAGGTCTTCATAATGTAGCCTGGGCTGCTTTGATGCCATCTGGAAGCCCTGTGTTAAGGTTTTTAGAAATGAATTTCTTTCTCTCTATGGGGTTTAGGTCCCGCGAGGGGCTGAACAGAGATGGTGATTATTTACAACTAGGCTTTTAATCTGCCGAAAGCCAATTGTCTACCAAGATTTATTGCACGAGTGCATTGCAGAGAGGTCTAACGTGGGACTCCTGTGCCCTCACGCCAATGCTCACAGTGACGAGAGAAATAGGATACGGTGTCTGGGTCAAATGGGGTGGGAACCTAACATTATATTAAGGTGCTTTGATGGTCATCAGAGGATTTAAGAGTAGTTTTTCTCTGTGGGTGGGATGAGGAGACTGCAGGGAAGAGAAAGAGCTGTTTCATGCTGAGCTGGTGTGGAGAAACCCTCAGAAGTGTGGTGGGACCCAGTGTGGCAGAAGCACTGATGCTAGCACTCTGCAAATACTGGTGGGCTGATGGATTTGTTACCTGTAATGAAGCAGTGACTGAAAGCATCAGTTGGGGACCATGACTGTGTGTCTTCTGGTGCGTGCCACAGCTCTCTAAAGGAGGTCAGCATCTTTTCCCTGATGCTGATGGATGTGGTGTGTCCCTCACTGTGCAGGTTAGCAGGACCTGGCCTCCTTTCCCACCCCACCCCTTCCAGTGCCAAGCATCTCTCTTCAGTATGACGAGTGTGTGGGGCCTCAGCCAGACTCCAGACAAACACAACAAAGCCATGACAACTGTAACGAGGGAAAAAGGCTGCCTTATTAATTGCAGATGGCGGAATCAAGGACAGAGATGAAGCAAGCTGCCTGGGCTGGCAGACTAGATGGTTGGAAATGTCCCCAGATTTCCCGAATATTCTTAACCATGACATTACTGCTAGAACCCCATGCTGGTGTCCTCCTCACAGCAACCTCTGCCCATGACTCAGTGAGACTGAAAGCAGGGATGCGAGACACCAGATTTACCTGGACCCCCCAAAGATGTGTGACCAACACCCCCTTGATCCCCACTGAACAACACCACGGGCAGACGATCTGCCCATGTTCCCTTGCGGTGAGCCCTTCCTCCTTTGTGCTAACGGGCTCCTCTGGAAGCTGTAAAGTTGGCTTGAACCATTATTAAAATAATAGAGAGACCCCAGAGGATCTTTAACCAGGAGATCTTTAATAATTACTACCTCCAAGACTCTTGCTACTCCATTTGAACTAGAGTTTCTCATGCTATCTGAGTCCTGGAGCAGAGCTCAAGTCTGTTCCCACAGGGCTATGAGTGCCATGTGACTTAATTGTCCTCGATATTTTTCTAGTCACGTCAAGGGCTTCCTTGGAAATGTTATATAGCTGAGAAAGAGTTTATTATTTGCTGTCAGGGGGCAAATAACACCAGGGCATCTCTGAAGACGTCTATAACATATCTGCGTAATGTGAAGGTTAAAATAAATCAGTAAAAAGAGCCACTCTCCTGAGGGCAATATACTGTAAAATATTTCATCAGAAGTCCTGGATATTATTGCACTTGTAATTAATCTTCCAGGTAATAGCACGGCTTGTTTTCTCCCACCGCTTTATCTCGCTCAGCGTTTTTTCTGGCCGCTAGATGTCGGGGAAAACCCTTTCGCCATCAGTTTTGAGTAAAGTTCTCCCCAAGTTGGGAACCGCTGAGTTTCTTCATTCCTTGGAGCTCCGGGGAAATGCCTGGTGTGGTTGGGAAGCAGAGATGCCTTGGCTGCTGCTTTCAGCTGCCAGCAAGCGAGCTGGAAAGCTGACCTGCCCCGCAGGCTTCTCCCCTTGGTTTGCAGCCACGGGTTATTTTGTACCAGAGGTTTAGCACTGGTCGAATTATACCCACAGCACCGACCATCTTTCACCCGCTGCACGCAAATCATGTCTATTTGTATCATTTCCCCTCCCAAATTTCACCTGGGTTTTAGAGCCAGGCTTCCCTGAGCATTTGTAACCCTTCTGTTCTCAGATCATCACGTTGCAAGCGTGCCGTGACTTGATTTTTATGACCAGAGGGAGCAGTTTGTGTCTGCGAGATGAGTGATGGGGACAAACCTTGTGCAACCAGTACACGCCTGCAAGGAGCCGAGGCTCAAAAACGGATTTTTGGGAGTCCACGGCTGGGGAAAGGTGATGGGAGAAGGCACTTTGTGGGTGGTTCTTGTACGGAAGGAGGCTGTGTTGGTGCAACGTTCCCCTCCTATCACGCTCACCCAGCTGAGGCATGAACCTCCTCCCCAGGAAGGGTCAGACTCCTTCACCGAAAGAATTCAGCAGGAAGGTGCTGGAGATCCACATGTCACTCCTTGTCTCCAAGAGTCATTGCAACACATTTATTTTTTTTTCCACACGGGGGGAAAGGGGGAACACATGCAAACCGTGAGTCCCACAGAACGGAAATGCTATTGAAATGTTTTCTTGTTAATTAGCCTCCTCGGCTGTGCGCTTCCTGACTCTTGAGCAAGAGCTGATTGCTGCAAATAGCTCTGCCATCCAAAGCCGTGACCTGCTGGAGAGGGCCAGTGCTCTCCTGAAGGGTCGTGTCTGGGAAAAGGATGCTTGAAGGTAAAAGGTTAGTGCAGGAGAACAGGGAAGAGGGTGTCTGACATCTGGAGATGACATAAGTGCTCCTGCCTGTCATGTCTCCTGGGAGTCAGAGAATCATAGAATGCTTTGGGTTGGAAGTGACCTTAAAGATAATCTCATCCAACCCCCTGCCATGGGCAGGGACATCTCCCACCAGACCAGGTTGCTCAAAGCCCTGGTCTTGAACACCTCCAGGGATGGGGCATCCAGAACTCCTCTGGGCAACCTGTTCTGGTGTCTCACCACCCTCCCAGCAAAGAATTTCTTCCTAATACCTAATCTAAATCTCCCCTCTTTCAGTTTAAAACTGTTCCCCCTTGCCCTATCACTCCACTCCCTGATCATGGGTCCTTCTGGGCACGGAGGAAGCTTTGGGACAGAAGGAAGTTTAAAAGACCACCTTGTCTAAATGCCTACAGCAAGGACCATGCTGCCAGTTCATAAAAACCCACAGCAGAAACAAGTCAAGACTTATTCACTCTTTCTCTTCCATCAACTTAGTCGGTTTCTTTTGGAGCAAACCTAAATTTGCTTTGCTGCAAAGGATGCCAGGACAGTCATGCCAGTTCCCTCCATGGGCTTCTTTTCTCTAGGCTGAGTCATTGCCACTCCACCAGTCTTTTTTCAGTAGTCATATTTTCTCCAGTCTCTTATCATCCTTTTTCTTCTGTCACTTTTCCCTGTGTTTGCTCAGTATTTGACTGCCCTTTTTCACAGTGTTGATGGTGTTCAAAAACGTTATTTAGACTAGATCTAAGGAAGAAATGTTTTACACTAAGGGTGGTGAGACACTGGCCCAAGTTCCCCAGAGAGGTGGGAGATGCCCCATCCTTGGAAACATTCCAGGTGAGTTGGATGGGGCATGGGGCTCTGAGCAACCTGATCTAGTTGAAGAAGTCCCTGGTCCCTGCTCATGCCGGGGGGGTGGAGTAGATGGGCTTTAAAGGTCTCTTCCAACCCAAACCATACTATGATTCTGTATGTATGGTTGGTTCCTTAAGATGAAGCTAAGATGAAAAGAGAGAGGGTAAAGATGACTGAAAAATGGCTTTCTCTTCCCCAGGGCAGATCTAATTCATGTCTGTCATTCTCTTTTTGAATGAAAGTTGCAGAATTTAGTTAAAGAGACATCTAGCTTATCCCACCCCCTTCAACCTGAGACACAAGACAATGCTTGTGTCTGTTAACTGGCTTACAAGGCACAGTTGATTTCTTGCCTAAACATGAGGTGTCTTCCCCAGAGAAACAAAGATCTGTCTCATTGCTTGGATCTTCTGTACTTTTCCTGGAAACAAAATGAAAATCACAGTTCTGCAGAGGCTGGGAGGCTGTTGTGACAAAACGAATTGGAGCAAAAGATAATCACCTATTGTTATTCGGCAGAACTCCTTGACTGGTTGGGATTCCTCCAGGAGCCAATTGGACATGATGAATAGCGGTAATTTCAGAGCTATGCATATTCTCAGGGTTTCCCGTTTTCCACATCTACTGCATGAAGGAGAGTGGGGGAGGTGGGGAAATAAGGTTTCTAATCAGCTCCAAGTCAACAGTCTGGACTCTGTCCTGCAGCTTCCAGCTGGTGAGGTGTTTGCAAAGCAACGACTCATGCCTGCTGCAAACATAAACCACCGTCCTGTTTCCAAAATGCTGATTTATACAATCTTTGCCAAAGAAGTTGGGAAGCAGGTGTCTCCTTCATCTGAATGGAAAGACGCTACAATTCTGCATAATCTTCCCTACAAAACAGTTTCCTCTGAGGAAATTTTCTTTGCCTGTGGCATCCTTTACCACGGTGGCTTTCTTTGCTGTTAGTTCTCTCCAACAGAGACACCAAGACCCCCAGCTGCACCCATGTCTCTTATTGCAGTCTCTCCTGTAATTTAACAAGTAACACACTCAACACAGCCCTGTCCTTGCAAAATAAATTCCCCAACGACTTGGATATTGGATCCCAAACAGTTTTGGGGCAGACTCCATTCTCACAGGCAGGGATGTGAGAATTAATGTAAAAGTGCCCTCTCGTGGCAAATAGAGTAGGTATCATTCATCATTATTTGGGGAAATCCATAATGCCACTGGGGTTGTGATTTGTGTTCTGTTTCTAGTCCAGACACACCTTAGGAAGAGGGAAAGTGTCACTGTGAAATCTACAGGTTGACCTGCTCCAAATTATTCCTCAGGGCAGCCAGAGGGTACTGGGGTTGGCTTCCCTCAGCCACACGAAACTGGGAGCTGGAAATGGTGGGCTCAGGGAGGAAAACATGTCTTCTGGAGTCCCGGGTTAACCAGGAAAGGTGTGGGTCTTGCAGCAGGTGGTGGGTGGGAACCTGGCTCTCAGGGTCACACGGCCAAGAGTGAGCTGTCTGGGTCTGGGGTTTCCTTTGCTTCTGGAGGGAGTGAAGTGTTTGCAGCTGCAGAGCAGAAACCAGACTTGGGCAACCCTCCTGCCTGAAACCATGAGCCGGCTTAAAACAACAGTCTCTCTAGAAGAGATGATTTAATACAAAAAATGTAATAAAGCAATCTGGGGCTTTTTTTTCTGCCTGCTCTCAAGCCTGTGATTCAGTGCTGCTCACTATATTGGCTGTTTCTCCACACTGTCTGAAGCAGTCACCCACTGTGTACCTAATTATTCAGAAGTTTGGGTAGACCCATGTCCCTATGACATGAGCAGCATAAGGGAAGTTTTATGGACCTTTTTCCTTCGTTCCCTTCTTATTTTGAGAATGGAGATGGGGTTTTCTTCGCAGTAATGATTATTCTGGAGCACCCACAGTGTCTTCCCTCCTTCTGATTGCTCTACCACTTCTCTTGGTCTGCAGAAGACAGATTTATGGCTGGACTAGATGGTCCTGCTTCTGAGGAATTCACTGCTTAGAGAAGGCAAAAAGCAGAGCAGGAGTGGCATCAGGTCTCCCAGTTCAGCTCAGCCGTAAGGCAATAGGTGAGTAGATGAATGTTACAGGCACCTTGGGGTACCTGCTGCTCTTCTGTCCAGAGGATGTCAATGTGTTCCAGATGGCATGGTTTCTAATCAATTACTTGGCTTTGCTGTGCAGCACCTCAGTCTCCATGCCTCTTCGTTTTCAATGACGTCTTGGTGGGTACAGCTGGGATCTCCTTCTTCTGTGCTCATATGATCAATGATGACTAAAAATTCCCACCTCAACATAGAATCATAGAATCATAGAATCATCTGGGCTGGAAGGGAACTTCAAAGGCCATCTAGTCCACCCCCCCTGCAGTCAGCAGGGACACCCCCAACTAGACCAGGTTGCCTTGTCAAGCCTCACCTTGAATGTCTCCAGGGAAGGGGCCTAAACCACCTCCCTGGGCAACCTCTTCCAGTGCTCCACCACCTTCATTGTAAAGAACTTATTCCTAAAATCCTAAATCTGCTTTTCTTCAGTTTAAACCCATTGCCCCTCATCCTGTCACTGCAGGCCTTTGCAAACAGGCTCTCCCCAGCCTTCCTGTAGCCCCCTCAGGTACTGGAAGGCCGCTCTTAGGTCTCCCCAGAGCCTCTTCTTCTCCAGACTGAACAATCCCAGCTCCCTCAGCCTGTCCTCGGAGCAGAGGCCTCCAACCCCCTGAGCATTTTAGTGGCCCTCTTCTGGACCCGCTCCATCAGGTCCATGTCCTTCTTATATTGAGGGCTCCAGACCTGCACACAGTGCTCCAGGGGAGGTCTCATTTTTCTCTGGTGAGGAAGGATGAATTAGAGAGGGCCAAGCCACAGTGCAGTGTGGGAGCTGCCAATCAGAGGTACTGTGGAGGCATGGGGCAAATCTGAGATTAGTCCTTCAGGGCAGGAATGAGGTGTTGGTCACTTGCTGGTGTGACACAGTGCCTATTTGAGGAAGGATTCTCTTTTACAGGACTGAGAACAAGGCATACGTGACCCAGCACTGGGCCCTTAGGTACTTCTGGAGCACAAATGGAAGCAATGCTAGCAATGGCCATAGACATGCACTGTGCTGAGTGAAGAGGAGCAGTGCTACAACTGCCTGTCACAAAATGGGGTTAAAAAAAACCCCTGAGCATTGTTATTGCTTCCACACATCAGTGGTAAAAGGAACGAACCAAGAATGACATGAATTTTCCATGCCAGGAAATGATGGGAAGAAATGCCAGTGCAGCAGAGGCCCTCACTAACAATTGGCTTGACCTTCATGAGATTATACAATAACACACAGCTTTGATGGTTGTGTTTTTCAGATCCTCACTTTCAGTTTG
This sequence comes from Gallinago jamesoni, assembly GCA_025769975.1. Lineage (NCBI taxonomy): Eukaryota > Metazoa > Chordata > Aves > Charadriiformes > Scolopacidae > Gallinago > Gallinago jamesoni. Next base: position 199,862,303 of record JAOQGH010000001.1, read on the forward strand.
TTATGACTATGTCAATTTGTGAGCTGCTATTTTTGTCTGGAAGATCATGGTGGTCCAGCTTTGAGCAGGAGGCTGGGCTAGAGACCTCTACAGGTCCCCAGCAGCTGGCATCGCTATGTCTGTGTGATGCTCACATAATCCCACAACTCAAAGAGCGGTTGGGTTTGGTTTTACTCCTAGCTGGGAGGCCTTGAATAACTCATTTCCCTTCTGTGTAGCCTTCCATCTCACGAGGTTTCTTCAAGTCCTTCAGGACAGCAAAGGTCTCCCTCTGAAGGTACTGATCTCCACGGGAGCCTCAGGATGCTACTGTAGTAGTCGTGATTGATAATAACACTATGTTGGGGGGCCACTTTATCAGGAAACACCGTGACGGGAATTATAATCACCATTTAAAGGCATTTTTCCCCCTTCCTCTGGTGGGTTATCAGATTACAGGAAACGAGAGCAGTTCTGTTGCCTTATTATGAGAGATGGATGCTACTGTTCGGAGTGTTCTCCCATCGATCTACTTCCCCGACACCCTCACTCATCGGGGGATGCACTGCTCATTTGATGCAAAAAGGCTTCCCAAAGATCCCTTGCTTTTCTCCTTCTTTGCTGGTGGATTTCTCTCTGTTTTTCAAAGCACCAATATTTATTCCACTGCTTCCCTGCACTTTCCCTTCCCAGCAGCAGGCCCACTCGCATGGAAAGATGGATCTCTATTTTCTTAAATGCTCAGGCAATTATATTCATTCTGCAAGTGGTCCCGGAGGGGACCAGTCAGCCCCGCTTTCGGCTGCAAATCCTTTTTCAATATGGCAAGTGCCTGTAGCTGACCTCTCCTCAACCTGGGCTGTGCAGCTAATGCTCCCCAGCCCCCTGATGGCCATGCTTTGGGGGAGTTCAGCATCTCTGTAGCCTCCTGATGGGTTGCAGTGGGGGTCGTTGGTCTCTCCCTGTGCCTTCTCCATCCCTCCCTTGGATGAATGCATGCCCCATTGCAACCCCAGGTGGACACAACCTCTTGGGTCCATGTCAAACATCTGAAGGGGAGATGAGACTTGTTATGGCCAAGACCCATCACCATCCTGACACCTGTTGGGCCAATTCCTGCGCTTTGACAAAAAGCCCCCTCTCCCCATCTGAACTTGGGAGGTGGAACTCAACCACACTGCTCTCAAGGACAACATGGGGGTCTTGATGGAGAGAAGGTGCTTTGGTTTTCCCTCTACAGTCCCATCCCTACTCTCAGGTCTATTATCAGCACAGCTCTGCTGGGATTTCTGTGTCCCAGTGCTGCAGGATGGATGTACCCAGGGTGATTTACCCTGAGCGACCAGTAGCGATTTTATTCATCTAAAGCCAAATTCTGCTCTCAGCTTGCAAACACTTTGGCTGAGACTCTGCAATCCTGATGGCTGATATCACCTACATTTGCATCGCTGTTTATTTTAATTTACCCGAGAGTTACAGCTACCCCCACAGCCTGTTTCTCCTTGCACCCGCCCAGTCCTCACCACTAAGATCACCTTCACGAGGGTTTCTTTTCTAAAAGTGCATTTTGGGTCGAAGTCATCTGGCTCACTTTCTGCTTGGCTCCTTAAGAAAGCACAACTTATATGATCATGTTCTGCACATGCCTGTGTCTGTCTGTTTATCTCTTCAAAAACCATTAGGGCTGTTGGCCAGTTTAAGCCAGAGAGAGGAGGGAAATTCTAATGTGTTTTGTGAATCCAAGAAAGCAAAAAAAGAAATCCTGCTAATGCTTGGTGGAAGAAAGGGCTAAGGGGTGAGCACAACCCTTGCTAGACATTAGAAAACCCCAAGATATGGGGCACTGGGGTCCTTCAGTTGCACCCTCATGGGAATGACTTGCAGCGTTTATACAATTTGTTGTTCAAACATTACAGCATCTCAGAGATGCGGCCATTTAACCCTGAAGTAAACTGAGGCAGGATAGGGGTACAAAGGTCTCATAGCGTTTCCCATCTATGTTTTATATCTAGGAAGACGGGTGTGAAGTCACCGGACAGGTTTTTTAAATTACTATTATTATTAAAAGGCCGGCTGCCATGGCAGACATAAAAGAGATATCATGTTCATTGCTCATTCCTTGGGCTGCACCACACATGTTCCGGAGCGAACAGATCCTGCCGACAAAGGAATTTCCATCCCGGTTAGACTGATAAATTGGCTCTTCCCCACAGAGACTCCTCTTACATGTTTCAGCCTTAGCGAGAGCTTGGCATCATTACAAGGATGCTTTCCACCGCTGGTGTGTGGCACAGAGACTGCCCATCCCGGCAGGGAGGTTTGCCTGGGTGTCTTGGCCTTCCACCGTGCCACATAGTTTTCATGCTAAAATACGTGTGTTTTCTCTGTTGAGTGAGGGTACAGGAAGGGACAACCAAGGGGATGGCTGTGGTCCTCCCTGCTCATGTTATCAGGAAGCAGAAATTAGGCATGGTGTGCCCCTGCGGTCTCTGGAAAGGATGAGCTGTTCTTGTTCGCCCTGGCAATGAGCATCCCCTGTGTTTTCCTCCTGAATCCCTGAGCTACTCCAGCTGCTTCAGTCTGACATGAATTTAATAGGGCATCACAGAAAATACCCCCAGTGGCATCGTGTTTGGCATCCTGCGAGAGTTTTTCCATGTGATCCAGGTTGGTGAGTGAGTGGTGTCCACACATGATGACCCTTGTTTGTGGGTGCTGCCACCCCTATCAAAGCTGATGAGATTAGTCACCTCCAGAACTCCGATTCTGGCCAAAACTCTTTGCCAGGCCAGGATCTTTTGGATTTAACTTTGGTTAAAATGTATTAGCTGGGGCTGGGTTTCACCCCGAGCAAAAGGAGAAAGAGAAACGCACATCTGTTGGAAGAATGGAGAGCTGTGGTCTGCAGCCAGTTAGAAAGGTTAAAAGCATCAGCCAGTGGGAGGATCATTAAAAGCTACCATCATTAAGAGCTCTAAGGCAATGCCAGACATAGGTAAAGGCTTCAGTTCCATAAGCAGCCATTTTTCAGCTGTGAAAGGAGTAATTACCATCTCTCATGTCTTAGGGACAGTGAAATGCAGCATGGCTACCTCAGTGAAGCACCCAAGAAGTGAATGAGTTTTCTGTTGCTTTTTTTTCCCCAGTAAAGGATGCTGCTACACTGGCAATAAACTCTCCACCTGTCTTTCAGAAATCCCTGATATCTCTCTCCACAAGTAAAACTGCACCAGCAAGATGATTCAATCGTGTCTACATGTGCTTGTTTCAGGATTTCTGCTGCTTTTTTTTTTTTTTTTTAATACTGAATCATAGAACCACAGAAGGGTTTGGTTTGGAAGACACCTTAAAGTTCATCAAGTTCCAACTCCCCTGCCAAGAGCAAGGACATCTCCCACTGGACCAGGTTGCTCAAAGTCCCATCCAGCCCGGCGTTGGGCTGGCCTTATCTCATCTCCTCCCTCGTTTTCTCCAGCTAATGGATATATGTTAAAGACACGGGTTAAGAGAAGACAGAGAAACAGGGCTTTGGGGGCACAAACCTCACTCAAATGCAAACACAAACTGAAGCAATTGGCCCATTGTTTGATTGTTCACACCACTGAGGGAAATGGAATATTTGTGACTACTCAAAAAATAAGAATTTGGTTTGTGCCACCTGTTTGGCCTCCTAGGTGAGATGATCATTTTTGATGTTCCAAATACTATTAACCTCTCAACAGCATGGTATGGAGATTGTAGAGAGGTGGGGGTTGGTTTCTTCTCCCTAGTAACAAGTTAATAGGACAAGAGGAAATGGCCTCAAGTTGCACGAGGTGAGGTTTAGGATGGCTATTAGGAAATTTTTTTACTGGGCTGAGAGGGTTATCAAGCGCTTGAACAGGCTGCCCAGGGAAGTGGTGGAGTCTCCATCCCTGGAGATATCTAAAAGATGCGTAGATGTAGCACTGAAGGCCATGGTTTAGTGGTGGACTTGGTAACATTGGGTTAACAGTTGGACTTGATGATCTGAAAGGTCCCTTCCAACCTAGACAATTCTATAATTTTGTGTTGATTTTCTGGTGGATCAACAATTAGTGTATTTGCAGAGTGGAAGAAAGAGGTAAAAATATTGAAAATTGTGAGAGAGGAAGCCAAAAACCTTGGGATATGTGAAAACCCATGGGGTTTGAGAACTTGGCCTTCTTTGACACACACGACAAATCTTTCCTGTCCCTCCATGAAGCAGGCATGACTTGGACACCATGGCTGGGGCAGGTCCAGAAAAGCTTGGAGTGCTCCAAGGGGGGAAAAAAAAGAGAGCAGGACACATGGATTCGCTCATCTACAAAGGCTTGGCTGGGAATGTAAGAATTCAAACGAACTCTCCAGCAGGAGAAATACACCAGGCCATCATAAGAAACATCAGGAGGTACAAGTGCAAATTCACTCCGGCATTGTCCTGCCAGACTCCAGTGACAAAGCCGGGGGTGGCAGAGCCGGTGCAAAGGAGGAGGCAGAGAGCTCCTGGGGAGGGAGGTGCCTGCAGGATGAGATTAAAACGTCCCTGACTTGTAAAGGGGAAGTAGATGGCCAAGAGGAGATGGGGATAAACCTATAATGCCAGCTGAGGAGACACTTTGGCCTTGCTCAACCTGTTTCAGTCAGAACTGAGGACTCATGGTGTCTGCAAGGAGTGCTGTACTTTGAGCAAGGAGGAGCGATGCAGCTTGATTTAAAAGACTTTCTGTTTCGGAGTAACAAGTGTCTACCATCTATGAAGCTTGCTGAAGCTTTTACAGTGTTTGGGATGTTCACAGCTTCTCCCATGTAGATCCCACTAGAGCAACCTGGTCTAGTGGGAGGTGTCCCTGCCCATGACAGGGGGGTTTGGAACTCGGTGATCTTTAAGGTCCCTTCCAACCCAAACAATTCTATGATTCTATGCTTCTATCTTCTAGGGTGTAATAATGACAGAAACCATATACCTGCTTTTCCTCAGTGGGGATGTTTGTATCGTCTCCCTCTTTCTCTTTCCCTCCCTCCTTCACAAAACATGCTGGAACTCAAGTACTTTAGAGACGGCTGTTTTTTAACTGGAAATTGGTCAAGGGCCTCAAAAATTGCTAGAGGAAAAGCAGACAGTCCGTCGGACAGATGTATACTCCCTCCCACACGCTTCAAGAGTGACTGTACAAACTTTGCCTTCTTAGGATGCAACAAATCACTCCCACCTTCGTCAGACCCTGGCAGCAAAGAGAAATTGCCCTCAGTATTTCTCAGCAGTGGAGTTGCTGTGCTTATATTTTTCCTTTGCAGTATCCTATTTCTGCAGAAGAAGGGGTTAGAGCCCGCAAAGCAGTTTTATTTTCTGTGCTGGCTTCAGTGGTGATTTCTATGAAAAAAACCCGATATAAATGACTGCAAATTGCAAACAGCGTGGATAGGAGATGCTGTGGATGCCTGTAGTCTCCAGTGTGACAGGGGAAAATAGAGAGACTCACATCACAGAACCACAGAATGGTAGGGGTTTAAGGACCCTCTGGAGAGCATCTAGTCCAACCCCCTGCCAAAGCAAGGTCCTCCGAGCGCAGGTTGCACAGGAAAGCATCCAGGCAGGGTTTGAATATCTCCTGAGAAGGAAACTCCATACCCTCTCTGGGCAGCCTCTTCCAGGGCTCTGCCACCCTCACAGGAAAGTTCCTCCTCATGTTGATATGGAATTTCCTGTGTTCCAGTCCTTGTCCTGTCCACGGGCACCACTGAGATGTCCGGCCTCATCCTCTTGCCACCCGCCCTTTAGCTATTGATCAGCATTGATGAGAACCCCTCTCAGTCTGCTTTTCTCCAGGCTGAACAGCCTCAGGTCCCTCAGCCTTTCCTCATCAGAGAGATGCTCCCGTCCCCTGATCATCTTCATAGGCTCTGTTTGACACTCTCCAGTAGATCCCTGTCCTTCTTGAACTGGACATGGAGGTGTAGTATCTCTGTGTGTCCTCAAGTACAACTGGTTCTATCATGATGGAGAGACAGGTTTATGTGTGTTTGATTTGAGAAGCTTAAGTTTTGATCCAGCCATGCCCGTGCACCACATTGTTGCTGAGGAAGAGCCACCTTTGGCATCTCTTTCAGGTCAGGTCCACTTTGTCCTCCACCGGTCCTCTTTGTCTTAGCCACAGGAGGAGGTGATCAAACCTGGGGTTCTCTCCCTCCCAGGCCTCCTGCAGGTACGTGGGTGAGTCTGACTTTGAGAGCAGGATTTCTCCTTTTGCTTGGCTGACAAGGTAGACTTTGGGGAACCCAGTCAGGTGATTAATTTCACCAAGGGTCAGGCGAAGGCAGACAGACAAATTGTCGGCAGACAAATGGGGCAAGACTCTGAGAAATGGGGACTTACCTGCAGAGAGGATGGGGAAGCTGTGTTCTGCCCTCCACATCTCCTCTTACCCTTTGACTGTGACATTTTCTTGAACCATAAACTTTCCAAGACACAAACATTCTCTTACTGTGTGCCCACATGTTGCTTAGATGCTGAGGTACTCAAAATGATCTGTCACTCCTACAGTTTTCTTTAGTAAGGCAATAAATAGCAGAACATCAAAGGAGCATTAAGGTGCTCTGTTTTGTCATAGAAAGGAACGGTAGGTTTCTGATCATGCCCTGAGAAAGGGTTGTAAATGGCATCTCACCCTGGGGCGGGGATTAGACCCATCTCTTCTTTGAATCTAGAGTCTTCATGCATAGATTTAAACATGAGGAATCTGCACACTCCCCACAAGGCTGCCTTCATGTCAGCACATAGTTATTTTCTTGGCAGATATTTTCTTGTTCATATGGCAGAGAAAATATCCATTGCAAGGGAAACCACGGAGTCAGGGTTGTTCTGCCACACTGGAAGTGGCTGGAGAAACAGATTCCCAGCAAGAATTGTTGGGGATTGGTCTTCCCCTTTCCTTTGGGGCAAGACACATTAGATTTTGCTCTGGAAGGCTCCCAGTGGAGGCCCTTCAATGGCAGTGGTTGCTTTGAGAAGGGGTGTCCCCCACAGTGGTAGAGGGAGGCAGAGAAACCTGGGACAAGAGACTGAAACTTAGAAATTCAGAATGGTTTGGGTTGGAGAGATCATCTAGTTCCACACCCCCCTGCCATGGGCAGGGACACCTCCCAGTAGACCAGGTTACCCAAAAAACTTGGAAAGGAGCATCACTGAGTTCAGTCCCCTGCTTTCACAGACAACTTTTCAATGGGATTCAGTGCAAAGAACTCTTTACTCTTCACCCCCAAAACACTACCCTAATCATCCTATAACACATGCCAAGGCCAACACACAAACTGTGATGTGCCACAGGACAAGGTTGAGAGAGACCAGGACATTGCTAGGTGAAGGTTCCCACAGCAGCAGAGCCTGCAGGCATGTGTGTCTCATGCCTCTGGAGAAAATGTGCTCATGAAGAAGCCTGCTGCACAAATGCTCTGGTTTTGGAGTGTTCCCATGGGAGGTAATTTTGCAGCTCAAAGGCACCAGCAGCCAGAGGAATGCCTGAGCCATGGGGAGAGGGACCACAGCCTTTCATGCAACTTTACAGCACTAGCAGCCTGGCCCTGCTTGTGATGCCTGCTGAAATGCAATCATGGTGGTCCTGGGATCCAAGAAAGGAGTTTGGTGGCTCACTCCAGCTGGAAATAGGAAGATTTACTAAATACAATGCTGTGGGTCTTCCACGTGGGCTTGAACTCCTACCCATGGATGCCATTGTACCCTGAGGTGGGGTCGAGAGGGCTCCTCTCTGCATGGACCAAGTGGAGGCAGTGTTGGAGATGCTGGGTCCCATGGCAGCCTGGGGACACTTTATCTATACTGTTGTCCAGAAGACAGGAGATCTGGTTGGACCAGATTATGGGACCTTCAAGGTGTCTCCCCAGGCTGTTCTGGAACTACATGGAGGAGTTGACAGTGGTGTCTGGCAGGCTGGACGTGACCTGAGAGCTGCCGAATCAAAAGCCCGGTCTCAGAGAACAGAAATAAAACTCCAGGAGTGGGAATCTTCCCCGAGAGGAAGAAGGAGACAACCAGATGGGCTTTTGGAGTTTTCTTCCTTCCTTGATTTCTATAAACATAAAAAGGAGTTGGACAAGGCCAGCCTTGGAAGAGCTGATATCCAGTGTTTGGGGGGAATTTTGGTATTACGGTTGTTTCTCAGTGGGAGACATTCCCATAAAGCCCATAAAAATTCCCGGACTTGGACATGGATATCGTTAAAGCAGGTGTCTTTGTTTTTAGGAGATGCCAGAGCTCTGATGTTTCTTTTGTGTCTGAAAAGAGTGTAAAGTTGTCAGTAGGGCTCCTTTGGGCTGTTTGACTTCTCTTTGTACAGACAGAGCTGCCTCCACCAGGCACTGCCTGCTCGAGGAGGTGTGAGTACAGGAGGACCAGAATAGCCCTTGAAATCCCATATTATTCAGTAAAAAGCAGTGGGGGGAAGCCTCCTTTGACTTCCAAGTAAATCTCCACATGAAAACAAACCAACCCATGTTCTCCTCTCTTTTTTCCCTCCTTTGGGCAGAGCATCTTCAGCCAAAGAGACCCCCATTGACCATCCTTTTGCTGCTTGATTTAGAGCGAGTGGTAATGGGTCATTGCAACCCCGGAGAGTCTGTTCCTCTTGCACCTCAGTTCCTCCTCCCTCATGATCCCTGGAGCTGCTTTGAAGACAAAAAAACCCGGCATGTGCAGAGTACACCGTGAGAGGCAGATTTGGCTTTTGGGGCTGGGTCCCAGAAGGGCAGTTTGTTGCTCAGTCCATATATCACTCCACACGGACCGCAACATGACAACCCCTTCATAATATTTGTGAGGAATCACTTCCTCGGCATCTTAAGTTACATTAACATCAACTCTAGAGTTGCAAAGGGAGAGCGGGAGTTACGTGTTGTTAGTCATAGGTCAGAAAACATAACCATCTGAATTCCTCCTTTTTTTTTCATTAAAAAAATAACAACTTACAGTTAACAGACTGTTTTGTCACTGTTGGAGCTTGGGAGGGGAGGACTACCACGGCTTTGAAGCAAATGGATCTGTGCTGATGGGTCTTTGCTCACTCAGATGTTGGCTTCACGACTGGACAAAAGCAAGGGCTGTCCCTCATGGAAGGATCTTATCCTGGGAGCTGAAAAGTTTCCCTCAACTCCTGGTGATCTCTGTTGAAGCTGTTTCACATCTCACAACTGTTTAATAAAGGTCTTGTCATTGTCACAAAGTGGTGTCAACCTATTGCTCAGTCCAGAGCATCCTATGTGTGGACACTTGGCTCCTGCCAGCTATTGGCACAGAGGACTCATAAATATGCCCTTTTGAGGAGTGTGGGTGCCTTTGTGATGTCTAATCTGCCTCCATAGTTGATGGAGATCTATTTAGCCAACAATTCATGCAGATGGTATTCAGTTGGTCAAATCTAAGCATCTGGTGGTACTTTAGTGCCTAGAGCATGTCTGGAATGTCTAAGATACCTGATTAAAACTGCAGATACAACCAAAGGTGTGAGAGACAGTTGCCATGCTGCAGTGCTGACTGCAACCCAGGTCAGATGCTTTTAGGGCATCTCAAAAGATTAGGCACCTCTGCTGGGTGACTGGAACCTGTCCCAGGTAAGTAGCTCTCTGGCCTCCACAGTATTTTTGGCTGGCATCTCATAGTGGAATTTCAGGCACCCAGTGTATTTAGAGATTCCTTCACAAAGGCACCTCAACTACACGCTTGAATACAGGAGTGAGGCTCGGTCCTTTTAATGAGGGTATCTAGTGTCATGTTAGACACTGCAGAACATCCCTGTTGACCTCTAGATCTAGGTACAGCACCCCCTTTCTCCACTATCATGGTTGCCAGCCAGATGTTCCATGAGTTCTCACCAGGTTTCTGAGTTGAAGCCATTGACTTCACACAGGATCTGAAGACTTTTGAGTATTTAGACATACTCCATCCCTGGAGATATTTAAAAGATGGGTAAATGTATCACAGAATCACAGAATCACAGAATCTTAGTGGTTGGAAGGGACCTTTGAGATCATCGAGTCCAACCACATAA
>JAOQGH010000001.1:199872442-199896550 GCA_025769975.1 Gallinago jamesoni
TCCCATTGGCCTTGGCCCAATGATCCAACCTGTCTAGATCCCTCTGTAAAGCCTTCCGACCCTCAAGCAGATCAATGCTCCCACCTAGTTTGGTGTCATCCGCAAACTTACTGAGGGTGCTTAGAGATGTGGTTTAGTGATATTTTTTGTCAGTGTTAGGTGGATGGTTGGACTAAATGATCTGAAAAGTCCCTTCCAGCTTAGAACATTCTATGATTCTGTAACAGAGACTCAGGGAACAAATCCACTATTCAGCGGTGCCCTGTTATCTGAAAATGTCTGCTTTTCTGTAAAGTCCTGCTGCAGACCACTCACTGCTCACTTAAGTCTTTCTGTTGTATGTGTAAATGTGCTCTTGAGGACATTTGTTGAGGAGAAGCAGCGGTTCCACATAGTAGACGATTTGTCTCATACACCTTCTCCGAAAGACATACGCAGTTTTCAGATGTAGCCTAAGCCTGTGTGTGTGCATTTGTAGGATATGACCATAAATGCCTGCCAATGTACCTCACCACTCACAGAACCACACACAGTCACAGAACGGTAGGGATTGGAAGAGACCTTCGGAGATTATCTAGTGAAAGCAGGGTCACCCAGAGCAGGCTGGACAAGGACGTGTCCAAGTGGGTTTTGAAGGAGACTCCACACCATCTCTGGGCAGCCTCTTCCAGGGCTCTGCCACCCTCACAGGGAAGAAGTTTTGGAATTTCCAAAGTTCCAAGATGGAATTTCCTGTGTTCCAGTTTGTGCCTATTACCCCTTGTCCTGTCACTGGGCACCACTGAGAAGAGCCTGGTCCCATCCTCTTGACACTCACCCTGTAGCTATTGCTCAACATCGATGAGAATCCCTCTCAGTCTTCTCCAGCCTGAACAGGCCCGGGTCTCTCAGGCTTTCCTCATCAGAGAGATGCCCCAGGCCCTTGATCACCTTTGTAACCCCCACTGGACTCTCTCCAGCAGTTCCCTGTCTTTCTTAAACTGGTGAGTCCAGAACTGGACTCAGTATTGCAGATGTGGCCTCACCAGGGCAGAGTAGAGGGGAAGATGACCTTCCTTGACCTGCTTAAAGACCTCAAATCACCCAGGACCCTGTGATGGCATGTTGTAATGTGTCACAGGTGCAATAACAGTAACTAGAGATATTAACCCTGAACATCGTACCCAGCCAGACACCAATCCATTAATGCTATATCTACCCTTACATCCCTCCCACAGTTGCCCCTGCATCTGGTGTTACTTCTCCAACACATGAGGTATGGGTAGGTCCAAAGGCAAGACACTCTCTAATCCCAGTCCTGTCTCTGATGTGAAAGGCAGGAGTTTTCTGCCCAAATTTATGTGTCTGTAGTACAGGTTTACATCTGAGTTCATCACCTATATGCCTGCTATAGTCCATGGAAAGGATCAGCCTCACTTTGGCATTATTCATGAAATACCAGGGAAAAAAACTGAGTTGGATGATCTGTTCTTCAGGGCTGCTTTTTCTTTACTCTACAGCAGACTTCGGACACCTTGTTCAGACTCCAAAGGGTCATCTACCTGCTTGTAGACATCTAGTATAAGCTGATGCCCTAGAGTCTCCTCCATGGTCTCCAGCTTCCAATATAGGAGGGCATTTGTATCCTGTAGGTATACAATCCAAGTGATTGTAAATATACCATGCAGTGGTAAATATACCATGACTGTGTTTTTATTATGCAACGTCTTTATTTTTCTCCTAATATCTTCCATTTTTCCCCTGTATGGTTGCTTGATTTAGCCCTGGTGGAGGAAGAAAAGAGATCACTGCCAGAGTGCCCCTTGACCTGAGTATGGGCTTACCAGGGACTCAGAACCCTGTTTCCATTTTTTCCCATGGGGCAAAGGGGAAATAGGTGGCAGGACTCTTGGCTTTTTCTCTGGCCCCTGTCACAAGCTCCTGGAAATAACGTAACCTCAATTTGCTTATCTGCCTCCTGGCAAAGATAACGCCACTTCGCCTGGGGTTAGTGGCGGTTCTAACGAGCGTTTAGTTACAGTGTTCGGAGATATTCGGATGAAAGGCACTACAGAGCTATTAAGTAGTCGTGTTATTTATTGTGCTTTCCCAAGTGGGTCTCCTTAGCAATGTAGTGTGTAAGTAGTGTTATTCTAGCACACACCCCACACTCCCATTGACATGCAACCTACCGCGCTCCCCACGTCCCTCTGGAAATGAACATCCTCTATGCAGCTTCACGGTACTGCAAGTAGAGCAACTCAACGCTCCTCTTCTTTCATAAAACACACCTCGCCTGCTTTTTTTGCTCTCTGAGGCTGGCTTTCCCCTGGGAAACCTGTTCAGTTCGGTTGAATTTGATCAGGATGGGAGTAAAATGAAGTTCTGTTGAGACACACTCCTGGAATTGGACAAGACTCTTCCTTTCTGATGCTCTTGAATGCCATGCTGTAATTTCTCTACAATTCTTTACAATTTTCTTACTGGAATGACTTATTTTTATTATTTTTCTTTCAGTCTCATTTACTTTCCTTACTTTTATGTTTAGTATAAGGGGGAGATGCAGGCACTTGGTGATTCAGTTCATTGAACTTACTGAAAAAGTCTGGGTGGAGATGAGTTATGTCTTAAATATGTTTTTGATGACATCACCGAGCAATCCAAACCTTCAGTCTAGAGGAAAGCATCCTAATATTTTTATTTTTTTTTTTTTAACCAATGTCACCATCAGGATGGTTGGCACTTTTGAAGACACCACAAGTTTTAACACACCTGGCACTGGTTGCTCTGGCCTCTGTGACGGTTTTCCTTCTGGTTGTGATGCAGACGCTGCATCTAGGGGCTGTATCATGGAAAATACAATTGGAAACCATGTGAAAATATGCTTTCTGGAGCAATTTCTGATGTTTTCCACTTAGATATTTCTAGACAGACTGGACATACCAGAGGGAATTACATTTCTAGCAGGGTTTCGGTGGACTCAAGTCCAGACAGAAACTAAAAGAACAAAGAATGGCAGTGAGCAGAGTCTGGTCATTATGGATTTATGTCTGCAAGTTGATGGCTTGTTAAACTGATTTATTTTTAAGATTATCTATTGTTTTCTGTTGCACCTTTAGAATTCCCTTGGGGTTTTAGTACAATTTTTCTATGGCAATCTGCTATGTACATCACCCGCCCTGTAGAAGTCAGCTGATAGGATAAATATTAAGAAGAAACTGTTCAGAATGAAGTCACTCCTTTCTCTGAATCTTTATTTTAGTGTGGAAATAGGAACATAATTTTTTTGGAGGCCTTCGGCTTTCTGTCAAAGCTGGTTGAAAAATCAACAGGTGGAGAACTCTATGGGGGACAGAGAGATGACAGACTGAATGGCCATATAAATCTAATTTCCAGGGGACAAAAAAACCAAAAAAAGGTTATATAATAAAATGGTAAAGTGAACTCACAAGTACTACCCTCACTGTATTTCCTGCACTGAATGGAGGAAAAGCAAATTGTGGAAAACCTTAAGCCAGGTCCGAATTTGGGGATTGAGGTTATCTTCAAAATATTTTTATTTTTTTTTTTAAAGCAAGTCTGACAAACATTTCATAGATTTTAAAGCATTTCTTATAGTCCCAAGTGTATGTAATTCGTCCACCACGTGCTCATCGCTGGAAGAAATTTGAATGAGTTGTCCAAGTGGTGAGGGAAAGGAGGATATTACAAAATCCCAATCATTGAGTCTTTAGTGAATAACCTAAAGCAAATGAATAATCTCTCCAGTGCAGAGCAGGAGTTATCCTGGTAGAAGATACCCTCAGTGTTTAACTTAGCAGGATTTCAGCAACGAATTGTTGTTCTTGGAGGATTGGGGCTGGGGAATAAGAATGACTGTAGAAACCAACAGTAACAGATATTTCATTATCCCTGTGCCTGCTAAAATGGGAAAAGGCCTGATTTGGGGTTTGTTGTCTGCCCAGTGAAACCAGTGAGTGCTACTGTGGGTTGATTCCTTGCAAGGAGGAAGATAACATGCTAGGAGGCAACCTGGGAGAGCAGGAGAAGAAATACCTCAATGGAGAGAGACTCAAGACCTTTGGGTTGGAAGAGTCACCTTTGGGGATACCCGAAAGGAATCCAATACTGGTCATCCCGAGGTGATTCAAACTTCTGGGGATCAAATATTTTGGATATGGAGGCAGACCCCTGCAGGGATTAGACTCCTCCAGATTGTTGCCCACTTCCCTGGGACCTCAGGCTTCACCTGCAGTGATGGGAAATGTGTTGGGTGCTGAGAGCTTTATTTGGACGCTCAGCAAAATGATGTTTGGGCAGATAGGATTACCTCATTGCTCTTGGTATGTAAAATTCATACCTTGCATGGCACATTTATCACCTTCCCTCTTCCCTCTCAGAGGAGGGGGAAGGGAACAGTAGGAGGGAAACGAAAGTGGAAGGCAGGAGAGGGGGAGCACAGACAAGGGAGGAGGTTGTGTGGGGCGCGTCCTCCCAGCTTGAGTGATTTATTTTTCTGCTGGGAAACATTGAGACTTCCAAGTCAAAATTAATGGGACAGAAACACTTTCCAGGTGCTCAGAAGTGCAAAAGTACAATAAATCAAAGGGGTAGTCTACAGGAGGAAGTCTGCAGCTGAGGGAGAGGAAAACAGGCAGAAGAGCAGACTCCTGAAGCTGTGTCTCCTCTGATGTGTCAGACGGTCTCCAAGCTCCTGTGGTGCAGTGAGGACATGTTTTGAGCTGCATAAGGGGCTTGCTTGGGCTGCTCCAGCCTGACAGTGGAGGAACCTGGTGTAGGAGCTTCTTGTCTGTGTTTGAAGTACAATTAATAAAATGTGACACATCTGGAGAGGGCCATAGGGACAGAAAGGACTGAGAGGAAAAACCAGCAAAGGCAGATTCACTGTTTCTCTCCCAGTTTTCATCCTGAGACTCGACAGCTGTAGGCCAGCTCCTGCTGACATCCCAATATCCTCCAAAATTATATTTACTCTGCTCTTCTTGTTGGAGCAGATGGCCCCAACATCTCATGTGGGGATGCTACACCTTTGAAATCAGCAAAGGGCTTAGGAGCATGCTCACAGATGTTCTTTCCCCATGGCATTCAACATTGGGCATACATTTACATGTATGGCTGCCATGATGAAGGGATGGCTTCATTGTCAGTTTGTGACCAGTTTCCTCTGCTTCAGGCTTGTGGGCAGCATGGTTAGAATCATAGAACTGCCTAGGTTGGAAGGACTTTTTAGATCATCAAATCCAACCATCAACCCAACTGACAAAATCACCACTGGCCCATGTCTCTCAGCACCATGTCTGCCTGGCTTTTAAATACCTTCAGGGATGGTGACTCCACCACTGCTCTGGGCAGGCATTCCAAGGCTTGATAACCTTTTCAGTGTAAAAATTTTTCCTAATATCCATCCTAAACATCCCCTGGAGCAGCTTAAGTCCTTTTCCTCTTGTCCTATTGCACGTTCCTTGGGAGAAGAGACCGACCTCCCTGGCTACACCCTCCTTTCAGGGAGTTGGAGAGAGCGAGAAGGTCTCCCCTCAGCCTCCTTTTCTCCAGGCTCAACACCCCCAGCTCCCTCAGCTGCTCCTCACAAGACTTGTGCTCCAGACCCCTCACCAGCTCCGTTGCCCTTCTCTGGACACACTCCAGCACCTCAATGTCTTTTTTTTTGTAGCAACTTGCAGTTTCTGATCACCAAAGCAACTCCTGTTCCAGGGCAGTGCTGGCCTTTTTCATCTCTGGAATTCACTTCATAAGCACTCCCTCAGTGTCCATCATCCCAGCAATGCTGACCCTCTTCTGACATCTCCATCAATGATGTTTTCTTTTCTGTATTTTTTTTTTTTTTAAATCAGAGAACGTGTTTCTCGAGTACAACTGGGGTTCTCATTAGAAAAATTTGCAATGTCATATGGAAAAAGGGGCCATCTCAACACCTGGCAAGTGGAAGCAGCTAGACTGTGTCTTTGTGGAAACTTTTCCCCATCTTTTTCAATACATCACCTCCACCAGTTATTATTATTTCTTATAATTAATTATATTTATTTATTAGTTATTATTTATATGTATTGTGGTAACACCTAGCAACTTTGGCGGAGCTCTGGCCTATGCTGTGCTCGGTGCTGTGCAAACATACAGGAGAAATCCAGCCTCAAATTTCTTTTATATTTATCTCAAGTCGTCCTGGCCATGGCCCCAGAGAACGTATTATCAATTAGTCGACTTGCTGACAGCTGTAGCGCACAATGAGTCAGTTCCCTAATTGAGATGAGCCATTGGTCAATTAAACTAATAGTGAAAATCTCTGGGCATAAGAAAGGAAACATTTATGAGCTAATGTTAAGTGTGCAAGGGCTAAGGGAAATAAAAGACCTCTACAGTTATAACAGGGGAAAATGAGAACCCAGGCTCATTAATAAACAAAGAGCCGGATGTAATTAATAAATGCCTCTAAACCCACCAGAATATGGAATTCCTTTCTAAATATGTCATTAGCAAGAAAAATAAAGAGAAAAATTAAGCTGATAAGGATGGGCTCGGAAACTTTTAAAATATACAAATCATAGGACCTGGCTGACATTTATCCTGCGTGTTAAAGGGATTTAACTAAGGAGTTAACGAATCACTATGGAGCGTGGAGATGTAGCCACCAGATAGAAAAGCAAATGGTTGTAGTTTGCATTTGTATAAGGCAGAAGTTTTATGCTGTGCTGGTCATGGTATCAACACAGCAGAGGGATATACTTCCTGGTCAGAGGGGAGCACATCTTGGGGTCTGATCCTTGACATGATCCAGGGTGAGATTTGTAGTGTGCAGGGAAACAACGAAAAATTTCTTATCTTCCAACCTTTGGGAAAAAAACAAAACACAGAATGGTGGGGCTTGGAAGGGACCTCTGGAGGTCATCTAATCCAAAACCCCTGCCAAAGCAGGGCCACCCAGAGCAGGTTGTACAGGAACATGTCCAGGTGGGGTTTCAGTGTCTCCAGAGGAGACTCCACCACCTCTCTGGGCAACCTCTTCCAGGGCTCTGCCACCCTCAAAGTGAAGAAGTTCCTCCTCATGTTTAAATGGAACTTCTTCTGTTCAAGTTTGTGCTTGTCCCTGGGCACCACTGAAAAAAGACTGGCCCCATCCTCCTGACGCCCACCCTTTAAGTATTTATGGGTGTTGATCGGTTCCCCCCTCAGTCTTCTCTTCTCCAGACTAAAAAGGCCCAGCTCCCTCAGCCTTCCCTTGTAAGAGAGATGTTCTAGTCCCCTCATTATTTTTGTATCCCCTTGCTCTACCATCTCCTCCAGCTCCCTGTTCCTGATTTAGAAAGGAAGCACATTACAGTTTGAAACTGCTTCTATCAGTAGGTCAGTCGCTTCACAACTTTTTCACGTCTTGGGCTTCATGTTCACACTCACTTATGGTGCCCCTTTGCTGCGTGGGCCCCCAAAGCTCTTGCTTTTATCTTCACGAGATGTAACCCGGGCAGGGTGTGGAAGGACCCCACCAGCCCCAGATGTCAAAGCCCTTGAGGAATGCCGCCTCCTGAACTTCATTTGCTTGTGAGGCTCGATGAATCCAAGCTCTGGATAGGAGAGAGGCATGTGCCTGAGAAACCTGAAATGGGCAGCAGATGCAAAACCTGGCATGGGGGAATGCCTGATGCTGGTGGAGGGATGACAGGCTTTGAAATGGAGGAGAGGCGGCTCACGTCAGATGCAGCCCAGATGGGGGAATCCGAGGAGAGCTGCTGGGGGGAAAGGAAGAGACGTGATCAAAATGATACTCGCTCAGGATGAGTATCAGCAGGACAGGATGGCATTCATCAAGATCAGAGAAAAAGAGGTTCCAGCACCAGGGCTGGGTGGTACACATGGGTTGGGAAGGGCAGGCTGCAGAGGCAGCACGTGGAAGGCAATGAGCCAGAGTCAAACATAAATACAAGGGCTGAGCTGACTGTCCACTAGTTATCACACTTAAATCCAGCAGTTATTTTCCCCTTCAAATGTCACCCTCTTGCTCAACCATGAATTATCAATCTGTGGCATTGAGGTCTGCAGTAAGATTGCATGGTCCTAGGATTCAACCTCTGGACTGCAAATTTATGCATTTGCTGAAGGTCAATGCTCTGCTTTAGTCCTCCTTGTTGCTTTTCACCCTGCCTTGTTTTCTCTTCTCTGGGAGTAGAATCAACCCCACAACTGTCTAGTCCAGCTTTTTCCCAGTACACAACACAAGTGACAATATTTTGGCAACCTCTCTGGGATATTTTTTTAGCAGTCTTTTCTCTTTCATTTCTGGACTTTAATATGCATTTCAAATCTTCCCTGCAAAATACAAAAAGTAAATAAAGAGACAATTTAGACGGGTAATATACAAACCTAGCAGAAGATGGAGAAGAGAAACAGTAACAAATAAACCTAAATAAAGAGTCAAACTCTTAATAAATTACGTCCGACCACCAGACAACTGTAGAAAAGCAGCCAAATTAGCTGCCATTCCCTGATGCTGATAGTCTAGATAAAATAGTAAAGCAAATCTGGACCAAAGAGAGGCTCTCAGCAATGGTACAACAGTTTGCTTTCTAGCCGAGGCAAAAATAACATGTAATCATTTAATACAATTTCTTCAAATAAACTTCATTTTGAGATAATGACTTCCAGATGGATGAAGGTTTATAAACATCTCTGCCACATGATATGTTCCCACTGGGTAACAGAGAGGCTAAGAGAATGACTTAGTCACTGGGTCTATACCAGCAAATTAAATGTACCCATTGCTGATCTCCAGCCCCAAGGCCAAACAGCAAGGGAGGGCTTGCATCCATATTGCTGTTCCTTCTTGCCATCCCAAACCAGGTGGCTGCTTCTGAACTGCCTGTTGGGAAGAATCCCTGGCTTGTGCTCCTTCCTGAGCTGTGCCTGGGAGGTGTCCATGAAGCAGTCTGGTGGTCCAGACCCAACTGGTGCCAAGAGCATCCTAAAAATTAAACCATTTGGAGAAAGGAGCTCTCATGCCTGAGAATAATCCCAGGTGCTGTTTGATTTAACCATATGGACACAGCCTAAGGGAAACTTTGCAGGAGACCCCACAACCCTTTCTGCATCAACCAATACCCTCCTTGAAACTATTTTGGAAGCTCATCTAAGGCTTCAGGGCTGGATTATCATGGCCGGCTTTGAAAACATGGAAGCCCACATAAAAGATCAAGTCGCAAATGGTCATGCTCAAAGCCAAGGCAAGAACCTGTTCAAGATGTCCATACGCTTTGTCAACTAATAGCCCAGCACCTTTTTGGATGAAAAACTAGCCTTGAGCTCCTTGGAGCCAAAGCTGCTAGTCAGGCTGTCAGTGTTACACATGTATTTGATTGCTTTGTTGGGTCGGGGCCCTGCAGAATCAGTGCTAGGAATGCAAAGGAAACAATGGCACTTCGCGCTTAGCATGGAGAATTTTGAGTGTTATTAATTATTTTTCGTTTTGCTGGTTAGCATTAAGAGACAGAGGGCTGAAACAAATCCAGGCAGAAATCAGCCACAGTTATTAGTGTCTCAAATCTTCGTCTTGTAGGCTTCAGACTGGTTAAAACAACAGGAAAAAAAAAAAAAAAAAGAAAAAGCTAGACATGTTTCAGATGAAGGCCCCCGAGGTATGTGGGATTTTAGATAAATGACCTGGGCTGGGTCCAGCACTAATTATTTCCCTTTAAATCCTCAGATATTCCCCCCCCCCCCTATTTACAGGGGATTGTTAGTTTGTCTCTTTTGTCTCACTTTTATCCATACCTCCTGCCATGACAATACCTCCATAGATCCCACAGCTTAAATTTAAATGATCCATGGAGACAGTTGGATTTCATCAAGGATCTGATGGAAAGTTGGCATGTTTATAGCTTGTCTTGCTTGGTTTTTCACCTGGTGGGTTGGGAGGGGAGTCCTCAGCATCCAGGATCCCATATCTTGGCAAAAACAGACTGCTGTGGAGCTGTGACCAGAGGAGTCCCATTTCCTGAGCTCCTCTCCTCCCCAGAAGTCCTTGTGGTCCATGAGTGTCTACAAGGACTCCCACGTTGTCAGGTCCTCTGCAACCAGACTGCTTTTAGCCTTTCAAAGCAGGAGTTTGTGGGAGAGGTGTAGCAACGGCTTGAAGCCCCAAAGTTTCGTAGTCTCTCAGAGCTGCACGTTTCTGGGGCTCTGGGTCAGCCCTTTGGTGATTGAAGGGGCTCCAGATGTTCTTTTGATCTGCTCCACATAAAATCATGAAACCCAGCACATTCCAAGATGCTTGGATAATCATTGGAAGATTAGGAGATAGGTTTTGGGACAATATTTTTAACTTCACAAACAGGTGTAAATGGTAGATCTTGAGATGAAGGTTTATTGGTGGCTTACAACCCTAACTAGGTGATACCCTGTATGATTCCTGCTGATTCTGAGCCAGGGGTGCTGGCAGAAGACACTGTAGAGGTTGACTGAGAGAGGATCAGAAACTCATTTTATTATAATTCCTCTAAGTGAAAAACAAGGTAAAGGACAAAAAAGGATAGGCTGTTAGCTAAAAGACCTGCACAGTCTAATGGACCCCAGGGTTACTGAATGCAGCCTGACTTCATCCCATGTGAAGTGGGGCTAGACCTGAAGTTACACTATCGCCTTGCTCAGGATTACAAATATCACAAGTTTCAAAAGAAGCTGACGCAAAGGATATGGGTACTGCAGTGGGTGCCACGCTTCTAATCAAATATCATAGAATAATTCATGTTTGAAAAGACCCTTGGGATCATTGAGTCCAACCATCAACCTCACTCTATAAAGCTCTCCCCTACACCATATCCCCCAACATGACATCTAAACAACTCTTAAATATCTCACCTCCAAACCTGGAGTTTGGTAGGTCTGGCAGCAGAGGAAAAGGTGAGGGTGGTTGTTTAGAGCCAGTGACATTTGCTTATTCCATGGCAAAGGGTTTCAGTCCAAAGGCAGCTGGAGGCTCCTGGTGAAGATTTTCAATGTCTCTGCACATTTTCAGGAGCAACTCCAAAAGTTGCAGGTCTGAAGCACCTAACAAATATGTTATGCTCTCCTCTTCTTGACTGAAGAGAAAACAGAGGCATAGCCAGCTCATCTGGGGCAAGGTGGCAGCCATGATTCCAGTCTGGAGAACAGAACATCACCCGTTCCCAGTCTGACCCCATGCTGAAATTCAGAACCACACACAGATTGTTTCTCAAAAATGGTTAACTTTGACTGTAAGAACAATCCATGGGCAAGTCTCTGTTGCTGGTTATGCATCAATGTGTTTCTCATCAGTTCATATTCCAGCTACACTTGACAACTGTCTCATTAAATGTTAAACCCTGTGTGTTTTCGTCTCGAATTCTTTGTGAAAGTATCAGCTCCACCACTGCCAAGCTGGATGCCAGGTCTTAGGCAGGTGGGAGAAGCCACAAGCTGATTGTGCTGCCCTTGAAGTATGTATCCCAGCAGCACCGTGGAAGTCTTGCTCAACTAGTTCTGCATGCCAAAATCTCCCCAAGCTTCCTCCTTCACCCTCCGTTGACACGGCAGATGCCTTTGGACACCTTCCCAGTTTCATCAGGTCAGTTCTCAGGAGGCTGGAAAGCTCTGTTTCCCATATAGTCCCCCCAAAATATAAACAAATATCATCTGTGTTGGAGCTGAGCAGTGGAAGTGTGTATGTCCTGTTATAGATTCATGTTTACATTATTACTGGGAGCAGATTAGGTGGTTTCATCTTTTTCTTTTTTTTTATATTCTTGCTTGTCCCGTGGTTTTGCAACACAGAGTAAATACTGGGACTCCTTTGAGAAGGAAAAGTGGCTTAGAGGGGCCTCAGACCTCCTCTACTTTGTCCGAATTTTGCAAGCCAAAAGTTATCTATCTTCCACCACAACATCTCTTCCATGACTGGGATTTCTCTGTCACTCCTTCTCTCCAGCTAACCCCTGTTAGGTGTTCAATGGTCCCATCCTATGCTGGAATAGAACAAGGGTGGCTATTGAGGTTGATTACACTCTGCTGATGCAAATGTACTGGATGAACTCTTTTCGATGTGTCTCTGTCATTAGAGACTTCACTTGTCCCTGCAGTAACAATACACGAGGACATTGCTTAATGAAGATGCAACAAGCATTAGCAATGTACTTGCTAATCAAGCCAGCATCCAAAGAGCTGGCAGAAGAACTGAATGCTCTTGCTGAGTCAGCATGTGGGCCATGAATATTACTTTCCATCAAAATGCACACGGAACTGCTGTCAAGTCCGGGCCAATTCTTCAGCGTTCCTGAAACCAGACAAGAATCTGGATTAAGGTTCCTGTTGGAGAGGAGAGTCCTGCAGAGACTCTTGCTTGCTTGTTTTATTTTTTCCCCAGTGAACCACTAAGCCCCAGCAGTGATCTTTCCAGTTGGACAAGGACTCAACTGATCTAGTTTGTGTAAGAACCTTACAACCCAGGAATTGGTGCATCTCCTGCCTGGTGAGTCAAGCTCCTCGTGGAGTAGAGCAGAGCCTGTTGTGCTGTTGCAGGGGTGGTGGAAAGGGGACAGTTAAATTTTTCAGGACTGTCATGACCTTTGGAGAGCCTGGGAGCAGGGAACGGGTGGCTTTGTCTTGTTTTGTTTGCTCCAGAGAAGGTAGGAGTTGATTTTGGTCTTGACACTCACCCTGCTACCAAAAGGGTCAGAAAGTCACCAGCCAAACATCACTGGAGACCATGGAGAGGAAGAAAAACGATGTCTTCCAAGACATAGATGAGTGTGTGAGATTTGCAGCCAGGTAATGGAGCCCGGAGGGAGGGCACATGTGACAGAGGTGGCATGGCCAGGTCATGCTCCCAGACTGACTTTTATGGCTGTCAGTTAATTCCTCTCTCTTTGGGGAGCTCTAGCTCACGTTACCAGCAGTAGGAGGTAAGGATGGCTTGTAACTGGAGGTGGACAATGGCCCATAAACCATAAACCAGCTCTTCTGACAGCTTGCTGGAGTCAGTCCCTTGTCCCTTGAAAGAAGGTAGCTCCAGGGCAGCTCCTTCTTGAATCAAGAGCTTCTGCCTCCTTTTCAGAAGGAGGGACAAAAAGATGCTGCATCTGCGGTGTTAGAACCTGCTCTGTGTTTCCCCTCTAAATGCTTTTCATCAGAAAATTCTCCTATGCTCAAAACATTCCCTCAAACTCATTTTTTTTTAATGAAAATTTGCCTCTTTTAGTGAAGCTTCATGATTTCTCAACTGCACAGAAGGATGTTGTCCCCAAACCACAGACAGACAAGTATCAGACCTGGAGTAGGTGATCGTCCCAAGCCTGGGGAGGGCAAGGAAGGGGGTAATCCCACTTTATCAGCTTCTAATGGGATCCTCGCTGTCAGATTCCCACAGTGCAGATGGTTGCCATTCCCACTAATCCAGGATAGCTTTTCTTGTTCTCTTTCTAATGGTGTTTCATAACATATAGGGAAATATTCATTGGAACAGGGAGAATGGAAAATTTCAAGAACGATCAGACAAATTCTCCACGAAAAAATTATCACAGAGAATGTTAACAAGGGGGAATTTCATGTAAAATGTTTCATTTGGGGAGAAAAAGGTCAATTTATAGCTAAAAGCTTTCAGTAAAAACTATTCACAGAATCATAGAATGGTTTGGGCTGGAAGGGACCTTACAGATCATCGAGCTCCACCCCCCTGCCATGGGCAGGGACACCTCCCACTGGACCAGGTTGCTCAAAGACCCATCCAACCTGGCCTACCCCTATGCCTTTCCCTGCCTCTGCTGCTGGTGCCTCTGTATAAACCCATCAGCATCTATTAATCCAAAACACCTTCTTGTTTCAGCTTTGTGCATCCTCAGCATCAGCGAAGATGGCACCTTTGAAGTCTGCACCCCCAGTCACTGCTGGTTGGGACGTTGCCTTTGTCCTTTGGGGGAACATTGCATGTGGGTGAGGGTGACCCAAAGATGGTTCCTTCTTGTGGATGTGCTAAACCGTATGAGTCTGACGTGCCTTGGCACAAGGGTGTGTGTGAACATGGACCTCGGAGTATGGCTCCACCTGGCAAGGCTGTGCCATGTCTTGAGCCCAGACTGCCTTTAGGCAAGCCACGGATGTTGTAGAGCTTCTAGCTGAGCTTTGGGGTGCACCAGGGAACAATTTGGTGTATGCTACTCCTTGTATCCTTCTTACAGGAGGAACAAACGTGATTCACTGTGTCCAGCCACCATCATTTACCCCCCAGGGCCCTAGGACATCATGTGGCCGATGCCCAGAAGTGAGTTAGCCATCATGTCTTTGGAAGGTCTGTGGTCTTTGGACCATGGACATGGTCTGACATTACACATTTAGTAGAGCTGGTTAAGTAGGAACGGGTACTTCAGTCTGGGTGTATCAACATGGCCGTTCCTGCTAAGCTGCATTAATACGGTGGTGAAGGACCACACGGGCTTTATCAGGATCACAGGATGCAGCCCCTGCTTCTCTCCCAGCCTTGACGTTGGCTCTCTGTGTGACCCTGGACTACGCTGCTCAGCTTCTTTATCCCTCAGACTGGGACAATAATGACGGGTTACCTCACAAGTGGAGTTTACAAGTTCACCTCCAGACCCGTTGTCCCAGCAGAGTGTTATGGGGCGGTTGGGGTCATTAAAAAATCTGATGGAGTTGTTTTTGTGTTTCGTCTTTGCAAGAGTACACGGGGCACTACCCCAGGCGTCCTGGCAAACCTTCCAGCTTCCTTTCTGCTGTCATGATGAAAGGGGGACATGTCAGCCCTAGAAAAATGCGTGTTAAGCAAGAAAGAGGAGACTGCTGGGAAAGGACTTCTTTTCTCCAAAATTAGTTTTGCTGAGTTTACAAGGTGTCGAAGGCTATTAATGCTGCATGCTTTGGTACCATGAGATTGTAAACAAAGTTTCAATATGCCTTTCTACAGAGCCATTTATCAGCCTCCATCTTTTTCCCTCTGGCTTTTTTCCACTTTTTTTTTCCTTTTTTTTTTTCTCCCTCTCATTCTTTTACTTTGTCTCCTGGACTTATTCCCATTCTCTAGGTTGTCTTATTAATTTTCCTCTTTCTCAAAGAAAAAAACAGGCTTGTGGGCTGGAGTCTTTACAACATTCTCTCATACTCCTGGATTTAAAACGCCTAGCCGGGGGTCTATAATGTACTGACATGGAAAGACTAGACTTATTATTGAACTAATAATCGAGGAATTTTTATGAACTTCAGAGCTCTGCAATCTTTTCTGACCACATGGCACGGGCTGCTGAGGCATTAGCAGCCATCGGTGAAAAGCTACTGTGGCTGGACATGCCAGCTTTGTCAACACCCGGGAGCAGGGCTGCAAAGATGAATGAGTGGAGGAGGCGGGTGGATAGAAACGGGATGGACACAACAGGGGCACAAGGGCAAGTGCAGGGTGCTGTACCTGGGGAGAAATAACCCCCTGCACCAGGACAGGTTCGGGGCTGACCTGATGCAGAGCAGCTCTGAGGAGAAAGATCTAGGAGTTCTTGTGGACAACAGGGTGACCATGAGCCAGCAATGTGCCCTTGTGGCCAAGAAGGCCAATGACATCCTGGGGGGCATCAATAAGAGGGTGACCAGCAGGTCAAGGGAGGTCATTCTGCCCCTCTGCTCTGCCCTGGGGAGGCCTCATCTGGAGCACTGTGACCAGTACAGGAAGGACAGGGACCTGCTGGAGAGGGTACAGCAAAGGGCCACAAAGATGATTAAGGGCCTGGAGCATCTCTCCTATGAGGAAAGGCTGAGGGATTTGGGTCTTTTTAGTCTGGAGAAGAGAAGACTTAGGGAGGATCTGATCAGTGCATACAAGTACTTAAAGGGTGGGTGTCAGGAGGACGGGGCTGGTCTTTTCTCAGTGATGCTCACGGACAGGACAAGAGGAAATGGGCAAAAACTTGAGTATAAGAAGTTCCATCCAAACATGAGGAGGAACTTCTTCACTTTGAGTGTGGCAGAGGCCTGGAAGAGGCTGACCAGAGAGGTGCTGGAGTCCCCTTCTCTGGAGACATTCAAAACCCACTTGGACAAGTTCCTGCGCAACGTGCTCTAGGTAGACCCGCTCTGGTGGGGGGTTTAGTCTAGATGATCTCCAGAGGTCCCTTCCAATCCCATGTGATTCTATGATTCTAACAGCCCTAGATGAGACCTGCCTGCCTCCTCCCAGGTCCATACCTGGTGCATGGGTCAGGTTAGAGCGCCCAAGATATAGATTGGGGTAGCAGAAAATATCTTGAATAAAATGGGATTGCTAGGAGTTGGGGGGCTGCAACTGTATTACTTGCTGCCTTCTCTGCTTTGACCACGGTGACATACGAGGTCAGGTGGATCCTTGACCCAAACCAACACAGCTGTGCTTGTGTTCTTACGACACACTGACCTGGTTAAGATGGGGTGTCAGTACAACTCTCATTTTAACATCTTTTCTCATGGTAAAGACTAAAAGCCAGGATTTTCAGATGTGACTGATGATTTGGAGTATTTGTCTTGAAGGCCTCACAAGGAATGATCTTTTAAGGGTGTTTATGTTGGATTGGTTTAAGGATCCATCTAACTTCATATCTAGGAGTACTTTGCAGCAGCTGCAACATGTGAAGATGCCGTGTTGCTTACAAATAGCATTGCCAGGCACTTTAAATTTGATACGAAGTGTATTCAGCCGGAGTTCAGAACCACTGCATTGCTCACTTTGCAGCCCAGTAAAATGTAATCCCCCAGTTTGAGGCTGCTCATTACATTCCTGGAGCATAATTCCAAATGGCGCATGAGACATGTTGCTCCTTGCTCCGGGCACCTGGGCAGCCGCATTGTTTGGTGTTGGGCAGCCCCACGTTTCATTGGGGAGGCAGAGGTACCTTCGTGGTGGCTTTGCAAGGCTTTTTAATGTCCTTCAGGGTGGAAGCTGCCAGTGGGAAGAAAGGTACACGATTATTTGAGTCTCAGTATCAGGCAGGCTAGTTGATCCTCTGCAACATGATTTATATCTTTGTGTGAGCTGCCATCGTATGAGGTTTTTTTTCCACTGCAAGGCATTTGTGAGACCTCCACCCCTTGCATTTTTCGCCTGCTTGTCAATCAGCTTATCTTTCCATTTTATTTAATTAGAAACACTGGTTTTGACGATGCCTCTCCTCAAAGATTGAACACACCAGGCCAGTCTCCACATACCTCAGGTGGTAGAAGAACATTGGCTGCCCTGAAGTCACCTGGGGGAAAACAAAGAGGAGGAAAAACTTGTTCTCTCCCCGTGATGGATTACTAACCCATCCCTGGGATATTCCAGAGAGAACAGACACGCAGCCCATGCTGAGGATGAATTACTGGATCCTATTATAAAAAGAGGAATTAAGAAAAAAAAAAAAAAAGGAGAACTTCTCCAGATAATCAGCACCAGCTGCCACTTGCAGGGTACCCCCATCCTCCAGGCGAGCCACAGCTGTGATTCATGCCACGTCCCACATTGTTGCTTGCCCTTAACATCTAAACAATATGACATGTTCTGCTTTAGTACATGCATATTTCTTCCTTACATGTGAGTTTCCGGCTGCTCACCAAAGATGTAACTCATCCACAAGGAGAACGATGGATGAGGGCGTAGTGGGGGGGGAGAAAGTTTCCGGTGAGTCTCTGGATGGGAGACATGGATCTTCTTTTCTTCATCAGCTCCGTGTCAGGGTAATTGGAAGCAACAAGGCAGTGCTGGAAAATGCTGTCATGGATCTTAAGCCTTTGTGGGAGTCACTCCTTGTAATATATGGAGTGCTTACAAGAGGCCGTGACAACTCCAGCGCACGGCTGACACGCTGAGTCTTTCACCTACGCCAGTGAGGCAGGAAAAGAAGCTGAAAAGTTTCGTGCATTCACAGGGAGAAAAGTCCCAGGGTTGTTTTAGAGGAGAAGAGGGCAGAGGGGGTAACAGGGTCACGGTAGTTTCTAGCTGGGGAGGCCAACCTTCATCAGACAGCCTGCATTGTGAGGCTTAGCATGTGCTTGCTAAGAGCAGAAGATGGAGTTCAGGAGGTCTGTCCCAGTCCCGTGTGCTTGAGGCACTCTCCACTGCTGGAGAAACAGGCATAGCCCACAGCAACTGCAGGATAGTTGTGTCTCCGTAGGGGCACATCAGGAGCTCCTCGAGAAGCTCAACACACCCACAGCCAAGAGCTGCCAAGGACACAGGCTGCTCCTCCACTCGCATCCTTGCAGGTTGTCCCTATTCCCTACGGACCAGTGCTCACCCTACTGGCTGTTGGTGGGGTTTTCTTTCCTTCTTTGTAAGTTTTCCTCCTTGGAAGGAAAAAGTCCTTTTTCCTTCTTGGAAGTTGTTTCATGGCTGATGTTTGGGTTTTCTATGTTTCTGGCACTAGCCATCAGCCCAAACCCTACCCTTGGAATCTTATAAAGCTACAAGCATGTAGTCTTCACCTTTCAGGAGAAGATGGGCCTATGAAAGATGAGTTTTTTATGAAAAGAAAATTCCACTTGCAGGCTCTGGAGCCCTAAGTCCAGCCCAGAGAGTCATCCCTTCCCACCCAGTTACTGCATAAAGGGACCAGTACCTGGCATCTTCTTGCCCGGCACCCAAGACAACCCAACACGAATGAGATGCCATGAGATAGAAGTAGTGTGTGCTTCTGTTAATTGGTCTCAAAGAATTTTTCTGCTATATTTTTTTTCTGAGTGCTGTTTGGTCTCACCTCACCTTTAAACCTTATGTAGAGTTTAGGACCTGAACATTTCCTTCGATGTGCGTTTGTTCGTGTAAGGAGAGTTGCTGTGGAGGGTGAACCCAAGGCACCACCAGTTTGCTGCAGGCTTTTTGGGCTGGAATTTGCACTGACTTCCCCTCAAAATCGTCCCTACTGCACCTCCCATGAGCACTGGGTGCTGGGCACGGTGGGAGGGGAGTTAAAACGAACCTGCTCCAGGGAGATGAAAAGCAGGAACTCTCAAACAGAGTGTTGCGTGCCCTGGCTGGGCTGTAATCCCATCCAGGAAAGCTTGTGCCATTCCCAATCTCATCCTTTGATCAATTCTGGAAAGGCGGCGGATGCAAGGCCTCCGCTGATGACCTGCCGCCGGGGCCCAGCAGGGTGGATGGACAATGATGAATTGGTCTGAGGTAAGATGTCCTACTGCAAAACACATGTGTTACACATCTTCCCTCCCTCCCCACTCCTTGAAAGCTGTTGCAGGAACCAGGTTGCTTCTCTTTTTGGCTTGGAAGTATTAAAAAAAAATATACACTTCAGGAGAGGGTGTGATTGTGCCGGGGTGCTGGAGCAATGTTGAGCAGAATTGGTCCCATGGAAGGTGAGTCGTTCTCGGATGTCACAGCTTCATTCCTCCTGTCCAGGACTAACTCTTAACCACTGCCAGGACAAGGGATTTCTTCTTCACTGCTGCTAAGTGCCTTCGGTTTTGTAGGGAAAAAGGAGTATTTGCAGCTTTACTCATTTACCTCCATGCTATGGTAGCCTGGTACTTTGACTCCAAGGGTTTCTCAACGCGGCCAGAGGTAGAGATGCAAGGAGAAGTCCATACCACGGGGGTCTGTGCAAAGGCGTTTTTATCTGACTAGAGTGACATTATTTTTGCTGCAATGAAGCCTATATGGTACAAGCAAGGTCAGAATATCACTTTTTTAAGGATTAGACACATAGGCTGAGACCTACAATGATCAGAGGGCTGGAGCACCTCTCCTGTGAGGACAGGCTGAGAGAGCTGGGGTTGTTCAGCTCGAGGAAGAGAAAGGTCTGGGAAGACCTTATAGCAGCCTTCCAGTATCTAAAGGGGGTACAGGTGAGATGGGGAGGGACTGTTGATCAGGGAATGGAGCCATAGGAAAGGGGTAACAGTTTTAAACTGGAAAAGAGTAAATTTAGATTCTTTCCTGTGAGGGTGGTGAGACACTGGTCCGGGTTGCCCAGGGAAGCTGTGGCTGCCCCATCCCTGGAGGGATTCAAGGCCAGGTTGAGTGGGGGTTTGAGCCTGGTCTGGTGGGAGGTGTCCCTGCCCATGGCAGGGGGGTTGGAATGAAGTGATCTTTGAGATCCCTTCCAACCCAAACCATTTTGTGATTCTATGATTCTATCAAGCTTTTTATCTGGACAGTTATGACAGACAATGAGTGGGGAAATTAAATATTCCCATGGGAAAATGAGACACAGAAAAACTGTATTTCTTGAAGAAAATCTTCAAGATTTTAGTAGTCTAGGTCTCCAGTGCCCAGTGCTGCCTTCTGGTGCTTGTTGTTCTGAAATTATTCTTTGTATTATTGCAGCTCAACTTGTTGTCTTACTGTGATGTGTGGAGGCTTTTACTGTTGGGCCATGAAAATGAGCAAGGGAGATGGGAAACAGATAGAGCTAAAGAAATTCTCTTTGGAGGATATGGAGAAATGGGCTGTGTCTCAGGTTATGCAGGTGGCTGAAAGCAGTGGAAAAGTGCTACAGCCATGGAGGGCAGTGCAGAGATTGCACAGAGAAAAGATTGCACAGGGAAAGGACAGTGAGGAGCTGGGCACCCCTTACAAGCCCCAAAGGCTGTCAGCTCCCAAGGAGAAGCCTCAGCAGCCGACCCCACGCAGGCATCCTTCTGGCAGGCAGATGTTTCTATTGCGTGCTTGGCAAACATCAAGCGCCCAGGTTTTGGCAAGGGGATGAGTGGAGAGAAAGGGGCTGAGTGAGAGCAGAAGATGCAGCCGAAGCCTGGTGAGCCTCAAGTGTCCGTGTGCACTTTGGAGATGTGAATCCCACCTCAGAGCACATGGCTATAACGCAGTTGGCATGCACACCCACACATGAACACGCACCCCACCTCCCATGGCAGATGTCTTCAGAAGAGTTGCCCTGAACAGGCAAGTAACGCAAGTTTTAATGGTGTTAGGCAATTATTGTCTTCCAAATATCTTCCAATAACTTCAATGCCATTTTGTAAAATCTATTCAGGGTAAGGGCTGGGACTTCATTATGTGCCTTTTCAAGCATGGTGGGAATTTCAGTCATGACTGGGATGTTTATATTATAATCACAGTTTCACAGGATTTGAATAAAATTCCTTTGAAAGGTAGGGATAGATACCAGCCGTTGATGTGGTTTGTGCTGTTCCAGAGGGAAACCAGCAACCCCAACTCAGTATGGAGAGAAGGTCAGTGTCAGAAGAGCAATGTTTCAATTTTTGGGGGTGTATTTTTCATCACCTAAAGGCTTCTAGAAAGCTGTATTAATACAAATGAGAAGGCAGACACCAGTTTTACTATAATGTGATCAAAGCAAAGTTAAATAACAAAAACTTAAGCTAAATGTAAGATTCAAAAGCAAGAAGCTCTGCATGTAAGTTTTTTTGTGATCTTTTTCTGTAATCCTTATGGTTTTGCTTCTTGAAATAACTCACGCTAATGTCTTTCTAGCAAAGGACTCAAAAGACTGCTAAGAAGTTTACAGAGGTCTTACCAGTTGACCACTCTGTTCATAGAAACCTTGGGCTCTTGACCCCAATGTATCTCTGAGAAAGATTGTATGACATGGGGGCTGAAATAGCAAGGACTTGACCCAATGATAAATATTGTGCAATTAAATGAAATGTGCCCAAGATTGTCCTGTGACTCTGAGGCCATCTGGCATGGAAGAGCTTGTATCCATGCTTTTAAATTTTAGTAGCACGCAAATCTAGAGAGCTTCATCCCAGCTCCTTCTTGGGAAACATTCTTGGCCTCTTATGTCCCAAACCACAGGCGAATGTGTTTACATACCCAGAAATGTTCTCCAAAACTCTTCATGAGCTGGTTGCTGTTGATTCTAGAAGGCCCTTAATGAATTATGTCCTCTTTAACGTCTAGAGTGGCTAGACTCTTGGACAACACTCATATTGACCACTTTCTTGACTGGGTTGAGCTCCTGCTGTTTATAGTACAAGGTATCACCTCTGTGGAGTCTTGGTGGACAGGTTGGTGTGTCAACTCATCACAGAGCATCACTGGAAACAATTATGAACCGACTGCATGGACTGGGCACCACATAAATGTCTTGAGTATGAGCAGGAACAAAACCCTCATCCACTACAAACCGGAAGGAAGCACGAGAAAGCCAATGGCAGTGGGAAAGCGCTTGTGATGGAATTACATAATTACTTCACTTCCCTTCTCATTTCAGTTTGTTTTGAGAAAATCACCCATGGCACCTCCATTCTTCCTGACAAGTTAGTTTTGGACCTGTTAAATAAATCCCAGTTGCACCTGATGGACTGTAAAAACAGGCAAATAAAAAACACAACCTTGCTCAGCTATGAGCCCAAGAAGCAGTCCTGGTGCCTTACAGACAAGTGCACACGCAGCCTTTGTCCTTGCATGAGAGGCAGAAATCTTTGGTACCTTCACAGTGAGCCTTCTTGAATTTCTGTGAACAATCCAAAATGATTTTCTCTCCATGCATTGAGTAGCAATCAAATGGAATTTGACTAGAGGAATCCCAGAAACTGTGGATTATCTGAGTGGTGTCTTCCTGTGTCAGGTTTGCAAGTGGGTCTCATGGTTTATTTTTTTTATACCAGGACCTCATGAATTTCCCATTCCCAGCATCAGGCTTTTGTTCTCAGATTGTCCCTGGCATAGTGATGAGTTGAAGTGCAGAAAGGGTAGATGTGACAGACTTTTAACTCCTGCTAAAGAGAGATCACAGAATCATAGAATGGTTTGGGTTGGAAAGGACCCCAAAGATCATCGAGTTCCAACCTCCCTGCCATGGGCAGGGACACCTCCCACTAGACCAGATTGCTCAAAGGCCCATCCAACCTGGTCTTGAACACTTCCAGAGAAGGGGAATCCACAACCTCTCTGAGCAACCTGTAGAGATGCAGGCTAAAGCCTATATCACCTAGAAGATGATGGTCACCCTTTCTGGGGACAACTTGCTCTTGTTTTCTGTTCTGGAGTCACTTTGTATGCCCAAGTGCAAGATGAGGTCTTGAAGGGGGCTGCCGGTACCTCTGGCAGGGAAAACAGGCAACTGGGCTGCAAGGGAAATAAAATGCAGGAATGAGACCTCTGTTGTGCTTCCCCCTCGCTGCTGGCCTTTGAAGTGAAGAAGCAGCCTGGGAGCTGGAGGGATACCTCCTGCCCAGCAATGTGAGTTGATACCAAAAGGCTACCAAACTCTCGATTAAGAGGGGAGTCAGGGAGAAAAGGGCTTATCTACACTGTGAGACAATATTCCATGGCTGCTCTGAAAGATGACAGTTACACCAAGTCATTTCTAATTTGTCAGAAATGTCACCTTCTTACTAACCTTGCAGAGAGGAGGAACAGGAGCAGCTGTTGGCCTCAACCCATCTCATTTATTACTATCTGTCTTCAGGACCTGCCAGCAAGGCTTCATTGTTTTTCCAGCATGAAATGGAATGGGAGTCCTTGAGCTTTTGTTAACTCAGTCTTTCAGCATAGAAAGAGACATGGCTATGGGCAAATGAGCTGGAATTTTCTCTAGGGAATTTGTAAGCACTCAGAGAGCCAGGACAAGGGATGGAATGATAGATACAGGGCACTGCCTTTTGAGGGTCAAATTAAGGCCACTCTAGGCTGAGTGTTGAGGGTAGGAAGAGAAAGGTGGAACTGTGGGACTAACTACTCTTGCTGCATGTGCCCACCGGCCATTCTGCAGGCTTTCAGGTCTTTAGACCACCTTAGCCTAACACCCAAGATCTCTAGTGGAGGAGACTTTGAGCAGGTTCGGTAGCCTACCTGGAGGACAGCTCATGCTTTTGCAAGCTAAATATATCTTGTATGAGTGAAACAACCCAATGGACCACTCAGATCCCCAGTGGATGTTGCTCAGGTCCAGAGCAACCATATGGGCTGATAGGCAGCAGTGTTGGGCAGGAAGCTGATAGTCCATGTTAAAACTTGATTTTCACTTCACATAGAATCATAAATTCATTTAATTTCACAGAATCACAGAATCTTAGTGGTTGGAAGGGACCTTTGAGATCATTGAGTCGAACCACATTAAAAAAAACAAAAACAAAAAACCCCACAAACCCAAACAAACAAACAACAACCCCCCCCCCCCCCCCCCCCCCCCCCCCCCC
>JAOQGH010000001.1:199896650-199926527 GCA_025769975.1 Gallinago jamesoni
GTTGAGGCCCCTTCCCTGGAGACATTCAAGGTGAGGCTCGATGAGGCCCTGGGCAACCTGGTCTAGTTGGGGGTGTCTCTGCTGACTGTGGGGGAGTGGGACTAGATGACCTTTGGAGGTCTGTTCCGGCCTGGATGATTCCATGATTCTGTGATCCTGTATTTGTGGCTGGATTTCGCCTTGACTTTGCAAGAGTGATGAAGATCTGTTAGGTATATTAATATCACATTAGGAATGCTAATGCCAGGTTACCTTACTGCTGTTTCTAATGGGCCTGGCTTGGCTTCAATATGATCACTGGCACTCATAGGTGTGACATGTTGATTCTTGTTTTTCTTCCTCTTTCTGATGACCTTTGCCATGTTGTTCAGCCTGCTACATCAAACAGACTGGTCAGTCATAGGGTTTCTGGCAATTTTTGCTCAGAGTAGAGAGCTGTGTTCTAGTTTATTTTTATTTTTTAAAGGTAAAAGAAGACACATGGTTGAATGTTGCTGCCTTTAATGGAGATGTGTTCTTGTCTGAGCGAAAAGGTTTGTGATCCTTCTGGAGAAACATTCAGGCTGCAAACTTCACAAGATTTGCTCCTGGGAGCTTGTTCTGCAGCTGGATCTCCTCTGCCTTTGTAAACCTTACAGAAAGTACTTCTAAACAACTGATTATCACAGAAATTCCTGAGTGGTCAGGAAGCAGGAGGGAATTGGCTTTGGGAAAGCAGTTATTGATCCGTAAAAGCAGAATAATTGTAACAAGCAGTAATTAGTGAAATCAAATTTCACTCTGCACTAACTGCCCGTGCATATTTATTATACTGCAGTTGTTGGCTATTTTCCATGTCATTCTGTCACTGGTCTACCATTAATAATGCAATTTAAATCCATTGATAACAAACTGGTCAAGTAATTAAATTTCGGCATCTGCTGCTCAGCCTTGCTTTGCAGTGCCGAGGAAACTTGCTGTTAGTCAAGCTTTTGCGAAACTTTGGCTGTGATTCCTGCAGACTATGGTGGTGGCACTGCGTTATGTCCTGAGATTCTCTGAGTCGCGCTAAGATTCAGGAAACAACAATATTAATAGAGCTCCCTAAATAGCACCTTTACATCATCATCATCATGTGTTTCCAGTCGGGGGATAAATACTTCCTCATTCCAGTGGTGATATCACTTTTCCAGACCCTCTCTAAAACTAAATATAGTCATAGAAACTGTCTCTGTGCGTATAAACTAAAGCAGTTGAGTCATTTAAGACGCTGGAGAACCGGAGAGGATATGCTGTGTCATATATACATCACTGACCGTAATACAGGGTGGCTTCGTTGTAACTAGTAAAAAAAGGGAGGTATGTTCTTGAAGTTAAAGTGTAAGTTTGGAGGTCAGTACTTGAGTTATGTATGGGCTGGCCTTGTAGAAATGACTGTTGATCCTTAAAGTGCCATCAGTGGGACATGTGGGTATCTTCCATGTGAAGGAAGTTGGAGAGTTCCCAGGCAGCTTTGTGGCATTTCTAGTAACTTCCACTTTTACAAACTAAGCTCCACTGGCAGTAGCATTCCCATTTGAAAGGATAGTAAGGAAGAAGCAGGATCCTCTGGGCCTGACTTTATTGCTGAGCATGTGCATGTATTTAATCACTCAAAACACCTGAAGCAACTCTGCATCCCCATGGTGGATCCTCAAATTCAGTATTATCCAAAATCAATGGCCACTTCTGAAAGTGTTGACTTCTAACATTAGTTTCCCATTCACTTGAAAAAAAGGCATCTAGTAGGAGCAAGTGGTATCATAGAACAAAGTAAGTGTTTGGGTGCTGTTCAAAAGTCACTAGCATTGCTTAGAACAAAAGAACTAATGAGAGGTTCGTGTCAATGAGCGATTGTCCTAACATCCAACTCTTCCACAGTTATAACTGTTCATTCCCCTGCCTTAATTCTTATATCATTACTGACTGTGTCAGAGTCTTGCTAGCTGCTTTTATAATGCAGTCCAGCCTCAGAAGGCAAACAATAATCACAATACATAGACATTGTTTTGAAATGAAGGGATGGATCCCTTCCAATCTTTGGAAGTAGAAATGCAGAAAGAAAATCACTTTTAGGCCTGTAATTTGCTAGATGCCCGGGTGAGCTGATAACCTGGGGAGATAAGAGCTCTGCAATGCTGACAGCACCACCACTATAACTTGGGGAGAAAAGCTGTGCTCTGCAGTGGACTTCTGGTCATGGCAAGAGGAGGTTCAGTAGTCGAGGAGAGGTGCGAAGACAATTTTTCACCTGTAAAAGGAGAAGGTAAAAAAAAAAAACAACCTCCCAATTCTGGTACAAAATAGTCAGACTATAAATTAATCAGCATGCTTTTTTGCCCTGATTCCCAGAATGCTCTTCTACTCTGCTGTCTTTTCATAGAAATACAGGCCATGAGAAAGAAGAGGCATGCTGGATGAGGAGAGAGCATGTTTCTTTGACATATGCTTTCAGAATCACAGAATCTTAGTGGTTGGAAGGGACTTTTGAGATCATTGAGTCCAACCACATAAAAAAAAAAAAACCAACACAAAACCAAACAAACCAAAAAAAACCCAAGAAAAAAAAACACACACAAAAAAGCACCCACCAACTAAACCCCACACCCCACACCACCTCACACACAAACCAATAATCTTGGGCACTAGAGCATGCCCTGAAGAGCTACGTCTACACGTTTCTTAAATACCTCCAGGGATGGTGACTCCACCACCTCCCTGGGCAGGCTGTTCCAGTGCCTGACCACTCTTTCAGTAAAATAATTCTTCCTAATATCTAATCTAAACCTCCCCTGCCGCAGCTTCGTATCATTTCCTCTGGTCCTGTCGTTATTCCCTTGGGAGAAGACCTTTAAGATCATGGTGGATGCAGCTGGAAAATACAGTCTTCATGGGGAGCCAGTTCAGAAGTGAGAACAGAGTTTCAAGGATCAGGAATCATGAAACCTACCAGGGTCAGCACGGTCTCTGGGAAGGGTATAGGTGATGTTTGCGCTGTTGTAGGCTGGACACATAGAATCATGGAATCATAGAATGGTTTAGGTTGGAAGGGACCTTAGAGATCATCTAGTTCCAAACCCCCTGCCCTGGGCAGGGACACCTCCCACTAGAGCAGGTTGATCAAAGTGAGAACACATGTCACCACCCCAAGGGGACCACTTGCATGTGTGTACTTGCACAAGACTTTCACAGGGCCCCACTGTGAGAAGCCTTCAGGCAGCAACACTTCCCTGCCACTCTCATGTTGCTGAGCAGAGACCTAACAGCTATTTTTGCCATCGTTACTGGCCAGGAGTGAGTGGAAGAACTGAATTCAACCATCCCATAGTGAGCATAAACCCCACAGGGAATCCATGGGAGCTCCTCACACAGCTAGGGTTGGTCAACAGCGTGGACATCAAACATGCAAGTAAGAGGGGATTACCAAGGATTCCCCTCAGCAGTCTTTGACTACATAAAAAGGGCTGTAAAGAGGAAGGGAATAAGCTCTTCTTTGTATCCTCAGGGAGCAAGGCATGAAATCATGGTTTTAAATGGAGCCCTGGGAGAGCTCTGTTCTACTTGAGAGGCGAGTTGCTAACAGTAAAGCTAGTGAAGCAGTGGTGTAGATTGCCTGGGGAGGCTGTGATTCTTGAACCAATAGAGGCCCTTAAAAACAGATTAGTTAAACATCTGTCAGGAATGGCTTAGGAACAACTGATCCTGCCTTCAGGCAAAGAAAAGGCCTTGATGACCTCTCCTCATCCTTCTAGCCCTCTTTTATTATGATTCTGTGACTTGGCTTTCCTGTTAATCTGCACAATATTTCATGCTCAAGAAAAAACACTACTCTCTCAGGACTGAAGAGATGAGTGCCTTACAACACAGGTGGGCAGCAAAAACCTTCTGCAGAAGTTTCTTCATCATTAACAAGCCCTTTACAACACGCTCTAAGAGAAGTATCTTGATCCTTTGGCACTGATGTTTCGATAAATCCAGTTGCGTAGCTCTTTTCTTTTCTCCTTCCTCCCCTTCCTGGTGAAATGTTCCAAGCTAGAACTTAGAAGAAAGCAAGGGTGTTTTCAGGAATGACGTTGGAAGGTCACCATCCAGGGAGCAGGACTGTTTGTTACTAGAGGACACAGTAAGCAGGAGGTCTCAAATTCCAGACCACCCCACACCAGAGCCGTGCTCCATCAAGTTTGTTGTGTCTCTGCCCATGATCAGTACCAGATGCCATGATAATAGCTACAAGAAGCTCTGAAGTAGGCAATGATGAAAAAAAGAGACATCTGAAAAAAGTTACTGAACCACCCTGCTATGGTTTGTATTAAAAAAAAAAAAAGGGAGACTGAAACAAGGTGAAACAGAGCCAACATTTGTAGGATCTTGGAGTCTCCTGCCTGAGACGTGGCAAAGGGACGAAGTTAATAACGTGGAGTTTAAAACATCTTCAAGTTTCCTCAGGAAGGGCACCTTAAAACTCTGAGGTCTCCAGAATTGGTCTTCTTTCTTACAAATTGTGGCTGGTGCTCTTTAATCCCCAAGGTCTAGTTTTTTTTCTGCTTTCTCACACATACTAATTGAACAAGCAGGGGAGCGCTAGGCAGGGCCATCAGAGCATAAACAGATCTCCAGTTGAAGAAAGAACCCAAAATTTTGGTGTATTCAGTTTCTTTCTGCTAGGTACACCTTTTTTCCTTCTTTTTTTTTTTTTTCTATTGGGTTGGGCCAATATGAAAGAAAACATTAGGAAACCCCTCACTGATATATGTCTTGGTGAGTTTGAAATGGCAGCTCCCATTTCCTATGTTTACTGTTGCTTTTGATGTTACCTAATGAACGTAGATCCTCTAAAAGATTCTCTTTATGGGATTTAAATCTGGAAACTATTTGACAATTAAGCCAGAAGACGCAACAGGGTGTGTTTTATGGGCCCCATTAATACGTGTCTGGAGGGGGGGGGGGGCTACAGTGTGGCCTCTGCCTTCACCCACCCATGCTGTGTATTAATGGTCTGATAAAATTCACTCTGGAGTGCTTTATTGCTATGATATCATTAAAAAAAAAAGAAAAAAAAAGCAGGGAAGGGGACAGCAGTTTATTGTTCTAAGGGAAAGCCCAGCCAAGATTAGAAGACAAAACCAAATTATGACAAATAAGCTTCTCTCTGATCACTCCCCTAACACGCAATGGAAATATCAAGCTTGCCTCTTGGGGATGGCTACCATGGTTGGCAAGAGTCAGCTATCTGCAAGGTAGAAGCAAGGCTGTCTCTGTTTGCAGAAAATCGTCCAGAAGTCACCAGCACTGAGGGCATGCTCAATGCCCCTGAATGCTTTGCCTCGAGTCTTCTCCAAGGGCCACTTCTGTCTGACACGGACTGTGGCAGGGAGATGTTTTCAAGGGCTTTGAATTGGTGGTTTTAGGACTAATCTGCTGCAAGGTGTTGAGCAGCCTTGGTTTCTGCTTCATCAGGTGCTGAGGGCATGGGCACCACACAGATTCTGAGGGTTTTGTTAAGCTGTTTGCTGTTGTGGACCAACAACCAACACCAGCTGAAGAATCATAGAATGGTTTTGGTTGGAATGGATCTTAAAGATCATCTAGTTTCAACCCCCTGCCATGGGCAGGGACACCTCCCACTCAACCAGGTTGCTCAAGGGACACCTTCCACTTGACCAGGTTGCTCAAAGCCCCATCCAACCTGGCCTTGAGCCCCTCCAGTTTCCTGGTTCTTGAACACATCTGCCAGCATTAGCCTGCATGGGAAGCCTGTAAAGGTCATGCAATGTTTCTGAGAGCTATCCCACCATCAAGGAGGTGAGCAAGTCCGGCACCTGTTAGGGTAATATACTACCCTCTTTTTAAGGGACCCCAGGTCTCCAAGTGAAATCCAGGCAGTGGTTCTGAATACACTGTGGACTCAGCTTGTGATGTGGGCAGTGAAGTGTCCTCGTAGCAAAAAT
This sequence comes from Gallinago jamesoni, assembly GCA_025769975.1. Lineage (NCBI taxonomy): Eukaryota > Metazoa > Chordata > Aves > Charadriiformes > Scolopacidae > Gallinago > Gallinago jamesoni. Next base: position 199,902,617 of record JAOQGH010000001.1, read on the forward strand.
AACAAGAAGAACAGGCTGAGGCTGCTAAATTTGGAGATGTGAGGGCTTGACTCTCCAGGGCCTTTCTGCTGGCATTGCTTTCAAGCCCCGTGTTCCTCCAGAATATTATTTCCATTAAAAAAAAACACAGTGGGAAGGGGGACAGGAGCTTTTCCAATCCAGTCTACTCTGCTTTATGGCTCCTAAGGTACATGGCTGCAGACTGTTACTCATCTCAGAGCTGAGGACATGAATGAGCTTTCTGTTTGGAAAGGTTTCAGAGACGTGCTGAAGCTGGTTCTTACGCAGCCAGCAAAGGGAACCATCAGGGCAAAACATGCCTGAAAGGAGAAATTGAAAACAGCCTTGGAAGAAAATGTGTATACATGTGGCATGACATTTATTTATTATCCTGTGCTGCAGAGCTCTTGCTCAAGCAGAGTTGAAAGCTTAGTGAAAACGGTGGATTTTTCTAAGCTCTACCAGGATTTAGACCCTCCAGCAAATGTATAAACAAGGAACATTTTCAAAGTCTTCTCCTACTAATGGTTATTCATAACTATTTTAGGGACCTGCTATTCCGTCTGACTGACAGCACTGAAAAGGAAAAGGATCCCAAACGCAGTCTTTCTGCTCCATGATTTGCCTAACAGCTGGACATAATGCAAAGCCCATTTTCTTCTCCTGCCACAGCTGCTTTGACATCTGTGTAAAGGAGGAGAAGCCATGGGGGGATTGATTGGGCTCGGGAGAATAGAGGCAATTGCTTTTTCTTCCCATGGCTCTGAGAAAGAGGGTGACGGACCAGGTCTTGCTATAGGAGACAAACCCATTTCACGGTTCCCATCAGCACAAATGAAATCATTGGTAGCAAATTAGGAAAACCATGCTGATGTAAGGAGACACTGAATGCCAGGAACTTGGCATCCCTGCCCTTAGCTAAGTGAACATCTTCAGGAAAAATATCTTAATTTTCCTACATCTATCAGTTGTGGATGATCATTCTTCATCACCCTCAGAGGAAGGCTGCAATTCCCGGGTCATCAGTATTGGCTAGCCACCAGCCTGGCACAAGGGAGAGATGGTCTTACCTCAGTATAGTGGGATGGACTGGGCAAAACTTGACGTTTCCTCCATCCCTATCTTTTGTAATACTGTGAAAATATCTGGAGGTGGAAGCTTTTCAAGATTTGTCCTTTCAGGGCAGCTCTAAGACACTTTGAATGGTTGCCATGGGGTTTTCTTTTCACTCTGTGTGAGCACTTCAGCTTCCCAGGCTGGAAGTCCAGCACATTTTCAGTTGTTCAGGAGATAATCAGAGCCAAGAGCTGAATTTTGTAAACATAACAAGTCTGGTTTTGAGAATGGGCTCAGAATGGCCCTGAAAAATTGCTGCACAAAATAACATGAAGTCTAACCAAGGTCCTAGGACCTAGCTGTTCACCTCTGTATGATCAGAGCCTCAACACACTGGCTCCATCCGTCTCTTCATGAAAACCTTTTAACAGTACATGGTTTTGCTTTCTCCAGTGGAACACAATGGTAGGAACATGAAGGGAGGATCTGCAGGTAATTCTTAAGGCTTCACATCCAACATTATCAGACTGTGGTAAACTCATGAGCTATGACTGGTTTGTGCCCTGATGTTCAGCTGTCTCTGCTCTACTACATTCTTCTGTGGTTGATCCCTTGTAGCTTACTCCTGTTGTGCATGGAAGTCTGTGATATAGGAGATCCCTGCTCTTTCCTTCATCTGGCTCCTTACTTCTAGCAAGAGATGCATGTAGGCACTTTGCTAGCCTTTTATTTGCAGCTGAGGAACTTCTTCTATCACAAAAGGCTTTGTTTTGACTGGCAAGTGAAAAGAACCATGCTCACGTGATGTGCCCCAAATGCCTAAAAACAATTAAACCAAAATGTCTACAAACAATTAAAGGCTGAGGGAAAACCTTCTCACTCTCTACAACTCCCTGAAAGGAGGGTGTAGCCAGGGGGGATCAGTCTCTTCTCCCAAGGGACAGGCAATAAGACTGCATGAAATGGCATCAAGTTGTGCCAGGGGAGGTTTAGGATGGATATTAAGAAAAAATTCTTCACTGAAGGGGTTATCAAGTGTTGGAAGAGGCTGCCCAGGGCAGTGGTGGAGTCACCATCCCTAGAGGTATTAAAAAGCCAGGCAGATGTGGTGCTGAGGGACATGGGTAAATGGTGGTTTTTGTCAGTATTAAGTTGATGGTTGGACTCAATGATCTGAAAAGTCCCTTCAAACTAGACCATTCTATGATTCTATGATTTTGTGAAACTTGGGTACAGTCCTCTCAAAGTACCCAAATTCCCCACTCTTCCATGTCCTTCATTTCTTTTTTCCCATTCTCTCCCAGTTGTTGTCCCACCCACTGCTCCAAACATTATTACCACAGAGACGGACAAAGTTGCTCTTTTCAATGGTCTTAAAATATCTTTGGATCCAAAATGTACATGCTGGCACTCATTATCGGTTCTTAGTATGAGTACTGAGGTATGCCAAGTGCATCTCAGGGTGACAGCTCAGGAAAAACAAGGCAAGCATTTCTCAGCCTCTCTCCTGGCTTTTTTTTTGTCAAAAGCAATCACTAGGCATCTTGCATTTATTTATTTATTTATCTATTTATTTATTTATTTATTTATTTATAATGGGGACCTGGGGGAAGGGGTGGGGGGTTGGGGGGAGGGGAAGGGGGGGAAGAATCCAACCCTCCAGAAGGGAGGGAGAACATTTGAAATGAATTTCACAGAGGTTTCCTTCTTTGCCCTTGACTCCACCCCAGGAGAAGGCCTGGCTGAGATGATGTGAATGCAAGATTTTATTAAAAGTAAACCAGCATTACAGGAAAGGAAGGCACAAGTTGTTGTTAATGCCAACCAAACAAACCTGAGCATTAAGCAATATAAATATAATCTACATGATGATTCACATATGTTTTCTGTCTATCTGCTATAAACTGCAACACCCCACTCAGGGTATAAAACAAAGCACCTTTTTCTGTTTATATGCAGCAAATGTTTAGGTTTCCTTTTTTTTTTTTTTTTTAATTATTATTGCCAAATCAGATGTGCTCATGTGCCTTTCAGCGGATATTTCCATGACCCAATCAAACCTGCTAGGTTGTCAGGCCTAATCCGTCAGCCCCATGAATTGTGCCTAAGGTTTCAGATCAGCACACTCTTTTTCTCTGTCTTTCTGTAAGGCAGGTATGAATATGGAATAATACAGCCATGGCTTAAGGAGGAATGTCCTGTGGCCTATGACTTCATGCTGAAATGCCTCCAATCTGGTGTTCAAACTTCTGGCATTTGTGCCTTGGAGATGTGCAAGCTCCATGGCATGTTCCTCATCACATGGATTTTCAGATGGGACTTCACAGAGTGTCTAAAAATGGAAAAGATGCCTTCAGCTCGATCCAGCTCTCTGACCATGGTTGTTTCAAGTGACTCAGGAGCATGGGCCTTTCCACCACATGACTGTGGAGGTGATGGAGCCAGAAACTGGAGTGATAATATTGTAAAGCTTTGCTGGAGTCAAGCTCTGGATGGCCCAAATCCTTCAGTCTTGGGATCCAGCCATCGCTATGTGTGATGCCTGCTCTTCCTAATGCAAAGTCAAAATTATTTGAGTCACAGCTGTCCAAAACAAAGCTTTTCACTTCATGCCCGCCAGACAAACAGTTCTCATGTCTCAGCTGAGACCCTGATAAATAATAAAGATGCTTTGCCGTCACTTGAAGCCATTGCTGGCCATCAGGACTGTTGCCAAGACCAGTGAACTTTCTGAACATCCTTTACTCTGTTGGGGCCAGGTTTTCTGACATCAGTCTCAGTACATCAAATATCCGAGGAAATTTGAAACTCTGTAAGAACTTGGAAATATTTCTTACCAGCTGCAGTACCACAAAGGCAACCCAGCATGATGGTCCAGGGGCTGGTACTGTTGGAGATGCCAGTTTCGCCTCCTCTGAGTTAGAAGGTAAAATCACTGTGTGGACCAAGCTTTAGCATTAAAACATGGTGCAGGGTGTGGTAAATGTTGGTGTTGCCATCTCTTTCTGGGAATTTCTCTCTCCTAACTTTATCCATGAGATTAATCTCAAATATCTGCAAACGTTTTCAGTGTAGATATTCATCCCTCAGTTGGGCATTCAGGCTTTTATGACAGTAAATGGAGATCTAGCTGGTACCAAGAATAAAAAGCAATAACAATTTAAACAAATTAAGTAAACAATAAATAATATGTATAAAATCCGTATCTGCTTGGCTGGGTTGCTATATAAAACTCCATTGGCTGTATTGACCAGATTTTGCCCCATTGACATGAGTGGAAACCTAGATTTCTGCCTCAGAGGAAACCATGCACTTTGTAAACATAAAATAGATGTTATAAATCCCACCCTATATGTTTATGTTGCAAGCAATTCTGTGTTTGGACTCTTTGCAGTCAACGGAGGGAAGCAGGCACTTGCAGGGTATGATTCATCTTATCTTAAGTAGATTTTTAAAACAGATTAAATGATCTCTGTGCTAAACGTGGCTATTTCTTCTCCTCTTCGACTAAAATGAGAGTTCAGGGTGTCCAGCTGGGATGGACCCTTCTACACTGGAGACATCCAAACCCGGGTGAGATGATTCCCACCCAATGCACCTCCTCAAGGTTGGCTTGCTTTTCCATTAAATTTCACTCTGTACTTGCATTCCTTCCTGAAAACTGCTGTGTTACCGACATGGCTTGGCTACTGCCCTCTTCCCCTGCTGAATTACGAAAGAAAATCAGCAACCACAGTCTGAGTCTTAAAGCACTTCAGGATATATAATGCAGTATGAATTTAAGTTATTAGACGACATCTCCAGGAGCCACCTTGGTTTGACTTGACAGATCTTTCTGTCTTTCAACATCGACATTTCTTGGATTGTGTCTCCTCAGCCTTATGATCCAAAAGAATTTTCCAGCTTCCTTTACTCATTCTTTGGCATCAAGGGAGACTCATAAAGTAATGTTAAAAAAAGGCATTCCTGTGTGAGCATCTGTGTGGGTGTGTGAGTGTTTGTATGTGAAATATTTAATAAGCCATTGAAAGACACGGCAAATGAAGATGCTTCGCCTGCCAGATTTGATTTCTTTTGAGTTGCTTGGGCTTGGCAGTAATAATTACAGAAACCTTTGCTTTCAGCTTAGAGAGAAGGTGTGAACAGGAAGGAAGAAAATGAACAAGTTTTATATGACATTATGTTAAGAGTTATTGCCAGTTTTGTCAACAAAGACCTCTAGTCATATCTATATATTTTTATATTTTTTTTTGTAGTTTTAGGCACCAAATCTGAGTTTCTCAGTCTGGAGACTAAAGTCCTCGTTAGGGCTGGATGGGAGAGGTGAGCTTTCTGTGCTGTGCGTGGTAAAGATGCAGGAGGCAGAAAGTGGTATTTAAGTTTCAGGTCTCTGTTGGCACAAATATACGTGGATGTAAATTGGGCCATGGCTACTTTTGAAGCGGAAAAATTAGCAGATGGCTTTGAATCCTCAAAGGAATGCAATTCTGGAAAAGCCTTTTAGTAGCATTAAAGGTGTGAATGGCAACATATGGCAGAGTACCTATGACAGCAACATTTTGATCAGATGACTCAAGAGGTCTCTCCATCTCTGTAGTCTTCTTTCATCCACTGAATTATAGCGTAATGATTTTCCTTTCCTCCTGGCTCCTCCATTAGCAACTCCAAATGGACTCTGTGAGACATAACACTGGGACCTCGATTCTTTCCCTGAGCTGGGGTCTGAAGCTATAAACCCTAAGCGTTTCCTCAACATTGGAAGGCAGAAAATGCCTGTTGTGGTCATGTGGTGCAACTGCTGGCACATTAAGCTCTGGAGCACCATGGCCTTTGAGCTCATCATTGAGGCTTCTGCACGCACATAGGTTGCTCTTGCACCATGATCATCTGTACATGATACATCTGGTCTTGAAGGTGGCCTAGAGATGTTCTTCAGAAAACAAGGTATGTAGTTCTCATTCTCTCAAGTTCAGCTAGACTTCCCAAAAGAGCAGTAGAAGTTCATGCACTCTTTTATGGGAGGATTCAAGGTTATGGGCTAGCCCCAAAGACACCTTGTGAAACTATAGAGAAATAAAACTGAAAGGCATCTTGAAGCATTACTTGGCGTATTAGGTTTGTGTGGCAAGGTTTTGGTAGCCAAGGGGCTACAGGGGTGGATTCTGGTAGAAGCTGCTAGAAGCTCCCCCCATGTCCAATAGAGCCACGGTCCACGGATGGATCACCTATAACTGTGCCATTCCTAGCAGAGACTTATCTTAAATGTCTAAAAGAGATGGTGCTTGATGACCTGCAGTGTTGGAGACCAGAGAGAGCTCAGTCAGTTGATTCCAAGTCCTGCTCTCTGCCAGCAAGTTTTTCTTAATTCTTAAGAGTTAAGGTTTCTTAAATTGAATCATCTTCACTGCAAAGGAGCGTCATGATTTCTTGCCATGTCTGTTCATTATCGTGACTATGCAATGCTACAGGGAAGATACTGTTCTCTCTGCTATATAAAAAGACTTTTATTGGTTTATTTGGGCCAGGGTAGGCCATAATAGAGAGCCTGGGCCAAAGTTTCATCTTGAGAAGTCATTGTAAGCAGCCGTTAATATCCAGGGAAAAAAATACAGCTCTCTGGAAGGGAGAGAAAGGAAGAATTTCAGCACTGGGCACCAAGGATCAGACTGTGATGGCCTTAATGTTGTAGATGGGCTCTGCCTCTTGCCCTCTGCAGGTAACACAGCCAGTGCTGTTGATAAACTCAGCAGCCCATGATGGATTTTTTTCCTGGAATTTTTTCCCTTTATGCCTCAGTTAGGAGGAAGCTGGGCACTCATTTTTGAATACCCATTTGCTCAATGGTCACTCCAGAGGTCCAGAGATTTGTAAGTCATGTCAAGGACTTCTGGTTAAAGAAAGAGACACCCCATGTTTCCTAGTTAGAGATGTCCCTGCCCATGGCAGTGGAGTTAGAACTCAATGATCTTTAAGATCCCTTCTAATTCTAACCATTCTATGATTGTACATTTCTATCATTTGTGAATGCTGAACCTAGCCAGGACTTAAGTACATTCTAATGTATTTTTAAAAAAACAACATATCTGTTCTCAAATTTATGATTTGAATGTGTCAAAAAACACCATGAAGGGGAAAAGGCAGTTGCTTTGCACTGGAGCTTGTGCAGAATTTATGGCCCACCTTCTTCATGAATGAGATGGAAAGTGAGTGGCAGACTTAGGATTCTCTCCTGCTGGCCCAGGATGTTTTTTATTCACTTGTTTTTGAAGAAGGCGGCTTAGAAAAAAAAACAAAACAAAAAACTGCCTCACCTTCAGAAAGGGATTGACATTCAATAACAGCCTACTTTGTTCTGCAGTAGTCCTCAGGTTCTGGATAAAACGGTTGACAGGGCAAACACAAATGCTGATCCCAGCCCTTGGCCAAAGTGAACAAGGCACAGCACCAGGAATGTACTAAGGCTTCACACATGGCTCTTGAGGTTGCCTCCAGCTCCTTCTCTCTCCCACCCATTCTGAGCTCCTTACTCGCTAACCCAAGCTCCAAAGCTCTGGAGGAAGCAGAGTCCTTTCTCATAGTCCTTCTCCCTGCCCCTCCTTGCTCCACTTGCTTTGAAGCTTGGGTGAGTGCCTCCCCTCGCTCCGAAGACATGGAGGAGTGTGTCCTTAATCAAGCTCAAACCCATCCGCTCAGATGAAAGCATAGCACAACAAGCATGACAAATCCTTCTTCTCAGCTGGTGCAAATCCGTACTTCTCCTGGTTTCCCAGAAAGTGCCCAGAGAGGCTATGTGTGAAAGATAAGCCAAAAAGTCGACACTGGAAGCTTGCAGAGGAATTTTTGGACAGAGTGCAAACAATCTGGTTCACATCAGCCCTCTAGCTTAATCATTCCCCTATCAACAACCAGATGTTTGAGGAACAGCGCAAAGGCTGGTGAGTGACTCCATCTTCCTGGCTTACAGGAGCTGCTGTCTGTTTGCTCTGTGGTAGTGAGTGAGGTGTTGTAGGTCAACAGGGAGGTAACCAGAGTAATGGTGTTTTCAGAGACCCTTTGCAAAAGCTATCTTGGTAGGTGTCTTATGTGCTGGATCTATCATGCATCCCTGAAGAGTTATGCTGCAGTCCAGAAGGGCCATGTCCATGTGGGAGAAGGGGTTTTAAAGCTCTAGGGCAGTCTAATTAATCAGTGAATTTTCAAGGCAATTGAAAAGAGCCTAGCCATAGCTCTCAAACTAGTAAGAAATTTCAGGCTCAGGAGAATGGCCCAGCACCAAGCTACCTGAGAAACAAGGTAAGAAAGTTCAGCTGTATGGACAGGAAACATGTTGTGCCAGTCATGCTCAGGGTTAGAAAATTGTCCCTCGCTTATTTCAGGGAGCCAAAAAGCTGCAGCTATTGGATTGTTCAGTGTGGAGCCATAAATCCTGCAGCATGTGGGCTACAGAAAAAGGATGCTACTGGGAAGCATCTATCCCACAAACAGCCCTTTGGGTTGAAACACTCCCCAGTAAACATTTAGAAGCAGGTTCCCTCATTTTTTTCATTTTTTTTTCCAAATTTTGCCCCCTAAAAGGTCTTTTCAGTGACCTATCTGACTCCTTATCTCCAATTCTCTTCAATCTCCTCCTTATCCCTATTCCTGCTTTCCAAAATCAGGGCCTGTACTTCATGTGTCCCTATCTTCTTTCCTTCACCAACACATGCCACCACTCTCCCAACTCCTTGCATATGTTGGTGACTCCAGCATGGATATTTGTACATACTCTTAGCTCAAAGCTCAAGGGAAACCGTGGAGTAGCCACTGCAGAATGGCTGGGATGTAGTAGTTTGATGAGTAGAAGGGTTCCCTGGACCTTAGAGACTTAAACATCAAGCTGTTGTTTGGACTCTTTATGCTTAAGCTCAACAATGTGTTGTGGGGCTGCGGTGGGTTGACCGTGGCTGGATGCCAGGTGCCCACCAAGCTCCTCATCAGGATGGGGAGGGGAGAAAATAAGGTGGAAAAAACTAAAAAGCTTGTGGGCCAAGGTAAAGGCACTTTAATAAAGCCAAACCAAAGGCCATGCGTGGAATCTAAGTAAAACAAAATGTTTATTCTCTACTTCCCATCAGCAGGTAATGTCTAGGAAGTAGGGCTTCAGAACATGTAGTGGTTGCTCTGGAAGACAACACCATGACAATGAATGTCCTCCCTCCTCCTCCTTTCTCTTAGCTTTTATTGCTGAGAAGATGTGATATGGTATGGAATATCATAGAATCATCAAATGGTTTGGGTTGGAAGGGACTTTTAAAGGCCATCTAGTCCAACCCGCCGGCAATAAGCGGGGACATCTTCAACTAAATCTGGTTGTCCAGAGCCCTGTCCAACCTGACCTGGAATGTTTCCAAGGATGAGGCATCTCCCACCTCTCTGGGCAACCTAGGCCGGCATCTCACCACCTCAATGTAAAACATTTCTTCCTTAGATCTAGTCTGGATCTCCCCTCTTTTATCTTAAAACCATTAGCCCTTGTCCTATTGCAACAGGCCCTGCTAAAAAGTCTGTCCCCATCTTTATGGTAGGCTCCCTTTAACTACTGAAAGGCCACAATAAGGTCTCCGCAGAGCCTTCTTTTCTCCAGTCTGACACACACAGACACACCCCAACCCCCCAACTCTCTCAGCCTGTCCTCACAGCAGAGGGGCTCCAGCCCTTGGAGTAAGTCTGTGGCTTCCTCTGGCCCTGCTCCAACAGGTCCATGTCTCTCCTGTGCTGAGGCCCCAGAGCTGGAGGCAGCACTGCAGGGGGATCTTCCCAGAGCAAAGGATCAAGTTTGGTTGGTTTGGGTCAACTGTCCTGCCTATGTCCCCTCTCAAGATCTTGCCCACCCTTAGCCTACTGATTGAGGGAAGGGGAATGTTGGAGAGACAGCCAGTGGCAAAACACTAGTGTGTTATTATCCCCTTTCTAGCTAGGATACAAAGCACGGCACTATGAAGGCTGCTACAGGGAAAATTAACTCCTTCTCAGCCAGACCTAATACAGGCACCACGGACTGCAAGAAGATAGAACAGTCTCAGTCCTATTGAGGATTTCTTGCTGGGGTTTGGTTGCTGAAGTGGTGGCCAAGGTGGCTCTGCCCACATTTGCTTCTGGGCTGGGCCCCAGGTTAGTGGATCAGAAGCTGAAGCTTTGGTGGCAAGTCCAGGCAAGACTGATACTAAAAGATGTGTGACCTGGACTTAGGGCTGTATTACTGGTGTCCGTCCCTCACTCTACGTGCTGGAGAACAAACTGTTTCATTTCTAAGAAGGCTTTTTCTCCCCCTGGCTTAACAAGCACATTCCCTTGCAGAGAGGAATGTCTATGGGGACTGTGGCTTTTGGAAACCTGTCTGAACTGTCCAAGTGAACATGTGGGAAGACCATAGCACTCTAGCACTCATCTGCTTGCCTCTTGCACTCAGTATATTTGTGTTGAATACGGGTCCCTTGCACTAGAAAGCCTGAACCTGCTTCTGAAAAATGGCTGGACTATGCGTCAGGTAACATATAACGAAGGGGTTAATCCCACAGGAGAAGAAAAGCTTTTCCAGTCAGGTCCTGAGACACTACTACTGATGTTGACAATGTTCTAGCCCAGTATCCAAGCCCACACTGAGGTGTGGTTTTGATTATTTGGTTTTGCACTGGAGATTGGCTCCAGGGAGACTTTATAGCCCCTCCCAGTACCTAAAGGGGCTACAGGAGAGATGGGGAGGGAATCTTGATCAGGGGGTGGAGTGATAGGATGAGAGGTAACAGTTTTAAACTGAAAGAGAAGAGATTTACATGAGGTATTAGGAAGAAACTCTTTACTCTGAGGGTGGTGAGATACTGGATGGTGAGATGGCTGCCCCATCCCTGGAGGTGTTCAAGGCCAGGCTGGATAGGGCTTTGAGCAAGCTGGTCTGGTGGGAGGTGTCCCTGTCCACTGCTGGGGATTGGAACTGGATGATCTTTAAGATCCTTTTGTACTCAAACCATTCTATGATTCTCTGATTGTAGAGTGCAGAAAGAGCTGCAGATGGACAATGTGCTATGTAAGTGTAAATGAGCTTTCTGCACATTATACAGATGACTTAGTCTTACCCCAGCATGGTCATTCCTGTTAGTCTGACCACTGGGACTGCAGTCTGCAGGAATGTAGAACGGCCTACCAGCTTCTAGCCGTTCCCTGAAATCAGGACTCTCCATCTAAAATACAGAGCACAAATAATGTTCTTAAGGATGGATGAGGTAAACAAATATCTCAGTGAGGTTTTGGAGACCATCGGATGATGGCTTATGTCATGATACCCATTTAGTGCATCCCCAGACGTCTAGCAAACACTGTACAATCTCAGCACAGTGTCCTGGTCCAGGCCCAAGGCTTTGAAATCTTCATTCCAGCCTTATAGTTTGTCAGCAGCCATATATTTTGGCAATGAGGTATTCACTTGGCACTGTTCTTCTTGTTCCACTGCTGGGGTAGCCAAATATGAAGGCAGTTTTCTCAAGGTGGAGTGGAAGCATCAAGTCTTTCTGTGTTGTCCAAACTCTGGTAAATGATAATCACAGATTCTCACTTGGGCTCCCATGTGGTGAACACGAAATAAAAAGAAGGGTGTCCCAGGAAAAGAGAGGCACAAATCTTTTTTCCAGATAGGCTGTGTTGAGAAATAATTAATGGGAAGTTTGAATGCATTGAGCCTTCTCTTTGTCATGCAAAGGGGCCCTGAAGACACCTTAAAAAAATACCCAAACATCACTTTGTCAGTCCTGTCCTTTCGGCTACCGGGGGCTCTTGCAGCTTTCACAGCCCAGAGGCCTGGAGCATGCCAGCCATGTAAGCCCTGTAGACAGAGACTATTGCTTTCAAGCCTGTTGGCTTCTCAAAGTTTAAGGGATGAGAAGAGCCACTCAAGAAGTGTCATGGTAGCAGATTTTCTAGAAAATATGAGTCCAGAAGCTAGAAGATTCTAACTTCATTATAGGAAATCAGAGAGTCCAGGAGGACTTGTCCAAGATGGGTATGTCTGTCATGGGCTTTTCAACCTCCCTTCTGTGCATCCGTAAATCCCACCTTGCCTCAGTATGAAGTCTATCTGCTGTTCCAAAATCCCATTTAAACAATTATTGAAGCCTGGAGGTACTATAAACCTGACACGTAGGACAGCAAAGACCTAACTTCAGCTCTGGTGCCCTTGGCCCCACAGAAGTCATACTGTGGATCAGGTCCAGAGTTGAAAATGAAACCACTTGTCTTCAGGCAATCCATATTGCTTATTGCCTCAAAGAAAAATGCCTTCATAACCCAGACACTGATGACATTGAGCAGTTCATGTAGCAGGACTGCCCAGGAGCCACAGAGCTGGAAACCCTACCTCTCGAAGCAGTGTTGGCAGAAAAGCAAAAAACCCACCAAGAATCATCAAAGCACAGAGGAGTGAGTAGAAGAAAGAAACTGTAGTCAGAAAAAGACAGATGAAGCACATGTTGCACTAAGAAGCTGCACCATGAACACATCTTCCCTGCTGTTTCCTGCTCTGGGGCACATGGTGCATGTGCTAATCATCATCATCATCATTGTCATCTCTTTTCTCTCCCCTGTCCCCCAGTTATAAACAGGGAACACTTGTGAAAAAAATAAATAAAAAAAATCAGTCTGCTGGCTCAAGCTAAGGCATAGGTCTGAAAGGCAAGATGTTGCTGGAATGAAGAGGAAACAGCACTGGAAAACAAGGACCATCGTGTTGTGCAGCTTGGAAATCAGCACGTTTATTCATGTTCTTTCTTCCCCCAGTCTTGTAAGGCAAGGATTTAACGTGCATGTCATCAGCGCTCGACTGCAGTTAAACTGAGAGCAGCTGGGGCTGAATAGCTCCGAGAAAAGCAAGCAGGATGATCAAAGGATACATATACATCTGTGTGCGTGTGCTGTGTCTATGGCCCCTGTGGCCATGTGCAAATACACGTGTAGGTGGGAGAAGTTGTGTGTGTTGGTGCCGTACCCACTGCAGTGACTCCCTAATTCTTCCTTGCACCCTTACCCACTGCTGCAAGGCAGTTATTTGTGATTTAGGAGACTGCCCTTCATGGAAATCTTGATCTGAACCTGTTGTTTGTTGTGATTTAACCCCACACTCTCCACAACCTGCAATAGGAAGTGGAGATTCAGTTACCAAGGGGCTCGCATGTCCCAGCTGAGAGGGTCATTCGATATATTTACGGTCCTGGTAGCTCTCTCTTCAGTCCATTATGGAGATTTTCCAGAAAAAATCAGATTTCACGTTAGGGCCAGAGAGCTGAGCTGGCTGCGTGGCTCATGGATGTGCTAACTGGCATTTCTCCTCTGCCCATCCAGCCATCTGGCTGGCTGCTCAGGTGTGTTTCAGAGGGACACACCACTTGTGTTGTGCAAATAAAAAATGTCAACTCTATAAACCTCAAAGGATGCTCATGGACCTGAGACATTTCTTTCTTTTGCCACTGTATTAACTGGGCAAGGAATTTTGTATTTTGTCACTGTATTAACTGGACAAGAATAAGTTTTGGAGTTAGTTATAATAATTTTGATTACTAATTCTTTTTACCATGTGAGTGACAACAACAAGCAGTTTTGCTAAAATGAATGGAGTAGCCCCAGTATGAACGGAGAAAGTCACACTCAGGTATAAGACAATGTGTTTTTAAAAAATATACCATATTCATTGTTTGTGCTCACAGAAACAACAATGAACAAGATTATTTCTGTTGTAAATCAGTGTAGCTCCAAAGATTACATCAATTTCCATCATCTGGGGATCTCTCCTTTGGTTTCAGACACCGTGCTGCTTAGTTGTTGACATCCTCTTCATGTTGATGGTGTCCTCTTCTAGAAGACAAATGCTGGCAGGTGGTCTTGTGTGTTTGTCTAACATCTTGGAAGCCTGCTCTAGAATTTGCTCCATGGATACTTGAAAAACTTCCAGAATGGCATTCATTTCCCCTAGCACAGATATCTATACATGAGATGTGTAAATCCCGTTTGGCATTTGGCACCAAAGGACGGAAGTAGGCAGGTCCACAAGGCAATTGTCATGATGGTGTAGCTTAGACACCATCTTAGAGCAAAATAGTCACCCCCTGTGTGGCTCCCCTTCACTCCAGTGCAGATGTGTACAGACATGCACACCTAAATACCCCAAACTTGCTCAGGTCTATGTAATAGCTGCTGCTTTTTGTACCAACTACTCCTTCAGCTTCAATGTCTTTTCTCCTTTGCTGATGTTTGTCTCCTGATGGAAACACTGCCAGGAACACTCAGTCATGACTATGCAGTTCATGAAACATCAATGGCAAAGGTTCAGCCTGTGCCAGCTGGGAAACTCTCAAGCAATGTTAAGGATGTTCCTGAATCAGCATGGATCACGGGCTGCCCAGTCAGTGGACTGCATTAACCACCCTGGACATTGTTTATTCCTTCCTGGTGGACCTCAGTGTCAAAGAACCATCTTGGGTATGTTTAACTTACTGGAACAGATGTAGTTGATGAACATACTGTTCATGAGGTGTGCTCTATGGTCCCTTTGCACTTCTTCAGCTTTCAACTCATCTTCCCTGAATTTGGGTGACCAGAGCTTTACCGCAGTTTAGATGATGTCTCAGCTGCTCTCTGTGCAATGGTATGAACCCTTCCCTATCTCTACTGCAAACACCTTCCCTGAGATACATTATGGCTGTGGTTGTTATTTTTAAGACCACTGTGCTCAGAAAGACTAATTTAGGTCTTTTTTCCTCTACAGCCAATGAACTTCCACCTTAATCTCTAAGTGAAATCTCTTACTCTCTGTTACTGTTAAAATTCATTCAATTCTCTCACTCAGTCTTCCTTCAAGGTCATCCAGCTCTTCCCATATCATATTCTGATCCACCTCTGCAATAGCACTACAGTCACTCAAGCTTGTGTCATCAGCAGATCTCATGACCAGGCGCCTGCTTCTTTCTGCCAAGTTCATTAAGGAAAATATTTAATAAGATTGGCCCCAGGACTGATTATTAAGGTACACGATGGAGTTTCTCTGGATTTACTCAGAAGTAACAGACAGCAAATGTTGGTCCCAGATGGTATTTTGTTCAAAACAAAATAATGACTTCCATCTGTTTCATCACTTTCCAAGCTGAGGTCTGTGGAGCACTTGCTGGTGGTCTGTGCGGTGCTGGCTCTTTGCAAGGTGCTGGCTCCTCCTTGTTATTTCCAGCTGCTAAATTCTACTAAATTAAACTAAAGCTTACAGTAAATGTTTTTCTAATATTATTTTCATGTGTAAGTAACTGTGGGAGTCACTGGCGGGACCATATGTGATTGGAAGGGGATCTCACCTGTAAGATAATTCCTGAACTGGGATATAGTCCAGCTAACTAAGACGTAGGGAACTTCTTATCTGTTTATCAATAAAGAGTGTATTATTTATATCACAGTAGCACTGAATGGTCCTACGCAGGGATATGACTACAAATAGGCTGA
The DNA here is from genome assembly GCA_025769975.1 of Gallinago jamesoni. NCBI lineage: Eukaryota > Metazoa > Chordata > Aves > Charadriiformes > Scolopacidae > Gallinago > Gallinago jamesoni. The sequence goes on from JAOQGH010000001.1 coordinate 199,918,181, forward strand.
GCCTTGCACAGACTCCTGCTAAAGGCAGTCCTCATCTCGGGAGGATTAACCAGGTGGTTTACCAAAGGGAGGAAAAGCAGAGAACTGGTGAACACAGAGAGAGTACACATCCATCTCGGCACAATGAGACTGCTTATTTCCTCTGCAGCTGACACACAGCCATCATGCAGGTTTGTCCAAACGTGCCTGCCATGCCACAGGAGATTTCACATTGTTGGGAGCATCTTTGCACATCTCGAGGGCTTGGTTTGCAGGAATTCACTCACTAGAGCTGACCCAAGCACCTGCAATAACTGACTTGCCTGGAGAAGATGTAAACTCTTGGTCAGAACTTATAACACCAGGTCTGACAAACATCTGACAGAGCACAAGGCATGGAGATGGATCTGGGGCAAAGCACCGAGCAGATGAAATCCTGTCCTTTTTGTTTCTTTGACTCTAAGGTTGTGGACTAGGCACTGAGTTGGTACGGAATCTATCACAGTGCTTATATCATTAAAAAAAAAAGAGATTTTCTTCATGTTCAGGATTACAAGCATTGACTTCAATGACTGAACTGTCCCAACAATGGGATGGGATTGCTCCATTTGTGTAGACCTGGTCCTAGTTCTGTATGTGCAACTGCTTCTTTTGAGCCAAAGTCTCTGATTTTGATTATTCCTGAGGAGTCTGTGCACTTTCAGCAAGAGGACAGCCAGCTCCTTGGATTCTTCGTTAGCGTCAATGAGCGTTCAGCTAATGGTTATGGATTTAAACTCAGTTTACTGCTGTTGCATTCAGTATGAAAGGAAAATGCCATATTGCCAAGGGAAACATGCTGTTCCCTTTCCTGCTATCCCACCTTGCAAACCCAATGGCAACACCCAAAAGCCTAGAGGAAAGAAAATGTAGCTTTTACTGCATGTCTTAATGGCTTACAAGCCAATGGCAAAGGAACAAAGAAATTTAAAATGCAAACAGTGAGGATTTACAGTACAGGTTTTCCCTTCCGCTCCTTTATTTGTGTCTTGCACTGAGGTCTGACAGCAGCGTGCAATTGTTTTTTCACATCTGATGCAAGAGTTGGTTTCTGTAAATTCAGATTTAGGTATTTCTCAATTGTTGTTCTATTTGGGTATGTAAATTCTTGATTTTTACATGCCACTTTTATTTAGAAAAGTGAGCTGAGGTCAGGAGTCTGTGGTGCCTGAACTTAATTGAGCAAGAAGAGAGTCCTTGTCCTGAAGAATCTGAAATTGTGTAAACAGAGTCTGTCCCTCCATTTTGCAAAGAGGCAAACAGAAAGACTCATTGGCATCTCCAAGGGTTACACAAGAAGCCTGATGCAGAAGTCAGAATGGCTCTTTAACCACAGGACTGTGCTAGCACCATTTCAAGCTTTTTCCCATATTCCTGGATTCCCCAGAGAACTTTCCATCCGCACATAGGTTTCTTGTCAGGGGTTGTCTGGGCACCCTTATACTGCTGGGAGCAGGGATCAAGGTCTAGGGAATTTCTGCCTTAAGGAGTTACTTTCATCTTAGTGACACAGCTGCTGATGTCTCAGGCAGAAGAGCCAACATGATCCTTCTGGAGTTGAACCAAAACATTCACTAACCAAGGGACTAAAACCTCACTGTGCTTCTCCAGAGCTGTGTCTACCTGCACCAGCAGAGGCAAATACCCTTGATTTCTGGAAACAAGATTAAAAATTATTCACAAGAAGAAAGACCCAACAAGATTCCCTGGGTAGTTCCCTCAGATTAGATCCCCCCAAGTTTATCTTTCATTCTTTAAGAGAAAAAGCCTCCATGTGGAAAGACCCTTATATCGTCCAGCTGTACACTCCTGCACCTCTGTACTTTAGGCCGGATGACTAAGATGACTAAATGCAGGTTGAGTTGGTTTCCTTATAGACAACTGAGACAAGAAAGCAATCCTTTGAAGAAATGAATCTTCTCCAGAAGCAGGGTCTAAAAGTGCTGATTGCTTTCCATAGCAGCTCATACCAGAGTAGGCTTTAATAACCGACCCAACGACCAACTCCGAGTGTGTCCTCTTCTCTCCACTGTCTGCAGCAAGAGCTCCAAGTGACCATTTCCACAGTAAGTAGCTGAAGTTCAGTGGGATGAAGTAGAACAAGAATTGTGTTTTGTAAACACCATGAAGAATGGCGTCCAGAAGAGAGACAAAATTAGCTGTTCTGTCAATCTGCAGAACATAACAATCTTTTGAACATGTGTTGCCAACTGCACGTCACCAACCAGGCTGCTGCCACATCATCTCCAAATCCTGCTGATCTCCTAACCAAGTTCTTCCTCTCCTCCAGATCAGCTTTGGTGGATCCCTGTGAGGATCCAGAAATTATGAAAGTATAGAAATGCAGTGGCACAGCTATGTTCAATCGCAATAGCTGGGACCTTCCTTTTAGCATCATCTGTCTTTGCAAATCCTCTACAAGTTATCCCTGAACCGAAGTTACAATAATTGTCCCAGGGGATGCTCAGAATTTGGAGGAAGACACAGAAGAACAATATGAAAAATAGGAAGGGCAGGAAGACTGAGGAGTCAAAAGAAATGAGAAGAAATAGGTAACAGCCAACAAATCCTCTCTATCCAGAAGTTTGTTTTTTTTTACTCTGGGTCGGAAATCAGGTTGGAAACTGAGAACCTTAGATAGTCAGTGCAAATGCTTTTTGGGACTTCAGCTTCAGGCCAGGCATCTAATGGATAAGAGATATCTCAGAGGCAACATAGATGGACCAACAAGCAGGTGGTTTTAGCATGTGGATACAAACTGTCACTGCAGAGGCTCTGGGAAAAACAGATGTTAAGTCAACAGTGAAGCAGAAACTAGACCAGTTAAGAGCCCACTTAGAGTGGAACCAAACCTTAAATAGTAAGTGCTACTAGATATATTGGCTTGGATTTGGCTATATGTTGCTAAAGCCATGTGGTATCTAGGTAGCTAGAAGCATCACCTGAGTCTAAATATGTTTCCTTGCACGGGAGTGAAGATGATGAGGGGACTGGAGCATTTCTCTTATGAGGAAAGTCTGAGAAACTTGGGTCTTTTAAGAAACTGGGTCTCTCAGAAGACTGAGGGGTCATATATAGACACCTATAAATACTTAAAGGGTGGGTGTCAGGAGGATGGGGCCAGTCTTTTTTCAGTGGTGCCCAGGGACAGGACAAGAGGTAACAGGCACAAACTTGAACAGAAGAATTTCCAGCTCAACATGAGGAAGAACTTCCTGGAGATATTCAAACTCCACCTGGACACATTCTTGTGCAATCCCTGCAGGGTGACCCTGCTCTGGCAGGGGGGTTGGACTGGATGATCTCCAGAGGTCCTTTCCAACCCCATATCATTCTCTCATTCTGTGATACTTTGAGATGAGGGCTCCTGAACAGGGGTGCTGGTGAACACCACCAGCTCTTTGTGACCTACACCACAGTTCATGAAGGTTTGCACGTATCACAGACCTAGATCAGGATGAAATATACATTCACATAAAACAACCTTTCATGGTTGTTCCCTTGTTTACTATTTCACCTCCAAAAGGCCGTTTTACTGCACCAGTCAGACCTCCTTCAGGAGCAGCACAGGGAGTGATGTACCACTGTCCGCCATAGCGACTATCAGTGCCTCGTTTTCTGAATATCAACCAAGTTCAAAAGAACTGGATGTCATCCACATTCCCACTCATTCTCTGGACATGTTTGAAGCTAGATTTCCTCGCTTAATTTCCGTGAGCCAAATTGTTTGCACTGAACTGGCAAAAGATGAATCCCAGAGCTCATACTTTGTTTTGACATCTGTGTTAGCAGCGTGGTGGTGTTTTGATTTAGCGCTGTGTGTCTATAGATTTCACTCTGCCTGTGTCTTCTCATTGTTCTTCCATGTGGTTTTTGCAGGCCACTGGAGCTACATTAAAAAACCCAGAATTTTGTGGTCTACATTGCCAACATTTGCACCTTGTCTTTACCAAGCTGGTGATAGGCAGCATCGGCCCATTGCCTCTGCATGGCCTGATTTGCTTGAGAGAGAGATGTGACAGCTTTCTGCAGGATGCATCTGCAACATGGCTTTTCCTTGACCGAAGAGGGCTCCCATGCTTGCCACGACTCATAGAATAGAATGGTTTAGGTTGGAAGGGAACTTAAAAGGCCATCTAGTCCAACCACTCTGCAATAAGCAGGGACATATTCCACTAGATCAGGTTGCTCAGAGCCCTGTCCAACATGACCTGGAATGTTTCCAGGGATGGGGCAAAATTCCAGGGATGAATCATGAAATCATAGAATCATAGTATAGTTAGAGTGGGAAGGGACATTAAAGATCATCGAGTTCCAATCCCCCTGCCATGGGCAGGAGCACCTTCCACCAGACCAGATTGCTCAAAGCCTCATCCAGCCTGAGCACTTCCAGGAATAAGGCATCCACAGCTTCTCTGGGTAACTGGAGCCAGGGTCTCACCACCCTCCCAGTAAAAAATTTCTAATCTAATCTAAACCTCCCCCCTTTCAGTTTAAAACCATTACCCCTCATCCTAGCGCTACATTCCCTGATCAAGAGTCCCTCACCATCTCTCCAGTAGGCCCCCTTGAGGTACTGGAACGCCCTTATAATGTCTCCCCGGAGCCTTCTCTTCTCCAGGCTGAACACCCCCAACTCTCTCAGCCTGTCTTCGTAGGAGAGGTGCTCTAGCCCTCTGATCATCTTCGTGGCCTTCCTCTGGACCTGTTCCAACAGGTCCATGTCCTTTCTGTGTTGATGACTCCAAAGGTGGACGCAGTGCCCCATGTGGGGTCTCACAAGTGCAGAGTAGAGGGGCAGAATCACCTCCCCCTACCTGCTGGCCATGCTTCTTTTGATGCAGCCCAGGACACGGTTGGCTCTCTGGGCTGCCAGCACATGTTGCTGGCTCACGTTGAGCTTCTCATCCATGGGCACTCTCAAGTCCTTCTCCTCATGGCTTCTTTCCAGCCATTCTCTGCCCAACCTGTATTTCTGCCTGGGATTGCCGCATCCCAGGTGCAGTACCCTGCACTCGCTGTTGAGGTTTATCAAAGTGAGTTGATTAACCTCTATCAGAGCCCTTCTGCAGCTTCTGCAAGATGGGGACAAAGAAAGAAATTTGCAGGTAATGCTCCAAAATGAAAGCTCTGACATAAAGCTGGGTGCCCGACTTCGACACAAACTGGCTTCCAGGAATGAATTAATCTCACCTAACATAGGCATCTACACAAGAGAGGCCTCCATGCAAGCTAGTCACCCCAGGCTCCCTTTATAGTCAGTGAAGAGAAACAGAGCATGGTTCTGACCTAATAGAAATGTCTACATGGGGCTGAGATGAATTGCACCTCAGAAGTGCCTGTTTTTTCCTCTCTTGACTCTAACACCTGGGGAGCGCGGGGGTATGCAGCTCAGATGGAGACGTTGGCTGGAAAGCCAAGTAAGATGGATTTCACCATGATGAATTCCCCCGGAGTGACAGCGAGAGCGCTTGCCGGCCGAAGCATGCCAGACCTTAGCTCTAATGTTTTAGGAGTTAAGTGCACACTTTGCGCTGAAAGGGAAAAAAAAAGACTGAGCCAGAGAGAGGGGGCAACACGCCTGAAAACCAAACTCACCATCCTCAGAGGCGAAGGGAAAGCAAATGCTGTCCTAGAGCTGAAAACTGGAAAGTACTTTGTGTTAGCCCCGCCTGAGCTTCCCAGGGAGACTGGATGGAGAAACACCACTCCCCCCAGTTCAGGCTATAAAAAACCCAGGACAGACAATGAATCAGAGGAAGGAGATGCCTTAATGAAATAGTCTCGTGGTGCAGCATCTTGTGGTAACTCACTAAACATGGTGCGTTGCCAATCGCATTTTAGAAGAATAAAACTCTTCCCATTTGCAACTCCCCCCGGACATTTTTAATCAGCTAATTTCTCCCAGGGCTACCCAGGCAGGCCAGAGTTCAGGCAGGATTCCCATTAGAAATAGGAAAGACCTGTCTGATCACTGAGTTTATCCAGCTGTGTTGTTTGCAGTGAATAATGACCACTGGGGCTTTAGCAAATTGTGGGGGCAGTGGGGCAAGGGAGGGAAGTGATGGCTATGAATCACCACAGGTTTTCTGGTCACGGAGACTTCTTATGGTATTTCTTATTGAGGTGGTTTCTCTATGTGTGTTTATGCATGTATTTACATGTTTATGGCCTTGTTCTGCTAGATTCTACCGATACACATGCTCCTCCATGTAACAAAACCATAGGTAGAGCAGGTTTGGGGGGAAAAGATATTTCTTGGGAACAGGGCAGGTGCAACCCTTTTTTATGACAAATGCTCTGTATCTGGGAATAAATCAGATCCATTACTCCTTTGCATGAAGTATGTGAGCTCTTTGCCAGTTGCCCCTGAATGTCACTATAGAAGGGCCTCTTTTCTCAGTGTCTCCAGAATCATAGAATCATAGAATGGTTTGCATTTGAAGGGACCTTTAAAGACATCTAGTCCAGCCTCCCCTGCAATAAGCAGTGACAATGAGCAATTGACAATGATCTTCAACTAGATCAGGTTGCTCAGAGTATGACCTGGAATGTTTCCAATGATGAAGGATCTACCACCTCTCTGGGAAACCTGGGCCAGTGTCTCACCACCCTCAGTGTAAAATATTTCTTCCTTAGATCTAGTCTGAATCTCTCCTCTTTTAGTTTGAAGCCATGACCCCTTGTCCTATTAGAACAGGCCCTGCTAAAAAAATTGTCTCCATCTTTTCTGTAGCCCCTTTAGTTACTGGAAGGCCACAATAAGGTCTCCATGGAGCCTCTCTTCTCCAGACTGAACATCCCCAACTCTCTTAGCCTGTCCTCCCAGCAGAGGGGCTCCAGCCCACCCAGCATCTCCATGGCCTCCTCTGGATGTGCTCCAATAAGTCCATGTCTTTCTTATGCTGGGGGCTCCAGAGCTGGATGCGGTACTGCAGGGGAAGTCTCACCAGAGACAGCTGCCCTGTGAACTGGTGTTTAAAGGTCTGCATGGAATAACCATCACCTGATCCTTTCTCTGTGTTGTCCTGCAGAACAAGGGTAATAGAGACCTTCATATCCTGGAAGGTTTTAAGGCCACATTTCAATGAACACGATGAGCTGTCACAAGCTGTCACCGCCATGGGGGAAAGGTATTTCACTACCTCCTGCCCCAGAACAAGTACTTCTGGGTGTTGCACCAGGTCAAGGAACAAAACTGAATTTAAATCAAAACTTCTGTTCCTGGGCTATTTTGAAGGGATATCAATCCCTGTAACGACACAAATGGTTATGGTGGTCCTGCAGAGCCGGTGGAGATGGGAAGGGGAAAAGCACCGATGGCAGGAGGAGCACGAGACTGCTGATCTCCAGGGCATGTGTCCACTGAAGGGCTGAGGAGTTTCTGCACCATCTAAAGTAACTATAGCCCTTGGAAAACCAGGCATACATAATATTCCTCTTATTTTTTCATGCGTATCAGTGGTTCCTTCTTCACTGTTTGTAATTTCAGAGCTTATGCTTGTGGCCTCACTAAGCCAGCCTACAAGAAACTGTAGAAATCAACATGGAAATTGAATATAAATGAAAGTGAAGGCGACTGGAAACCGTCCAGCATAAAACTGGTGGTGATCAGCCTTGCATACCCCTTGTGAGCTGAAAAATGCAAAACAAGTATTGCAAAGTGACACAGGGAATATTCTCCTTTAAATATTTATTGTTTGTTTCTGTGCTATAATTGATAGTCCAGGAGGTATCTATTTTAAAAACATTTTTGTCCTGAGATTGGCCCTTTGAAAAGTTTCAAAACTCGGCCAAATTAGTCTCAAAACTGCTAATGAGAGAGCTCTCCAGGTGCAAAGAGGAGCTGGCAAAGCTGAGTGCAGAAACAAACAGTCAATCACCTCAGAAGAACTGCATCTGGTGTAGATGGGAACAGGATCTTACAGTCAAATAATAGGCTTATGTCACTTCACTTGCCATGTTGTAATTAAGGAATGAGTTATTCTGTGCAGGATGGGAGTGGGATTCAGTTTGTCCCTTCTAATAATCCGAGAGCTCTGGGATGGTTCTCCACGTGCCACCTTTCTGTCCTGCAGGGCACAGATAAAGCTGCGGGGTATAAATCAGTGGTCCTGGGTGGTTTCTTGCAGTTAATCCCCTGCCATCCTCTGGCCCTCCTGCTGCTGGTGTGGTCTGTTCACATATTGTTTAAAAGACAAATAACACAACATCAGTGGGACAGACCCTCAGTTAACTTCCCAGCAAATTCCCAACAATCCCAGGCAGCGCTACAGGCTGGGGGCAGAGTGGCTGGAGAGCTGCCTGGCAGAAAAGGACCTGGGGGTGT
>JAOQGH010000001.1:199926627-199941731 GCA_025769975.1 Gallinago jamesoni
TAGTGCCCAAGATTATTGGTTTGTCGTGGGCTGCTGTGTGGGTGGGTGATGGTTTGGTTTTTTTTTGTTTTTTTTTTTGTGTTTTTTTGTTTTTTTTTGTGGTTGGACTCGATGATCTCTGAGGTCCCTTCCAACCACCACAATTCTGTGAACTTCAAGGAGCTTGCCTCTGCCAACCTTGCTTTGCCCTTGTTCCAACTAAGCTATTTATAAGGGTCAATGCTAATTTAGTTGTTTTCTTTTTGAACTTTCTTTTTTTTTTTCAGTAGGATTGTGGACCAAATTAAATACTTTGTGTCTGTCAATTGCACTCCAAAGGATTTTTTGTTTGTTTGTTTGTTTGTTTGTTAGCCTTTTCCTCCAAAAGGAAACATGAAAGAAACAGAAGAAGGTGTAAAAGGAAGAGATTGGGCTTTAATGGGGCTGGAAGAGCAGCTGGTATTTCAAGCAAATATAGAAAAAAAATTATCCTTGAAGCCCAAGTCCAGCTGCCAGATAATTTATTGGATTTCCCCTTCCAAACAAAAGGATTGACTTCAATGACATTCCTCCAGCCCTGATTCGTGTCAGCAAAGTTACATGTGAAGTGCATTTGACAAAGGATATTTTGATGAGAAATCTCCCCCCCCCCACACACATACACCTCTCCCATGTTACAGCCTGAGAAAGGAGAGACATAAAAAACACTGGGATGGATTCTCCAAGATCAGCTTAATGTGGCCCTGGAGGAAAGGCTTAGCTATAGGGGACCAAGTGTGCAGTGAGACTGTATCTTTAATGACAAAAACAAAAACAAAGCAAAAAAAAAACCAAAAAAGAAACTTGGGAAGCAGGAGGAGTTCTCCAGGGATCTTTTCAGTTTTCACCAGCCAGCATCCTCTGCATGTTTTAATTCCTGTGGGACAAGATGATTGTCTCTGGTGGAAGGGGGCTCAGGGCCATACATATCCAGGCTGAACTTGCTTCCTCCTGTCATTGTTTGGAGCAAGAAGAAATCATCAGCAAATCAACTGCAAAGAATGGCAAGTCATCAGTAATTTTGGAAAGTGCAGAGGTCTGGCAGATGAAGGTGAGGTTTTGAGTACAAGCCTTGGCCAGGCAGTGTCAGCAGCAGATAATGTCCCAGCACTGACCTCTTGCTGCTCCTCTTCAGTCAACACCTCCGGCCTTCATCTTTAAGATGTGACCTTCATTGCCACAACCTTGTTAGACAAAAATGCCCCTTTGGCAGACACTGGATTTGCAGATAAGACAAAGGGAAGTCCAAAGTCAAGTGGGATATCTTCGTCACTCAATAAATTAATCAGCTGTTAATACTGACAGAAAATGATGTACCCTTCTCTCCACACAGATGTACCTTGGGCCTCAGTTTCCCTGCATGAACCTCTTTGGCTGGAAGTGTTTCCTTCCATTCCCTCCAAATTGCTATTGACTAATGACTTCCTGATCAAATGAAGGTTTTCAATCCAGGCCTTTAACTCTGGTCTCTATCATCACCCTACACAAGCAATCTGGTAAAATATAATGACTGTAGGCACTGAGATGTCCTTTGCTCTGCACATAATACAGATCTTTCCTGAACACATCTTGAACTGATCTAGAAGGCTACCTCTTTGAAGTGCAGGACTGGTCCTCTTCTTCACCATGCCATACCATCCCCCAGTTTCATGGATAGGGTGCTCCATGGAAGAGTACATGGGTCTTTGCCAGAAGAACTCTTTACAAGAACTTTTTACAAGGGGATGTAGTAATAGGATGAGGGGTAATGGCTTTAAACTGGAAGAGGGTAGATTTAGATTAGATATTAGGAAGAAAATTTTCACGCTGAGAGTGGTGAGATGCTGGCGCAGGTTTCCCAGAGAAGCTGTGGATGCTTCATCCATGGAAAGGTTCAGAGTCAGGTTGGATGGGGTTTTGAGCAACCTGGTCTGGTGGGAGGTGTCCCTGACCAGGGCAGAGGGGCTGGAACTAGATGGTCTTTAAGGTCCCTTCCAACCCAAACCATTCTATGATTCTATGAACTCCAGAGCTTCCAAAGATGTTCCAAATTCCAAAGATCTCACCAAATTACTGGATGGGGAGAGCAAAAGATTTCCTTCCCTCTTTGTATTAGAAAGGCCATCTCAAATTTGGACCAGAGAATGGTACCACAGCTTTTGAAATCAAGTCTGGGTTGAAAGCACACAGGCAAAACACAAGATTTGAGATGACTGGAGATACTGTAGACCCAGGTGATGGGTTCTCAGCTGACAAACTTCAGCACAGAAACTCCCAGCATCTCAACAGCTGCTGCCAGCTGAGCACAGGAACTTAGCTGAGCAAGGTAACAAGATGGTCAGGTGGGTTTCCGTTGAGATGGTATATCTGACGCACTTCTGATGTCTGCTTCAGTCTGCACGAAAACTTGATTGAATGAATATCCCTGCATGAATTGAGGTGTGAGGTCACACGTGTCTTCCGGGTGCTTTGCTGTATGAAAATAAAACTTGCAGTGGTGTGAGATGTTTATGAGGTGATATCTATACCTGGGAGACATGGAGAGAGGAAAAAAAAAAACAGACTTAAAGTGTACAGGTAAGTAGCCTTAAAAACTTGCCAAATTCACCTTAAAGAAATGAAGTCACTGATACACACTGCAAATTTCCCCTCTATTTGCTGAATGATTTTTTTAAAGTTCTGCATTACTGTCCTTGAGACGCTCATCCATTTTTTTCATGGTGGTGGAGTTAGTGATGGGAATGTCATGGTCACCTTAGTGGTGTAAGGAGATAAGAAAGCGCAGTAGCCAAACTACTGGAGGATCACGACAGGCAAGGAGCAGGAAAAGGGGAAAGGTGAGGATGGAAATTTGTGCTTCATGTCTAAAGTCAGGTAACTGGCTTCCATCTAAGAGAAAACAGGGACAAGACATGGTTATGGATCCACAGGGAAAAGGAAGGAAAGGAGAAGAATACCGGAGCATCACCAACAAATAAAAGCTACTGGCTGTGAGATGAGATAATATCGTCTGGGGGACACTTGGTTATGATCAGCATCTGCTTTGTATTCAGTTTCGCTTGCACCAGTGTCTTCACTGGTGATGGTTAGAAAAGTTGTCTTTCCAGACGTAAGTGTGCGTGTGGGAGTCAGCACTCCAGTGCGATGGGTGTCAGCCAGGTTGGGTGAGGCCAGATGCAAGAATTTCAGACTTTCAAGTGATTCCTGTTACCTTGCAAAGGGCGGACAAGCCAGAAGGCAGGTGGGAGTGTGCTGCTTTGGCTGGAGAAGAGATGCAGGATGCACTGATCTGTACATCATCGTGCTGGGAGTCAGGAGCTCCTGCTAGCTCTGACAGTTCCCTATTCAGCCATGTCACTGAAGCAAAAATGTTCAGAGCTGGCAGCTTAAGATGTAGACCCCCACAATGACATGGCTCGAACTTCAAAGGAGCTGAGTAACCAGCAGTTTTCATTTGTTTTGGCCTCTCTGTAATGAAATAATAGGAACTGAGTACTTGAGAGCATTTCCAATAATTTGTTTAGGTTTTTCTTTGCCTTTTCTGCCTCAGTTTCCTCCCTAGTAAAAGAACATCATATTTGCCTCTCCAGTGGGATCACAGTGAGGAGCTGCATATGAGATCTTAAGAAAGGGACAAGTCAAATTTAACTTTGATTTATGTACCAAAACAGAATGTTCTGGTTCAGGCAGTGATGAGTTAAAGCTCCTGACTGAAAAGAGAAGAGGCCCTCTCTCAAACAATGCAAGACACAGTTAAGAAAGAACTCCATTAGGGATGTCCCACGTGCAACGGGGAAGGAGTTGAGTTAGATGACTGCAGCACCCATTTGTAGCTTAAAACACATGCCTTGGGTTACCTCACTTCGTTTTTCAGTTGGGACAAGTAAAAAGTGACATGGACACTTCACAAAGATGAAAAATAACTTGATTTGCTATGGTAAGGTCTGTCCCCTTTCAGCATTAGAAAGGTGTGGTAGGGTAGGGAAGGGCTAATCCTGACACACGGCTGACCCTTGACAAGGCCAAGTTGGACATGGCTTTGAGCAACCTGGTCTAGTGGAAGATGTCTCTGTCCATGGCAGGAAGCTGGGATGATCTTTAAAGGTCCCTTCCAATGCAAACCATTCTGTGATTTTATGATTCTATAATCTGTGGGCCATTTCTATAATTTGCCCAATGTTGAGATGAGGAATCCACCAAAACAGAAAGGCTCCCTGATTTTCTCTTAGGAGGGCCAAAAACAGCGATCTCCAAGCCTCAAAACAACAAAGTTTTGAGGCAGATCAGATCTAAAGCTGGGTGAAAAGTGAAATGACTATTAAAAAACCTCATCAAAGTCTGGGGTCTGCACATATTGGTGTTTTTGGAAGTGTTTAACAATTTCTAAGGTTAACCTATGGCTTTTGCTTTAAAAAGAGACTTTTCCAAGAGTTGAAGAAGCAGCACTTTGGCTGCCTGTCAGCTTGCAAAGCCCTGTGTTTCGTCTGCTTTTAACTGGAGGGAGCAAATGAAGGCACAGCAAGACAGTAGCCGTGCTGCATCCACGGGGGCTGCTGAGCCCCAGACAGCCTGACAAAACATGGCAGAGGTTTCTCCATTGATCATCTCTGGCTTTTCTTGCCAGGCAATGGAGGAGAATGATTTTTCTCTCTGACTTTTGCTTCTCCAGAAAGTCATTTGCAAACAGCTCTGTGGGAAAAATGCCACAGGTAATCACTCAGGCCCCAGAACAAGCCACCAGGTTAGGGACTGGTGAGAAACCCCCTTGCAGATGAATGGCTGAGGAACAGCCCAGTTAAGCGAAGTCCCTTCTTCAGCTCAAGGACTGATCTGTTTGGTATGAGGTTAGGTTTAAATCTTCTCTGCCTGCTTGTAGCTCTTGGTACCTTCACGGGATGGTATTTGATGGGAGGGCGAAAGGTGGTGCCCACAAAAATGTGTTCATTGGTGTGTGCAACAGAAGTCTTAACTGACACAGGTGTCTCTGGAGAAGAATGAAGGCAAGAACAAGGACCGTCAAAGTGAAAACAGTCACTGTTTCTGGTCCGCTCTGCCTCAACAGCAAATCAGCCCCCACAACTTTCCCCTGGCTCAACTGCTCTTTGCTGTGCTTTTCCTGTGTTAGAAAACCTGGTTGTGTAAAGCAGGAGAGAGGTTATACCGTGTCCTCTTTGGTCTCATGTTGTGTGATATGGAGAGCTGAGCTGAGAGGCTGATGGCTATCCCCTTTCCTTCCTGGGGAGAAGTTCCCTTCTGTCTTGTGTTTCTATATCCTAAAATTCATCAATAACTCCATGTCCAGCATGTGAGACAGCAATGTCTCAGGTTGCGAGTTGAGAGACATAGTGGGACAGGGTCTTCTTCTTGGCTGTAGCCAGGGATACAGTGTCTCTGGATGGAGAGCCTCTACGCAGCACATCAATGTCACTGTTCTTCATGCAGCCCGGGTTGGCAGTGGTCTGTACAAGAGCTGGATACCTCTGGGATCAGTTTTTCTGTGACTTCAACCTTAATCAGATGTCAGAGGTAACCAAACCAGGTGTTTGGCTACCTCTGGAGGAAGGGAGGACAGAGCCCTGTCTGTCTGTCTGCTATTACTTTCACTGCCCAGAGAAAGCTCTGGGTTGTGGTAGGGAGAAGGCCAAGTCTCGCTCACATCCCAAGAGGAAGAATTTGGCAGCCTCTTCCCTTTGTGCTCTCCCAGATGTTTGTCATCATCACAGAGACACCGTCCTGGTTTGGCAGTTCCTGCTTGGGGAAATCCCCATGGACTTGGGAAAAGTGGGATTGCAGGATGTGAAGTGGTATAGGATAAAGAGATGAGAACAGCTTTGGCTTGTCCAAACCAGGACACTGTCTCCAGCCTTGCACACTGTTCACCCTGCTGGCAAGTAGCTCTAGAGAGTATGAAGTGGGACAGGGTGGTCACATTCTTCTGTGTAAGACTTGATGTGTTCAGTCCTGGCAAAAAGGTCACAAGAGCTGCTCCCAGGATGGGTGCAAGCAGGTCCCACTCCGGGACTATATAGATTCTATGGAGGCAACTGTATCATAGAATCATAGAATGATTCAGGTTGGTAGGAACCTTAAAGATCATCTAGTTTCAACCCCCCTGCCCTGGGCAGGGACACCTCCTACTTGACCAGATTGCTCAAAGCCCCATCCAACCTGGCCTTGAACTCCTCCAGGGATGGGGCATCCACAGCTTCTCTGGGCAACCTGGACCAGGGTCTCACCACCCTCAGAATGGAAATTTTCTTCCTGATATCTAATCTAAGTCTGCTCTCTTTCAGTCTGGTCTGCAACAAGGAGATGGTCAGCAGATGACAGAGTGGGCTGGTACCTGGGTTTGACACCTGGGGTCACCACCAGTGAGAGAAAACTGGATGCTGTGCTGCCAATGTGTCAGAAAAGGACATGGCCATGAAAGAAGGGAGATGGGAGTGAAATGCCAGATTTACAGCCTGATTGCTCTGGGAGATGCAGAGCTTCTTGGTGAGGGATGCTTTGAGTGAAGACCTGACTTATGGGAAGGGATTGGTACTGTCTTCTTCAAAGACTGTACCTTAAAAAAAGTGAGGAACGCTAATACAAAAAACTTTTCTTTTACAATTTAACTTTTAATCTGCACAGAGAATCACTGTTCAGAACTGTAATGCTGGAAATCCTACGAAGAGGAAGGAGGTGGTGTTTTAATTTCTTTCTTTTTTTAATATTGGAGCTCCATTTGGACTGCATGTGAGGGCCCTCAGCTGACCACAACCCCATACAGGGACTATGTGATCGCACCCCAGAACACCTGGCTTGAAATAGGTCACAAGCATTTGGGCTATGTTGAGGACCACGTGCTCTGGTCCTTCCTTGATCCAGGGCGTGCTCAAAGCATAGGTTTAAGTACATTACTGTCTCGAACTGGCACGTCCTGTACTATCTGTTGGTAGACACAAGTGGGGAGCAGAGTTAAAGCCAGAATGCGTTTGACCTTTCCCTTTTTTTTCCCTTTGCAATTTTATTCCCCTTTTTCATAAAATTCCATTCTGCTTTGCTCTTGGAGATGAGATTCACCCACGTCAAGTGAACGGCAACCACTGAGATGACAGCTGCTGAAACCATCCGTCCTCTTCCTCTAGCCCAAATGTACGTGCATCAGCCGGCGTAAAGCCACCCCAGTCCATTGGGGAGAGTTAGTAATAAAACAAGGGGAAGGAATGAAATCACCCCCTCATCCTTCAGGGTTTCCAACTAGGAGGAAATATTGGGTTTTGTTGTGTGTGTGTGTTGTCAGTTGTTGTTTTTTTCTTAATTATTTTTTTCCCCTCACTGCAACAATTCAAAAGCCAGAAGAAAGATTTAAAAAAAAAAAAAAATCTCACCAAACCTAAACCAACAACAAATAAACCCACCGGTTTCAAGGTGGGTTAACAACGTGCAAAGCACATGCCAGAACATGTGTTATTAGCAATAAAAAAGTCCTTTATTTGTCTCTCTGGGGAATTTCTTTCACACTCACTTTTAAAAAAACTATCTTTATTTGTTTCCCTACTCTTTCTCCCCTCTCTCTCTCTCTCACACACACACACACAACCAGATCACTTAAATAAAACAAAGTTTTATATTCATTCCAGGCAGGGATTCCTGCCAAATCTGTGCCTCCTTTTTTTTCCCCCCACTCATTTTCTTATATACAGACCAGTGATGAAAACACAAAAAAATCTGAAGCCTATGAGGTGACAGATGAACAAGATGTAGAGGCAAATGATCCAAATGGTGCTGTGAAGGAATGGCTTTTACTGGCAGAAGGGAACATATTTTTGCAAAGGTTAGAGGAATTTTTCTGTTTCTGTTGTATTTTTCCAAGGCTGGAAATTTTAGTTTCAAGAGAAGACTAAGATCCTGCATTTCTGATGTTCCAGACAATTCTTTCCCTTGAATTGTTCCTTTGTTTGGCTTTTTTTTTTAATCAACAGTGAGGATCTCTGTTTCGGTTTATTTTAAGTGTAGAAATCTCATTTATGTCAATTTGATTGCCAGACATGCAACAGAGATTGGTACCACTGACAGCTGCAAATTGTACTCAGAGCTATACTTCCAAAGATGACCTTGCAGTCCTCGTTGTGTTAAACTATCCCACATAGGTAGGTATTTCCTGTTGTCTGCCCACCCGCCATGAGCTTCTGCATGGTCCACCAGTGATGAACATGCCCGTCACATTCATCTCTGTTAGCTTGTGTAATTAAAAGCTTGTCTTTGTAAGCTCAGAGAAGCAGATGAACCATTACAGATGGAGGAACCTCAGAACCCTCATCAGAGCAACCCTGACTGTTTGCTACTCCCAGATTACCAAAGGGGAGGACCAGCCCATGTTCATGTTGTGAAACTCATGGTCCTAATGTGAAACCCCTGAGAAAGGAGACACAGGGCCACCTTGCAGACTGAGAGAAGTTGACGCCTACAAGGTAGGACTCATGAGATGCCAAGGAAAAAGCACTTAGGGGTTGTGTGAGTTTTACACAACATTTAAGGGATAGACCAAATGTCAAGAAAGGGAGGACAGGCTTGGGAGCCAGTTATTGGAGTGACCAAAATGCTGGGCCACATATCAGAGAGACCAGGGCATCTGCAAGTTGGCTACTGTATTGAACTGGGAATCCAAGACAGATTAGGCAGAACCTCATATCTGGTGGTCAGATGCTAGTAAGGTGATGGGTTCAGATCATCAACCATACATGTGTATCTGTGCATGAGGCACCAGGGGCAGCTACTGGGCAGACTGATTGCCTATGGCCAGTAAATGTAAATGTGCATATATATGTGTATACTTTCCACCAAAGGGCTTTCACCTTCTTCAGCTACAGAAGATGAGGCCATTGGCACCATTTCTGTTGATCTGTGTGGCCAGACATGTTTACATACATATATGTGCATATATGTACTGGGTAGATGTGTGGGTGCTGGATGTGGGGAAAACAAGGACAGGACAGCAGTCTCACCCCTGTTGGGCTACCAGATTCAGCAGCTCTTACCCTCAGCTGATATTGTGATGCTCATGGCTGAATCAATACTTAAGTAACCCTGAAAGGCTGCGGGACTTGGGTCTTTTTAGCCTGGAGAAGACTGAGGAGGGATCTGATCAATGCCTATAAATACTTAAAGAGTGGGTGTCAGGAGGACAGGGATGGTCTATTTTCAGTGGTGCCCAGTGACAGGACAAGAGGAAATGCGCACAAACTTGAACAGAAGAAGTTCCATCTAAACATGAGAAGGAAATTTTTTCCTGTGAGGGTGGCAGAGGCCTGGAAGAGGCTGCCCAGAGAGGTTGTGGAGTCTCCATCACTGGAGACATTCAAAACCTGCCTGGACATGTTCCTGTGCAACCTGCTCTGGAAGGGGGTTTAGACTAGATGATCTCCAGAGGTCATTTCCAACCCCATATCATTCTGTGATTCTGTGACCTTCAAGAACAAAGTACCACACTGGATAAGACGTTATTTGCTAAATATTCTTACTCTTGTGTAAATGAAAGTTAGGGATTCATGAATGAAAAAGCACCTGTACCAGTGCACCCCTCCCCAGCTCTGTCATTGTGCTTCACAGCATCTGTGGAGATGGCACTGGGTGTCACTGGAAGACTCAACAGGCTTCAGATCAGCCCAAGTTTGCAAAACATCCTTGGGATGGGGTCCTGACAGAGACTTCAGGCCAATGCAGCAGTATAAATACTAAACGATAGAATTGGTTCTGCCAGTTCCTGTCACAGCACATACAGTTGAAATATCCACAGCAGAAAGTCAGTTCATATTGCAGCAAACTCTACTTGATATAAGTGGACAGGACATTCGTGCTGAAGCTAAATTTATTGTTTGCCAAGTACTTGGACTGAAGGAACCACCAAAGTGCCAAAAATGATGGTTTATGGCCTATTTCTAGTCTCCTTTGAGACCATAGTTATAAAAGAAAATGGCACTCAGATGACAGGAAGTATAAGAGGACACTGAACGTTGAATAACTCAAATCAATTGAAACTCAGGAGAGAGCAAGAGAGAGTGCTGAATGCTAGCAAGGGTGTGGAGAAGTAGAAGCAGTTGCGCATGGTGCCACTTGGGTGGAAGCCAAGGTCTGGTTCCAAAGCTATAGATAAGAGCAAAGGGAAGGATCAGAGGGCAAACCATCTCAGACAAAGAAGAATCACAACGCTGCCGGATTTGCAAGGCACAGGAGGAATGAAATGTTGGAAGAGGCAATTCTAAATGTTCTTGACCTCTGCTCAGCTGACTCAGAGGGAACGTAAAACGCCCAGAGGAATCGTGATTGTGATCTTAGAATGCACAGAGAATTTTACTGCAGAAAACCAGAAATAGTTGGAAGAGTTTGCAATTTAAATTCATCGTTGTTAAGCCTCAGTAGGATTAAAGGGCAGCACAGGCCAATATGGGGCCTGAAAGGAAGGTGAAGATTAGCATAGGAAGAATAATTTGGAGGTCTCTGAAAAGAAGCAGAAGCAAGTTCAAAGGATAATTCAATAAACAAATAAAGAGATACACCAGGGAAAGAACAGAAACACATGAAGAAGGAAATAATACTGTGCTACACAGACCACTAAGGGAAACACATTGTTTAAGAAAATTTTAAGATGAGTGAAGGCAGATGGATAGGTCCTCTCCATGTGGGGGAATCTTGAATAGGCTTTGGGGGTCTCCTTACAAAGGTCTGAGCTTGCAAAGGAAAGATTGAAGAATGATACTCCTTGAGAGTCACATACTGGGAATACTCCAGAAGGCACGTTTTTTGGGAACATGAGTTTGGAAAGCTTCATGTCTCCACCTTGGTTTTATACGGGCTGTTAGATGTCAGCAGGCGACTCTTTGTTGATGCACCAAAACATCTGGGTAGCTCTTAGCACGTGAAGTTTGGGCCTTAATGCATGGAGAGGTTCATTGGGAGGCTGTGGCCTTCCAATGCTTCTCTTCACAAAGTCCTTCCTGGTCAAGAAGTCACTCCTTTATGCAGTCCCCCCTTTATGCTCACACTTGTCCTCAAACATGATCTCATCTCAAAGCTGCCTTGTTCATAAGGAAAGGTCTGACTAGGCCACAGTGAGGGACTTCTGTGGTTTGCAGTTCCAGTTATATTGGTTTCAGGGCTGGTTTTGATTGTCTGAAGGTGTCCTGGGACTTCAACAGGAGTGTGAGCCTTTGTGGTGCCTCCTTTCAAATCTGTTGTCTGTCAAACAAGCTGGAGAATGATGCAGAGAAGAAAGAAGAAGGGTGAAGGATTGGAAGAGAGTATAAATGATTTCCTTTTTTTTTTTTTGAACATTTTTAGATAACCACTTTTGAAGTAACTGTTATAGCATGTGACTCAGAGGGAAGAGAAAGGTAAAGCTTTGGTCCTTTCTAGCTAAGAAACTGGAAAGTTGCTGGTGAGAAAGTCATCTCTGCAAAGGGTTGGGAGAGTACTTGTTTGAGCTTTGCAGGGTTTTCTTTGTTGAACACCAAATTTGTAGGATTGTCGCTGGAGTTAGTGTTAGATATTAGTGTTAGATATCTGAGCAGATCAATGGTTTGAATCTCTCACTACAAAGCATTTTGTTCATCACCTGTTTTTTTCAGGCCCACAGGGCATCTCTTCAAGCCTCAGGAGAGGTGTTTATTCAAACAGACATTAGTCAAATAGCGGGGAAACATTTTGTCCTGCACAACTAAAGGTAGGACACCCACAGCAAGCAAAAATCATCCCATTTGGAGAAGAACCCATTGTCCAAAAAGGACCAGGACAAGTCATGGGGCGTAGATGCCTGACTCCTAGGGATGGTTGAAGTTAGCAGAGAATTTAGGCTTCTGATGCTGAAGAAGTAAGAGAAAAGGGAAATATTATACAGTGAGAAAGGCAGATGTCCAGCCTGCTTAGCCATCAAGAGACAAATCAAAGCATGACTTCATTACCATGTAGAGGAGGATAGAAGTTGCCAGAGGCCCTCATGCAACAGAGAAAAAGCAAAGCTGATGTGAGCAGATGCCCCATAGACAAGGCATGACAAATTCAGATTATAAAGCATGGACGTGTGGAAGTAAGTGCGATTAGTGCTGGGAAAAGACACCAAAGGAAGTGGAAGATCTCTCTTGTTTCTCTGGAAACAGACTACAGCTTTCTTTACTCAGGATGAGCTGCCGTCAAACACAAATTATTGGGCTTAAAATACAGGTAACCGGGTAACATTAAATAGCCTGCAATATACAGGTCAGATGAGCTAATAGTCCCTCCTGGAGTTACACTATGATCTAAAACTGTTTATTAATCTAAAACTGATCTGTCTGCAGGCTTTTTGGCATGTTTCTGGTGTTGGATATTAGTCCAAAGCGTGTGGATTTGATTAGGATTGCTGAAAGGGTCCACAATCAGAGATAGAGGCTTTTTTTGGTCTTTTTTTCTTTCTTTTTTTTTTTCTAAAAGCAGGAATCATACGACAGAAAAATCTTCTCCTTTTGCTCCAAAATATGGAATATCCCACACCCTCAAAATGTTCTTTGTTTTTTTTTTTCAAATCTACAAAGCACAGCACTCAATCTGGGAAAGGATTTTAGCTGTATTTTTTACGTGTGAATTTAGTGCTATTCCGTAGTGCTTCTGAAAGCCCAGAATGAGCAAGTGGAGAGGTGTCCTGAAATCTCATCCTGCATTTAAAGAGAATACAGACCTTCATTTCTGGGGAAAGGAGCCTTAAATGGAAAGCAAGGAGTGATGTAAAAGATTTTCTGTCAAGAAAAGTATCTTCTGGAGGTGTCATCAATGCAACTAGTTGTGAGAATCACTCATCACTCAAACAGAAACAGAGATGTCCAAGCAGTCAAAATGGCAGAAGTACAAAATCACATCCTGCAGTCCGTTGATGCTCTGAAGAAGCCAGAAGACAAAGGAAAAGCAAGATGTGTCTCATCCCAGAAACACCTCCTGAATCCTGTGTTGATTTCATTACTTCCTGGAGCGGGCTCATGGTTTTTTTGGATGGCTGTGCTGGATAGTACTGGCAGGTGATGACACCAGTGCCTTGAAATACAGGAGGAATGAGAAATGGAAGGAAAACGCATGCTGCCCTTGGATACAAAACACTGTCTTTTGTCTCACATCTTAGAAAGCTCTAAGATGTTGGTCCTTGATGTACTGGAATGTTATATCAGTTATTTGTAAGTGTTAAGAAAAATATATTAGCCATATATAAAGATGGTGTGGACTAGGAGTGGAAAAGGGAGAGGCATCTTTTTAAATGTTTCGCAGAGTGAAGAACCCTAATGCTTTGGAGTTCATCACTTCAGAGCCACAGAGGAGACAACAGTGCTGGTCTCTATGTGAAGGTTTGCTTCACAAAAACAAAGGCAAAGGGTTTCAAACTGAATTTTGACTGATTTTATTGAGGGAGGGGGTAGGTAATGAGGGACCTGCTTCTAAGATTGGTTATTTAACACCTTCTGAAAACAAGTTCTCCAGAAAGTCTTCTGATGTATATACCCAGAGTCACCTTGAGGTTTTAGAAGTCTGAGACTTGCAGGGTAAAAATTGGTCCCTCTACCTGTTGACATGTACATGAAATTGTAACATCGTTACGGTTAAAAGAGACCTTTAAGATCATCAAGTCCAACTACCTGAAAGGAGGTTGCATCTTCATGGGGGTTGTTCTCTGTTCCCAAGTAATGGTGATAGGACAAGAGGAAATGTCCTCAAGCTGTGCAAATTGGATACTAGGAAAAATTTCTTAACTGAAATGGTTGTCAAGCATTGGAACAGGCTGTCCAGGGAAGTGGCTGAGTGGCCATACCTAGAGGTATTTAAAAGACAGGTAGATGTATCTCTGAGGGACGTGGTTTAGATGTTGTTTTAATGCTTTAATGAAGATTTGGAGCATGCCAAATGTGGATGGATTGGGGAAGACTTAGCATCTCTGTCATGTCCCTCATCATCCACTCAGCTGAACCAATCCTTTGAAATAAAGGAAATCATTTTCACCCATCAGGCGAGCAACAAGAAAACAAGGCAACAAAAAAGAATAGCTCCCTCTATCATTTAGCAGAGTCAGTAGTTTCCAGCCCCTTCCCAAGTTGCTTTGTTATGACCTTTTCCACCCTGAGTGCCACCAAGACTTTTCTATTCAGGGAGGCTTCATCCTCTACCATTTCAAACGGATCTTTTCAGATCTCACCTGAAAGAGCTTTGAAGATGATTTTTGAGGGAAATCTTCACAAAATACCCGGGGCATCTGAGACACCCTCCATTGGTCATTAAAACTTGTGAGCACCCCTAACCCTGGAGGAGCAGGCAGTGCTCAGTACTTTGGACAAGCCTACTTGTAAAGTCAGTTGCCTGTGTTGGGGCTATAAGTACAACTGCCCTTCTCTCCTGGGGCCCTGCAAGGCAGTCCTCTCCCCTCCTTGAAAAGGGCTGGAGGTGCTGAATGGTTTTGGCTGAAGCATGGGGTCAGTTGCTTGGTGGAGAGCTGGCTCCCGACCAGAAAACACAAAGTGGATGTAAATGGTAATTTCTGTAGCCAAGGCAATTTTCGAATGGGGAGAGGAAAAAGGAGTGAATAACTGAGTGAGGTATAATGTCGGCTGAGACGGAGAAAAAAGTTGGGTAAGTAACACTTAAAACTGACTTTCCTTCAGTAGTGATTCCTTATGATCTTTTTGAGCCACCCCCATCACGCTGGAAGTTTTTTAAGGGGTTTCTTAGCACGCGGCAGTCTCTGTTTCTCTTTCATCCTAAAAAGCCAGCCATTATTCCAATGAAACCTCTTAATTAATTAACGTTCAGCTCTGCGAGGCGAAAGTGGATCAGGGGCTGAGGATCAGGCCCACCACTTTATGGCGGTCCCAGAGGTTCGGTTTTGTGCTTTCCCTGCCCAAGATCTTGCGTTTTGACATATTGCTTCAATACAGCACATTTTATGACACCTTTGCTGGAGAGCCAAAGGCCACATTCCTTCTATCTGTCCTGCATGCAATTTTCATTCTCTTGTCTTCAATGCATTATGGAAATTTTTCTTTCTCTCTTTTTCTTTTTCTTCCACCCCACCCCACCCCCACCCCCCCGCCCTCCAGGATATTGTGGGTTATTAC
>JAOQGH010000001.1:199949402-199960455 GCA_025769975.1 Gallinago jamesoni
GCAGTTCCCTGTCCTTCTTGAACTGGGGAGCCCAGAACTGGACACAGTGCTCCAGATGGGGCCTCACCAGGGCAGAACAGAGGGGCAGGATGACCTCCCTCCACCTGCTGGCCACACTCTTCTCGCTGCACCCCAGGATGCCATTGGCCTTCTTGGCCACAAGGGCACATTGCTGGCTCATGTACATCCTGTTGTCACCAGGACTCTCAGGTCTTTTTCCTTAGAGCTGCATCAGGCTCATCCTCCTCTCCCTCCCTTCTCACCACTTCCCCTTGCTTGAGCCATGTTTGAGAGAAATACTAAAGCAGGCAGAAAACAATATTTTCTATTCAAGCCCCCACACAGTGAGCTGAGAAGAAGTTATCCCAGCAATCCCAGTACTTCCTGGGATCAGTGACTATACAAACATATCCCTGTCACCTGGAGAGGGCTTGGGCACCCAGCCCTGCTGCTGGCATCATCCAAGCCTGCATTGTAGCTGCCTGGTCCTGCAGCTTGGTGCTACCAAGATAAGGGCCATCTGAAGGTTTGGCTCTGCTTCAAGTACCGGACTCACTGGGAAGGTTATGTCAAGATTTCAGAGGGTTTTCTCATGCATAGGGGTGGTGCATTCTGTGGTTTTATTTAGAAAACCAGGGTTGTGCCATGATTGGTTCAAATTCTATTTTCCATGCTGCCTTAAATGTTTTCATGTTGCTTCACAGTGCTTCAAGGTGCTTCATTAGTAAAACCTTTCCCAATTACAAATGGCATAAGCACAGCAGGCAGATGGAAAGCTGCCCTTCAGGAGAGCTGAGGACCTCCACAAATTTCACATTAAGTCAAGTCATTCAGATAAAAGGTTGAAAAGGTATCAAGAGCTCCCTTAGCTTTCTCTTTGGTCTTCTGTCCTTCAAGTGAGGCTGAGATTGTTGGGTGAGGGCTTAGCTGTGCTGTTTGTGGCTGTTGCATGCAGAGGAGCTCTGTAAGGGGGTAACTAACCAGTGTGGACGACTCCAGGTCTTAGACATAAGTGGAGAGGGCCATGGAAGACCACCAGTCAGAAGTCATTAACTGACCCAAATCCAGAGTGTATGGGTGGGAAAATCAAGGAGGGTTGCTTTAGTTACCTCAGACAACTTTCATGCCAGCTCTGTGTCTATGAAGCATCTTTTCTACCCCCTTAATCAAAAATCCTTGTTTTAATGGAGCTTTCAAAAGCAGGCTCCATCCTGTCCCTGCCACATGAACCATTGAGTAGACCCATCAATCAGCTGATTGCCAAAGGGGAGGGGGAGAGTGTAACTCTTTCAATGCCCAGAAAAATGCTTGGGTTTAAGTAAGAAGAATGGGTGAGAAGTAGGAACATCTGTGTTGCCATTGCCTATGCAACCAAAGAAGTTGAGGATGCCCCATCCCTGAAGAAGTTCAAGGTCAGACTGGATGGGGCTTTGGGAAGTGTCTCTCGTCTTGTCAGGGTGGTTGGAACCAAGTGATCTTTAAGGTCCCTTCCAACCTAAACCATTCTATGATTCTATGTGCCATAAATCACACTGATTTGCACCTGTAATCCCTACAGTGTCTGTCTGTCTGTTGTCCTCTCAGGGTCTGGTCTCAAAAGCAGGTACAGAGGGTGCTAAGGTGGGTGTGAATTTGGGTAATAACCCTCTGCCCTTGAGTTGTATCATTCCAGAAGTTTGCTCAGTACTGCCATTCCCAGGTTTAAATTTTCAATTGCTCATTTTGTAGGAATTATAAGGAACTACACTGAGCTATCTGCTGTGGGTATTGGCTGCCACTGCCATTTCAGAGCCAACCTCAAACCCTCATGTAATTTTCTAAACCAAATTCCTCACTGGCCAATACATCCTTTCCATGCAGCCATTTCTGGGCTGCAGCCAGACCCTTGGGTGACATTTTCCCCCTGGCTTTGGGAAGAATTCCTGTCTGTGGCTCTGCGTAGATCTTGTGGACCAGAGCCTCTTGGAGGAGATCCCCATCCATCCATCCATCCTGCTCCTTGAGAGCAACGAGCAGTGCAATGGCCTTTGGTGTATGCCCATTGGTAGCTCCCTTACAGGTCCTTGCTCTGGGGTTCATTACACTACAAGAACAACAAGAAACAATTATTTAGAGAAAGCAAGGTATAGAAAAGCGCAGTCAATTTTTCTTCCTTTCTCAAATTCCCTGTAAAAAAAAAACAAACAAACAAACAAAAAAACCCAAGACAACAGGGAGTTTTGTGATTTCTACCAAAAGATCACAACCATAGATACCACAAGAAAGTGACTTAGTCTTTTTCTAATTCATGTTTACACATTCCTTGATCTTTCCCTCCAGCCACATCTACATATTCCAAAATCAGATGCCTATAAGGGATGACAGCAGTCATCCAATCTGTTGTCTTGTTAGTATGGACAGAAGTATTTAACCAGTAATTCCTGCACCAAACCCACAAGTTTGTGGGCTAACATCTATTTTTAGAAAGGCATTCAATCATGATTTAGGGACTTTACATGATGAAGGACTCAGCACGTCTTTAGATAAGCCACCCCAAGGGTTCTTTATGCTTCCTGTGAAGAGTGAAACGTGCCTTATCACCGCTCTGAATTTATCTGGTCTCTGCTTCCAGTTGTTGCATCTGGTGACACTTCTGATGGCTTTGCAACCTCTGCTGAATACAGAGGACACGCCTCTTTCTGCGTCTTGCTGACTCATGCAGAAAAAGCACACAGAGAAATGAGGGATTTGGGGTCCTGATTTTCAAGAATTGGACCCAAAATGTGCAACCCAGCCCGTGGCAAGAAGTATGAAGGGCTTCAGTGGGGCCAAGCTGGGTAACAGCCCATTTGGAAAAGGGTTTATCTCCAGGAAGGTAAGAGGAAGAGCTGCTGTCGGGGAAGGCTGTAGACCAGGAGTGGGAGATGCCAAAGCACCTGTCCCTGTACTTTAAACAAACAGCCTGACACCTCAGCTGGGCATGAGCCCTGCAACTCTCTTGTTTTACAGAGGTTGCCTTACTTGGCACCGTCTTGACCTCCTGAAATCCAGCCAGATGGTTAATGCCTGGGTTGGATCTCTCAGGTTGTCTCTTCTCCACCACAGATGGTGGCACAGCGGTAGATGGACCACGTCAAGGGGAAACGCTGCAAGATTTCCTCCAACTTATCTGCTGGGTGCTGCGAGATGGGGCCACCAAGTCCTGCCCATCCTGAAGCAAGGTCCCAAGCATTACTGATGAGCTGATGAGAAAGGGACTTTCCTGGTCCTCCAGCACCACAAGGTGGGGCACAGGGAGGAGAGAGACATTGTGTGTTGTCCTACCTGCACCTGGGTTTCAGCACAAAATCTGTGTCTCTGGAGGTGACACCCTTGGAGTTTGTGGCATCCCAAGCTAAATCTCTGATTGTGTGCATGGATCACATCCCTGTGGTTAAGTCTCCTGGACCTTAGTTTTTGCCGATAAGCACTTGGGATACATGCAACCTTTTAAAAACACCCTGATAAATAGCAAAAAAAAAAAAGGAGAAAAAAAAAAGAGAAAAAAAAAAAAGAAAGGAAAAACCAAACCAAACAAAAAAAAAAAACCCTACAACTTAAAATACTGTAGTTAGCAGAAAGAACAGCCTGCAAGTTTTAAATCCCTGGAGACCGCAGCCAAGGAACTGAATTTACCAGTAACTTAAAGAGGGGGGAAAAAGGGGAAAAATCCTATGGGTTTTTATGGTTTTTATGGGATTTTAATGGGTTTTACTTATTTTTAGAGGAGGTGAGCGATTGTGCACACCTGTATCTCCAAGCATGGGCAGGGAGAAAAACTGAACAACAGCAAAAGGCACACACGTAGCCAGCTAATCCACCTGCTGTGGGTTTAATGCTGCAAAAAATGATAATAACTTCTCTGGTGGGGCCACCGCCAGATCGCTGTGCATTAATGCCCTCCCTTATTCCCTGCAGCCTCTGCTTCTCCTCCCTGGGGGCTCACGCTCCAGAGAGTCTCTGGGCTCTGCCTGGAAACCTAAACCTGTTAAATCCCTTCCCTGGAGGAGCCTGGCTGCTTGCAGGCACTTTCTGCCCGAGGTGGACATTTAACACTAACCAGAGCAGGGCTCTTGATACCGAAGGGGACGCTGCTTTCCCACCCCCTCAGCCTTAATCTACGCCGGATGCGTTTGTCCTCGCTGCAGGAACATTCATTGCCATTGGAATTCTTCTATCAACACAGCGGGGAGCTGAAAGCATCTCCACGGCACGTGCACAGCCTCACGGAGACCAGCTGATGTCGCGTTTGCTCGTTAAGTTTAGACCCCACCGCAGGTGATTTGGGTTAAAGGGAATTTGTGATTTAGAGCCAGGCACTTCACGTTGTGACTGGGAGGTTCGCTCGTCTTCCTACGTGAGGATGATAGAATAGTTGGGGTTGTAAGGGACCTTTTAGAGGTCATCCAGTCCAATCCCCTGCCATGGGCAAGGATGTCTTCAACTAGACCAGGTTGCTTAGAGCCCTGTCCAACCTGGCTTTGAATGTTTCCAGAGGTGGGACATCTCCCACCTCTCTGGGCAACATGGGCCAGTGTCTTACCACCTTCAGTGTAAAAAGTTTCTTTATTACTTCTAGTCTGGATTTACCCTCTTTCAGTTTAAACCCATTACCCCTTGTCCCATCGCTACAGGTCTTACTAAAAAGGCTGCGCAGCTTAAGGTGGTCAGCCTTGGGGTGACTCCAAATTCATCTCTTCTTGCATCAGCATCTCTTTGTTTAGTGGCAGTGGCTTCCATCCAGGTCTGCCCATGAAAATCGTCCTGCTATTCTTTCCTCTTCTCATGGGAGCAGGGACCTGCAAAGACAGAGGGTGAAGCACACCCCAGAGAAGAAAAGCTCCTGCCCAGCACCGGCACAGACGGGGCAAACATCCAACGGCAGAAATACAAACACCTCCTGTAAAAATACAAACCACAAGAACAAGTGAGAGAAATCATTCCTGAAATTTCCTCTCTGCTGAGAGAGACGGGCAATAAATGGTTTCGGGCACGTTCTGCAAAGCGAGCCATTACGTCTTTTCTGTCAGGTCTCACCTGTTGTTATTTCTAATGTTTCCTCTTCCCAAGACTGGGCAGGGTTTTGCATCAAGGTAATATAGTTGCTTTTGTTTGAGAACCAGACGAGTTACTCCATCTTGTAACCAGGACTTTGTCGTAAATGAGCAAACATCTGTTAAATTGAGCTGTGCTGCATGAGAGGGTTGGGCTTCTTTTTTTTTTCTTGTAAAGGGGAAAAAAAAAAAAAAACACCACAAAAGAAAATTGAGTGGATTTCTTAAGCAGTGTGACCATCAGGATATACTCAGGTGAAGGCAGGGAACTGTCTGGGTGATTTACAATTTGTAATGCACTTGGGTTAAGTGACTGAAACAGAAGTGGGGGGAGGGAATTCTGAAACAGATCTGTTCTTCTACTGAGTCGAGCTTTGCTCCAGGAGAAACATCCTCATTTCAGCTCAGCCCTTTACAGCTCAAACAACAAGAGTTATTAGAAAGAGATGTTTTTCAGGACAGCTCAATGAGTGCTAATTGCTCAGAGACATAATATTCTTCTGATGGTTCTGGGGTTTTCAGCCACAAAGTCCCCAAAGCTCTCGGTCAGGTTCTTAGTTGGTGAAACTCAATATAGCCCTCAGGATTGCAGCACAGCCTTCCACAGTTTGCACCAGCTGAAAAATGCTCACCCCTGAATGCTTAAAAAGAGCAATTCTGAATCAGAAATATATATATGTAGGTGCATTTATATAATTAACTCTTTGCAGTCCATTCCCATGGAAGTCAACAGCAAAGCTATGGATTTCTTGGACAGTCGGGCAGTGTGGACTTGCTGCCTCTGCTTTAGCGCTATTCCCAGAAAGCTGCTTCATATTTTCCATAGGAGAACCTCTACCAGGTCTTCCCCGGGTTCATGGGACAGCATCGAGCAGTGGGACTGCCATTCAGCGACCAGCTTGTGCTATAGACAACTTTGCAAAAACTTGGCCCTACACAATAAAAAAAAAAAAAAAAACCCAAGCCCCCTTCCATCTCATCTTGCCAAAATCTGGTTTCCTAACCCTGCTTTAGGTGCAACAAAACTGAACGATATTATTTGAATCTCACCTACAGGAAAGAGGGAGGCAGGGAGGGATGCTTACTTTGACCTCACTTCTTGTCCAAGACTTTGCTTTCATTCTGCAGAGGGAAAGCCCCAGTGGAGAGAAGGACCCACCCAGCCCCCAGGCTCTGGCAGAAAATTACTAGAGAGAGACCATAAGCGTAATGAAAACTGATGTAAACCATTTGCTGAAGGTTATGCCGCGACAGAGGCTGTGCCTTCTCCCCGAAGGGCTATGATGAGGTATCCAACACGCAGCCTTGTCTGCTGTGTTCAGTCAGGAACAGATCTGAGGGCAGCTAATAAACTTATCTGCATCAGATTAAATTGCCAATCCTGCCCTCCCTCTCCCTTCCTTCTCTCCCTCCCCGGATCAGTTACACACATCAAGCCAAATAAAGATAAATGCACGACAGAGTTCATTCGAGTGATTGAAAATCAAGATGGAGCAGCATATTTTTCATCAGTGCTATCCCAGGAAATAAAGATAAATTCCCCCACTTCATATTTTAACATAGCTTATCATAATCACCGGTAATGGCAACCAAATGTTTTTCATTTGTTACATTTTAAAGGGGGCTGGGGGAACAGTTTCCTGGTTGTAGGCTCATTGAGTCTAATTTTAAGCTAGTGTCAGGGGTCACTTCCACTTTATGTTGCATTTCTGATGAGCGGTTTTCGCTGGAATACCTGGTTTGACTAAATGACTGCAAGAAAAAGCAGGACTATGGAAGTCAAAGCAGT
This sequence comes from Gallinago jamesoni, assembly GCA_025769975.1. Taxonomy (NCBI): domain Eukaryota; kingdom Metazoa; phylum Chordata; class Aves; order Charadriiformes; family Scolopacidae; genus Gallinago; species Gallinago jamesoni. The sequence goes on from JAOQGH010000001.1 coordinate 199,956,264, forward strand.
GGTGGGGGGGAAGGAGACTGGGCCATTGGGCTGGAATTCATCATGGGCAAAATGCAAACCTTGGTGCAGAGTGGCTCTTTACAAGGAATTTTCCCAGAAAGACAGAAGACCGTTGGAGATCCCATGTTCTGCCCCTGCCTCTGACATTGCCACATTACCTAGAGTCTTTCGAACCATTCTGAACTACCTGAAGCTTTGGTTCTTTCTGTCGTTTTTGTGGTTTTTTTGTTGTTTTTTTTTTTAATGCCAGTGTGCAGTAAGAGAGTGTCCTTCAAGACTTCCCGCATGCAATCCATAGGTTTACTAATTGATCCCCAAGGATCTATTAGTCTTGCTCTTCCCATTTTTCCCTGGATTCTGAAGCTTCTGAAGGGACACTGGTCAGTGTTATAAAAAGTAGAAAGAGAAAACCTTCATCGCCCCAAGTAATCTGAACCTGTATAATACAGGTTTATGGTACAGCAAATGTGGTACAAATATTGTAACTCTTGACTCCTTATTAAGGGAACAGCAATATTGTCACACTGGTGGAACTTCTCATCCAAAAGTGAGGACTCCTCCCCAGGACGTGCATGGGATAATGAGTTGGCTGCAAACTCATTGAGAAGGTGGAGAGCAGGCCAAAGAGGTGGTGGTGAGGGCATGAAGGCACCTGGTGACGGCACCTCCAGGTCTGGCAAGGAGACAATCGCAGTCTCCACGTAAAGAAGATAGTTGGGACACAGACTTAAGACCAGGATGAATGGGGCTTTGAGCAACCTGGTCTAGTGGGAGGTGCCCCTGCCTATAGTAGAGGGGTTGGAACCAGATGATCCTTAAGGTCCGTTCCAACCCAAACCATTCCATGATTTTAAGAGGATACCATAGAAATTCAGGAGAGTAAAGACAATATAAGAGGTCTGTTGGGGTTGGGGTGTGGTTTTTTTTCAGGAATCTCAATTTCTTCAGAGATAGTCTTCACCATTGAAGTTTGTGGGACTTTTGCTGTTGACTCTAAGGGAAACACTTTCAGATTTGTCATTCTACAAGCTGGCAAATGGTTTGCTCACTAGTTCTTTTGTTTCCTCCTCTTTCTGCAAATGTAGCCCTGATTTTTTAACAAAAAAAGCATCAGAGGAGGCTAAAAATGGGGAGTGGGATGACCTGTCAGACTCCAACCCATAAATTTCAGTAGTTTCTAATATAAGCATAATAGCAATAAAAAGGGGGTTTGGAAGAGAATGTTTCTTGATCTTAACAATATCTGGCGTGTTTGTGTCCTGGTGGCAAATTGGCAGCAGTGTCCCATACGGGACAAGAAAGGTCATGACTGGCCATGGGAAGGGACCTCTTTCTTGAAGCCTGAGCAGAGAAAGTTAAAAAGTAACATCATCTGGTGATAAGCTACCGTTGCATTACCCTCTGGCAAATCACACACGATACAAAAGGAGGGAGGGAGGAGAATAATAAAATCTCAGGAATGCAGCTGGAAGGTGATGGGGGAACCCAAGTGGCTTATGGAAAATTTAAGCGTGAAACCTTGTTTTTCCAAGGCTTGCGTTTCGAAGATGTTTGGGAAGCTGTGTAACGAGAGGGAAAGTAACACGTTTCTTGGGATCCTGCAGAACAGACCAAGACAGAGAGGTGAGATAGGGTCCTGGTCCTGGTCCCCCACCTGCCTGAACCATGCACTATGTAGAGAAGAATGTGGGAGAGAGGTTTTTTCAGTGGTGCCTGGTGACAGGACAGGACAGGACGTTACAGGTGCCTGGTAACGGGCACAAACTTGAACATAGGAAGTTCCATCTAAACATGAGGAGGAACTTCTTCACTTTGAGGGTGGCAGAGCCCTGGAAGAGGCTGCCCAGAGAGGTCATGGAGTCAATGTCTCTGGAGACATTCAAAACACTCCTGGACATGTTCCTGTGCAACCTGCTCTGGGTGGACCTGCTTTGGCAGGGGGTTGGATTAGATGATCTCCAGAGGTCCCTTCTAACCCCATATCATTCTGTGATTCTATGGGGGTGTACAGGGATCACACTTTAGTATCACAGAGCAAGTCTATAGCCCGACCTTGTACCTCTGTTCTCTGAAGTGCCCCTGGGCTCTCTGGTTTCAGTGTAGCCTCAGTGAGGACACCAGGATAAATCCAGGAAAATCTCTTGCAGTTAGCAGAGTGATTTCAGACCTAAGCTATTGCAAAACTACCAGTGCAAGAGTCATAGAATCATAGGATAATAGAATTGTCTAGGTTGGAAGGGACCTCTAAGATCATCTAGTCCAACCATCAAACCTAACTCTGGAAAAAAAAGCATTGCTAAACCATGTCACTAAGCATTATGCCAACCTGGCTTTTGAATACCTCCAGGGATGGTGCCTCAACCACTTCCCTGGGCAGCCCATTCCAAGGCTTAATAACCCTTGCAGTGTCAAAATTTTTCCTAATATCCAAACTGAAACTCCCCTGGTGCAACTTGAGGCTGTTTCCTCTTGTCCTGTCACCTGTTCCTTGGGAGAAGAGACCAACCCCCCCTGGCTACACCCTCCTTTCAGGAAGTTGGAGAGAGCCAGAAGGTCTCCCCTCAGCCTCCTTTTCTCCAGGCTCAACACCCCCAGCTCCCTCAGCCTCCCCTCATAAGACTTGTGCTCCAGACCCCTCACCAGATTCATTGCTCTTCTCTGGACACGCTCCAGCACCTCAATGTGTTTTTTGTGGTGGGGGGCCCAAAACTGGACACAGTACTCGAGGTAGGGCTTCACCATTGCTGAGTACAGGGGGATGATCACCTCCCAAGTCAAATAGCTCTGGTGATATTACCCTTCATGGAGAAGGGATGCTGCCTTGGCAAGAGTGTCCCTGCACACATAGGACAGGATAAAAGAGGTTTGGCATTGCACTGGTATGGATTAGGTATATGGATGGTGAGGAGGAAAGGTGGAAAGGAAAGGCTGAGGGTGGGAGCTTCTTCACTTGCCACAGCTATTTTAGATTTACCTGTTCATGTCCCCTGTACCTGCCAGAGTTGGAGTTTTGCCAGGACATTTGGGGCACTGAAAGTCAGCAAAACAAAGGGGCACAGACTCTGTAAAACCTCAAAGAACAAGATCTCAGCTTTGTACCTGCTCCAAAAGATAACACTGCTAATCCAGTAACAGTCCTCCCTGGGAGCTGAGGTCGTCGCTTCAAGGGAATAAACCAAAGTTCCCTATTGTAACCCTTTTGAAGACTTTTGACATCCAAAAAAAGCCTGATGGAGCTTTAGTCTGCCCTCCTGACTTCAGAGCACGGTGGCATGAGCAAAATGCAAACCATCAAAAACCACACTACTACAGACAGAAAATGAGCTTTTGCCCCCCTGCTTGCTTTTCACTCGCTACATAAAATTTACTGCAAACCTTGCTGTGCCACATGGACTTTCCAGCAGGATTGGAAATGTACCTTAAATAATAACAAATCCACAAATCATAGAGGGGCCAGATAAGCTCTCTGTATCTCATTAAGCAGCAGATTTATGGATGGTGCTCCTTGCCCTGATACCCAGACCCTGCTGTTGCAGACAGTAGCGTTACCGAGGGCTCGGGGAACCGAAGGGTGAGCAGACCCTCAACAGGGAATGGGACATTCCAGATATTTATTGGCCAGACTTGAAAGACCAAATCCACGGAGGCGTTCCTGTGTCTACCTTCTTGTTTAGGCACCTGATTTCTCACTCATTTCAATAGTAAATTAAGCTCTGAAACAGGAGCTGAGCATTGACGTCTGTAAATCTGGGGCCCGCTGACTCCAGCAGAGCAGTGAGGGGCTTTATGGTGGAGCTAATGAGCTGGCCAGACACCAGCCACCATGCTGTATCTCTGGGTGTCTTTAAGGCCACCATCTTGATTTTAATTTCCCTCTCTGCTCCAGCGCTGAAGAAATACTGCTGGAGACAGTACAACAAAGGTCTATGAATCACAGAATCACAGAATCTTAGTGGTTGGAAGGGACCTTTGAGATCATCGAGTCCAACCACATTAAAGAAGAAATAAAACCACAAAAACAAACAAACAACAAAAAACCAACCAACCAACCAAACAAAAAACAAAAAACCACCCACCAACTAAACCCCACACCCACAACCCCATGCACACCACCTCACCACAAACCAATAATCTTGGCCACTAGAGCATGCCCTGAAGGGCCACGTCTACACGTTTCTTAAATACCTCCAGG
>JAOQGH010000001.1:199960555-199978637 GCA_025769975.1 Gallinago jamesoni
CATTAATCACAACTCGTTGGGCACGGCCATCCAGCCATTTTTTTATCCAGCGGAGGGTACACTTGTCTACGCCATGAAGATGATGAGTGGACTGGAACATCTCTCTGATGAGGAAAGGCTGAGGGACTTGGGCCTTTTTAGTCTGGAGAAGAGAAGACTGAGGGGGGATTTGACTGCCTGGACACGTTCCTGTGCAACCTGCTCTGGATGGACCTGCTTTGGCAGGGGGTTGGACTGGACGATCTCCAGAGGTCCCTTTGAGTCCCATATCATTCTGTGATAAGCACAGAACAGATCTCCAGGCAAGTATGGGCAGAGCAGTTGGGTGCTGGTAGAGGATACCACTGCAGACTCTGCTCTCCTCCTGTCCTTCTCTTTCTCCAGCAACTTGATGTGGTCCGTGTGCTCTTGCAACCACTTGAAGACAGAGCTTGACTCTATTAATGTAGCATTACAAGGTTGAGTTTGTACTTCACAACGTGGTGCTCATATTGTTGGCTACCTACCTATGTGCATCTCCTTCCAGATTCAAGTGACCATGGTCCTGCAGAAAGCCAGGTGTTGGTGCAGGTCTGAGCCTTCTGCTGCTCTACCTGAGCTGTTCATTGGAGTAACCCCCTGGAAGACAAGGAGTTTTTTCCAACCTCACTCATCCCAGGGTCACACCTCTGTAATGGCCTTGGGTCAAGTTCTCAGCTGGACAAAACGGGCACTACCTTGACCTCAAAAGGGCTGTGGCTCTCTGAGCAGCTGAGGGGTTTTGACCGTGGCTGGTTTAAATCATATTCAGGTGTGGCAAAGATGCAGTGGTGTAAAACTGATGCAAAGAAAGAATTAAATGAAGCTATTTGAAACAACAACAACAGCAAAAAAAAAGCTGTGTGAAAAGTGGTTCTGTTGAACGGTGTCCTCATCCACAGTGAAATAGCCTGCAACACGAAACTCAGTGTGTGTAAAGATAGCTTAAAGTCACTGATACCTGTAGAATGAAGCTTCTCTTTAGCCAGTTTTACCCAATATTGCAGCGCTCAAGCCCTCACATGGCACAACCAAGTATCACATTTTTCACCCTTCTTTCTGTGGTATAGCTCAGGATATGTCCCTCTTCAGTGAAGAAGGAGATAAGGGGACCCTGAAAAGCAATGCTAGCTGCAAAAAGAATGTGTTTGGGAGAGCAACCTTCTATTGTATTACTCAAAGCAAGGAATTGGACTCGATGAGCCTTATGAGCCCCTTCCAACTTGAGATATTCTATGTTTCTATGATTCTATAATACATAAAGAAAACATGGCATGAAGTGAAGACTCTGCTATGGTTTCTACAACCAGGCCAAGTAGGGGAAGTATCTTATTCCCTCCCCAGCCGTGACGGAGCATATGCACTGAATTTACAACCATCCCCACCCAGCCTTGGGTTCATGCCTGTGGAGAGCCACATGCGTGCTGTGTGTTGGACCAGAGGTATTTTGCTTCAGGCAGACATACATGGAGAGAGGCATGAGTTCCCTGAGCTAGAAAGGAGATGTAAATCTGCAGATTTATGGGTGGGGAGATTTTGCTTGGAAGAGAAGCAATGGAAGGAATGGTGGGGAGTTGGGTACCACCAGGGAGGCATACCAAAATCCATTGTTTTGGGGGTTAATGTGGAAGACTTTTCCCGTGTGCTTCTGAGAACACTGGTTTAAATGGATGATTACTGAGTTGTGATCTTAAGCAGAGGACAGCCACAGGCTCCACCCTGTTTCCTGGGCTTCTGGGAGACCATGCAGGGATGTACAGAAGTCAGCTGTATCCATCTCCAGAGGGAACTAGGAGGGAAGCTCCCCTTGCTTCCTACACACTGATGTTGCGCGTGATATGAAAAAAGACACCATAAAAAGCAGAATTTTAATGGGGTCAAGTGAAGAAATCTCAACAAAGTACCAGAATTCTAGGGTCTGGCTGGGACTTGCCATCACCACCAGCCCTTTGGGGGGGTCACACATAGGACACCTCCATCCCTCTCTCATCTCTGATGCTGAGTGATTAGTCTTTGAGGCAGAGAGATAATTCAGTCCTCATGCCAGAGGAGGCCCTGTCTCGGTGAGCAGAGAGACGCGCCAATGATGACGATTACCTTTGAATCCTAGGCTATAATTTTCGGATACTGAGCTCAGAGCAGCTGACCTGTCATTCCGCAGCAAGACCTTGAGCCAGGGCCATGGAGGTCAGAGAAAATAAGAGAGCGAGAGAGAAGCAAACGGTTCATTCTTTCAGTCCCTCAATCCTCGGGAGCAATAGCTATCTCAATCTTCAGCATGGATGCTGATGATGAATGGTTTTATTACCAAAGATAATTTAAACCATGTGCAATGTTTACCACATTACCTGTTTGCCTCCTTGCCCTCAGCTATGGGAGATCTGCTTTAAGGATACTTTCACTATTTACCTTCTGTGTTGGGATGAGTGAGGCCATACAACATGACAGAGGACTTTCCCCATCCCCTTTCCAAAAAGCTCTCGCTGATTTGAGGTACATTTTTCTCCCCTTAAATTGCTTTTCTTTTTTTTTTTTTTTGCTTCTTAAGAGACTGCCAGACACCTTAAACGCATTTAAAAATACATGTCCTCCACTGTAATCCATTATCTGAAGTTCCCATGTGGGCTCCATCATCAGAGGCCGCCAGATTGATAGCGTGGTTTGCATGGGGCCCCCCGGCATGGGATGGGTTAGAAACAGGATTAGTGCACAGAGCACATCCTCTGTGTTCCTACCCTTATTGGGAAGGGGGAATGGGCTGTGTCAGGTGAAGGGCATGAGCGAGATGCAAAGCAATGGTCTAGTTAGACGAGATAACAGATGGCGAGATGGAGACCGAGAGGTGGAAAGTAAGGGGACACGTAAAGGTTCCTCCGAAAGAGCTGAAATGGCACTATCCTTGCTGATGGTTTTCAGCTGTTTGGGTGCATCTGGAGATTTCTGCTTTATTAAAAAGGGTTCACGTTTGAGATAGGCACGGGCTGAAACCTGAACTCTCACACACCTTGGAGGGGTTTGGATTTAGACCTGGATGCAAACCACGTCTTGCATATCCAGGGGCTGAGAGCAGTGAAAGGTGTCATGTCAAGAGGTAAATGACGAGGATTCAGAAAGCCAAGTTGTGCTGCTCTTGTTACCACCGGTCAGCTAAATCAAGGGGGGGTCGTTCCCTTGTTGGGCTGATCAGCAGCATGTGTTTCTGGAGGAAATACACACGTCCAAGTGCAAAGTATGTGTGCGTGGTCTAGCGTTAAGCTGTTCAATGCATGGTGTGCTGTGCCTCTAAAGTGACCCAGTGAAACAACCATGGCCGTGTTCGGCTGTGACTCCCACAGAAACTGTTGCCCCTTGCCTAGAGACATGTCATTCTGACAGCATCAAGTCATATTTTCCAAAAGCTGGTTGTCCTCATGGCTGCTAGGAAAAGCTTCAGAAGACCAACCGTACTGGCTCAAAAGCAAGAAGCTAAATGAAAAGTTTATCAAATGAAACCACAGAATCTTGTGGTTTCAGTGTCAAAGTCATTTTTTTAAGTGAGTAGGACAGGCATTTACAGAATCTGGAAATGGACAAATACACATTTAATGCAAGCAAATGTCTTTAACTATTTTTGGCCATATCCAATATCTTTACCCTGACCCTAGAAAGACCTCTGGAAGCTTTGTGGGGGGTTCTTTCCATTATCCTCTAGAGGAGTCTCAGAAGTGTTTAACAATCATCTACCATGATTCTTTTCCAGATCATTTGTCACTCAATATCAGCCCCAAGGAACTTCACCAGTAGGTTGAAAATTGACCATCCCTTCCTAAATCTAGTTTTCTGTCTTGTATATGGCCTCGTTCCTTAACAGGCTATCACTCTCCTATTATAACTGTATTATTTCCATAACAGTCTCTAGTCATGAACTTCATCAACTCTTAATTAAATTCTACCTTCTCATTTTCAGTCATCCCCTCCCCTTTTTCAATAGCTTCTACTAGACCTGGGATGACTTCTGAGGGGAAGTTGTGCTAGTTGGCTCCCTTGGATCTTCTACCAACTATTTTAACTATTACTTCTCAAAGTTTGCTTGCATCAGGGAATTCTCTGGCCTACAATTTGCAGAATATTTTAAGTAACCAGACACAGTATTAACAAACCATCAAATTGCTGTTTTGGAGTCTGGCTCTTATAGGAGGGCTGCATAGTTTTGGTAGATACTTCCTTCAAGAGCCTTGGGTGATTATTGTCTGGTGCTAGACTTGTTCCCTCATGACTTTTCAGTCCCAAGAGAAGGAGCAGACACATTTCTCATCCTGCCAATCTATGGTGTGGGTTCCCAAAGGCCTGCTTGACAGAGCAGGGAAGTGGCAGGGCTGTGTTGGGAGAAGAGTATAGCTCTCCATTTCTAGTAGGAATGGGGACATTGTGTCTTACCCATGACATCATAGAAAAGCTTCTGATTCCAGACCGCATTTGTCAAACTCATGCTGAAAAAGCCCAGCACATCCTCTGTGTAAAAGCTACCATCCCAGCTGAGGCGTGGTGAAGATATCTTGTGGGCCATCTCCAGCATAATAGCAAACAGATGAAAGTCCACCAAGACCCGCAGCCACTTGCCTTGTGTCTGGTTTTCAAGCAGATCAGGGACATGCTTGCTTTTAACATGTCTTCATTTACCTCTCTTTGGGTTTTGCCTATGCAGTGAAAAGTGGAAAGGGAAAACCCACCTAAGGCACTGAAGTGGGATGCAGGAGGACTTTGGTACATCTCTTGCCTGAAGTACAGGCTGCCCGTGTGACCTTGGGAAATCATTAAGTTTATGCAGGTTCCCCATCAATGTTATGGCAGTGCTGTTTCCTTATAGCACACCCTCGGTAACAGCAGTTAACGGCGGTACATGGATAGCACAGGGAGGAGAGCATGAAGCAGGATGAAGATGGAAGACAAAGAGCTAAACAAAGTTTTGTCTTTTTCTCCTGAGTTTCCATCTTGCAAAAGGTAAAGCTGAAAGGTCATCATGAGAGGTCATCATGAGAGATGACCACATCAGTAGTTTCTGCAGTCCGTTCTCCTAGCATTTTCACTTAAACCCAAGGGAGAGGTTTCTCATTCCCAGTATTCTCCAATACATGTTTTATAGCCCCCATGGGAGACTGGTGGCTTTAGCCCTGAGATGTGTGACAGCCATGTGGCAAACATCAGTAGTTTATCTCACTGGACGTGTGCTGGGCCTGGATGGGGTCAGGTTGCTGCAGCCAGTTCTCAGCTCTGGAGCTTCTGATATCCTTCCAGGTCTCCCCAAGGTCCTGAGTTCAGGGAGGTCTTTGATTTGAGAGCTCATCTGCGGGGGCAGGATGGGGGATTAGTTAGGCTGCCTCGTTTGCAGGCAAGCTGAGGCTGTTCGCAGTGAATTTGCTCCAAAATCCTCTCTCGAGGTCCTGCATGCAACCAAACACATTTGGCTACCCCTAGTGGTTCATTAATAGAGTTTGTAATGAAACACTTCGAGAGAAAGCAATAAAGTACGATCCCATAAAGAGAAGCATTGAAAAGAAAGAGAACGGGATTCAACCCCGAATGCGAGCTGTCGATGGCACCTTTGAAGGTGATGAGGCATGAAAACACAGCCCTAGGCGCTGGGTTATGGCTCCTCTTGCTTCCTTTATATTGAAGCAGTGATTGGAAGTGGAGAGCAAGGGCCCTTTGTGCACTGTGCATAGACGTAGTGAGAGATAATCTCTAAATGGGAAAGACATACCAACAGGCAGGGGAGGAAAAAGGAGGAAGCGATTTGCTTGCTCTCCTCTTTCGTTTCTGCCTTAGATCAAGCAGTAAGCTGAGATCTCTGGAGTCCAGTTCAGCGACGCACTCAATCTCATGGCCTCTCCTGGTTGGGAGAAGGCTAGAGAGAGCGGTGAGATTGCATTCCCTCATCGCCTCCAAAGAGCTACCAACTGATCTACAGGCTGGCTTTTCAACCAGAGCCCAGGTCATTTCCCTGGGAAAGCTCTTTCAGGGTATTTCCAACCTCTCCAACACACTCCCAGCACTCAGGAGCCACTGGAACCCCTGCTGTGCGTGAGGGAGAAGTCATGTCAGGATGTAGCAAGGCCAGACAAGGAAAAAGCACTTCTGGAGGGTTATGAAGTGTGTTTTTCCCCATGGGGCCATTACAGCACACTGATGCTCAGACAACATCTGGGTATGCAGGCAGCTCTGCTTGGAGGAAGTGTTTCATGAGGTGGGTCTGTACAAGGAATAAAATAAGGCTCTATCAGTTTTTGAGGTGGCTGTTTTTCCACTTAGATTATGACCATGATCCTAGGAGCAAATCTAGGAAATCCAAAGTGGAGACTACTGCAAAAAGGAAAAAAGTCAGAGAGAAATCACAGCCCTGGCACTAAATTATGGCTCTGACTCTCACCAAACCCTGCTTAGCAGCTTGATGCTTTTTGCCCTGACATTGAAACGGTTAAAAAATAACAATAAATACAAGCTGCTGCAACTGCCAGCTATAGTAAGCAATGGCTGTCACATGCTCACCCCTGATCTGGATGGATGCATGATGGATGCATGAACCCACAAATGTTAACTGTACTCCAAAATCACCGATAGACCACAGAAAATGTCCCGCATGAAAGAGTTGTGGCAGAGGTTAAAAACAATAGATCAGACCACTGCCAAATTACACCAAATTTATCATAGGAATGAAAGATGTAAGAGTCTGAATGAAAAGGCTCAGTAGACTTACCAACTGTCAGGTTTTTCTCTTGCCTGTGCAGACTTTACTATTGCTCCCCATCATGTAAAATTTGGAAGGAAGGGGTTTTCTGAAACATGAATAGCAGATGAAAAATCCGAAGAAAGTGCTGCAAAGACACTTAAGAATGTTACCTTGAGTGATGTATCAAGGGCCAGGGTATCTAACAGGCAGCACAGAAACTGGATTTGTCCCAGGTGATGCTAAACAGCAAGGCAAAGCACATAGGATTGCATTCACTGAAGACTCCTCTTTATTGTCAATGGAAAAAAAAAGAGGCATTTCCAGAAGAAGCAGGCTGAAAAGTCCTCTGAAGTTGTCTCCATTGGTTGCAACTAGTCAAGGGTGCTCCTCAGTTGACTATCTGAGGTTGGGTAAAATGAGGTGTAAAGTCCACATCTGCACATGAAGAGGCTAGAGGAAGAGTGGAGGTAGAGCAGGGGAGGTGGAGGTGGGCACTGGGTAGCTGGAGGAAATGGAGGTCCTAAGTGGCAAGATAGGGTAGAAGTCAAAGGCAAGAAGAGTGGGAAGGAGAGAAGTAAAAGGGTTGACTAGTGAAGGAGGCAGGAGACAAAGCTCCTTTAGTGAACTGTTGGATAAAGAGGAGAACAGTGCTTCACAGCCATCGCCATTGTCCAAACCAATTGTCAACCCTCATGCTACCACAAGAGCTCTACCAGGAGCTGTGAGTGCTGGAAAAGTGAAATCCCATCTATATGAAAGTGCTGAACAGACATAAAGTTCATCAGATATCAACAGGATGCACAAAAAGCCATGGAAAAAGAGACAGATAGAGACTACTAACTGGAAATACTGAGATGACCTAGTCGCATGGGACAAATGGATCAGACAGAAACGCAGCTGAATCACAACACCAAGATTTTTGGGAACAGATGCACTCTCAAGAACACACCAGAAATCTAGAGGTGCCTCATTCTGGCCAAATGTGATCAAGGATATCTGAGGTCTGGTGAGCAGATGTTATACAGGCAAGGAAATGCTGGCCAAGCAACAGAGACAACGAAAATATACAGCATCCCCAGTAGATTTTGGAACAAAACTAGGAAAGGACCTTTTCATCGCAAACCACACAAACTACCTCATCGTTGCAGACAAGTGTTCAGGCTGAGGGGAGGCAGATGAACTGCCAGACGAAATGCAATAAAGCAAAGAGGCATTTCAGCAGGTACCTTGTTTGACTTGCAGTAACTTTGCATGATTTACCCAGGAAGAGAAATCCTGTCCCGGCGTGTAGCCCTCTGACCGTGACCAAACAGCAAAGCTGAACCAGCAGTTCTATTTGTGAAGGCTGTACTGAAGAAAGCAAAGACAGTGCCTGGTGAGTCATTCTCTAGGGAAGAAATGCTCTCATTGAAGACCAGCATGACGCTCCGATTCGAGCACCAAAGTCCAAATACTCGAACAGCATGAAAGAACCAAGACGAGTGGAAAAGAATGCAAGGTGAGAAGGAAGACAGCCAAGGACCAGAGCTTACCTTTCTCACAAGCTGGAGACCTTGTGGAACACCTTTTTGGGATCTTTTCCAGGACCAGACTATTTTCTTGGAACAAAATGAGAATATAGTGCTCCATGTGCTGAGATGTAAAGGGCGTATAAGAGAAAGGAATTCTTTGAAGCCACAAGTATATTTGCCCGTTGCACGTACGAGCTACAGATGCAGATGTAAGAGATTACAGATCCACTGAGACTTGACTGGAGGGACACAGGAGGAACACGGGCCATGAGCTAGCAGCAGATACAGAAATACATGCAAAATATCACATACCCCCAGAAGAAATACATTCTGGAGAGTTTCCTGTTCTAAAAACAAAGGTCAGTCCCAGTTCACTGCAAGACGTACATGAGAGTTTGAAAATAGTCAAGGGCTATGCGTCAAGGGGTGAGATCTCTGGTTCAGCCCACTGCTAGACCTTGTCTCTGGGTTTTCTTACCCATAGGGCCAACTATGGGCCCTACATTACCTATACATTCCATAGCTAAGCTATAGACTAAGGTGAGATGGAGAAATCTCTCTGAACTCCACATATAGTCTTGTAATTCTTTAAAAACAATACATTTTTGGCCAACCTTCCTTTAAAAGGTGTTGCTATGAAATGGTGTTAAACAAATGCATATCATAAATAGAGATATTAAAGGGAGCACTGTGGAATGTGAAATATGGGAAGAGATTTATTACTATTACCTATTTGTAATCTCAATTTTCCTCTTAAAAAAAAAAAAAAGAAAGAAAAAAAGAAAAGGAAAAAAACCCAAACACATGGAAAAGGGGACTTTACTAAAGATAGCATCTGCCCAGGGGAAGGTAACATGATAATATACTTATACTTAAAGCAGTTTGGGGAATGGAGGGACCCCTAATTGTGGGAAATGGTCTATAGGGGAGGACTGCAATGGGAAAGGAAGGGATCAGGTCTGAGTATTGAAAATCCCTGGTTATGATTGAACTCTGGCACTTTTGGTGAGGCAGATTTGCTGGAGGGTAAATGAATAGGGTTACAGCACAAAAGCAGAAGGGCTGGGAGCAATTTCTTGCTGGTGTTTTAAGTTTGAGGAGACTCGACAGATTCCTTTCCTGAGTTTTCTTACACCAAGCACAGGTTTTTGGAGGTTGGTGTAGAAAAATAGTCCAACTCTCTGTCTGGCTTTTGTTACCAGAAAATACGTTTGTTTGCCTGAACTGTCACTCACAGTCTTTATATCTAAACATGATTTCCATATTCAGTTGGAGGACAGGGTACACCAGGAAAGTGATCATCTACAAGGCACCGAAAGCTCGCATGGCATTGAAAAAAGGATCCCTTTCCCTTCTAATCTGTCAGACTGATGGACCAGAAAGTATATCAAATCCATCAGGCCTGGCTGTGTGTGTTAAGTAGTAATGGAACATGAACCACATTTGGGGCTCACCTGTTGAGTAATTCAGATGAAAGTTTCCCTTCAGGGCACCTCATTTTCACAAACACCAAAACCTGGCATGGTGAGGAGACCTGAAGAAACTCCTGCTGTTACTCGGCATGAGGATTGCACAGCTACGATGGGCTCCATTAATAAACACTGCATTCAGAAAGTTCTCCGCTGTAGGACTGTGTATATTCTACCAGGAGGTCGCAATCATTATGATTTCTCAGGTTCATTTGAGACACTTTGATTTTCACAAGGGGGAAAGTGGAAGTTTTGACCTCTCAAACTTGAGGCACCCTAAATCAGTAGCGTTTTTATTCCTCCAGTTTGGCCCTATCTGTCTCATTCAACTAAATCCATGTAATTAAACAAGGCTGCACCTAAAACCAGTCTTCTGAAAATGAACTTCTTGTTTCAGACAGACAACATATGGCTGAGGGCAGCAACCATGGGTGAAGCCCTGGTCATACAGCAAATAACTGCAAAACCTGGTTTGACTTTAGTGGAACACGGACTGAAATGGTTTCCTACCTTCTGCTCATTCACTGATTTTTGGGTAAAACCATGTGCCCGAGTTTTCCTCCTTGGTTTTGTCTAGCTAGACTTTGTACAGCAAGGTTTCCCGTGATGCCTCTGGGCAGTCCTCATGCTTGCCAGGTGGAAGGGACTCTTCCTGCCAGCGCTGTGCATCTAAGAGTCCCCAAATCATTACAAATGACAACCTTGTGTAACATTTCAACACTTACTCTGGGCAGCCCTATAGAGTACAATATTTTCAAACATCTTCTGGCACAAAGGATCCATTGAGTTTTGTGTTTTCTAAAAATGGTGGGCTTTAGCACATAAATTTCACATTTTCCAAAGCCGGAGAGTCACTCTAAGAGGACGTGAGAAATGCACATCTACCAAACCTTGACTTACACTCCACACAAACACAGACAGAAAATAAGTTACCCCTTTGTGGTCCGTTTTTGCCTCTGTTGATATTTAAGACAATACCTCTAGGGAGCTCTTTGCTGGGAGAAGTTGGCCGTGGCCACCTGCAGAGCTCTGTAATCCCAGATGATATAAAGCAGGGAAGTTGCATTGCTGCCTGTGGAGCTAAACCCTGGAGATCAGTACAGCCATGCCTGGTCCTGGAGCTACACCCTAGTCTGGTTCTGTTTGAACAGTTTGTTCTGTCACCTTTGGTCAGTTTTATTCCAGACACAGCTATGAAAAGCCTATTTCATAGGAGGTACTTACTATAAGCCTCTTTAAAACTTTTAATTTTAAAACACGTAGCTAGGAGCTGCCTGAAATGCGGTCACTGCAAAGGAAGTTCAGCACTTGTCTATAGTCTGGACAAAGAATCACTGGAAAAAAAAAAAAAAAAAAAAAAAAAGAGGGTTTCTTCCAACTCCCCAGCGCTCTCCTTCTGCATCTAGGATGGTGCAAGGACCAGCCTGGTGATTCAAAGACCCAGGTTCAGCATCCAACCCTGTTACTCACTTGAAGGCCAAAGTACTTCATCTCAGTTCCCCTCCTAGGACAAGAGAAGCAAAAGCAAGGGCTGATGTCACAAAGCATTCAGTATCAGCAGAGGTGGGATCACAAAGGTTCTGAGGAACATGGCTCCAGCACCCACTGATTTAGAGTGCAAAATTTGCACCTCTGTGAGTACTGGCAGAATTGCTCTCCCTCATTTCTTGTTAGCCCTTATGCCTCGAGATAAAGGACCTAAGGTACCAGGTAAGGGTGGTAGGGGTTCATCTCACCTAGAGTTAGCCCCTTGAAGAGTAGGACCTTGTGACAGTCCAGTGCATATCCAAATCTTGGTTCATCCCCCCAGCCTTCATCTCCCAAACATCCTACCTCATCCTGTCAGGATGGAGAGAGGGTGTCTGCCTCTCTCCTCTGTCTCTGGAAGCTTTTGGGATCTACACAGTCAACAGACCCAGTCCATGAGCTCACCTGTAGAGGCTGGATAAGTGTTAGGGTTACTCCTTGGATGGTTTTGGCAACATTGCCTGAACACTGGCCATGGACTATTCACCAGGCACAGTTTGGGGGCAGAAAAAGGGGATTTCAACTGTGTGGATGTGAGTCATGATCTGAGATCAAACCTGGCCTGTTTTCCTTACTCGTTCAGATGTAGCTGGGATGGCTGGTATTGGCCAGAGATTTAGCTCAGAGATTTGGAGAGATGTATACAGACCTTCGTGACCAACTGGGCTGCACTGGGTTTGGGGGGAGATGAAAATGCACCTTCAGCCCTCTCAGTCACTACCCAAATCAGAGAAGAAGGACTTGTATTGGGATGTTGGTGCCTTTCTGGGAGAGGATGGCCAGGCATCACCATACTGAGGACATCCTGGCTGGTTTTGAAGCTGGGACAGGGATTAAACCAGTGTCTGCACTTAAGGCTGAACTTTAAATTCCCCTCTGTCAGTTGCTCTCAGTCTCTTTGTTGTTCATTGCCTTGACCTGAAGATTTTCCTGCCCTTATTTGAAGGAAAAAAAACAAAAACTGCATCGTGGAAAAATGAAGGTGGGTGAGAACAGCCCCCTCCCCTCAACCAGTGTGATGCCGGCGTTGCTGCATCTGCTGACATGACTCTCTTCACTTGAATGTTCACATGGGGCTCTGCCATCCCTCTCCCTTCATTTCCAAAAAAGTCCTTGCTTGTCCGCGACTGTTGGTGTAAGCATCCACCACAACCATATTAGGACCAACGGTCAGACCGAAGCCAGCAACAACACGGTGGGGTGATGACACCCTGTCTTCTGCGACAAAGACTCCTTCCCTCAGCTCAGATAATGTCGGGTGGTGTTTTATTTATTTATGAATAAGCAAATTTCCAGGGGATGAAATCAGCCCAGGGCTCAGCTTTCTGGGGACACAGGAATTCGCGCTGAATGGGATCCATCTCACGACTGTTAGTGTAAATTAAGCAGTTTCTGGTTTAAGTGCCTGGAGATGTACATGCTTGTGAGATACTAATAGTTTTAAGTAAGTGACGACCCTTCTGTGGCTTGGGTAAGCCCTGTGCAAAGCCTTACATGCTTCAGAATCCTTCAGGCCTTGATCTGAGATCCACTAATTGGAATAGCCTTTCTGGCAGACTAAATATTTGCAGATTCCCTTTCCCCGGTGGTGCAGGCGAGTGCTGGAGTCTCAGCACTGACATCCTCCTGGCGCTGTGTCCTGGGTACCGTCCCCAGGGAAAGCGGTGTTGGACTTGGACATTGTCTGGAGCTAATTAGCATCAGATCTTCTGGCATCTGTCCCAGTCTTCCTCTCCGTCTATTTTATGTTCTCCCTTTTTCTACTATCCTTAATTTTATTATTTATTTATTTTCAAATAAAGGGAATATTTTTTACTGGCATGAGATTTTGAGGGAGACTGAAGCACGTCAGGGGTCATTTCAAAGACTGAAGGCAATGCTGAGCTTGTTAATTTTTTCAGGGCTGCTTCTTTTCCTGGAGGGAGGTTATTGTGACTTAACTGTGGTGAAGACTCCAGGGTAACGTAACTGCCAGCCACAGTTATGGGTTGAGATGGTTGGCTCCATGGGAAGGTGCTACTGGAATGGCAGAGACGTGGTATAGACTCAAAATAATTGCTTAATCCCCCATTTTGCTATAGCCTTCCCTTATAGCTTTCGCTGCCTCATCTCCCTGGATGAAAACCAGAATTAATCCATCCTTGTTTCCATCCTTTCATTTGCATTTCTTACTGCATGTCTATGAGTTTTATCCCATGTAATAGTGTAGGAAAGGCCACACTGGGTTAACCTCTCTGCCCTACCTCCGAGAAGGTGCAGGAGCTCAGGAAAGAATGATCGAGCTTGTATAGTGGAAGACCTATTTCGGTTCTGCCTTCATTTTGTTCCAGGACCTTAAAAGATAATTATTTTCCATCCTCCCTCAGCTGCTGGCATTTTTTTATTGAGGCAGTAGGCTCAGCATCTGAGGCCATGGCAGTGCTGGGTGCTGCCCTTAGAAATGTCATGGAGGACACCAAAGATACCTTCACTCCAGCGGCCAGACGGGGCAGTTGCTTTCTGCCCCGATCAAACTGGATACGTGATGTGTTTTGTTCCTTATCTCTTTTCCCACCACTGCAATATTTTTCAAAACTGTGTATGAACAAATTTCACAGGTTGTTGGGGGAAAACCGCAATTGCACAATGTCACTGACAATCCAAGAAGCAGTTTTAGACGGCTTCATTTCCATTTTCTCTGTCACCTTAAGAAGCGCGCGATGGCTTCCTGGCATTTCTCTATTCAGAGATGTTAAGGGTGGCAGAAACCATCGAACCCCTAATTTAATCTCCTGCATGGAACGGAACAGACACTTTCACCTCGAAACTGGACTGAGTGAGCCCAGAGACCTGATTTTGTTTAAAGTATCTTTCCCTGAAGGCACCCTGAAGACTGGCCAAGCCTTTAACCATTCCTTGACAGATCGCCCCAGGCTGTCAACCTCCCCCTTCAATTTACAAGGCTCACTTGCTCGTAACCAACTTTTTTTGGCTTCAGCTCCCAGATGTTGGCTCTTGCTATTTTTTTCTCTGAGTAGAGCTCTTTATTATTCCCTTGTGTTAAGCTAATATGATTGTAGCTCTTTGTGGAAGTGTGGACGGTTTTCTCCTCTGAACTTACGGCAGCTCTTACCCCGTTCCTATGCTCAATTAAGAGAGCTCTTGGTAACCAGCAACGGGGGTAGTCTTGAACCAACACAGCCCAGGATCTGGCAGAAGACATCTCCTCTTTTCCCAAAACTACTACCCAGCAACTAAATCACAGCCAGGTTTCTTTCTCAAAAGGCAATAGCTCAAATTCAGGACCCCTACTCAGGAACACATTTCAACATAGAATCATAGAATCATTGGAGTTGGAAGGGACCTTAAAAGTCATTGAATTCCACCCCCCCTGCTGTGGGCAGGGACACCTCCCACTAGACCAGGTTGCTCAACGTGTACCTAAGAATAACTCTAAGGGTTTTCCTGAAACGATGGGTACTGAAGCAAGTTATTAAGTACTTTCTTCTGAAGGCAGTAAAGATTGGGGCCAAGCTAAATCCCTGTTGTATCAGAGCAACACTACCCAGAAATCACGGCAGCAGGAGGAGAAGACAACCCTCTGCCTCTTTGCACTGAGGTCCCACTCCATCAGCTTGCTCTGTGCTTCACTGATGTCCCAGACAACCTTGTGATTTTGTCAATGGTCAGACAGGGGTGGGAGATGTTTAGAATGGGGTTTCTGAGCATCAGGATCCCCATGGTTCCACCTCATAGATGGCCTGGCACCCCTGTACTGGGGAAACTTTGCTCTGCCCTTTTCCCCATCTTCTCTCTTAACGTCACCTCCAGTGTCGCCCAAAGCCTACCGAAGTGAAAAATGTTTTTCTGTCGACTTCAACAGGCTTCAGCTTAGGCTTCCAGCATGTGCATGTGTCTCTTACTTCCAAACACAGCTACCCCAGTTCAGACATGGCGTGTCTGAAGGCTCCTGGCATCCACGTCCTGCAGCTTTCCCTTCTCAGCTCTGAGCTGCGTGGCCAAGGACTTCACGCCTTGAGTAGGGGCCATCGCCTTGGCTGGATGTGTGGCTCCTTCCCAATTGCCAGCGTTAGCACCTTGTCCATGTGCAGCTTCAGCCCTGACCGGCGCGGTGGTGTGGCTGATGTTTCTGGGGGCCCACCTACAGCTCTGCACCCCCCTCCCTCCTGTCATGCACACATAGACACACACGTGTATGCAGAGCCATGTGCATTTCCTGGCTTTGTTTCAACAAGCAGAAAATACAAAAAGTGGGAACCTCTGGTCTAATCTGCTGGGACAGGATTCCTGAATTAATAAGTCACCAACATCTAATTCACCTCCCTGTCCCTAGCAGCAAGCGCAATGATTCCCTCTTTGCTTCTAACAAAAACAATAAAAAGAAAAAAAATTAAAATAGAAAATTCCCAAACAATGCTTTTCTTTTTTTTTTTTTCTTTTTTTTTTCTTTTTCTTTTTTTCTCCTAACATCAGTAAGTGGGGCTACTTCCACAATCTTGAAATTAAAACAATCCAGACAAACAATATGTCGAGCTCTGTCCTGCTTCCTGCTGCAATTATTCCTAATGTTTGGCCTCAGATCAGAGGCAGCAGCAATCTCTATAAATACGACAGCGGAGCAGAGAGCTATTTCCAACAGAAACGCCTCCCGAATCATGTCAGGAATTTATGAGGCTGAGAACGGGCCAAGATTGAAATATGTTCTGGATCAAATGGCATTGCATAGGTGGCTCTGATCAGCTTGGCAGTGGTGGGATGAAGGAGGAATCCTCCAGATGGAGGAGTGGAGGGATATTTATTGATTTAAAAAAATAATAAATTAAAGCTGAGAGTGACAAGAAAAGGCATTGGTATTTTAAAACTCAAGCTCTGCCAGACAGGGCCAGCAAGGAAAAGGCTTTAACAAGTCTAGATTCCTCTGCATTTTTTATTTATTTTTGTGTGTGTGTGTGTGTATGTGTATATGTGTTATTCTTACTGTAAAGGTTCCCTGGACCACTTTGTGCCTGGTATACTGGAAGAAGCAATCCCTGTACCACTACCTTTCCCCTCTAAATCCCATTTTCCCGGGGGCATTCTTGCAGATTTGGAGGGGGCTCTTCATTGCAAACCATTTGGAGAAGGTGTCATCTGCTGGGTTTTTTTTAATGCCTACCTCTCCTTAAAGGTAAGGTAAAATATCTTGCCCGTCTCTGTTTCTGCTGAGACCACATCAGGCTCGAGGCAGTCCTCCTCAGAGCCAGATCAGCCTCCTACACCTAAATAAACAAGGTGGAGAAGGGGAGAGGGAGCCATGGGGAGATGGGCTGGGATGCTCTCTCCCCTCACCAGCTCTGAGAAACATGGAAAGTTGCAAAAGAAGGACCAGCATCTTTTTTTCTTTTTTTTTTCCCTACATTTGCAGAGACTCAATGTTAGAGCTTCTCACCCCATTTTCCTGAACTATGAGGTAACCCTCTCGGCAAGCAACAGATCTCTCCTTTGCACAGACACAGTGACCAGTGCCAGCTCAGACAGAGCAACACTTTCTCTAGTAAGCAACTTGAACATGTAGCAGCAGCATGGCCTGAGACCAAGACTTTCCAGGAGAAAACTCCTGGTTTGCACCTTAACAGAGCTTTTAGGCAGAGACAGAAAATATGGTGCTGTATTTTGTGAGCCTTGGCCAGACCCCATGAACTCCAGGCTGCTTTTGAAGGACATGTGACATTTCCAAAGGTCCCAATTAACATTTTTTCATTTAAACCATGCCCACATGTCAAACCTAAAGAGCAATATTGTATGTAGATAAAGGTGGCATCAGGTGGTTGAACAAGTGCTTGATCCCACGCACACATAGGGAGTACAAGGGGTCATGGAAAGCTCATACCTTCTGTGAGCTTTTGGGTCACTTTTCTAATTGTCAAGACAAATTAACATTTGGTGTGGTGCCAACTACATTGTCTCTATAGTCAATGGAAGGAGACGGGCAATGCAAGAGTACAGTTTATTCACCATGGTCATAGAATCATAGAATCGTCGAGGTTGGAAGGGACTTTTGAGATCATTGAGTCCAACCATCAATCTAATACTGAAAAAAACACCACTAAACCATGTCTCTCAGCACCACGTTGTACCCATCTTTTAAATACCTCCAGGAGTGGTGACCCCACCACTTCCATGGGCAGCCTATTCCAATATTTCACAACCCTTTCAGTGAAGAAATTTTTCCTAATATCCATCCTAAACCTCCCCTGGTGCAACCTGAGACCATTTCCTCTTGTCCTATCACCTGTTATTTGGGAAGATGATGTATTAAGGGCTTGTTGACAACAATCTTTGTCTAGATGCCAGCATTGAGAAGCAACACCCATCCTTGGCTTCTAATTCATATGCCAGTTCAGGGATGGGGTATAAATGCTATTTTTCACACTGTCCATGCTGTTGATAATATATATCATGAGGGGAGCCTGAAGGGAAAAGGAAGAGGTCATTTTTGAATAAAGGAGGATATGTTGCAGAGCCATTGAGATTCACCTATATACTGATGAGGTAAACATGGCTTACAGCTGGCCTGCCTAACAGGAGAGAAGCAGCAGCAAAGAGAATATTGATTAAAGTAGCCCTTATCTCAGGGCCAAATTCTCCTTCAGCTTCAGCAGGAGTTCCTGAGGATGAAATGTGGGTCTGTTGTATTTGCATTTGATTACGATAAAACTGTACCTTAGATTCACCCATGTCAGAAGCTAGGAGGGTATTGCAAAGGAAGGAGGAGTCATTATTTGCTTTTTTAAATACACAGAATCACAGAATCACAGAATCTTAGTGGTTGGAAGGGACCTTTGAGATCATCGAGTCCAACCACATAAAAA
>JAOQGH010000001.1:199978737-200043160 GCA_025769975.1 Gallinago jamesoni
GAGGGCAATAAGGTCTCCCCTCAGCCTCCTCTTCTCCAAACTAAACATGCCCAGTTCTCTCAGCCTCTCCTCATAGGACTTTTTCAAACATTTGTTTCTGACTACTTCTGGGTAGGTGGCACTACCTGTGACCTGGTCTAATGTAGTCACTCTGTTTCTGTCACTTTTGTAAGGGCAAGAAATGGGTAGAGATGGATTTTTTGAAAGTGTCTCTCCCCAGCTTGTGAAGATTTAATTCAGTTCTGCTGTGGAGGCAGATGAAGTCATTTTAAGGGCAAGATGCTGCCCCGACTCTCACCTACACAGCCTGTGGGGTTGTGCTGTATCCTCATGTCTTCTCCAGCCCCTCTGCACATAATCTGCAAATACTTAGACTTCTCGGCTCTCCCTTGCCAATGTGTAACTTAAACCCTCATCTGTGTGAACCCCTGACTTTTGCCTCAAACCTTACAACTTGTATATCATTACTGAGTTCCTGCCCCATCATTCCTGGGCCTCCTTTGGACTTTTCCATCAGCTTCACTGGAGGCGGAGTTCCCATCTTTTTCCAATATTCTTCCACCCAGTGTTCTCATTCCTGGGGCCAGTCCATAACACATAATGTTCCTCTTCATGTTCCTGCCAGGTAGGTCTTTATTAGTTTTGGTCTACGCGTTGGATCATTGTTTGGATCATTGTGCAACTAAGTCCTGGACAATAACAGGATTCTGTGCATTCGCTAGTGTTTCCGTCACCATTTCCAGGACTAAAATTTCCCCAATTAAAACAAAATAAGAAGAAAAGAAGGAAAAAAAAAAAGCAGAAACACAGACCATTCACTGCTACCCTCTACTTCCAGAAGACATCTCACCAGTGAAACAATGCTCCCAAAATTTGGCTTCAGATGTTACAGCCCAAGCGCAATAGCTTTTGTCACCTTTGACAGTTTTTTATTGCTATTTCCTTCAACGCTGGTCAATATTTGCATAATAAAGTTTCTCTGATGCTGGAATGTGGCCATGTCTTTGAAAACAAGCCCTGGCTCTGTCGGGAATGCCTCTTAGAATGAAAGAAATATCTGAATTTCCTTAATTTGTGCAGGGATTTCCCTTTCAGTAGCATGGCTGGCCCTGGTGGAATTATAGTTAAAGGAGACATCGTGCCCTGTTATTTTCTTCTTTCCCTTCGTGCTTTAGAGGTGAAGATTGTATAAACTGCAGCTCTGCTAAACTGGGGGAAAATCTTCAGATAATCATTGTAAAGGCACAATAGAAGATGCAGCTGGATTTTTGCAGGGGAAGCAGCTGTGGGATCTGCTTTGAATTGGTAGGATTTGTGGAAATTCCTAAAGGCTGGGAATATGTGTGGCATTTCTGAAGTTCAACATACCTGGCAGACAGAGAGCTAACATCAACGTTTATTGTAGCAATAACACCCATGGCCTGAGAGCTCAGTGCTGTACAGAAGGGAGAGACATCCAAGAGCTTACAAGCCTGCTGGGGTATCTTTTGGATGCCAGTTCAAATCCAGCCTGGTTTGATAGTGGTGAAAAATTGCCATCTCCTCACTGCCTGAAGTCAGTAATACACAAGTTTGCTGATGATACCAAATTAGGAGGGCTGGCTGACACTCCAGAGGGCTGCACTGCCATCCAGTGTGACCTGAACAGGCTGGAGAGCTGGGCAGAGAAGAACCTAATGAGGTTCAACAAGGACAAATGTAGGGTCCTGCACCTGGGGAGGAAGAACCCCAGGTACCAATACAGGTTAGGGGTGGATCTTCTGGGAATCACTACTGAGGAGAAGGATCTGGGAGTCCTGGTAGATAGCACACTTTCCATGCACCAGCAATATGCCCTTGTGGCCAAGAGGGCCAATGGGATCCTGGGCTGCATAGAGAAGAGTGTGACCAGTAGGTCGAGGGAGGTCATTCTCTCCCTCTACTCTGCACTTGTGAGGCCACAACTGGAATACTGCGTCCAGTTCTGGGCTCCCCAGTTCAAGAGGGACAGGGAACTACTGGAGAGAGTCCAGCGAAGGGCTGGATGATTAAGGGATTGGAGCACCTCCCTGATGAGGAAGGGCTCAGGGAGCTGAGACTCTTTAGCCTGGACAAGTGAAGGCTGAGGGGAGACCTTATTTATAAGTATCTAAATGGTGAGTTGAAGGATGTTGGAGCCAGACTCTTTTCAGTGGTTTCCAGTAATAGGACAAGGGGCAATGGGCTCAAGCTGGAACATGGGAAGTTCCACTCAAATATGAGGAAGAACTTCTTTACGGTGAGGGTGCCAGAGACCTGGAGTCCCCTTCTCTGGAGATCTTCAAGACCCACCTGGATGTTGTCCTGAGTGATGTGCTCTGGGCAATCCTGTTTTAGCAGGGGAGTTGGACTAAATGCTCTCTAGAGGTCCCTTCCAACTCTGACAATTCCATGATTCCATAATATTTCATCTTATAAAAACCACAGTTGGCCCCTATGATCTCCTTTTCACCAGAGAGGTGGGTGCTGAAGGAGCTGCCTCTTTTTTCAGGCTCACTGAGAGAGAGATGTTTCCCCTTCTCTGTTATCTCTGAAGACCTATCGAGTCTCTCATACTGTTTGACCGAGGTACACCATTTGCACCACCCTTGCAGATGAACTGGTATCTCAGCTGGCAAGCCTGCCTCGTTTGCCCTGCCTCACCTGGGTTCTCCAGACCATCTTCACACAGTGATGCCCGAAGATAAAACATGGAGACAACTATTTCCTTTGAAGTGAGCCAGATGAAAAACTTAAGGAATCTTACTCCAACATTCTACAGAAATGGGACGGCAGTGTCCATGTGCAGTCAGGGGTGAAGGAAAAGGCTCATGAGGTTGACTCACTGGGAGATGAGCTGCTGGCTTTCACACCTCCACAGGCTGCCTCTTCCAGGCTAACAACAAGGTCATTGAGTCAAGAGATGCAAATTCCTCAAGCCAAAGCAAGGAAAGCTTTTTCAGTAGTGACCTTTCAGTCATTTTCTCATTGAGCAACCACAGTCCAAAGTATGTCCATGATATTATGCAAAGTCTTCGCCTGAGAACCTGCCTACCTCTTCCTACACAGTCAAGTCACTCCTGTAGACCACATCCAGGCTATTGAACAGATTTAGACCACAAGCATTTTGGCACAAGATCCTTTTGTATATATAACAACATATCCTGCTCCTGCTGCGTGGGGACCTGGAGGTTGGCCATACTATCATCTACTGCAATGTCAAGATATGCCTGGAATGTCAAACCCGTGTATTCTGGATTAAAGACAAGCTGGCTTTTCTTTCTCACAGAGCAGTCCACATCTGCTGCCCCTTTGGGGAGATGCAACCCATCTTCTGTGAGCAGCTGGATGCTGGGACTCAAACACACAATCTAGTTACAGCAGCCCACATGGCATTGCCACACGTTGACTGAGGTTAGTAACTGTCCCAGAGTACATTCTCCATGCAAGGCGGGTAGGAGTTGGACACTTTTTTGTGGTAAGTTGAGTTGATGTGAATGACCTCACATTTGGCTGCCGTGGATTACCTTGCATTTGATAATTAAACCCTATTAAACTGCTCTGTTGTGCTGCGGACTGAATCAAGGGTATTAATGGAAACTTACTGGGTTTTGAGTGTTGCCACGTGTCTTACCACAGGAAGACTTATCTGAACCGTGACTTTCATCACAAAAAAGTGAGCTGGTAAGTTAGAAGAAGATGCTCCAAAGGCTGGAGCCCCTCTGCTGTGAGGACAGTCTGAGAGAGTTGGGGGGGTTCAGCTTGGAGAAGAGAAGGTTTGGAGCCACCTTGTAGTGGCCTTCCAGTACCTAAAGGGTGCCTACAGGAGAGATGGGGAGGGACTTTTCACAAGGGCGTGTAGCGATAGGATGAGGGGTAATGGTTTTAAACTGAAAGAGGGGAGATTTATATTTGATACAAGAAAGAAATTATTTCCTGTGACAGTGGTGAAGCTCTGTCTGAGGTTGCCCAGGGAAGCTGTGGCTACCCCATCCCTGGAGGGGTTCAAGGCCAGGGTGGATGGGGCTTCGAGCAACTTGGTCTGGTGGGAGGCATCCCTGTCCATGTCAGGGGGGTGGAACTCGATGATCTTTAAGGTCCCTTCCAACCCAAACCATTCTATGATTCTGTGTCTGTGTGTCTCACAAACTATTTCCAGTGTCTGCACTGGGAAAAGTCTTTCTTGTTTTCTAAGGGAAACTTTCTAAGGGAACTAACATTCTTTTGGTTCCTCTAAATCCATGATGATTTCCCTTATAGTGACAAAAAAAAAAAAAAAAAAAAAGAGGGTTGTACTCCCCTCTAGCCCTGAAGTCCAGTCGAGCAGCCTGGTTTGTATCGCCACGCACAGCCTGGGGTTGCCAGAAGACTGCCTGGTCCACAGCACGTGGCATTTGGCCTTCAGCCTCCTCTGGGTCCTGTATGATGCCTCATGGCCCTAGTTCATAGTAATTATTGGAGGAGGGATGGGGGGGTTCAGTTCAAAGTGTCTGAAATATTAAGTGGGCTGCCCTGCAGCCTGCCAGAATAATGTTTTTATAGTAAGAAACTGAGGGTAGGTGTTACGAGCTCTGAGATGTGGCATAAAGACTTGTGGGGGTGTTCGAAGGTGCAAAGCCTGCCGGGACAGTATGGAAGGGCTGCGCAGGGCAGAGGGAGCCAAAAGCGGTGTAGTCCCATCAGCAACACCTACTCTACTAAATAAAGCCGACCGGAGCTGGTTCGCTGGCCCTGAGGCCAAGTGTCACAGCATGGCTTGTGTCCAAACACCTTGGCCCTCCTCTGCCTGAGAGCAGTGTTTGAGAGAGAGCTAACAGCGAAGCAGCGTGGACAACTGGTGCTCCAAGACCTGAGCTTGCACCCAGGACCTCTCTTTCTTAGCAGTGAAGATCTTCCCTGAGATACCAGGAATTATTTCAGGCATCTTTAAACCAGTTCCTCTACGGCTTAGAAGCAATGAAAGCCTACTTATGGGGACTGCTAAAGAGTTCAGGTTGTATTGTAGAGAGCCAGAGAGGGACTTTTTACGAGGAAGCGTAGTGACAGGACAAGGGGCAACGGTTTTAAATTGGAAGAGGGGAGATTTAGATTAGACACCAGAAAGAACTTCTTTCCTGTGAGGGTGGTGAGACACTGGAACAGGTTGCCCATGGAAGTCATGGATGTCCCATCCTTGGAGGTGTTCAAGGCCAGGTTGGATGGGGCTTTGAGCAACCTGGTCTGGTGGGAGGTGTCCCTGTACAGGGCAGGGGGGTTGGAACTCGATGATCTTTAAGGTCCCTTTTGACCCAAACCATTCTATGATTGTATAATTCTATTTTATAAAACAGTCTGAAATTAGATGGTTGTCCACCTCTCCTTCATCAAACACAACAGCAGCAACACTGTCCCCTTTCAAGTACAAGGACACTCCAGAACAAAGACCACATCATCTTCTGGTCACCCTTTCCATAGGCCATTCACACAGGTCACACCACCACTAAACAGGGCTGTTATTAAAAAGTGTAATTTCCGACAGGAGTGGCAGACTTAGCACTTCCCAGACAATGGCAAAATGGTCCCTGGTCACCTGCCACTAAAATGAAGGGGCCCCACTTTCTCAGAGGTTCGTATCTGTCTCTCATTACTGTCATATCTGAATGACCCTCAGGCTGATAAGAAAGAAAAAAAAATGATCTTGCAGATAGGGGCAAAAAAGGGAAACACAGATGAAATATCATAAGGAAATATGGTCAAAGCTGGGCTGGATGGGGTTTTGAGCAACCTGCTCTAGTGGAGGTGTCCCTGCCCATGGCAGGAGGGTTGGAACTTGATGATCTTTAAGGTCCTTTCCAACCCAAATGTTTCTATGATTCTATGAAATGTCAAACCAAAAATCTATGCTTTTCATGTGAACTACGTCTGCACCAGCGACAAGGATCACCTTGTTAAAGAAACTCAAATTTTGTACCATGTAACTCAATAGTTTCGTACAGCATCATAACATACTTGGTTGTATCTTCTCAGCATCTTCCTGCATATGTTATGCAAAAGTTGGCTAATACATCCCAAATGTCCCAGCTGGTTTATGACCAAGTTAGCCTGGCTAGCAATCACTCAGAAAAAAGACTTGTTAGGCAGCTCTTTGCCATTATTTCTTTTTTTTTTTTTTTGCTCAGACATTAAACAGCCTCGTCCACCTAGATCATAAAATGTCTTCCTAACCCTGCAGACTGTTAAAAAGCGTGCCTGCAGACATTTACAGTCGCATCTGGAAAAGCCCGCGCTATCATAATGACTTCAATACAGATTTCACCAGAAGACACATGGAAATTAAGCTGGATTCACCAAATCCCTGGCAGGCTGTTCCATGCTAAGCACCTAAGAGCTGACTCCCTCCGTTCTGGGGGTCTGCGCAAGCTGGTGGTGCTCGTCATGGTTTGCAGGTGGGTTTCCAGGACTAGTGTTGGATCAAGATCTTGGGCTAAAGTTAGGTACCTTTCCCTGTTCCAGTGATCCTGTCCCCAACTATGGCTCTGCACATTTTTGATTCCCGAATGCCCCTAGGGTGCTGGTGCATGATTCCTTCTTTGATACTTGCTAGCATGATGAAGTTGTTTCTCCTTCTCTTAAAGGAAAGCTTTGTAGAAACTCCAGGCTCGACTATGACTTATTTAAGAAGTGGTTTAGGCCAGGACACAGTCCCAGTGTTTGTTGTGGTGCTCATATGGACTGCTTGCTCCCTAGTTATCCATGAGCTGAGATGCCTACTAACTCATCCTCATTTTCTTGTCATCCCCACTCTGTGGTGCGTTGGAAAGGCTGCAATGAGTTGCCCATTGTTTGATGTAACCATATGGTTTAATAAAGGCTCCAGAAACTGACTGCTGCACATCTTAGAGGGTGTTCTACCTTTTCTCCAGCTGTGGCTGGAGAAGAGCAGACCCAGAAGAGCCCTTGGTCTGTGGTCGCCCTGCTCCAGCTGATGAAGCACAGATCACCTGGAAGATGCCCATCCACCTTGCAATGTTATCATCAAATGAAGGAGGTGGCAGCATGATATTTTCCTTGTTAAATGTCTCAGTCCCCTCCTGGGGCTGAAAACCTTCAGCTCTGGGGACTTTGCCTACAAAAAAGGCTGCTTCTCCACAGATAAGTGAGCACAACATGAAATTTTGCAAAGCATAGACGTAGAGAAACATTTCTTCCTAAAAAGAAAAAGAAACAAAAAAAAGCCTCCAATGTCACAAATCCAAGTATTGGAAACCTTGCTGAGAAAAAGTCTTTTCTCTTGGTGAACATAGACAGGTTTTTACTCCCAAGTTTGATTTCCAGCCAGGAAGGACAAAAGTCCTTTTCATGAAACTTTAAAAAACTGGGAAAGAAATACAAAGTTTACAAATTCCTTTCAATGCTCCTCCTTATTTTACCATCATTACTGGAAACCCACTGGACCTGAAACCTTTCTGGCTTGAAAACCAATCAGGCGACATTTTAAAATACAGCCTTGAGAAGCAATCAGTGACTTCATTCCCTTCTTTTCCTTGATTGTTGCACTTTCTTTTCTCCCAGCCCTCTGCCTTTCAGCCCACCCTTAAACCTACTACCTGCCTTTTCCTGCACACAAAGGACCCAGACTTCCCACTTGTTTCTACAACCAGGTCATGATTGACTACATATGCTTAAAAAAATACCCACAAAGGCTGTGCAAGGAGCTCCGCCTTGAGCCAACCAACACTCCTGAGTCTCTTTGCAGATCCTTTCCCAGGGATACAAAACCATGATGAAGTGGGTGTCAGTGCCCCCATACACACTCTCCTTTACACCCTCTTTGCAGGCTAGTCAGTCTGCAGGCTGTGAGCTGGGCCAAGAAAAGGTCTGTATCTCTTAATCTCCCTTCTCCCGGTGGGGAGCTTGGCTGAGTCTTGGAGAAGAGGGCACGTTTCTCCAACCCGCTCTAGAAAAGGTTGCAACATCTGCTTGCCAGGGAGGAAGAAACCCACAGTACAAGGATCCCATCTGTTTTCCATCTTGACACGAAGCCAGAAAAGCCAGTTGGTTTTTTATTTCCCCAGATGCTTGTGGAGCTCAGCTCCTCACCTCCTATCCATGCACTAGGAATGGGAAGGGGCTGGATACTGGTGAGATTTGGTGGTGCCATGAAAATCTTGTGGACTGGTTTACCAGCCCCCTGCCTAGTTTCTTGAGACAGGGAGGCCTCTGCTTCCCCTGCAGACCTCATCTTATGATGAGTTGAACACATCTCCACAGTGTCAGGGATGATGCTAAGGCCTCCAGCTGAGCCACAGACCTCTGGGACCCAGGTGAACCCCATCCAGTGAAACTCCCAGGAGTTTGTTCTTGAACCCCTGGTGCCCAAAGCTAGGAAAATGGGGAAGCTACCCACTTCTGAAGCATTTTGGGATCAATCTCTGGTCCTCGTTGTGTGCTGCTCTCACTGAGCAGCATATGAAGTGATCTTATAAAAGGGTAACAAATTTAATAGAGGTACAGAGATTTCCTGCCACACCTGAGAGATGGCCAAATGAACAGTTTGCTGCTAATCCTTCCAAGTTAGGTGTCCTATTCTCCTGTCCCGTTGGGAGATACAGAAGGAAGAGTTTCTTGTGACTTTTCTTAGTATCCTCCAGGGTGATGCATTCTTGTTTTATGCCACAAGAGCATTTGGCTGGGCAGCCTTTCCAGCTACATCTCACCTACATACAGGCTGAGCTCAAATCATTGTTCCCAGCCTGACATGGGGGTGTCAGGACTTGCCAGCACCTCCATCCTGTCTGCAAAGCACTATGGAGAAAAAGCAGTAGCTTGGGAGAACCAAAACGCAGTAAGGGACCCACCACTTCTTCCACAGTCTCCTCTCTCAGCCTCCAATTTATTGAGATAAATGAGCAAATCTAAACTTGACCTGGTATCACTGGTGAAGATGATGTGGTTCATTTCTTGTGGTTGAGAGCTTGGTGTTTTTTACATGAAAAAGGGCATTTCTCTGTCTCCTGGACCTTCTCCATGTTGTGGGCCAGGAGCACTGCCTGAGTTCTTTCCTTTGGGTATGAAATCTCCTGGGAGGCACTGGGACAATGGGACAAAAAACTAAGCAAATGTGACCCAGCCCTATCTTGACTGTCCAAAGCGAAGGAATCCTGGATGGACGTCATAGTGTCTCCTCCTTCTTACAGTCAAAATGCTGCAAGGTTTCGTTTCTGATGAGGGACAAAAAGAGATGTCTATAACCTGGGTGTTGCTTGACTACCACCTATAGCAAGCTCTCTCTCTTATGCCTCTGTAATCCATTCTTGAGGCCTAGGAGGGTGATAGCTACATAAAAATGAGAAGATGTCCTGGAAGGACATTCAGGATGGATGAAGAGGGATGTCTTTCAGTACAAGAAGCTTCTCTTGTAGAAGGAGAACGAAAGGACACCAAATGAAGCTGCTAGGAACCAGGTTCACAAAAAAACAACGGAGTTTGCTCTTCAGCCAACAGAGAAGTGAACTGTAAGACTCTCTTCTGGGATACAAGAAAGTGACAGGAGCTCAAGGGGAGAATGCACAGTTTCAGGAAAGGAAAACCAAAGGGTTACACAATGCTTTAAGCCTCCAAGGATATGTCTGCGTTAAAAAGCCAGCTACAGCCAGAGAAATGGCAACAGCTCTTTTCCATGATCATCCAGACTGCTTAAATCTCAGCTGACTCCCTACCACGTCTCAGGCCCACACCAGCTAGGGAGTCTAGACAACATCCAGGCATGGTCATCCTCACAAAGGGCAAGGATCATTGACAAAACTCAGCAAAGGTGAAGTCATCTGTTTGGGGGATAAACACCATCTGGTTGCAAGTTCTGCTGTGCCACTTGCCCTGGGCAGCCAGCAAACAGTCTCCAGCCTGGTTTATTTACTAGTCAAATGCAGCCAAAGATGCAGGTATCTCGGGGCAGTACGCAGGCACTTGAGTCCAAGAAAGAAGTGTGATTTCCAACACGTCTCTCCCTTTGGCAGTGCCTGTTGGCTGGGTTGAGACATTCCCCCACGAAGCACTTCAGGCTGCTGGGATGCTGAGATGCCGGTGGTCCTCATTTAGGCACGTCCATCTGGCCATACCCCATCTGCTAGCAGAGCTGTGCCACCACTAGACCCTTTCCCACTCCTCTGATCCAGGGAATTTTAAAAAACAAGTATGATGTAAGCTGGGATGGGTACCAGAGGGAGCATGGCACCCATGGCAGGAACACAATGTCCCATTAGTACCTCACGCCTTCCATGAGTAGCAGACCTGTTCTGGTCAAAACAGTTTCTCTGATAGGGTTTCTGCAAGTGAGAATAATGTGGTCCATCTGGTAGCTCCAAAGTTGGGATTTAAGCCCAGCAGCTTGGTCAAAGTCCAAACAGAAAGTTCAGCTGTAGCTGGGACACCATATTTAAAGGATAATACAGTTTTCCACTCTCGAGCACACTCTTATGAATTCCTGGTTATAACCGAGCACAAAGGAGAAGAGGAAAATGAATTGGTGTTTCATAGAGAAATGCCTTTCTGTGACTTATTATGCCCATAGATTTAGCATGTTTTAAAGGCAATTTAGACAGAATAGAGATGGGAACTCAGCGCCAAGATTTTGGGATTATTATCATTGAATTAATTTACCTAGCTCTACAAGAAGTACAGTTACTTCGTTTGTTTTCTTAAGTATGCCAAGTATAATTGATCGTTTAGGAGAATAATGCTGAACTACCTTTATCAGTGCGCTACCTTTATCAGAGAAGTTCTGGGCTACTTTATACAAGTCTGAAACAGGTCCCTAATGCCAATTTCTAATCGCTGATAGAGGAAGTCCAGCTTAGAAACAGGCATTTCTAGCCAGATGGGATATCATCTGCTTTTGGTGCTCTTAAAACCTCAGTTCCCTGCCAAAGTTTGCTGGAACTGGCCACTGAGAGCAGAAGACATCTGAAAGGACAGAGGATGGACATACAGACATTTTTGAAGGCATAAGAGGAATGTCCCAAAAGGATGTATTTGTTATATCCTTAACAAATCAGGGCCCAAAATGCAGTCACAGAATCAGAGAATCACAGAATGATAGGAGTTGGAAGGGACCTCTGGAGATCATCTAGTCCAACCCCTCTGCCAAATCAGGTCCACCCAAAGCAGGTTGCACAGGAACGTGTCCAGGTGGGTTTTGAATGTCTCCAACGAAGAAAACTCCACCACCTCTCTGGGCAGCCTGCTCCAAGGCTCTATCACCCTCACAGGAAAGAAGTTCTTCTTTATGTTTAGATGTTCAAGTTTGTGTCCATTATCTCTTGTCCTGTCACTGGGCACTGAGAAAAGACTGGCTCCATCCTCTTCACACCCACCCTTTAAGTATTTATGGGCGCTGATCAGATCACCCCTCAAGTTCCTCCAGAACATGTTATTGCTCCCACAACTACCAGCTCTGACAAACAAACTTTTGGCCAAGTTTTGGCCAGACACTGCCACTCCCAATTGTTCATTCTTTTCCTAATCCTCGGCCAGACATAACTAACCCTGTGAGAGGAGCAGAAGATGTTCACCAGGTTCTCAGATGCCCCTAATCAGAGGTCCATACATCGATTGTCACTCTTAAATTTATTTACCCCAGGAACAGATCTGTCAGTCTTTCTGAGAAAATAAAATTCCTTTCCAAAAAAGCACAAATGCTGCTTCTTATTTTCCCCCACACTGCACTGTCCTTCCCTTCCATTGCCATGGTGGCTCAACACCTATTCCCACCTCCTTCCCTCCTGAGCTTCCAACCTGTGGGCTGCATCCATCACAGCTCCAGATGACTTTTGAGGCCCTTTAGATCCCCATAAAACACAGTGGGCTCCAGCGGGGCTTGCAATCTGTCAATACCTCGTATGGGATACTCAGCACCTCAGCTTCCAGTGACTTCCCCATGATGTAAGAGGGAACTTAGACCATTATCGCCCAGCTCCCGGTCTGTTCTGCAATGACAAGTCCATCTTTCTTCTTGTTTAATCATGCAAACAACGTGGGAATATAAAAGATATGAAAAAAATACAGCATAAAATACAACTGTATTTTTACAAAATGTAGCTGATATAATACACAGCCCAATGCATTTTACAAGGCAGACCCTCTAAAACCCGCTACGAAACACCAGAATTCATGTGTTTGGCTGGTATAAATCATCGCTGCTGATTTACACCAGCTGAGAACCAGGTCACAATTGCCTAATTAAATAGCTTCTCTTTGAGGAAAAAGCTATACTTTTAAAAACTGTAACTGTGAATTGTTTTATATAGCCCAGTGCTGGAAAGAGAGAGAATGTGAGAAAGAAAGTGAGAAAAAAGGCAAAACAAAAAGAGAGCAAGAGCAAGAGTGAGCAGAAGAAAGAAAAAGAAAGGTAAGGAAATGAAAGAAGAGGAAAGGGGAAGAAAAAGAAAAAGTGAGTGGAAGAAGGAGTAATTTGTTTATATTTATTTTGGGAGCTCCATTTCTTTCACTGGGAAAGAATGGAGCAGTTTGGGAAGCCCAGACTAAATCACTCACAACGATAACAGGGTGATACTGAGAGCAGTAAAACTAATTTATTGGGCTGAGTTTATCTGATTCCAGGGAAAGTGAGTACCGCTGAGTGCAGCTCTGACTGTGCTTGCGTCTGACAAGACACACAGTTCAGATGCAAAATTACATTAAGCAGATGTAGCCCATTAAGAAGCCGAGTCTGAAAATGTACTTTATCCTGTCAAGGCAAATCCTAGTTGAAAACTCCGGGCCTTTAAAAAAAAATAAAAGGAAAAAAACCAAAACAAAACAATGCACCAAACCCTGCAAGAAGATGTTCTATTTTGGGTTTTATTGCTTTAATCTTTTTTATGTCAGTCCTAGTTACAGGGTGATGATAAATATAAACCCACCTCTGTTGGATTTCTAACATAACTCTGTTACCTAGCCCCAACTAGAGTGGTAAGAAACCCCTTAGCATGTAACCCAGCAGAACCAGCCCTGGATTCAATTATAATCTAGAATTAGGTGAGGCTGGCTGGATCTCAGAGGCAAACCAGGTAAAACACAAATCAGATGTTCCTACTCCAGACCAGGCTAAAAGACAGAATTACAGAGAGGATGCAGCCAGTTCATACCTTCCTTGCACCCAACCATCATGAAGACTGGGCTGGATTCTCTCTGATGGAGGTGTCTCCACTGCTGTCACCTGGAGCTGCATGAGATGATTCTCACCCCAGGTGTTCCTCTGCGTGAAAGCACCTGAAAAACCTGGGGATCTGGTGCAGAAGGGAAACTTGGATGGGATTTGAGATCCCTGGAGTTGCATTTGGTTGGGGTTGAAGAGGGTGGGATTTTTAGTTAATATTAAAAATTCAGTGAATTCCCGGACTCAATTCCTTTCTGTCTATCCTATTTATATACCCACATTAGTTGTAAAGCTGGGAGGGAGCAACAGGTCTGGACTAAAAAAAGGACAAAATATACAATAATATATTAGTCACTGAGGCACTCAAGTCTCACTATTGAGTTCAGGTGCCTCAAAAGCACTTCAGAGCATCTTCCCCTTGAGTGCTGATTTTTTTTTGGAGTATTTTAGCTCATTCTACATAATTCCTTTATTCTCATATATTTCATCCAGTACACATGACATTGAAAGAAGTGATATCCTGAGATAAGTGATATAACTTTCAAAAGCACCGGCAGGATATCAGCCACAAGAAAGAAGGTCAACCTCATTAGACAGATCATTTTTAGGAGAAAGAGGACAATGTTGAAAGGGTGATCAGTGTGTTTCTATGCAGCAAGATCTCTCAGCTAATCTAAGTCTCCTAAAGGTAAGCCAGGGCACTTATGCTATTAACCAGGCTACAGAGAGTAATGGAAAATATTTTTCAAGGAGAAATCCTCTACGAGCTATTCAGTATTCATGTAAAACACAGTTACTGCATGGAATTCATTTTGTTCTTTGAAGTTTCTTTGTTTATATTTTATTATCTGGAATAGCCTCTTTAATGGTTGGGTTTAAAAAAAAAAAAAAGTTACTTTGTACCAAAGCAATTAACAATAAGAGTAAAGTTCAGGGGCCTTGATTCTGACATTCGACTGCAACCGCAAAGTGGACAGTGTGCTTGAATGGTTTGATTTTCTTTATAAACTCCACAAAAGGTAACTTTTTTAGTTTCCTTGGAATTGTGTGCAAATCCCAAGATGAAAATGTTCCCTCTAATGGAGAGAAGAGGAAAAAGTAAATCTAACCAGCTACATGTATGTGTTTACAATCCTTGATTTCACCTATTGAGTTTCATTGTTTTATTTGGAAGTGTCTTTAAGCAATTTATGTAAAATAATAGATGCCAGCTGTAATCGTTTTGGGCATAGGAGTTATATGTGATCATGCTCTGATGCTAATAGTCCAGCTATGCTTAACAACTAATTAGCTTGGTTTATAACAAGACCAAACATCAAAACAGAAGGACCTCTACGACAAGCATCAGTCTAAGGATAATCTCATTTGACCACTGACATCTGCTCTATGGATGCCTACATGAAAAGGGTCACGCTGACTCCCAATGGACACAATTCATCTTATCCTCATCCCTTCCCTGGAGGCACGCCAAGTTTCTAGCACGCTAGAAATATCTCTATTGACAGCACAGGGAGCTGAGAACAGCTTGGTCCATGACCTGTGCAATGTCAGAGGAGGTGAATTCCTCCTGGGGGAAATGATTCAACAACATTTGGGGCTGTAAGGACCAGATCTGGAGGTCTTACCTGACTTATGTGTGTTGGTGTCAATTATGAAGCTGGACCAGCCCCATGGCTTTGCAAAGCACATTTTTGACTGTCACCCAGTTTGATGGTCCATGGCGGTCCTGGAAGAGCTCTTAGGATTGGTGTTATAAAGGGAAGAAATGACCTTGAGTCCTGGCACCACCAGGGGTGCTTAAATGTTGAGACTATGTGAAATCATAGAATCATTAATTTAAGCAATTAAATTGCTTAAATGTTGAGACTATTTGAAAGCATAGAATGGTTCAGGTTGGAAGGGACCTTAGAGATCATCCAGTTTCAACTCCTCTGCTGTGGGCAGGGATACTTCCCACTAGACCAGGTTGCTCAAAGCCCCATCCAGCCTGGCCTTGAACCCCTCCAGGGATGAGGCAGCCACAGCATCTCTGGGCAACCTGTTCCAGTGCCTCACCACTTTCACAGGAAAGTATTTCTTCCTAATGTCTCATCTAAATCTCCCCTCTTTCACTGCAAAACTGTTCCCCCTCCTCTTATGGCTCCCCTCCCTGATCAAGAGTCCCTCTCCATCTCTCCTGGATCCCCTTTAGGGACTGGAAGGGGCTGTAATGTCTCCCTAGAGCCTTTTCTTCTCCAGACTGAACCCCCACAATTCTCTCAGCCTGTCCTCATAGGAAAGGTGCTCCAGCCCTCAGATCATCTCATGGCCCAAGTGACCTTGGGTGTCCCCTTGATGTTCCTCTTCCAAGCCCCGATGGTCAGAGATCTCCTGCAGGGCCAAGGTCAAGGCAAAGCCTTGAACAGCACCAGATGTTTCACTGCTGAGAGCAGCCCTATATCCAGGGGAGGAAGAGTTATGTGTAGGGGTCAGCTGGGGGAGCTGCCACTGCCTTAAATCAGCCAAGTCTTTGCAACTGTCAGTTTGAAGCTTTTATGTCGGAGCTGAGGGCTTCTCCTCAAGCGTGGATATTCAGGGAGTTTCTAGCCATCGTCTCCCATTTTCCCCAGGCGCAAAGATATTTCCAGCTCACACTCCTCACCACTTGCAGCAGGGAAGGAAGCACCTGCAGAGGTGAGCACCGAGGTGGTATTTTAATCTGTCCAAGCCAGATGAGGAGAGCAGCCCTGGATGGAGCAGGAACTCAGAAAAGAAAACAGTTTTCCTGCCCGAGCCTGGCCCCAGCCAACATGTGCAGCACTTCGTAAAATTAATTGCATATTGAGCAGGTAGCGGGGTGGAAAGTAGCTGCAGGTGGTGCGTGTTTTCTGTGTCTGCACCCAGCAGAGGAAGGTCTGGATCCTCCTTAGCATGGTCAACCTCTTGGACCTGGGGAGGGAACATTTTATTTGGGATATGCCCACTGGTTGGTTTTCATTGGTGATGCAGTTGCGCTATCAATGATTTTATTTTTTTTATGATGACCCAGATTATAGCACCTCATCCTAAATTTCAAGCTATTTAGGGTAATCCTAATTCTCTGAAGCTCTAGGGATGTGTGACACATCAATTTCCATCTCCTCAAGGATTGACTGCTTTCAGAAAATTCACGCTGAATTTCAGAGAAAAGAGAGATTTTAAGTCCATCATTATTTAGGATAATCCTAAATAGCTTGAAATTTAGGATCAGATGTGGATTGAAATTTAGGGTGAGGAACAATGGGGAAGGAAGGAAGTCCCCGGACTTAAAACCTCTCTTTCCTCTGAAATTCAGTATGGATTTTGAGAGATGCTCGAGGATGCTGAAATGAAGCTGTCACAAAATAGAGCTTCAGACAAACATGAGCTTGTGAGCTCCCAAATTTACCTGTTTTTATTTTATACTCCCACCCTTGCTCCAGCCTGGGTTCATCATTCATCACCGCTGAGCGATGCTACGGACCTGATCCCAGACTGAGTGAGTTTGGGGCCCAGAGTTAGAAAATTTCCAAGGAACGTGGGTCTCTGCTTTAAAAAGCCCGTGTTTGTCAGCAGTTACCCCGCAGAGAGATCTGAGGTATCGATAACTGGCATTTATAGGATTCAGTTCTCCAAGGTTTTCAGCACTTTGGCCTGGATCCAGAAGAACACTTATTCAACATGTTTAGCTCGAAGCGTGCGAGTTGTCTCCTTTCGAGCTGTCGTGTTGCGCGAGTGGGGAAAGTCTCAAAGCAACTCAACCCATGACCAGGTTTAGGTCCGAAGCTCATCCCTGCATGGACGGCAGCACAAGAGCTCCAGCAGAACATTTCAAGTCCATTGTCCTTCTCATAAGCTCTGCAGCCTTTGCAGCATTTCCCTTCACCTCCCAGCTCCTGGAGCCGTGCAATAGCATCCCACCCTCTTCTGCCTTTCTGTTTTCTTAAGAGAAATCTTGAGGCCATGTGGTTCTGCTGAATACCTTGAAAACTTCCACTTAGAAAAAAACCTCCACACAACCCAGAAAAAGATCTTTAAAATAACTCATTTCACCTTTACAATACAGACAAAGTACAGTCCACTTACTCTAGACAAAAAGGAAATAAAACCAATCCACAATGCATGCCATCGTTATTATTTTATTATTATTGTTGCTCTTATAATGAGAAAACAAAGCTAATGTTGCTTCCCTGAACAGGGGGTAACTTTTGCTCTAGATGAATAAACCATGACTGTGCTGAGATATTTAATCAAACTCTGCCTGACTGATGAAACTGGTCCTGAGGGAAAAACAAAACAAAACAAAACATGTTGTACATGTTAAAGTCATTAATCTCAGGTGGATTTTAAGTTTTCTGCTCTTTCCCCTCCTCTCTCAAATCTTGCTTTCTGTGTAGAGGACAAAGTCATGCCTGTGCTGGCTCCCATCTGCTCTTGGGAGCAAAGTGATGGTGTTTCATGACCCTCTGCCCAATGTAGGGAAGGGAAATCCTTCTGGTGGGGTGAGGGTGGTAAGGACAAGAGAACCCAGGGCTGAATTTTCCTCTTGCTCCCCATGTCCTCGAGTAGCTCCAGAGCCTCCTCCCAGCAGGAGGCAGTGTCCATTTCTCCAGGGCTCCCCAGTTCAAGAAGGATGGGAACTGCTGGAGAGAGTCCAGTGGAGGTTACAAGGATGATCAAGGACCTGAGCATCTCTCTGCTGAGGAAAGGCTGAGAGACCTGGGGCTGTTCAGTCTGGAGGAGACTGAGAGGGGATCCCATCTATGTTGAACAATATCTAAAGGGCAGGTGGCAAGAGGATGGGGCCAGACTCTTCTCAGTGGTGACAGGACAGTACAGGACAAGGGGCAACAGGCACAGACTGGAGCACGAGAAATTCTATTTCAACATGAGAAGGAACTTCTTTCCTGTGAGGGTGGCAGAGCCCTGGAAGAGGCTGCCCAGAGAGGGTCTGGTGTGTCCTTCTCAGGAGACATTCAAACCCACATGGATGCGTTCCTGTCCAGCCTGGTCTGGGTGACCCTGCTCTAGTAGGGGTTTGGATTAGATGGTCTCCAGAGGTTCCTTCAAACCCTGGCCATTCTGCGGTTCTGTGATCTCCCCTCAGCAGGTAGCCCAGACCTGGGCAGCACAAGCCCAACTCACTTGGATGATGCTAATGGTTGTCCACAGGGATGTGTTTTCTAGCAGGAAAAGGGATGGTCCCTCATGGACTCTTTTATAACCTTCCTGACAAAGGCACTGATAATTGCATTCAGATTTTTGCTTCCTTTACCCAACCCTTTTCCCCTCAACAAGGGCTTTTGTAGCTGCATGTGAAACACTCGTGGGCTGCCTGCTTTGGCATGATTAAGATACTTTCCATTTTCAGGACAAACCTAAACAATTGGATGGGAATTTTGTGTAATGAATGTCGTTTGCCTACCTTGGGGAGCAACTTAACTTATATAAAACTGGAAGAGGGTGAGAATGATAGTGGTGGGGATTCATCAAAAAATAATAAAACCAGAACACAAAGCCTAAATCCTCAGATTTTGAATTAGCATTAAGTCAAAACTCTTTTATTAATTCACGGATATTTTTTTCAAATGAATAAATGCTACAAAACCACCGACATAATACTTTTTGAGATAGCTTGCCCTTTTCCCTCAGGGGTAATATTGTATTTATGGGACTATATCAGCTGTATTTTCCCAGCTAGTGTAAATCAATAGAGCTGTGTAGTAGGAGATGGAGCTGGGCCAAACTATACCAGCTGTTAAGTGGTGGCAAGGCATGTTAGGAGAGAGGGAACTGTAGCATCGCCCAACAGAGACATCCACCATAATTAAAGCCATTCCATTCAGAAACTGAAAGACCTCAGTGTTTTGGAGCAAAGCCTTGAAGACTGGTTGCTGAGGAGCTGGGGAGGGAAGGACACTGGTACATGAATGTCTTGCCTTGCCATTAGGGATATGTTTTCCTTACACAACTGATTTGTGACAAATGTTCTCCCAAGGATCTTTCAGGCCACACATGCAGAGAAAATCATTTGGAAGCTACATTTTTGGCTCTTGTTGCACCCAGCATTGCAGTTGAGAGCACGGACACTTCTCTCTTCTAGCCCCTATGTGCTTTGCTGCTGATGCTGGGAGAAAAGCATCAGAGCCAGGTTGCAAGAAGGGAGACACACCATGAGTTCCACCAGCGCGGTCCCATGTTATAGACTCTCTTTTTATTCCTAGTTTGCATTAAAAAGAAAAGAAAAGAGAAAGCACTGCCTCCTTTTTATAGACAGCCATTTTCTGAAAAATTAGAAAATGCCACACCATCAGGAAGGAGACCACAATAATTTGCTGGATGAAGCTGTGTAAGAAGGGAGGCTGATGTTTATCAGACCTTTCCCTGTGCATTGACTCTCATCTCAGTAAAGCACAAGACCCCAGGCACGTTACTAATTTGGGGTGCAGCCACTCCAGAGAAGGATCCTGAAACATAAGAGTTATAGCAAAACCAGCGTAAAGGCATAAATTCGTAGAGCAACAGCCCAAGACATGGGCTGGGGCCACACAGACTCTTAGCTCAAAGCAGCAAAATTCATCTGAAACCCCTGATGGATTATCTAGAGGAGCCAGCAGACATTTTTGAGCCTGGGTGCCCCAAAATTCAAAACTCCAAGCACTACAGTCATTTCAGTTCAGCATCTTCAGTAACAGACAGCTGTGGGCAGAGGCAGGCATGAAGCATGAGGTACCACCATGGCTAAAGGTCTGCTGAGG
Source organism: Gallinago jamesoni (assembly GCA_025769975.1). Lineage (NCBI taxonomy): Eukaryota > Metazoa > Chordata > Aves > Charadriiformes > Scolopacidae > Gallinago > Gallinago jamesoni. The sequence goes on from JAOQGH010000001.1 coordinate 199,998,625, forward strand.
GGTCATTTCCCACCTGATGGACCTATGGATGCCTGGTGGGCTTGCTTACATCTTTTCATGCCCTAAAAAGTTATGGTTTCTTCTAACATGGGAAAAGCAGCCAAGGAACATGGGCTTGACACCGTAGGAGTGAAATGCAGCTGAAAACAATGTGCATATAGAGAATTTCTTCCATCTCACTATTTTTTCGCCAAGCAGAAAGACTCCGGACATCAGCAAGGGAGCAAGAAAAACAGTCATTACAGAATAGCATTGAAATGCTCAAATTTTTCTTTGGTCAGAACATCCCTGCCTTGTTGGCTTCATCAGTAACTGGAAATAAAAATAAAATTCCTTAAAAGAATGAAAGTAGACCATTTCTTTACATATCAAGCGAAGCCAAATTCTGGCTTTGGAGTGCAGTGGGATTTGTGCCACCAGCCTGTCTGCATGTCAGCCTATAGACACCCACCGCTCATCACACCGCACTGCGGAGACGTTTCAGTCCACCAGCTTTTATGGGGTGACAATAACACAAACCACTGACAAACTACCAAAAGGCCTCTTTTTGCCTGCTCATGGCTGGGGGAGGGAAGGAGGCGAGGAAACCAAACTCGTTACAGCAAAGCAAAGTAGCTGAGGAGTACAAAATATCTCTAATTTTGCTCTGTAGCCCACAATGCTTCTCTCCTCCAGCTCCTAGGGCTGTTCAGAGACATGCCAGGGGCGGTTGCCTCCTAGAGAGCAACTGGTTGGGGAAAAAAAAAATGGGATTTGGAGGAAGACTGTGGTGTTATGGGTGTATTTCCACCTAGGAAAGGGGCACTGTCCTCCCCCACTTACGTAGGACTGATTTTTTGGCTGCTTACAGCACCTTGCTTGGGGAACAGCATGCCCAAAAATGACCTGAAGGACGTCACAGGCTTTGCTGCCTCCTGCTCCTGGAGAAGACCTCCTTCTCCAATGTCACCTTTGCTGACACTGAGGTGGAAAAACAAACAAACAAAAAAAAACCCCAACAAAAAAAAAACGAAATAGAGCAAGAAAGGGAATCTAACCTAAGCTAAACCTTCCAACGCAACATGCAGGAGCGAGGAGCAAACCACCCATGAGAGGTATTAGTCACGTTTGTTATTATGCTCCTTGGGGGGCACTGGGATATTTTACCGATGAGAGTGATGGCTGATATAAAAAGCTCAACAAGAGCGGGGACTCTTCCTTTCCTCAAGTGCTCTGTTTCATTGTCTTGACTGTATCTTGGCTAATTCTGCTCGGGCTGAAGAGGCTGGGGAGGCAGGGAATAAAGGAACTTATCTATCCCACGCCAGCGAGTGCCTCGAGCCATGCTCTTCTCCTGTCCTTGGGAGGGAAAGCAGGGTTGCTTTCCAAGTAGGAGAGTGAAACATAATAATCTAACATTTTGCTGTTGCACCAGTAACTTCAGCATTTATTTCATACTATTGTTAATGCTTGTTTATAATATATAGGTATATTTATGTAGGAAGTAGAGTAGACGAAAGCACGAGATATATCTTATAAATATTTCTGTATGTCCGCATACAAAAGAAAATATGTACAGCCACAGATAGTGGTTCTTTGCTGTGTCAGGGCAGGGCCACGGCCACGTGAAGGACTGACACGTTCCCACTCCTTCCTGCTGGGAATAGCTGCTGCCCTGCATGGATGACCTCCCTGCAGCCAGGACCGGACCCGCTCCACTCTCTGTAGTTTCTTGGGGCCAGGTCAATAGTTTTGCAGGGGGAAAAGAGGCAGCTGCACATTTCCCTAAGGACTTGATGGCCCAACGTGGCAGAACATCAGTGACTAAGGGCATCACGCCCAAAGGGCAAGAGAGAAAGAGCAGGAGCTGTTTGGTTTTCTCATTTTTCCCACTGGGTTTTGACTTGACTTTGTTACTTTATCCTAATGGCTCTACTACAATCTCCTGGACCCTATAAAGCCCTTCTCAGGGTAGTCTATTCTCACTGCCTCCAGGATGCCACGGGGGTTCTTGCACAGCTGAATTTGAAACCCCATCCAGCCTGGAAAAATCACGGACAGCTTTTCCTGCAGCAGTTAACTTCAAAGTCGCAGACCTGCATAAAAGAAAGGTTTAAATGAGCTGTTCATTTCAGGGGATTGACCTGAAATCTTTCCACCTTTATCATCCGGGGTGGATGCTTCCATGTCAAAAATTAAGTCTTTGGCAGCAAAGGCAGTTATTGCTGAAAAGTGGTAGAGTTTTCCCTTCTGGGACAGTCCTAACGCAGACTCGGTACCTGCGCTAGAAGGCACAGGCGGGTGTGAGCCTTAGTTATTTTGAAAAAAAGAGTCACTTTTCTTCCCCGGGGAAAGTTTCTACTTTTGTTTCTCAAAATACTAAGGCACTTGATGGCTGGATGTCATGGACAACCATAGAAAATACTGTGGAAGAAGATACTATCCCAAATGAGTTTTTGTCTTCTCTGAGAGTGTTTTATTGGCGGGGGGAAATATTTGTGGGTTGGTTGTTTGGGGGTTTTTTTAAGGGTCTTATTTTCACTGGTGTGGTTGGTTTTTTTAAAAAAAAAAAAAAATTTTTTTTTTTTTCCCTCCTACCACCTTTCTCCAAGTCTGTGTCTTTACAAGATAAACAGCGTCTAGTCAGGGAAATGTTTTCTCTTCTCTGGATAGTGCTGGCGTCTCAGCTCCCGGGCGGAGAGAGAGGAGGGTTCTCATTTGCACACATATCTCTCGACAGTCCGCTCACACTTTTTACAGGTCACGTAGCAGCACCAGTGGTACTTGCAGTGGCACCGCTCCACCACTTTGTCCATGTAGGGGTTGTAGCCTCTGCCGCAGCACATCAAGTCGCAGCTGTCGCTCCCGTTGGAGGTCTTGTTGCATTGCCTGGAAGAAAGAGAAGGCGGTGAGCCATTCAGGTTGGAAAAGACCCTTGGGATCATTAAGTCCAACCATCAGCCCGGCTCTACAAAGTTCATATGCCCCAAATATCATATGCTTACATCATATGCCCCAGCACCACATCTAAATGACTCTTAAACACGTTCGGGGATGGTGACTCAAGCACATCCCTGGGCAGCCTATTCCACTGTCTGACCACTCTTTCTGTGAAGAATTCTTTTCTAATGTCTAGTCTAAACCTACCCTGTTGGAGCTTGAAGCCATTCCCTCTTGTTCTGTCACTAATTACCTGTGAGAAGAGACCAGCACCAACCTCTCTATAACATCCTTTCAAGTAGTTGTAGAGAGTGATGAGGTCTCCCCTCAGCCTCCTCTTCCTCAAACTAAACAGTCCCAGCTGCTTCAATTGCTCTTCATAAGATCTATTCTCCAGGCCCTTCACCAGCTTCGTTGCCCTCCTCTGCACCCGCTCCAGCACCTCGAGATCTCCCTTGGACTGAGGTGCCCAAAACTGGACACAACACTCCAGGTGTGGCCTCCCCAGTGCTGAGTACAGGGGGACAATCACCTCCCTACTTCTGCTGGTCACACTATTTTTAATACAAGCCAGGATGCTGTTGGCTTTCTTGGCCACCTGGGCACACTGATGGCTCATATTCAGCCTCTTGTAAATTAGAACCCCAATTCCTTTTCCACCAGGCAGCTCCAGGACACTTCCCCAAGGCTGTAGCAGTGCATGGGGTTGTTGTGGCCCACGTGCAGGACCTGGCACTTGGCCTTGTTGAAGCTCATACTATTAACGTTGGCCTATTGATCCAATCTATCCAAGTCTCTCTGTAGAGCCTCCCTATCCAGGCAGGGATTTCCAAACCGCTGCCCTGCAGTGGTGGCTGGGGCCTTGCAGCTCTGCAAGGTGCTTTGTGAAGTCAGAAGGGTTGCTTCCCAGCTGCAGAAGCACATGGCGGGGGTGAGCACCCAGCCAAGCATCCCTCCACACCTGCAAGGGAGGCACGGAGAGTCCCAGGGCTGCATCTGATGCCCTGGATTGCACTTGCATCATCCAAAGTAACATCAAATTCCTTCCCTGACTCTCAGTTCGGGCTCAGCACTGTTCAGGATGCCATCAGGCTGACCCTGCTGGAACGGGTCCAGAGGAAGCCACAAAAATGATCCGCTGGCTGGAGCACCTCTCCTATGAAGACCGGCTGAGAGAGTTGGGGTTGTTCAGCCTGGACAAGAGAAGGCCCCAGGGAGATCTTATAACAGTCTTCCAGTACCTAAAAGAGGCTCCAGGGAAGCTGAGGAGGGACTCTTGGTCAGAGAATGGAACCATAGGGCAAGGGGGAAGGGTTTTAAACTGAAAGAGGGTAGATTTAGGTTAGATACTAGGAAGAAATTCTTTCCTGTGAGGGTAGTGAAACACTGGAACAGGTTGCCCAGAGAAGCTGTGGCTGCCCCATCCCTGGAGGGGTTCAAGACCAGGCTGGATGGGGCTTTGAGCAACCTGGTCTGGTGGGAGGTGTCCCTGCCCATGGCAGGGGGTTGGAACTGGATGGTTTTTAAGGTCCTTTCTAACCCAAACCATTCTATGATTCTATGATCAGTGAGGGCAGGTACTCAGCTCCCATTCAGGCAAAGCTATGGTGATACTCCACCAAAACAGTAACTCTTAGTCCCTAGCAATCTGCATTCCCGGGCAGGCTCCAAAGCTGTCTGAAAGGAGATGGGAGAAGATGATACCCTAAAGAACAAACACCAGTGTTTGCCCAACACTACCAACCCTGAAAAGGATGAAGGAGGAACCCTACAGCCACAGAGTATTTGCACAGGCTCTGTGCCAATGATCCCAGGCTGGGAAACCTCCCAAGCAGGCTGTTACAGCCACAACCCAGCCCTGACCATATCAGGGAAATCACAACTGATTCTAGAAGGGCTGGACTCTACACTTTTCTCCCCCAAAGTGTCCCCCAGCACGGCACAATTAGCCTCGGAGCTGGCCCTATACCACCCCGAGCCCTGACCTAGGAGCAGGCAGCGCGGCAGGAGCACAGCGTAGGATGACAGCTCACCAAATATCACATGGACTTCCACTGCTTGTTTTGCTTCTGCTTTTAATTAAAGACAGACTTGCTGGGATAAGTCGGACATTGTGTGGGGTTCCCTTGTTTTGTCTGCTCATAAGCAGCTGGTTTGAGGGTTTCAGATGTGACTCATGAATTGGGGAGCCTCCTTCGTTGATCCGTTGATCACGGATCCACAGCCTTTCTCAAAATACAGCTATCTCATCCTCCTAAAATACTTCCAGTTGGGTCTCTGGGCGTGACAGCGCAACAGGCGTTGACTTTTGAGTGAGATGAACCATGTCCTAGAGATGCCATTTCTCCATGGGCTGTAAAGATAGCCCAGGGTGGAAGTGTTCAAGTTTAGCCAGATGCTCAGCTGGGCTCTAATGGTCAGATCTCATGGTGCACCCAACACCATGGGGCTGTAAACTTGATGGAGTCTTGAAACTACTTGATAGTAGTCTTCTACTACTTCTGCTACATCTTCTACTACTTGTTAGTCCTGAAACTGCAAGAAAGGCACTTTGGAGAGTGAGGGAATTGTTGACATCTCTCCTAAATCTTATTCTGCGTGGCTACTTTGGACAGAAACACTCTAAGGCTGGTTTGGGGCAGGGAAAGGAGAGAGGAGCATGAGTGGGACTCTTGAGCTGAGCACTGCATTAATAGATGAAAACAAATCCATGAGATTTATAGGAATTCCTCATGAGGTAATGCTTTAGGAGAAGTTACAGGATTAATGAGGTGTTGAGATTTTGTTCTTGTTCTTCCTTTATTTTTTTCTGACTCAGGCGGGCCCCCTGTTTGTTATTTCTGACTCGCATTCCTCCCCAGGTTCAGTGTTTAAAGGCCACCCCCCCACACACACCCCCTTCTCCTTCCTCCCCCTCATTCAGGAGTGTGTGTAAATATTTACAAACCTTTGAAAGCCTCTACCGAAGCCGAAGTCTGCAACCACACTGAGCGTGTTTGCCTAACGCTGAACCAAAGGCGCTGTTATTGCCCCTGCGAGCCGGGGCCCCTCCACCAGGAAACCTCCGAATGACTCCTCATAAATGTATTAGTAAATGCATTAAATATTCAGAGCAAAGGTTCAAATATAGGCGTGTTGACATTAGAAGAGGGGAGGGTATTTGACAACCTCTACCGGTGGATGGAAAGGCCGCTGCCTGGAGGTTCACCTGGGGAGGATGGGGGGTCTGCAGGAGCACGGTGGTGGATGTGCAGTGCATCTGTGCCACCTCGTGCTGAGAGCTCATCAAAACGGCCAAGAAAAGGAACACGGGTCCACTCTGGTGCCAGTTAACCACTGAGGACATTCACGCCTCAAATGTACAACCCAACAGTTAAATTTACCTCACTCAAACAGAGAGCAAAACTCTTCTACCTTCTGTATTGAGACCTGGGACTCTCCCTTTCCTTCCACCCACTCCTGTGGTTTGCAAAAAAAAAAAAAAGGTGAATATACCTCCTGGTAGATATACCTTTCTATAGCTGTCCCCATCCCACCCAGCCTGAAATAAAGAAAGGGAAAAAAAACCCAAAATCTTATTTAAAAGTCCCAAAGCTTCCCTCAGCTTTGGATAAAGGACCAGGGACATTCTGGATGGATGGTCTGAACAGCCAAAACAAAGCTTTTGACCCCATCCTGAACCTAAATGGGCTTGTAAAAAACTTTCCCGACAATGCCACTAACCAGAGATTTTGTTTTCTCTTTTAAAGCCTAGGCCTGGATGTATGATCTCCTTTTTTCTTTAAACAAGCTGAAACAGAGGTAGTTTCTCAGCTGTATCTATACATACAAAAAGCAAGTGGGGGAAGACAAAAGAACCCAAAGACCAGAGTTTACCCACAGAAGCTGCCCCCGAGCATCTGCTTTCAGAGCCCAGGGCTGCAATCTCACCAGGCTCCCTGCTGATGGGTTAAGTTCAATCTCATTTGTTTTGGGCCTGGTCCAGCATGATTCCAGCAACTCGGAGAAATGCCCTCCTCCTGAGCCTCGGAGAGAAAATACCAAGGCAGTCGATTGCATCTTAAGACAACACTGTAACCTCTAGAAGCACTTGGAAGACCAGTGAAAAACGATGCTTTGGCCGTAATTCCCAGCCAAGGTCCTGGCTCAGGAACAGCCTTTCACATTGTCACAGTGCTTTCTCCTTCATTATTCGAGAAGGGAGGAGGTCAGCCCTTCTGACTGGAGAAATCCCACTCAATATGCTTGTCCAAAATCTCCCCTTTCCAGCCCTCATTTGCAGAAATGCTGCGGTATATCACTCCCTGAGCCCAAACCTTCTCTTCATAGGTGTGACTCTTCAGCAGAGATGGTGAAGGGCATCTCAGCACTTCTAAGAGTCTTCCCCCAGATGGAGAGGCTAAGCCATCTCACAGTTACCCCCTGGGGGATTTTCATTTTAAAAGCTATGGGGAGACGTCACAATTTCATTGTGGATCCCAGTTCACTTCTGTCCCATAGACAGATACAAGGATAGGTTTTTTTTTGGTTGCCCAACTGGCATCTGAGAGCCAAACTGAGGCCAACTCTGTACTGTGTCACCCACAATAATGACATACGATGGCAGCGATGGGCCAGATGTCCACTGGAACTTCACTCCGTCAGTCCTATTAAGAAGTGGAAGCTGCTGGTAAGTACATCAGAGAAGTCATTCTGGCCCCCAGCAACTATCTGCCTGGCCCAGAACAATGCCCAATGGCTGTGGGAGACGCTGTTCAGGGAGGAAAATACAAATCTGGCCACTTTCTGTAGTCCTTTTCCTCATACACCACCAACACCTGTGCTGTTGTGTTAGGGATGACAGAAGGTATGTTCCTGCCTAGACATCTCATTATCCCCTTGTGGGCAATTTGGCCGTGGGCTTGTCTCATCTCTTTCTGATCTCAGGGAAACCATCTCCCTCCATGGACTCCAGCAGCCACAACTCCCAGAAGACAGTACTGCTGTGTAAAAAAGTAATTTATTTTTTCTCTTTTAAATCAAATTTCTATTCATTTCTTTAGTGCCCCTTGCTCCAGTTATGTCAAGTCGTACAGCAGTATATAAAAGAAAGAGCAAAAATAACTCAAACCCCCCAGGAGATATGTAACACAATGGACATTGGCTAAAAATACATCACAGTACACGACTTCATATAATATTTTGAGGGCAAGATCTTAACTGCTTTTAAATTGCTTTCTCATCCACAAGAAATGACTAGAGACTGACACTGAACAACTGTACGAAAGAGAGTTATCAATAGTGTATGTCAGCAAGGAGATGTCAAGGGACATCCTGGAACCAGCCTGTATTTTCATTAATGAGGAGTAGAGAGTGGGCTTTAAAATTTGTGGATAAGGATGGGGTAAAAAGAGCTGGGAGCATTTTGCGAGAGTGAATTAAAATGCAAAGTAAGCAACACACTTTGAGAAAGATCCAGATAAATGTGGGAATGTTCCCAGGAGACTCAGAGGAGCAATTCGGAAAGCAGAAGAGGCTGAAGGAACTCATTTAGAGAAGTTTGTAAGAGAAGCCGGCTTCCCATCTATAAAAAATCATTGCAAAAAAAAAAGGAGAGAGAATAAATGTTCTTTATATACAGAGAAAAGAGGACAAGAAATGACCAGTTTGATTTGCAAAAAAAAAAAAAAAAAAAAAAGTAAATTCAGTTTAAGAAAAATATAACTTTGAGGAGAGTAAATCCCTGGAACATGTTATTTAAGGAAACAGATTTAAGACCAGAATAGACAAACATCTTCAGGAAGAGACCAGGTGGTCTCAATTCAGTCTCGCTCCTAAAAAGGATCCATGGAAAGTCATTCCCAACACTGATGTTCCCTAACTCCGAACCTGTTTTGATGCAAGGGACTATGTACATTTAGGAGAGTTGGCTGCATTTTATCCCCTGAATTCACTATATCTGCTACAATTTTACTGTGTGAAATTACTCTTTCCACCAATAAATTTATTATTTACAAATCTGTTCCGGAAACTTTACAGTCAAATCCTAGTCTCTCAAAGTGGGAAGAATTTAAAATTCCCCAGGGATGAACTGAGAAAAAACCCAAGAAAGGACGTCTGGCCCAACTGCTGAAACGGCCACCAGCAACAAGCACATTGCCCTAGGAAAGTTCCTCCACTGCAGGTGGGGGGAACAGAAAGCTGCAATTTTCCTGACTTTTATTCGCTTTAAACTTCTGGGGCACTCAGAAGAGTTATTTGCTATTCGTTATTCATTAGTTGTTGGATGCCATGAAAAAGGGTGGCACATCTGATAACGGTTCCAAAAATTATTAAACCATCATATACATTACAGAATCATAGAATTGTTGAGGTTGGAAGGGATCTTTCAGATCATCGAGTCCAGCCATCAACCCAACACTGTCCGAGCCACCACTAAACCGTGTCCCTCAGCACCACATCTGCCCGGCTTTTAAATGCCTCCAGGGATGGAGATTCCACCACTTCCCTGGGCAGCCTTTTCTAATGTTTGATAACCCTTTGGGTGAAGAAATTTTTCCTAATATCCAATCTAATTTCCTAATATCCCTTGGTGTAACTGGAGGCCATTTTCTCTTGTCTTAAACCAAGTTACAACCACGTCAAAACCGAAGTTAATCACGATGCTTCTTGTGGCAGAAACTAAAAAGGGCTTTAAGAAAAAACAAGCACTAAATGCTGCTGTCTACCCATAACTATCACTCTTCCCCGTCTAAATATGAGTGCTTCTGCTAAGAAATCTCATTGCCTACATAGTCACGCAAGGCGAGGTATATTTTGGGGTGGCAGGAAACAAGTGGTATCAAAGCAAAGGGCTGTAATTGACACTGGAAACCACCTCATCCTTACTTTGCAGCATTTGATCAGCCCCACTGTTGGGACCACCAAGGTGCCAAAGATGAAACCACCAGCAACCAAGTCACAGAATCACAGAATGGTAGGGGTTGGAAGGGACCTCTGGAGATCATCTCGCCCAACCCCACCTGCCAGAGCAGGTCCACCCAGAGCAGGTTGCACAGGAATGTGTCCAGGTGTGTTTTGAATGTCTCCAGAGATGGAGACTCCATCACCTCTCTGGGCAGCCTCTTCCAGGGTGTTGTTACCCTCACAGGAAAGTTCCTCCTCATGTTTAGATGGAACGTTCTATGCTCAGATTTGTGTCCGTTCCCTCTTGTCCTCTCCCTGGGCACCACTGAAAAAGGACTGGCCCCATCCTCCTGACACCCACCCTTTAAGTATTTATAGGTGTTGGTCAGATCCCTGCTCAGTCTTCTCCTGACTAAAAAGACCCAAGTCCCTTACCCTTTCCTCATAAGTCTTTGCAGCAGATGTATGCTCAGCTAACTTCATGTGTGTTCCTATGCAAGAAAACATACCAGCCTAAGACACCTTGGGAGACACTTAAAATTATTATTTTATATTGCAGAAAAGAATCAGTGTGTGTGCAAGGAGCAACCACCAAAGAATGGTTAAGGAGTGGTGGCCTGATTTCTGCGGCGTGAGAGGAGGGCTCCTTCCCAGTCTCCAGCAGGGAGGGAGCAGCTTTTGCGTGGCTCCAAGGCTGCTCTGGGAAAGATCAGCAATAAACAGCTCAGTTATCTCTGCAAGGCTTCAGGAGCTGGAGGCTTTTGCATGCATGGCAGAATTTCCCTTTCCTTGGATTCCTTAAGGGACCTTAAACAGGCTTTGAAATGCGATACGTTGCACCCTACTGATAAAGAAGGTTAATACTTTTGCTTCTTTTCTCACAAAAGAGGTCTCAACTTTATAATCTGCTATTATTTATCATTTACTCAAAGCTGATAATGAATTTTTCAGGCACGAGCAACCGAACTACCTTTTTTAAAAGATGAGTTATAGGGTGCTTCTGTCCAAGAAAGCTCTGAAATGGGAACGTATACTTTTTTTTTTTTTCCCAGTGGTTAATTTGCTGCATTTAAAATTGTACAATCCACTTGCTGCTCCTTTAGATTATTTTTTTTTCTCCAGACCCTTTTTTATTGGACATGAAAGTGACGTGGTTTAGTGATGGCTTTTTAATCAGAGTTAGGTTGATGGTTGGACTAGATGATCTTAAAGGTCCCTTCCAGCCTAGACAATTCTATGATTCTATGAAAGTGTGGTGGTGGCACATAAGCAGGTGGAGTTTGGCTGGAGTCAATGAGGGCTGCGGCTGCAGCAAACCCATTTGCAGGAGCCTCGGACACCGATTGCAACACTCAGCTTCCTTAATCAGATTTTTGAGCACTTCAAAGAGGCTTCAGATCTCAGGTTCAGGTTCAGCTGCCTGGCTTTGAAATCTGGATACACCCCAAGTCCTTGGAGGCATGCAGGTTTCCAAACCATTCCTAATTTCAACACGAAACTAAGAAAGAAAACCAAGGTGTCTTAGCAAACATTTCAGGCTTGTTCAAATTAAGGCTTTGAAATCACGGAATGATAGAATTGCCTAAAATCCTTTCAACGAAGAGCTCTGAAAGGCTTTTGAGTAACTGGGTGTGCATTTTCTGAGTGGATTTTCACGCGGTCCCACTAGGAGGTAATTCAATTCCCTTTCCTGCCTGAAAATCGCACAATAAGCCCACGTAACATGAGGGATAATTAGAGAGATGGAGGAGACCGATTAGATTCTCCCTTCCACCCACCTGCCAGTGCAGGATGGTTCCCTACAGCACACACTGAAACTCAATACGTCCAAGGTGTTGTGACTGAGCCATCATCCTCCATCCTGCTTCCAGCACGCCCTGAGCAAGCACCAGACATGGGGGAGCGGGGAGGGGGGAAAGGATTTTTTTCTCCATATGATGTAAAAATACTAATATTTTGTCATGAAAATGCAGCAATCTGAGTTTTTTTAATCCACTATCAGGAAACAGGGTTGCTAATGGGGTCCTCTCCCTTCTGCATCCCTTTGTAGGCAGAAGCCGAAGATGCCCAGATGTCTTCTGGAGCGGGGTGAAGGGGGTCTGCACTGTAACAACCCACACGCTGATACCTGCACCCATCTTCGTGGGCAGAAAAAGTCCAAAGAGGGAATAGGCAGGTGGTGAAGAAGAGAGAAAAGGAACTGAGGGACCACCACTAAAAATCCCTTTTTGATTGCATTTGCCATAAAAGACCTTAAAAATTAGCCAAGTAGGAAACAGTGGGATCTCCCCCCAGAAACTTTTGACGTGCACAAGAATAAAATGTTAAGACGCCTCCGGGAGTTGACTTATAAAAGAAAAACCTGTTTGGGCTATTTCCATGTGAGTGCTTTTACATCTTTGCGGAGTAAGCAGGAACCACATTTTTCCCTGCCCTCTCTAACAGCATCCCTTTTGTGCTCCTTCTCCCTCGTCCCTGTCATTAGGCGCTAACCCTTCAGCCCCAGGGCTGTCTGGAACAGAGCCACTGCGATTAAAATACATTTAGATGTCCTCTCTGTGAGAGAAACATTGAGAAGGGACAAAGGCATCCCTGGGAGGAGGATGTTAGGGAAGGTCCCCCCCATCCCCTTTTCCCTGCTTCCCCCGGGAAGAATGAACAGATCCGCAAACACATCGTGTGCATTTTTCACGTATTTCCTCTGCTAATTTAATGCAGAAAAGGGGTTGCTAGGGCTTGTGTTACACATGCCAGTTTTGAGACACCAGGCATCTTCTCAAGAGCTGGCAAAGGGATCGCGATGAAAATGAGCCTAACTACACACGACCTTAAAACTTGGCCCGAGAGATGCCTGCAGCTCAACACGGGACTATCTCTCCCTCCTCCCCTCCCATGGCCATCACCGTCTTGTGCATCCGAGAATAACGAGTATTTCTTGACAGGTTCCTTTTGAAAGTCATCCCCTCCTGCCTGAATATCTCGGTCCTCTAAATCCTCACTCAATCTCACTTCCCGTGGACCCTTGCCTGGCAGCCTCACAATCACTGCTGTCACCCAGCTCGGGATAAACGGACGCCTGCAATACACATTTTCCTATCCTCAGAAGGACCAAAAAAAAAAAAAATCATTCAAGACCTTGACATATTTTTCATCCCTAGCCGGGATAAAAAGGCAAAACCTGCCGTGAAATGAAATTAGATGAAGAAGAACTCATGCCTCCCTCCCCCTTGAAAGGATTTCAGCTCATGGAAAATGTTTTACTTGGCAGATCTGTAATGGATTTGGTTTGGTTTTTACACAGCCTGTTGATTTCATGCAATTCCTATAAAACAAATTTCCAAATAACCTCCACAACTTTTTTCATTGCAAAACAGAGTAGCACAACAAAGAGGTCTTTTTTCAAGACACAAGTTTGTCAAAATCCATGCAAATCCACAAAAACATCGCTTCCACTCAAGTGGCATTCTCCCTCAGAAACCAGTTTCAACACATGCCTTTTCTCTACAGCCCTCAGCGACCCATAAACATCTTCACTTGCTAACTACTGCTCCACCACTGGGCTGGTGATGAACATCAGCCTGGTGTTTCCACCACAGAGCTGACAGACAAATGCCGTTGCAGAGCAGGTCAGCCACTGGTTTTAATCCTAATGGAGGACATGAAACTGCAACTAACTGCCCCAAAACATCAAGGGACAAAAAGGACACACACGTCTCACTCAACTGTCGTCACCTCCTGATCAGCTCCACCAGTTAAATGCTGATATATTGTCTACAGACTTGTGGTTCCAGATTAAATGGCCATTACCAAAGGATAGCTTCTGAAGTCCCCATATCAAATAATTCACGTGATTTGAAGGTGTCCAAAGAGTATCTTTGCTATATTTGGGTCATTTACTTCATTTCCTTTACAGAAAGACCTTCTCTCCATTGAACTAAAGTGGTCCAAAGACCACTGCATGCAACAAGAGTTAAAATGAAGACACCCCACAAAAGGGCAGGCACGTGCTCCTTGAAACTTGAGTGTCTGAGTCTCCACCACAAAGTAACACAAAGAGCAAAGAAAAATTATGAGATCTGAAGAAAGCCAAGTCAGGAAATAGTAACTAGTAAGTTAGCTTGAGATCCAGTCACTGTAGCCACTTAACAAAAATCACAGAAATTCTGCAAAATTCTGGAAATACACATTCAGTTGGCTGTCGAAGGGTCAACTAAAGATGCTCAGACTACTGAAATGCGGAATTGGTTTGTCTTGGAAGGAATTAAACATGTCCTGGGAAGGATGTCTCCTGCATGTGAAAGGGACAGCACTGTGCCCAGGGGAGGTTTGGGTACGATGACCTTAAATCACTAATAGTAACGGGATTTTTAAAATGCAGCAGAAGAAAAAGCCTAAACCTTCGCCTTTGTAGGTTACAGGGCTTTTCTTAAGGCTGCCTAGGAGCACTGGTCCTAACTGAGTTAATACTTCCCTACTTGGAGGAACCCTACAGTACAGTAACAGCTCACCACATCAGCAGCGACTGCAAGAAATGACTTAGAGAGACTCAACGCAGTATAAAACAGCTGCTTGATCATTACAAGTTCCTGCCAAAGTGGGCCATTTAGGGGATTTCAAAAGCTATCTTGTGCCTGCTTGTATAAAGCAAAAGGTGTCTTGGTCACCTTGGTCTCAGTCACCACTTGGTCACCACTAATAGGCGTGGGCAACTGTGGACCGTACTGCATGTTAGAGACGCCCCTTACCTGCATGCATGTGCTATCTCCCCAGTTATTTGCCCCTTATTCATACATGGTCCCCTTTTCCCCTTCCCTCTTTGGGGCTCAGAGTGCCATCAGCACCCGCTGCAGAAACCCTCACCTGTCCTGGGTTCCGTGCGACCCCACTTTCTCATTCTTCATGCAGAAATCGGGTGAGCTCTGCAGGTAAATCAGCTCTGTCTCCTTAACCGGCCTGATATCAATATCCTTTGGCACGAGGTATTTGCGTGTGCCCATGGGCCGGTGAACAACCTTGGTGGCTGATAAGTACTTGTTTTTGAGGTCCAATGCAATGTCCCGCAGCTCTTGAAGGCCTTTCCAACAGGTCTTGATAGAGCATGACCCAGAAACTCCATGGCACTTACATTTCATTTCAAGAGAGGCTTTCAAGACCTGCAAAAAAAGGAATGCAGGAGTTAGGAAATGCCCTTCTCTTACCTCCGAACATCGCACAAGCTTACTAAAGAAGGCACTTTCTTAGCAGGGACTGCTATAGGAAAGGAATGCTGCTCTGATTTCTGCACAGTCACTCTAGAGTAGCTACTGTGCAAAGGGAATGAGATCCCAAAGCTCCTTGGTGATCACTATCAGCCCAGGACTACTTTCACCAAGGTGCCTTTGCAGCCAGCAGACAGAAGAGCATTTTGAATTTTGATCAGATAATCTACACCGGGCTGCGTTTCCACCCTCTAAATTCCTAAGGAGCTGAAAACCAAAGATAATTAACATCCATTTCTGCCTCCAGCAGCTTTGGGCTTGGGGTAACAGAGATGTCAAGGCTCTGATGAATTCAGGGCACCCTCACCCTGCCTTTCTGCTGGCGATGGGGCCAAAAGAACCTTTTACTTTGGTTCTGCACTATTTTCATTTCTGTGGGAAATGGCAGGATGCTTCCAGGAAGGGACAAAGGCACCAGCCATAGCAACACTATGTCCCAAACAAAAAATTTGCCCATTCCAATTAAAACAAAAAATCAAGACATTTATTTTATGAAAATAATAATAATAATAATAATAAAAACAGATAGAGTGGGAGTGGTGGAGAAAACACCCAGGGGAGGCAAGTTTAGCGTGGTTGTGCTCTGCAAAGGGGAGTTCAACCCATAGCTACACAGTAAGCTACCAATGAGCCCAACACGTTCCAAGTTTTATCTGCTCCACCGCCCGAGCCCTGGAAGGACCAAGCTGGGTGGTAGGACCAGCCCAGGGAAGCACTGCAGCACTAGAAATGGGGTGCAGGGGACAGCTTTACAGTACCCCCACCCATTTCTCCAGGCTGCGATGGGGATTTGCACCTCGGTGCACACTAAGCGCTGCAGATGGTAGGCATCATCCCTCCAGGAGATGCAATCTGTTAAAAGCAGTCTGAAGGAGAAATCAGCCCTGCTGGCTGCAGGGGTGGCTGGGAGGCAGCTGCTGGTGGACACGTCTGGCAGATGCTAATCCTCCACACTTACACAACACTTCGCCCCTGCAACGCCCTTGGCAGAGCACGAGGGGACCCGTCCCCACCACACCTCCTGAGGTAAGCAAGCCAGAGCCATCCCTGGCTGTGGGAAGGGTGGCAATGAGACATCCCACCCACAGTTATGTAGGGCTGGTAACAGCATTGAGGACCTCCTGAACCCCAGCGTGAGTTACAAAGCCACAGTCCTCAGCAGGCCAAAGGAGATCAGAGCGATCTGGGAGAAACCTGCTCCTTTTGCTAGCTGATAGAGACCTCACAGAGCGACCGACCACTACAGATGATTGTACAATTACAATAACTCTGGTGGATTTGTTACCTGTCTCCCTACTTCACTGTTGTGCAGATGCATCAGTTTATTGGCTTGTGATCCTGATTTTTTCATCTTCATGGGAGCATCTGAAAATTTGGACCCCATGATAAGACCATAGTTGAGGTTGTCTGCACATCCTCCCCATCGATACCCAGGTCCAGGTGTCTCACCTGGGATGGGACCACAGGAACAGCCAGGGAGGTCCCCGGTGGTGCAGGCTCTGGCAATGGTGTGGCTGATGGCAGCAGCAGAAAGGGCATACACAAATGCTGACTCCCTTGTGCCTGGAAGAGACAAGAACTCCAGCTCAGCCTCATGGAACAGCCAAATGCTACCCAAAAAGAGACCTACACAATCTGTACCCCACAGAACAGCAAATGCACCAGCTCATTGCAGCTGCGACCTCCCGTGGCATCACCAGCTTGGAATACATCTCTCAAGTGAGCTCTTCAACATGAGGCAACATCCCAGCAGGTTAAAGAGGCACATGGACTTATGTACCTTGTCCATTCTGGTGTGATCTGCTCTTGGAGCATGTGAAGAAGCTGCCTCATGGACTCTCCTGCCCCCTTTTGCCCCTGTGATGGATGGTTCTTGCCAGCAGGTCATGGTGGTCTTGCCAGCTGGTCACGGCCAGCATGCTATGCATGGAGCTGAGGGAGGTGGTGGGAGGCCATAGAGGTGCAGCACAAGGTCACTCTCTGACCCATATGAGAGGTGACTGCAGCCTCACACATAGTGTGAGCACCACGACTCCTAACGAGATGAGCAGACCAGATTGGTGCCACACTTTGTGAGAGCTGTGGGAGGCCAGGTCCTGGACTCAAGAGCTCTTGGGCATGAGTGGTGCCATAACAAACACAGTCTTAGAGAAGAAGACAACTAGATTACGCAGTCCCTCCACATTTCCCAGTGGTAACAAGACCCTACTCAGCCCAAGCACACATACACACACGCTGCCTGACTCTACTCACTCATGTCCCCAGCTGAGCCAAGAGGGCTGTTTACCTCTCTCTAAGTCCAGCAGGTAGTTAGGAGCCAGCTCAATGGAGGAGCAGTTCCACCTCATGTCTGAGAAAGTTTTACGGCAGGTCTTTATCACTTCCCGTGCTGCCTGGATGATGGTCTGCATTAGCTCCAGGTTGCTGCGGCACAGCTGCACCTGGGAAACCACCAAGCCTTCGAGCTGCTTGCAGTGCTGGGTTTGATTCAGGGCCAAAGCCGAAGGAGTCTTGGACAGAGCTCTGAGGAGACAAGCACATGCAAAAAGGCATTAAAACCCATCAAAAAAAAAAAAAAAAGTTAATCTTCAGGTCAATATTAATTTCCCCACTACCTCCAGTTCAGTGAATGCTTTGGGCTGGGTTCATCCCATTTAATTTTAGCTACCTGTAAAAAACCACTTAGTTAAAACTGGTGAGAAAGATGGGCAACTCTTAAGAGGGATTTATCTCCTCTAAACTAGGTGTTTAAGGTAGGTGGGAAGAAACACCCTCTTAGAAGTGCACGTTTCTCTCCATCATCTAGGGGAGCCTGCACCAAGCTCTTGGGGCATATGCCAAGTTGACTTAATGTGTAAATCCTTATGGGAAGGCGCTTTTTTTGCTGAAGAATGAAGAGGACGGACCTCCCAACACAGTAAAAAAATGACCCATCAGTTCCCTGATAACAGAAAGCTGGATCTTCCAAGACTGTGGTATTCAGAAAAAAAGCAAAAAAAAAAGCAAAGTTGGTGTTATCAGTGTTTTGCATTCAGCATCTGTCTCACACACTCTCTAAGGATTATGCTAAATGTCATGTAATTAATTATAGAAAAAAATCCCCTGCAAGGCCTAGGGAAAAGCCACCAAGTTTGCAGAACAGATGCTTTTCCTTAGAGTTAATGCCAAGGGTCTTCACCAATTCCATCATGGTCGCACGTAGATAAGTCTGTTTCTCCAGTCCCTAAAAATGTTGTTGCAGAAGCACAATGAGACTATGTGCAAAGACAGCACCATGGTCTCAACTGAGACAGGATCCACTAACATCAGCACGTATGCTACCATGAAAGAAACCAACACCACCCCAAAGACCCCACTGGTTTTTGTACTGGGCAATGGCCGGTTTCCAGGTAAATAAATTAAAAAGCAAACGGTGCCATGCATCGTACGGGGCTGTGCTCTTCTCCCCCACGCACCCACAGCGATCAGCAGAAGCCGGGTGTGTAACTCTCTTTGTATCTTTACGACCTGCTTAGGGTAGTCATAAATGTTATTCGTTCCCATAAAACAACTTTCTAGCTGGCTGCATCAGGAACTGGCATCTGATCCTGGCAACACAACCGCCTTAACACATATTTCCTTCTCTCCTTGTTAAATGTGTTGCCTTTCAGTTTCATCCCAAGCCATCTTGGTTAGTTTGGCTTATTAGCAGACACATTTCTGGGTGCATTTCACTTTATTGCTGTAACATCCACATCCTTCAGAAGTTAAATGAGATGGAAACGGAGGTAAAATTGAGCCTTAAACCAAGATCGGGGGTATTAGCTCTGATCTTCAGTTTTCAGGAAAGCACACCTATGTTCCACCAACTCCCTCAAGGTTGGCTTGAACCAGCTGCAGTGTATGTTGGAGCTCTCTCCAGGCTGCACATAACTGCTAAGACCAACCCCTCTTCCAGCAAGGAAAAGCTGCCATCCTTGCTAGGGCTGAGTAGGTCTGCACTGACAAATTCCCAGGTGGTTGGAGTTTGGCATTTCTGGCATGAGATAATCAGTGGCAAACTTGGAAGGGAAGCCACCACTCTGCTAACTATGTAAATATATACATCATACATATGTTTAAAGAGGTCCATAAAATATACGGCGAACAGAAGTTTCGGGCAGTGAATTTCAAGGAAAAAAAAAGTGGAGTATTTAATTGTCAGGAATTCTACTCTGTAGTTCATCTTGGTCCCTTGCACACTGTTGCTCCTGCAACGCTCCCTGGCTGGAGAGGGGCACCTCCAGAAGGCAAGCCATCCTGCCTTGGCCACGAACCAATGACCTGAGCTGGTGGAGACAAAACCTCTTGGTGATAATCTGGGGGCTCAGTTATATCACATCCTTGAAGGCGTGAGCCTTTGGACAATATGAATGTCACTTGACTGCAGACCTCCGCAGTATGGCCCCCATGGTAGTCCCTTAGAGTTCTTCTCCAGCCCATGGAAAGAAAAAGCCACATTAGGGAGTAATTAGCCCGATGTGCTTTTGAGATCTACAGTAGGATAACATCATGCCCTAGAACTGCTCATTTTCTGCACTGCCTGTAGGGGCAACCCAGGCACTGAGATTGGATGCAGACATCTGGATCGTATAAGCGCAAAGCTGGGTGAGATGTGTCCAACCCCTAGCACTTGGCACCAGAAACCTGTGAAAACTTATCCCAGAAAGCCTATCAGGAACCCTCGGGAACGGGCTGAAAAGCAAATCAGGCAGGAGGCCAAAGCAGCTCGTCACTAATAAAGATGATAAATACTCCAGCACGGTGTGTCCTAGAAGCAAAATAAGCAAGCAGGGTGAAGTGGATGAAACGAGAGAGTTTCAGAGCCCTGAGGTTCAAGCAAATGAGGAAGGCTCCAGGTCTCTGAGAACTGCTGATGGGGCACCAACTCAGTTTTCTATTCAGAGGTACCAAGTGATGCTTCAGAGTCCGTGGGACCTTTCACCTGGCCCTCCAAAAGGATGAGTGTATCTCCTAGGTCCCACACCACATTTTCTAACTCTGTATAGAGGTCTTCAGCATCTTTTAGGGACCCAGAAGCCTACATTGAGGCACCTGCATCTCACCATTACGACAAGTCAGGAACAGCAGAAATAACCACCAACAAGTTGGAATGGGACCTGAATTCAGACTGAAACTCATTCCCACTGAGAAAAAAGGGGGATTTCATACAACGAGATCATGTTGTTTCAGATGGCCTTAACAGAAGCAGATTTATAATGCATCATTAAAGAAATTCTCTTGGAAGAGGGAAAAATGTCTGCCAGACCATCAAGAGAGGAAGGACCGTGGCCCCTTTGAGGAGAACTCAGTAAATAACACTAATGGCTGTTTCTTGTCGAATGAGCCGAGCTCATTCAGCCAAGAATAAAAATGCAAGACGCAGGAAGGTGTTTTCTGAACATCTCCCAGGCCTGAACTTCATGCCTTTGCTTGTGAGAACCTATAATTGGAAACATCTCCAAGCGTCAGGAGGAAAAAGTAAAGGGTAATGGAGATGGAAAAGAAAACTCACAGTTACTGGAGTCGCTTGCCGAGACCGAAAAGTGCATTTATAAATCACAGATCGAGAATGTGAGAGGCCTATTAGGTCATCTGGTCCATGCCCTGACAGCCCAGGTTTGCTCAGTCTCTGTCCTGCATTCAGAAATGTCTTCTCCACCCCTTGTCGCATTAAGTCCTCCCCATGGAAAGGCACCAACCCTCCCTGCTCCCCAAATTCCCCCCCGGGGAGGGATGCCCACCACCTACAAAGGACATTGTTGGGGAACAAAGGCCATTCATGGGGCTGTGGAAAGGAAATCAGTTTCCCCCAGAAGAGTCTTGTCCCTGGTGGGATTTGGTGGTGGGTCTCTACCCCATCTCCACCCAGAATGCGTTGACCACCAGCAGTGGGAGGAGAACTGAAGCCAAAAGGGCACAGCCAGCCTGAAAAAAAGCAGCCCTCAAAGGCATAGTTAGCAGAGGAGCCTTTAGTCCTCAGTCTGGGGAAAAATCATAGAATGGTTAGAGTTGGAAGGGACCTTAAAGATCATCCAGTTCCAACTCCCTGCCATGGGCAGGGACACCTCCCATTAGACCAGGGTGCTCCAAGCCCTGTTCAGCCTGGCCTTGAACACCTCCAGGAATGGGGCAGCTACAGCTTCTCTGGGCAATCTGCTCCAGTGCCTCACCAATCCCTGATAAACATCTTTCCTTGGACTCACACCCTTCATGCGAGAAGCAGCAGATGGGGATTTTACCTGCTGCCACCCTGTTAAATGTTGCTTTTCATTTTTCACTCCTCCTAACATCATGCTCTCCTCCCTTGACTGTCGTGCCCCATCCTTCACTCTCCAGAAAGCTGAGGACAACTGAGGGATGGTGGTTGGTTTGTTTTTTTTGTTGTTTTTTTTTTTTAAATATACATATTTGACCCACCCATTTAAATAAACAGGCCCCAAACCAAACATCTCCTGCTTTATATATAGCATAGCAGGGCTTTCAATTGAAGTTATGGCTAGTGACAGAAAACCATAAATGTAATTACAGAGGAAATATGATGCATAGATGGATCATGACATTCGTTTACTCTTTTAATTATCTCAGGCAGTTAATAAATTCATTTGAAAATATGAATGCCCTACAGTTTTAGGTCCTTTGAGAGGTATGGGCCTGTTTCTGCAGGTCTGGGCTCCATGAGAAGACTATTCATAGGAGCAGCAGCTTGGGAGAAGTACCTTCAGATCTGAGCAGACATCAGTGGAATCCACAAGTTATTTGGTTTACAAGGACCACTGTGAGTAGGACACTGCTCCTGGTCAAGCCAAAGGGAGAAAAACGCCATGAATTGAATAGTGAAGCACTGGTGCCCTTTAAAACACCCTTAAAGGGTGGAAGGATCTCCTCTCTTTCTGATGTGGGCTCCATCTGGGAGGCATCTCCCCTTCCTCCCAAGAGGAAGACCCAAGAAGGTCTCACAGAGGGGCTGTTGGCAAATCCATGAACTTCTGCTTCAAAATACCCCCTTTTCTTTCTGTGAAGGCACTCTCTTTTTTTTGTGCCTATTCCTAAACCCCTTAATCTTGCAGGGATTTGGGTGAAAGAACAGGATTTAGACAAAATGCCACTTCCCTGGAGAGTGAAGCAGGCGGTAAACTTTAATGAAGAGAGGCAGAAATTGGAGGTTTTTTGCATTCAATCTTGTTAAAGGTCTTTAATCTGCAGGAGTCTCATTTTCTCAGATTTTCAGCTGGAAAAAACCTCACAAATGCCTTGCCTAAGCTCCTGGTAGAGGCAGTCCATGCCCCTGCCCTGCATCAGTCCTGGCCTGGGGACCACAAGCACTGGGAAAGCCACCACATCCCCCCCAGTAAACGCTTCCAGTGGCTCTGCAAAGCCTTTTCAAACAGAGAAGTGGGATTTATATAGCAAGAAGGAAAGAAAAAAAAAAATTTAAAAAAAGAAAGAAATAAAGAGGAGGAAGAGGGAGAGGAGTGGGGGGGAGGGAAATAAAAAAATCCAAGCCTAAAGTAAAAAGCTTAAAATAAGAGCTGCTTTCAGATACGGTGCCAAATCCAGAGCTGGCAGTAGTGGGCACAAGGCCATCGACTTCCAGCCCAAGCTCGACTGAAGTGGATGCCAGCGGCGAGTTGGCTCACCGCGCGCCAAGGAAGGCCGTGGAGCTTTGTCAAGTTTTCCCAAGCTGCCTACGGAGCGAAGAGCAAACTTCAAAGCTGTTGTGCCCCGTCCTCTCCCTCCCCCTTCTTCTTCCTCACCCCCAGCCCGCTCCCCTCCCGCTGTCTCCGTCCTGCAGTCCTTTCACAGCAGCTCATCTAGCAGCCCCTTTGCCAGGCAGACGGTCTCCTCGCAGGCGCCCGTGCCCCAGTGTCCCAGCTCTTCCCCCCTCACCCCCCCTCCACCTTGGTTGAAGGAGAAAAGCAGGAGCTGCCGGGAAATGCAAAAAATCTTTCCATTTTCTCCCCTGCTTTCTGCTGGCTGCTCGAGGTCGGTGAGCTGGGCTACATCCCGGGTTCACCAAAACGCACGGCTGAGCCACCTTCTGCTCCTGAAGAGCTGTGATTTAACCACGGGAATGGTGCAGCAAAGCTGGCCTCGTAGCTGGGGATGGTGCTTAGCTAGGGATGGCTCCGGAGGGCAATTGAGACATGTCCAGGTCACCACAACAGGGATAGGGAGGGCTTTTCCAAGCTCCACCTAAAAGTGATGAGTCCCTAATGCCACCACCTGCTGTCATGGGCTGATCCACACCAAAAACACCCCATTTGCTGAATTTGGCCTCTTGTGTTGAGGGTGACAGAGGAACAGTACGACCTGTGTCTTGGTGCCCAGGCAGAGGAGACGCCAACCCCCGAGAAGGCAGAAGTGCCTCGAAAGCCACCCTGTGCCCAGACATGCCAACATCTGGCAGAACTCTGCGGCACGCACATCTGGCCACAGCTCCCTCTAGTGCCCATCTATTTTTCAGCTCTACTCGAAGAAGTGGCTCCAGCAGCCGGCTTGGCCAAACCCAAGCTCCCCCAGGAAAGCTAAAAGGGTTGAAAAAGGAAACAGGTAAGGTCGTAGAGCTCCTATGTGAGTTGGCCCTGAGACATCTCCTATCGAAACTCATGGGTGCCTCACCTCCCCAGCCGCTGTGATGCAAAACAAGCCCTGAGGACCACAAAGTGATAAAAAAAAAAAAAACCTACCCCAAACCCCCTGCTCTAAGGATGGGAAAGTGATTGCAAAATACAGTGTGCAAAAATAAGTCTCAGGATCTCACAGGCATTGAAGGGAAAGGCTGCCTCTCCACGGCAGCCTTGATCCGGCAAAGATCTTTCCATACCCTGACCTTACACCCAAGTAGCCCCCTGGAGCACAGATAGAAAAGGCTGGAGTAAGACATTTCTCCGGCAGCAAGAGCGGGCTTACGAGATGCTGACTGTCCACGCACCACCGGGATGCTCAGTGGTGCACGTCTTGGTGGTGGGGAAGGGCACGATGGCCATTTACAACAGCTGGGGATTCGCACCACAAACTCGTAAAAGCAAGCCAACTAAAATAAAACAAAATAGTTCCCCTTTACCTTCTCCCCGCTTTTACTAATTTACAGGGGATAATCGTGTTACAGGGAAGTCCTAAACAACCGAAGAGTGTGTTTTCCTTCTTCCCCCCCTGCCCCCTTTGCAGTTACATCACGCCCCGAATCAAAACTGAATTTCCTATCGCCTTCTGTATCAGGTCGCTCCCTCTTCCTCCAGCTTGCAAACCCAGCCCGCCAGGCTGGCAAAACCCACCTCCTTATCTTCCCTCCCCCTTTCCCTCCCTTCCCAAATCCTCTTTGAAGCCGGCCTCTGGCACCGTGCCTACAACAACGACCCAGCGAGCAGACCGCTGAGACAAGCCCACGACCATCTCGTAGCACTTTCCTCCCTCTTCATCCCGTCCTCCACCTTCCCCCCCCCAACTCTTTCTGTCCACGAGAGGGAAAGGGTTGCTTGTAGAGCACCCAGCACATGAGTTTAAGGCTGGGATTACAGCCCCGAGGTATTATTCAGCAGCATCGGTCTCTGTTCACCAAGAATTTACCCATACGATTTCCAGGGATGGTCCCCAAGCCCCACGGACGGCAGCATCGCTGCAGTGGGGAAAAGGGGGATGGGGGAAAGAGGGAGAGAAATTGGCCCGTTTCCCTAGAAAAACAAGGGTGGGGAAGGGAGAAGAAACTGCAAATGGAAGAAAAAAAAATTAAAAAAAAAAAAACCAACCAAACATAATTTTGTGAAATCCCAGCTGGCAGCATCCCAGTTGTGAAGCGCCCTGGGACAGGGAGAGCAGGTCTCCGCCAGCTTTTAAACAGGTGTGACGGGAGCCCCGGCAGCGCATCTGGATGCAGTTCATGCTTCAAATGCCACTTTAATCCCAGCTTTCATCTTCCCCACTCGCTTTTCGATAGCGGGGCAGGGAAGGGGAGGAGCAGCAACAGCAGCATCTCCATCCACAAAAGCCACCTTTGCAGCTTAACTGCTTACCGGCTGAAAGGCTGCTTTTGCCAGCAAAGCTATCAGGACCTTGCCCTGCCTTCCAGCCTTTTTCCATGTCTATGTGCTATCAGGTTCCCTCTGAAGCTCATCTTGCCCCTGTCCTTTGGAGGAACCCAGGTCTTTCACTGGCAATTTAGCACCTCGCTTAAGCTGGACCCTAATGCCAAGCACATAATGAGCCCCTCCACTCAGTTAGGGGTCTGTACATAAGTGCCCTGCTCAACTAGGGTGCCACAAAATAGCTTTATTTCTGTGCAGCACAGAAATAAAAGTTGGAAGCTGGTCAGGCTCTGCCAGCCTGTGGGCATGTCGCTAAGTGTCCTCCAGAGGAGATGCTCACTCTGTGCAAGGCGCTGGATACAGGCAGAACTGAGAGCCTAAAATGCTCCAGAAAGGTGGCAGAAAGGAATAGCTGGGCTATGTCATTTAGCTCTGGTGGCTGCTACGAGACGTAAAGCCAAGATGGGAAAGAGCAAATCAGATCCTGATGCTCCTCTACTTCCAAAGTGGTCCTTAGAGCACGGAGATGACAAACGAAATACGCCCTGAAGTAGGTGGCTACTCCTTCTGCCTGACAATATGCCTTTACACACCCTATGGAAGGATTCACCCTGCTTCTCCTGCTGCATATAAAAAGTGGATGTGTGGTCCCAACCACCTCCCTGCGGTCCTAGAGGGCATCTCTTGATATTTGTGGGGGATGCTCCTCTTTGGAGAGGATGAATCCCCACCTGGGAGGTCCTCTTTCCCATGACCGCGCACAGAGCGGCAAAAACACTGGCTCTAACAAGACATCTAACTTGAAGATGGCCAAATTTAAGAGAGCCTTTATAAGAGGTGGCACAAGGAGAGCCTCAAATGATGACAACTGGGACAGTGGAATGGGAATTAGATGTAGCACAGAAGGAGGAACAGAACGGGAACCTCTTGTCTCGATTTCCCCTTGTAACCCCAAGATCCCCCACCTCGACACACTACACCCTACACAACAGTCTCTTCCTGGCATTGCATTTTATTGTGCCTTTTCTTTTACGGAAGAAAGAAGATCTCTTTGGAAGATTCTCCCCCATCCCCTTGTTTGTTTAGTGCACAGCTTCAAGCCTGAGCAGGAGGAGACAGATCGCTCATCAAGGACATGAAACCAGATGGCTGTTGGAGGGGCTTGTTTGTTTATTTTGCAACAAGCAACTAATTGATTGCTTGCTTAAGCAAAGAAATGAGATAGCGATGTTTTCACTTTGTTTGCAGTGACATTACCTCCGAGGAAACTCCATCCAGAGCTGACCACACTCCTTGGTATTTCTTCACCCACCCCCCTTTCAACCCCCCCTCATTTTTCACACCCTTCATGAAATCCAAAGGTTAAAAGGTCCACAAAAAAACCCTCATGTTATCTGTCAAGCATCCCCTGCGGTTGGAGATTGGTGGAATTATCTCAGATGCCCTCCCCTCCTGCTCTCAGCTCCTACTCAGCATGACCAGTGGTCCCGGTGGGAGAGTTTCCCAACGCGGCAGGAGCCAACGCTAGAAACTTCATTAAGTGGCTCATGTGAGCCTTCGAGTGGTACCAAGGAGGGGAAGGAAGAGAAACGAGCCCGAATTGTGCATATTTGGGAAAGAAGATGGAGACATATTGTTAGCACAAGCCCCCAGGATACACTCTTGAGATCAATGAATGCCCAGAGAAATGCAGCCCTTGCTGCTCTTTAAACGGCTTTACAGCGGGCTCCAAACAGCAGTACAAGACCAGCAATGCCTACAAGAGACTTTAAAAAAAAAATAAAATAAAAATGCAGAGAGATAGCCAGGTACTTACATCCATTTTATCCCATAGCAAAGCCCCGTCTGCAGAATCAAAGAGAGAAAACCAGCTAAGAAAAATCGCAGACTCGGCTTCATTTTTTTCTCCACCGTCCCCCACTTGCAGAAGGAAATCAGCTCCTCCAAAAGGAACAAAAAAAAAAAAAGGAAAAAATAGAAGGAAAAAAAAAAAGTTTTCCTAATTTTCTGCACGACGTATTTCCCTGCAGTTTGGGTGTTGCTCCTCCTTGGAGATGAACAACCTGGAAGGAGAGGAAGAAAGAGCAGGAGCTACGGTTAACTCTGAAGTTTAGAGAGTGGCCGCACGCGCGCGCACGAGAGAGAGAGAGAGAGAAGGAGAGAGAGAAAGGTCTATTATCCAAATTGCAAAGGAGTGGTTTATGAATCATGAAAAAAAAAAAAAAAAGAAGTTTGGATTATCCCTTTCCCCAGTCCCCTCCCTCCCTCGCCGAGCCTTGATACAACCTTTCGAGCCGACAGACAGACAAACCGTATGGCTTGAATTACACCCTGAGTTATGGTCTGATTGTGTGTTTCCATTTAACCCTGCACATGGCAAGACTTCATTCGCTGCTTCACTTTTTTTTTTTCTCTCCCCCCCCCTCCACTCCTCGCTCGCTCCCCTGCCTCTCTCCTCTCCAAAAGGTTTGTGTAACTGCTCGGGAAGAAGGAATAAAAAAATCTTTAAAAAAAACCCAAAACTTCAGCTATTCATCTCTCCCTTCTTTCCAGATTTCTCTCCCCTCAGTTGTTTTTTTTTTGTTGTTGTTGTTAGTTTGTTTTGTTTTGTTTTTGATCTCCTCCACTTTTTCTGGGGAGAAGACAAATGATAAAAACTGCATTTCCCGACTCCACGCAGGTGCCCGTGCCCTGCAGATGTTTCGGTCTGATCTGTTACAACAAATGCGTTTTGCTCTTTCCCTTCTGCTTTCCTTCTCACCTCATTAACTCTGCCTCTCACTTCTTCCAAGTCCTCGGGCACCTGGAGCCCATGGAAAAGGGCTGCAACTTCGTAAACAGAAAAAAATAAAATTAAATTAAAAAAAAAAAAAGAAAAATCACACTTCTGTCTCCGGGGAGCAGCCAGAAGGAGACAAAAGCTCTCAAGGATTTCCCACACACGCTTTTTTGTTGGTGGTGGTTTTTTTCCCCCTTTCTTTCTTCAATCCAAACAAATAAACAAACCAGGTGCAGGACTTAAATTTCTTAGAGGGGTCCTCTCTGTCTCCGGGGCACAGCTTGCTTATTTTAGCAGCGGTATTAATAGCAGTAAATGGGTTTCCCTTCAGTTATTCACTTCAGACACCGCTCGGGGCTGCTCTTTGTGGTCTTTGCGGTGGTTTCCCACCCCACCAGAAAGCCAGTAATAAAATAAACAGGAAAAAAAAAAAGAAAACCACCCCGAGCCCGCCGCATCGTGTCTCTGAAGTCTCGCAGCCCCTGGCAATCCCTGAGCCGTGACCGTGTGATGTCCCCCCCTACCCCCTTCTCCCACATGCCACCCCCTCGAAGGGGTTTGGGATGGGACCGGGAATGGCTGGAGCAGTCGGCATCACTTCAGGGAAACCCTTACTCTGGGAAAAGCACATCCTGCCTGTCGTGTGTCATCCCCCCCACCCCATCCCTGGATTTGTCCCAGCTCCATCTTTCTGCCTCTAGACCCCCATTTGGGGAGCAATTGGGTCAAGGGGAGGGGAAGGATTATTTCTGGGTGTTTCGTTTTTTCTTTTCCTACTATCTCCAGTCTATCTTTCCACTCAGGCTGCTTTTTGGCTGTCCCAGCCTGGTGTAAAAGGGTTACTAGAGAAGTGCTGTTATTACAAAGGAGTTTTAATAACCTCTAGGGGCGAGTTCCCGGCTCCCTTGAAGTCCGAGATAAAACTCCAACTGGCTACGAGGGAGGCAGGATTTCATCACCATGGGTTTTGGGGGGGGGGGGGTTGGGGTTTTGCTTTTTTTTTTTTTCCCTTTAATGCCCACTCAGATTTGGGTTTGATGCGTCCCTCGAAGGAGCATCCGAGGATGCTTCTTGTTCGCAGGGCATTGCCGTTATCTTTTCATCTTTGGGAAGCTCTTTGCTTTCCCCTCCCTCTCCACTGGAAACCTTCAGCCCTTAATCCTGCCCATGCCTTTTAGTGTCCATTTAGATACTTCAGGCCCCTTATCTCCCGCCTATGAATTGCTGAACAGCCCCCAGGAGTCGGGTGTACAAGGTCTCAGATGGTCTAAAACCCTCTCGCTAACCCCGACCAGACACCACCATCCTCTGCTTTGCCCTCAAGAAGTCACAGTTTGGGGCTTTTTCCACCCCCCCACAGGGGAGGAATAAAAGTGTTTTAACCCCCCCCAATCCTCACCCCAAAAGCCACAAACTTAGCCTGCAATTGCCCCTCCACCCCGTTATTTTGGGAGGTAATAATGCCTTTTTCCCACTCAGCTCAGCACAGGTTGCTTTTTCAAGAGGAATTTGCAAGGGGAGGGGTGGGAGGGAGACTCTTTGGGGCAGACGTGATGTTTACAGCTCTGGAGAGCTCTGGGTCACTGATCAAACCAGCAGCAAGTAGTCCACGGGCTCAAAAAAAAAAAAAAAAAAAAAAAAAAAAAAAAGGGGGGGGGGCTCCTTTTTTATAACTCAAAGCTCCCTTTTTCTCCTCACCCCAAGGCTGTTTGGTCCCAGCCCTACTCCTCCACACAGAAAACAGTCCCGTCCGACACCTCCAAGAATCCGATCCCAAGGATGGGAATAGGCTATAGGAACTATACGTAAAGGGCTGAGTATCCCATCTCACATTTTTTCCAGCTTTCCCACCCAAGAAGGAGAGACCATCCACCTGCCCCCGCCGCCAGCCTGCAGCTCTCCTCGGGAGTACAGTTGCCTGTTTTAGGGGTAGCGCATCCCCAAACAACCTGCAGGGAGGATGGGGCTCAGGGACAGGGAATGAGGGGTGGTGGGGCTCCTTGCAGCCCCCTTATCTCCCCTCTCCATGCAACCTCTCACCTCCCCTGCACCTCTCAGGTCCCTCCTCTCCCTTGCAACCCTCTTCATCTCCCCCTTCTCCACTGCAACCCCTGGGTGTCCCCATCTCCTCTCTCCACTGCATCCCCCAACATCTCCCTTGAGGTTTGCAGCCCCGAGTCTCCCCTTCTTCTCGCAGCCCTCTGATCTTAGGTGTCCCTATACCCTTCTCCATCTCCCCTCTTCCTTCTAGCCCCTGGGTGTCCCCCCCTCACTTTCAGCCCTTGGGTGTCCAGGCTCCCTTACAGTTCTGGAGTCCCCCCCCTTCTCCACTGAAGCCCCAGGGTCTCAGGTCTCTCTACACCCTCTGGGTCCCCTTCTCCCTGTGCAGCTTCCAAGTCTACTCTTTCTCCTGCACCCCATCAGGTCTCCCTGCATCTCCCCCCTCTCTCCTTCAGCCTCTGAGTCTCCTCTCCCTGCATCCCCCCCCAGCTCTCCCCTCTCCCTCCAGTCCTCTGAACCTCTTCTCTCCCTGCACCCTGATGTGTCTCCCCTCTCCCTATATCCCTCTATTCTCCCCTTTCCCTTTCAGCCCCCAAGCCTCTTCTCTCCCTGCACCTTCCCAGGTCTCCCCCTTCCCTACACCCCCCCGATTTTCCCCTCTCAGCCCCCAAACTTCTTCTCTCCCTACATCACCCCGGGTCTCCTTTCTCCCTACATACCCCCCATTCTCCCCTCTCCTTTGCTCCCCCCAAGCCTCTTCTGTCTCCACACACACCCCTCCCAGGTCTCCCTACCCTGCACTCCCCCGGGATCTTCTTTCTCCCTGCATCCCCCTCCGGGACTCCCCTCTCCCTACATCCCCCCCCATTCCTCCGGGACTCCCCTCTCCCTGCATCCCCCCGGGTCCTCCCTGTTCCCGCAGCCTCCTGCTCTTGCCCACCCCCCGTTCACCGTTTCGGGGGGGGGGGGGGGATGATGGATCCCATCGGGACACTGTCCCCCCCCTACTCCCGCACCTCCCAGCGGCGCCTCCCAACTCCCCTCCCCGGTCCCCGTCCGCGCTTACCTCCGCCCGTGCTGCGCGGGCGCTTGCGGGGCTGCGCGGGGGCCGGAGCTGCTCTGGCGGGGCGGCCCGCAGAGCCGCCTTATATGCGGCCCCTTCGGCTTTGATATGCGGCGTGATGTCAGCCCCGCATTAGCATAACAAAGGGCTCCGCGAGGAGCGCTCCGCGCCCCGCGCATCCCCCCCGGCGGGCAGGGGCCGGGGCTCCGCGCACGGGGAGGCGCGGGGGGCGGTGCGGGCAGGGGGTGCCCCGGGGGATGGCAAGGACCTGGCTGGGACTCGGTGCCGCAACTGCGAAGGGCGGTGTTATTCTAATGAGCGGTTAATAATTAGCAATAACAACGAAAATAATGATAATAATAATAAAAAAAATAGCCAGTTTTCACCGGAAACTTTTAAACGCTGCCTCTCCAGAGGGTGATTAGAGCCCGCTGGGCCCCGCCACCGGCTGCCCAATTAAAGGACAAAGATACTTTTCATTGCACAGGGCTGTCAGGTGGATTTCCTTCTCCTGCGAGGGTAAGAAATCACTGCCCCGCACTCCTGAGGCGGGCTGCGGGCTCACGGGCTGCCCCACCGACTCCTGCTGTCAGCCCTCAGCTTCCACAACCTCTCTCTTTTTTTTTTTTTTTTTTTCCTCTCTGATCTGTCTTTAATCAGTGGGAAGTTGAGACGTGGAGATCTGATTTTTGCTTGCACGCCGGTATCGGGGAGGGAGACTTGATGAGTGCCTGCTAGAAAAAGAAAAATAAGAAGAACAAAGAAAAACGAAAGCAAGACAGAAAAAGAATCAAGAAGAAAAAGAAGAAAAAAAATAAAAGAGAAAGATGAGAAAAGGTGAAAGAAAGAGAAAGGAAAAATAAAAAAGAAAAGGAAAAATAAACAGAAAAAAAGAGAAAGGAAAAATAAAAAAGAAAAGGAAAAATAAACAGAAAAAAAAGAGAAAGGAAAAATAAAAAAGGAAAAATAAACAGAAAAAAGAAAAAGGGAAAGAAAAAGAAAGAAAAAATAAAAAGGGAAAGGGAAAGGGAAAGAAAAAGGGAAAGGGAAAGAAAAAGGGAAAGGGAAAGAAAAAGGGAAAGGGAAACAAAGGAAAGGGAAAGAAGAAGTGAAATGGGATGGGAAAAGGCAAAGGGAAAGAGAAAGGGAAAGAAAAAGAGAAAGGAAAGGAGAAAGGGAAAGGGAAAGAAAAAGAAAGAAAAAGAAAGGGAAAGGAAAAGAAAAAGAGAAAGTAAATAAAAAGAAGAAGAAAAAGAAAAAACCCTTAAGAAAGAAAAGCACAACTCAAGCCTCGTAAATTTAAGACACCTGTGTCACCTACACACTGTGGACAAATGGGTGCTGGTTGCAAAAATACCCGTGTCATTTTGCTCACTCAGTTTGATCGTGGGCTTCAGGTGAAAGAAAAGAACAAACACTTTAGTCTCAGGACCAAGAGATGCAGAATGAATTTCCTAAAAGGTCTATTTTCGGAACAGCTATTTATATCGGATAATATTTTTATGTGTGTGTCCCTGTGCCGGAAAGACTGCGTTCATCTACACAGGTTGCTAATGGGCTTTCCTGTGTGAACTGCAAAGAGCCCTGTATACACAATCCCAAATTCCCAAAGCCACTATATTATTTGTTTAAGACCCAGTTTTGCCAGCAGCTTCGCACAGTATGTCCATTTTTCTTTGTGTGACAGTTGCCCATAAGTGCTCAAACGGCTCGAGACTCCCATTTCCCCAGCCCCCCTCACCCCCCCAACCTCCTGTCTCCACTGCCCCCTAGAAACGTGTACCTACAAGGAGGAGGTTTTGTCAGGGTTCTCCGAGGAGGACTTATTTACACGAGGAAATCACCTGGAATATCTATTGCAGTCCAGCTTGCTGTGCAAATGCCCTGATTTCTGTACGAATAGCTTTTTTCCAAATTACCTTAATTTTTAGAGGGCTGTTGGGAAAATGCAGTTGTTATTAATCAATAGGAGGAGCAGCAGTAGTTGCAGTACTCGTGATTTTGCAGTAGGCACCTGCTGTGCTTGGAGCTGTGCAAACACACCACAGCAAGGCATGTCCTACCGCCAGACCTTCTTGGCCTAAAATATCAGCAATGAGACTTGAATGGCCCAAAATGAGGGTGTGGAGGAGAAATGTGGAAAGAAGGAGACGTTCCCAGTCTGTGTGGTTGTTGTGAGCCCTAAACCGCTTGTTAAGGTTTCTTACAATGGGACGATGTGCTGGAGAATCATTAAAAATATATACAAATCATTAAAAATACATACAACCACAAGTACCTACTCATGAGAGCTGCTTGTTCAAGGTCCTCACCAGGACAGAAGGACATAGGAGGCAGAAGTCAAATGGTGGGATAAAGAGTAAGAAACCAGAAGGCTAACGAGAAAGGACATATGTATAAAGGATATAGGATAAATATTCTCTGGATTAACCACATGCTTACACGGAGTTGATCAAGAAGAGCTTTAGGAACTTCAAAACCCGCCAAACACAGAATCACAGAATGATATGGGGTTGGAAGGGACCTTCAGAGATCATCTAGTCCAACCCCTCTGCCAAAGCAGGTCCACCCAGAGGAGATTGCACAGCAATGTGTCCAGCTGGGAAGTAGGGAGCTGCCGCGATGAGCATATGGAGTTTTATTTCATTGGCCCTGAGTGCTGAACCTAAATCTAAAATTTTAGCAATCATTAGCTTTGCTACTGCTTTTGTGAGTCAAAGCTATTACCATTTTCATCAGCAGAAGACAACCTGATTCATCATTTTCCATGAGGTTTTCATGAAAGACAACTGGCCACACTAGTGTGGCAATAAATAAACCAGAGCTGGGACTTTCCAAAACCATTTAAGCCCCATGGGAAACAAGCATTTTTGAGCAAACAACCCTCTTTGGCATTGCAGGTGGCAAAGACTAGGTATTTCTGTAGGGTACGAATGTATCCTTCCATTATTAGAAGTGGAGGCAGTGGTGATGTTTTCTGGATTGTATTTCTTAATTAACCTAATTATCAAGCTCAAAGAAATGTTTGGAAAAATCATCTTCTTGTTAATCTTGGTGGCAGTATGAAGAAATTTTTTAGCATGCCAAAAGGATACCGGGCTGGAAAATAAGGTTTTGCTGTCTTCTGTTGCAGGAGGTGTGGTAACCTCCAAAAACTTGAAACCATCCCCGAATCTGCAGCAAGACATGGAATCATAGAATCATAGAATTGTCTAGGTTTTTAGGGACCTTTCAGATCACCAAGTCCAACCATCAACCTTACACTGCCCAAA
Source organism: Gallinago jamesoni (assembly GCA_025769975.1). Lineage (NCBI taxonomy): Eukaryota > Metazoa > Chordata > Aves > Charadriiformes > Scolopacidae > Gallinago > Gallinago jamesoni. Next base: position 200,032,845 of record JAOQGH010000001.1, read on the forward strand.
CCACCACTAATCCATGTCCCTCGGCACCATGTCTGCCTGGCTTTTAAATACCTCCAGGGGTGGGAACTCCACCACTTCCCTGGGCAGCCTCTTCCAAAAGGCCTTGCAGGATTTACCAGGACCATGTATGGTGATGAAAGACCAGTCTTCACAGCAGCACAGGTGAGACACCCATCACCTCAACCGCAGCTACGTCTGTCCCTGGCCTCAAATGTAACCCAGAAGCAAGAGGAAGAGGGAGTCCTGCAACCCATCATGGAATTCATCATGCCGTTGCAGACCTCACCAGACTCATGCTACATAAACCATCCCACTGCTGTTGAGAGAAGGATACCGTTCAGGTGCTGAGGAGCTCAACTGGATGTCAACCAACCACATAGACGTAAAAAAGGCATATTCCGTTACTAATGCCCCAGGCCCACCCATGCTGAATTTAGTAACTTCATTTATCATTCATTCTTTATGCATGTGTCTCCTCACCCTCTCTTCTTCTTCCACCTGCCCCTAACAAGAGGAGAAGTCCATCGGTGGATGACTCAAGATAACATTAAACATACGCACAACCCAGGACCCCAGTGTAAACTCTCCTGGAGCAGGGGGCTGTGCTCCTTTATTTAAAGAAAAAAAAAAAAGTCTCACCCAAAGCTCTGTGCCAAGTCATGGTACTCTGCAAATATTTATTAATATGACATGGTTATGTATACTGTGGGGTGTGGTGTTACGGCTTTATCAGCGAGTTTCAAGATGCCGTGTGGTATGAATGAGCTATGAAAGCCATCACACCCGCAGAGGGGTTAGGACAGCACTTCACCCAGCGTTAGTGCCTGCTCCGCATGTGACACTCAAAGGAGCCATTTATAAATCTTCCGGAGGGTTGGGTTGGCTTTTTTTGTTTTTAATTATTGAGCTGGGACTGGTGGCAGGAAGGTGTCAGGGCATGTGACAGCATACCCTGGGACAGGATGCCGTTCTCCCTTTTAAACAAGTATTCTGGCCATCTTCAGACATGGGCTCCATGAATACAAATAAAATACACGTAAATACAAATAACTTTGGGCTAGTGGCCATTTACTAGCTCGATGCACAATTGACTTGGCACAGACTTTGGTCCACCCGAGGACCACGAAGATGATCCAAGGGCTGGAGCCCCTCTGCTAGGAGGACAGGCTGAGAGAGTTGGGAGGGTTCAGCCTGGAGAAGAGAAGGCTCCACGAGATCTTGGAGCCCTTTCCAGTCCCTCAAGAGGCTCCAGGAGAGATGGGGAGGGACTCTTGATCAGGGAGGGGAGCCCTAGGAGGAGGAGGAAGGGTTTTGCACTGAAAGAGGGGAGATTGAGATGAGATCTCAGGAAGAAATTCTTTGCTGTGAGGGTGGTGAGACATTGGAACAGGTTGCCCAGAGAAGCTGTGGCTGCCCCATCCCTGGAGGTGTTCAAGGTCAGGCTGGATGGGACTTTGAGCAACCTAGTCTAGTGGGAGGTGTCCCTGCCCACGGCAGGGGGGTTGGAACTCGATGATCTTTAAGATCCCTTTCAACCGAAACTATTCTACGATATGTAAAGCCAAGCTCCTTTACCCAAAACAGTGTGACTACATCCACACTTTGCACTGGGAAACATCTCTCTTAAATCCCCCAAGCTCTGCCCAGACTTTGGTGAGTGTTGTTTTTTTTTTTGATGAGCAACACCGATTAATAACAAACTATAAGTCAGTGAGCAGGTTTGTGCCCTTGACCCTGTTTAGTTACCAGCTTAAGCAAATTCAGTGTTTCACCGGGTCTCTAAGTTTCAATTTCAAGTTTCTGATCTATGGAAATTTTTTTTTCAGCACAAGGTTGCTCTGTAGCCAGCCAGAGGGTTAAAACAAGAACACACCTTGGGAGGAACAGGGGTACAGAGGACCCTGATGTCTGTGAGCAACATGTGAGCATCTATCACACCCCACAGCCACATGTGTTGAGAGGATGCAGCTCTGATTATGCCTCGGTGGCACGTGGCAGATGTTAAGGCAAATAACAGAAAAGAGGTTTTTGTCACAAGAAGGTGCAGAGGGAGGGAAAAGCTCTGTGGTTCTCTTTCTAGTGGCCAAACCCTGGTGATGGAGGCCCGATCATACCGAGACCACATGCAAACTCCCTTGCACCTATACCATGGACAGCTTTAAAAAGGGATGTGGCCACCCTTTGTCCTTCCTCTGGCTCACGAGGCCATCCCTGTAAAGCAGCAAGACTGCAGCAACCTGAGATTTCTCTCCCACCAGGCATCTTGCAGAAGATTATGGTATTTCCCAGGGTGAAATACAAGCCTGAAGCCTCAGAGCTCTGCTTTATTCTGCCTCTTTTCTCTCCCTACCCTGCTCTTAAATAACCAGCATTTCTATGGACTAACATCCTGCTCACCAGCCTGTAAAGGGACAGGATTCAGAGCTGTCCTCACAGCTCATTTTCCCTAAATTTCAGCAGTGTTTATCTCCCTCACCTTGTCTCCGATGTCATCAGTCACCACCTACGCTGTAGGAGTGCCCAGTCCAAGCCACAGCAGAGGCCAAACCTTGTCCCACTGCACCAGCCCAGTTCCCATCACCAGCCAGAGAAAAATCAAAGCAGAGCTTCTCCACTCTTTTGCCATTTGGCCAGAGACCATGCAAGCCTGACCTTCCAGCCCAAGGACTCAGCAGAACATGCTTCTCCTCCAGACCTAAGGTCCCACCCCTACCCCAACACTGCCTTTTAAAGGCCTCCGTTCCTAATAAAAAACAGCTGTAAGCTCCTCTCTCCAAAACTGAAGGATCCCTTCAGGGTGGGGTAGTGCTTTCTCTTCCCTAAGAAGAAGCTCAGTAACCCCTCCTTTGCTGAAGTGGTGGAGCTGGAGTCCTCCTCGCAGCAGTGTATGTGTGGGGGGGTTAGCAGTGGGTGCATAATTAATAACAGTGATTTGCAAGAGTGGAGAGATGGAGACCAATTGGAAAGGATAAAATGCTTGAATAGCACTTTTGGAATAGGAGAAATGACATAAAACGTTCAGGGGAGCTTCTGCCGTTATGGTCCCGGCTTTGCAAATGCTGGCTGAGAATGAAAACACCTCATCTGTGAGCAAGACGTTTGTTAGACATCCCTGTTTCTGCCCATTTTTTTAATCTAGTCCCTGATCCCAACGTTCATTCTGACTCTGTGGTGGCAAGCAGGGACCAGGAGAGAGTGGTGCCAGGTTTTGCTCTGACTCAGTGGGTCTTGGGACCATCTCATGCAAGGCAGCGTTAGGGGCCAGGCTATCCAAAGGAGAGGTTTTCCACCAAGACTGCCTTGAAGAAAAGAAGGTGGTCTTTTTGCAGGGCTCAAGGCAACCACCCCTGCTCCCATACCTCCTGGGCAGATATTCCAATGCTGTTTGCGTGAACATCCTTCAAAAATGGGGTTTTTATCAGTTAGGTTGATGGATGGACTAGATGATCTTAAAGGTCCTTTCCAACCTAGACGATTCTATGATTCTAAGTGGAAGCTGAGCACCTCTGCAAACCCAGCTGTGATCAGAGAGGCTGAACGTTTCTGAAGACCCAGACATGACTTGCTGTGCCAAAGGGACACACTTTCAGGCAAAGGAATACAAAGCAAAACTGAGATGGGACATGGGTCACCTTGATTAGTTGCAATCCATGGCCTTGAGTGGAGAACGTACAACCTCCAACGAAGGAACCCAAATCAACCCACAATGTCCCATCTTAGCCAAGTATTTCTCTTTGCAACTGTGAGAAAAAAGCTCCTTTTTGATGGAGATTGAGACAGAAAGGAGATTAATGACATAATCACTTTATGACCTAAATTGGCAAGAGCTGACAAGGTACCAGACGTGGTATCATGCTTTGAAACTCAGTCTGGAACCATTTGGACAAGGAAAACCTCTCCCAGATATGCTCTGCTTTATGTAATCATAAAACACAGGTAACACCAGGCTTTTATATTTTTACCTGAAACTTCACAGGAGTCATTTCATACAGCCATCTCACTCACACCTTCTCTGGCTAGAAGACATAAATTTGAAACTCCTCTGGACAGTTCAGGTGGAAGATGATTTTCAAGCATCCACACACCATTTAGTACCTGCTAATACATAGCTCTTCTCTCAGCTCTGGGTACTAGTTTCTCCATCTTGGTCTGCTGGGACCTCAGCTTCCAAAAACCCAATCTCTGACTTTCTTAGGCATTCTCTAAGACCTCCTTAAGACATTCTTAAGACATCAAGCTTGAGTTATCTCCCCTTCCAGTTGGTTTTATTAAAGAATGGTCTTCAAGGGGATGCTGTGAAAACCCGTCATCCTTTCCTAGGAACACTGGGTTGTTTTCTTCTTATCTAAAACTGCCAGGAAAACATTGAAAATTAATCCTTTGTATTGATAGGAGTGGTACTTGTTCCTGAGTGAAAAAGCTGGTGAAAAAGCTCTATTAATATCAACAGGACACAATGTAAAAAGACACAGCCTTGATAAACTATAATAATTCATATTCACTGAGGAGCTGATCCTTCTTCTCACTGCTCCTTTTATCCTTTCCACAGCTGTGATAACAGTAAGATTTTACGCTACAAGAATAACCCAAAACTTGCTACTTCCATGTGAAAACACAACAGCTTTGATTACTGACTCATCCTAATACTCTGCAGGACAACTCCTATATTTTTCCACTTTTTTTACTGTTTTGTGCTGCTCCTTTCTTCTGGTCATCTCTTCAGCACACAAAAAAAAAAAAGAGCATGCAACTCTTCTTCAGATTTGGGATGTTGCTTTGTTTTCTTGCTTCTGTGGTGGTTGGGGTTTTGTTGGTTTTTTTAACTGGAGAAGGTGAAATATAAGGGCAAGGAGGAGGACGATGACAGAAAGTATTAAGGCAGACATTGGAATGGCAATGGAGCAGTTCTCCAAGTCCATGTGGCAGAAAGCATCTCTGAATAAACAACAAAAACAACAACAACAACAACAACAACAACAACAACAACAATAATAATAATAATAATAATAATAATAACAACAGTAGAAAGCACTCTCCCATCCAACCAGGCCAAAAAAATAAACTTTTGGCAAGGAACAATCTGAGAAAGTGTCTGAAGAGCTGGAAGTAGGTTCTGTATCATACAGAAGAGCCAAAAATGTGTTTGGCCACAAACAGCACATGATGCATTGCAAAATGTTTCATGAGGAGATATTTAGAGGGTGGGATGGTTGGCATGGAGAGGGGAAGGGGGAGGGAGGCATCGCTGCAGGAGGAATATCTTTAGCCTTCAAACAACAGCCACTAAAACATCCCGAATGCTCTGCCTCCCCAGAGGTGCCAAGGGTTGAAAGTTTCGTGCAGAATGGCTTTTGCCGGATAACGTAATCTCCTTTAAAATTATTTTTTAGCTGCCCCTCTCACAGCGAGAAGGAAAAGTCCAAAGATAGGGACTGATGCAGGGATGTTAGTAGGCTTTGGATTAATGGGCTTTGGATTGGACCCATGGTGTAAGAGACAGTGCTCCAATCTAGCCATAAATAAAGTGGCTTCCATTAACGTTTATATTTGCTTTAATTTATTTAACCAAGAAAGTCAGCAGAGGCCCATAGGGCTCGGTATTAAGAATGAGCTGGCCAAGACAGCAGCAGATAAAGTTTGCACCAGCGTAAATCAAAGCTTCCATAAGTCATACTCAAGAAACCATGGGTGAGTAAGGCTATAAAATGTGACCATTGTTTCTTTATTGTATCATTCTCGGCTTTCACTTTCTGCCAGAGCCAAACATCATTTCTGCTCCCTCTTTTTAAGAGAACCTGGAGAGGATGGACCCAACTCGTTGCAAGCCCAGGATCTAGAGCAGGAGTTCAGAAGCTGGGATTTGCAAGCAGCTCACAAATGCTTTCCCTCCCCTAATGGCCAGATAATAAAGATGAGATCCAGAAGCTTGTTGGCTTTTTTTGGTTTTGTTTTTTTTCTCCTACTTAAATGTTGGAAAAGGTTTCGCTTCCACCTTGTTAGACCCAACACCATGAAAAATCGCTGGAATCCAGCATTGCTTTGCCCAATATAATTTCAATTTACCCACATATAGACAGCCGTCTGTCCTGGAAATGGATACATTTAATTTTCCCCATCTCAGGTGGGGGGGGGGGAAGAACTGGCACAAGCCCCACAGAGGGGCCGGTTCAGCGTCTTGCCTCCCTTGACACGGGACTTGCAGAGACACCGCGGATGCTGTTTTGCACCGGGGAGGAGATTTAATCCTTTAAAAGTTCATCTTGGCAAGCAGCCCCTTTCACATCCAGCCATCGCACCCACCTCCTCAGACCTTTTGGAGGTACCAAAGTGCACTTCAGACGCCTTTTTTTTTTTCGTTTTTATAATACCCCGCAGGACGGTACCAGTTTACGACTGTATTACAGTGATGCTGTTCCTGCTACTACAATCATGGCTCTGTCATGATTTCCATTATAAACCTCGGACTGGGGTGTTTTTTTTGGTATTTTTTTTTCTTTTTCTGGGGTCTATAATTTGATCGTAAAAACTCACGCTGGGCTGAAATTCAGCTGCCAGGTCTTGGTTGGGTACCAAATCTGATTTAACCCTGAGGATGCTGCACTGCTTTCAGATAGAGGAGAGCTTTGGGGTGCCGAGCATGCCAAGGTGTGGGAGACGAGGCCTTAGGGGCAGTGAGGAGGGGTGGTCCACTTTTGTAAGGGGTATCTGAGGACCGACATGCAGGGAAAATCCAGCTGGGCAATGCTACATCCCAACTGCCATGGTCTCCTCAGAATCTTTTGGGCTGCAGGCTGATACACCTTATTCCTTTGATTGACATCTTTGTTCCCCATCTTCATGTTTGATCTATTCCTGAGCTCTTCACGCTGAATTTCTTAACCTATACTTTCATACAAAACCCCACACTCATTAAGTTTTACTGGATGTACATCACTCAGAAGCACCTTGTACCCCTTGCTCCACATCTTGCTGAACCAGACCTTTGATCAGTGTTTGTTTTCCAAGCCCTCCTCCAGAGAGGTTGAGTTTTTCCCAAAACACCACTTAAGTTCAGGTGGTTTTCAGGCTTGACAGCAACTCCAGCCCACCAGAAACAACCGGTTTCTGGTGCCAAACTCATCCATTCAGTGGCTCAGATGTGCCACCAGCTCAGAAAGCTCTTCGGTCATCTCCTCAAGGAGAAACCAAGGTGAGGACTCAATAGATCTGAGAACAGTCCAGTGACAGTGGTGACGGACCAGGATTTACTGTGGCAGGGGCAGAAATAGCTGCCAGCAAGACACATTCCAACAGGAAAGGCAGAATGGGAACCACCAGTGTATCAGCTGCCCACGGAATCCCTGTATCTGTAAATGTGACAAATAGCACAATGAAAAGTGACACTATCTTGCAATTACAGTGGAATCAGGGCCACAAAAATGATCAGAGGGCTGGAGCACCTCTCCTGTGAAGACAGACTGAGAGAGTTGGCATTCTTCATCTTAGAGAAGAAAAGGCTCCAGGGAGACCTTACAATGGCCTTCCAGTACTTGAAGTGGGCCTACAGGAGAGATAGGGAGGGAATTTTGATCAGGGAGGGGAGTGATAGGATGAGGGAGAATGGATTTAAACTGAAAGTGGGGAGATTTAGATGAGACATTAGGAAGAAATTCTTTGCTGTGAGCAAGGTGAGACGCTGGAACAGGTTGCCCAGAGAAGTTGTGGCTGCTCCATCCCTGGAGGGGTTCAAGGCCAGGCTGGATGGGGCTTTGAGCAGCCTGGTCTAGTGGGAAGTGTCCCTGCCTAGGGCAGGGGGTTGGAAATAGATGAACTTTAAGATCCCTTCTAACCCAAAGCATTCTATGATTCTATGGATGGAGCAAGCACACTACCAGTTCAGCCCACCTTCTGTAGAGACCTTTTCTAGGCTGAAAATAAGCCTTTTCCATCGTGGCGCCTCCTTCTTCCTCATTTTTTATCCCAACACAATTCTTTATACTTAAGCACCCAGGTTTAAACACAGCTTAGTTTCAAGAAGAAACCAAGGTGAGGACTCAATAGAGCTGAGAACAGTCCAGAGACAGTGGTGTCTCTGTTAAAGCAGCATGAGGTGGATTCTGTCAGCAGTGGTTGAGCTTTGGTCCCATGAGCTTTGGTCTGGTTCAGCAAGATGTGCTACTGCTCTGGGATGGTCTGATGGTCATCCATTGCATTGATACAGCTCTGCCCATAAAAGCTGGTTGTGTTCAAGCTCCAAAAAGCAGGGTAGATGGGTTGGTGACTGGAATGTTAGAGGACACCTCTAGCCAAGCTTCCAGTCCCAGATCCGCCCCTGATCCAGTCTGGAGGAAAGGCTGTTCCCCTCGAGACCTGCTCATCTCTCCCCATTGCTGAGGGATGGAGCAGAAGCAGAAAATGCAATTAATGAAAGCAGTGCAGCACAAAACCAGGACACTCTATCATCATCTGGAAAGCGAATGTAATAGCCCTTTCCTAGCCTGCAGGGGCACAAGGAGACGCCGTTAAAGACTTTTGCACTGATCAGATACTTCAGCCATGAGGGCTCTCCTGGGGGCTTTAAATTGATGGGATGAGGTATCATGGCTGTACAAACCTCTAATCTATCAAAGCAATAATCTATGGAAGAAAGATACTTTACAACGCACTTACACAGCAGATGGTAAGTGACTTATGATGTTTTCTACCTATCGTGTGCAGGAAAACAGTATTAATAAAATATGCTGACATGACAGATTAATAGCTCCGAACTGCGGTCCAGAAGAGGTTGGGACTGGCCTGGCCTTCCTCTGGGGTTTTTTAACAATGAAGAATTAAGCAAATGTTACAAGCAGAAGACTATGTGCACACAGCATTAAAGCAAGGCTTTGGTCTGGATGGCGACTGTAAAACCGGCGTCGTGGGGCTCGGTGCTTGTTGTGGTGCCCTTCACAGAAGGAGTGGTGAGACACTGGAATAGGCTGCCCAAGGAGATGGTTGAGTCACCATCCCTGAATGTGTTCAAGAGTCATTTAGATGTGGTGTTGGGGGATATGGTGTAGGGAAGAACTTTGTAGAGTAGGGTTGATGGTTGGACTTGATGATCCCAAGGGTCTTTTCCAACCTAGATGATTCAGTGATTCTGTGATTCTATGACACCATTTTAACTTTGCATGGTTCACAAATATAGCCTGGCTCTTTCCTGCTGCTCATGCTGCCAACCTGTCCCAGGGTCTGAGAAGCCAGACATGCTCCTTTGGCTTGGGCAGAACTGAGAGCCTGATCCTTCACATCCTTCCCACCTTCCAGCCCGTAAAAAAAAACCTGCAAATCAAAAAAAAAAAAAAAAGGGCTGTAGAGGGCTGATGTTTTGGGCTTTTACTTTTTGGAAGTGAAACACAAAGTCCTGCTGGAGCTTATCGCTGCTGAGCCATTTGGGGGTTTTGATCCTGGTTTAGAAATGGAGATGATGGGACTGCGTTCCCTGCTCCAGCGGTGACCAGGAGGCTGTTGCCAAGCCCATGATTTCACCCTATGTCCCTATTCCTCCCCTTCACCTTCCTGTTCTGACTCCAACCCTTTGGGGCAGAGCCTGGGGAGAAGTGAAAGGAGGGGGGTTATTCACGCCAGATAACTTGAGGCACTGAGAGCAATTGTTTGACATCCTTTGAATCTTCCACAGTCAGTAGAGGGAGAGAGGATCTCAGAAGAACAACTGGGAGCCCTGGAGCTGAGGCCAGACTCAGCATTTAGGTTGGGAGCTGCTGTATTTCGTGTGATGGTTGGTACCATGCAACTGTAACCACAGAAGGTTTGATTTGTCTCACTCTTCTTCAGCCTTCCTGAAGGTGGGTGTCTTACTCAGCCACCTCTCCTTCCTCTAAAGGTGCTGGATGGAGCCATCCCTACCAAACACTGCTCTGCAGGGGATTTGATTGAGTCCAGAGTGACTTTTGTATCTGCAATCTCTGGATTTAGGTCACCATCTCACATAGCAATGGGACCAAGCTGGGTAGAGATGGAGTTCTCACCACAGCTGCACCAGCAGAAACACTTCATCTTACCAGTATTGGTTCTTTTCTTCTAATACCAAGCTCTTGTGATAAAGTAATTGTGTCCATGTTGGAGTGACTGACCTACTGCCAATGCAGAAATAACATGATTTAGTGGTGGACTTGGTAGTGTTAGGTTAAAGGTTGGACTCCATGAACTTAATAAGGGTCTTTTGTGACCTAAATTGGGAACTAAATTGGGACCTAAATGATAGGAAGGAAGGAAGGAAGGAAGGAAGGAAGGAAGGAAGGAAGGAAGGAAGGAAGGAAGGAAGGAAGGAAGGAGGA
>JAOQGH010000001.1:200043239-200050739 GCA_025769975.1 Gallinago jamesoni
GAAGGAAGGAAGGAAGGAAGGAAGGAAGGAAGGAAGGAAGGAAGGAAGGAAGGAAGGAAGGAAGGAAGGAGGAGAGAGGAGGACAGAAGGAAAGAAAGAGAGAAAGAGAAGGAAAGCAAGAAGAAAGCTACCTTTGTTCTTTGCTACGTGAAATTTAAAATTTAAAGACCAGCTAGCTCATAATTCCACCAATAAAGATCATAATTTGCCAATAAAAATTAGGGCAGCCACTGATCCATAGTCTAGATTTCCTGCTTGGGATGGAATTGTAAAAATAGGATGATTGATTTTGGTGCAAAACAGAACAAATGTGCAAACTAAGCCAAGCAAAAGTATTGCCCTCTCCTTGCCCCTGCTGTATTAACCCAGACAGGACCAGATCCTTCAGCAGAAGATCTCAAATCCCTACAGCAGTTGCCATGAGGAACCTCATTTTTCGAGCTCTATGGAAAGTCTTTGCTCACTTTTTTATGTGTAGCTTTTTTAGCAACTTACAGAAAGAGGCACAGAGAGGCTTGATTGAAAACTGATGACACAATCTAGCCCTGCTTTTAGCATTTTGGCATGGAGCACAAAAGCATTTCTGAAATCCCTCCAGCACCTAGAACTGTACCTGGAATGTTATTCGGACTAATATTAAAAATACATTGTAGGCTAGAGGCAGGTCTACTCAGAGGAGTGAACATCAAATGAATTACCTTCCTTTCTGTCTGTGAGCGACAGAGAGACAAGAGCCTGGTGTGATATATTTTGCCTGTGGGGAAAAAAGAATGTTGAGAAAGTACCTTTAACCTAATTTCAAGCTATTTTGTTTGGTGTTTTCTCCAAGAGCCTTAGAAATGGTTGCAATCTCATAAGCGCGGCTACAGGTCTCGTTCTGTCAGTTCCCAACCCCACCACTGAGCCCTGGTCTTCCAGGAACACCTGCCAAATAAAATGTTGGAAAAAAAACCCCAACATGTGGTCTTTACTTAGAAGTCCTGAGGGTATCCGGATCGTAAATTTGTTGTGGAGCGTGTGGCTATGCTTATTTACTCACGATTGATTATTTTCTTTGTGGGAGTTTTCCAACCAAGTTAGAAAATCAGAAAGCACTGATGATGATCAATCCATAATGCGCTTTAAAGTAATAGCTGAAGGAACCCACCAAAATTCATCCTTGGAGGAAAAAGACACAGGATACCTTCATTTGTAGTGACACAGGTGCCCTGGGGAAAAATAACATCATTATTAGAGGGGTACAAATAAAAGGTAAAGCTCTGGGCGCAGGAAGATCATCTGGACTTGGGGTTTGAAATGGAGGTGAGTGTCTGTGAAAGAGCTGGGCAAGGTATGCCAGCCCCGAGCAAACAGCTTGTGGTCTCTCCACGGCTACAAGGGTGAAGCTGCCACTAGAAAGCTTTGGGATGAGGTTTCCTTTCAAGTTTCTGGTTTTATTTGAACTTCAAAGTTGATACAAAAGTCAAAGAACATGGACTGGGTGGGAGGAAAAGCTTTTGATGGTCTTCCTGACCATTGCATCTGTCCAAAGGGTGAGTGTGCATCTGCCTTGATCAGCTTACAACAAATCCAAACCAGAAGACCTGCTGCAGGGAAGCCCCTCCCACACATCGGGTCCACAGGACCAGGCTATAGCTAGTACAAAAAAAAAACCCACCAAAAAACGTCTCTGAACTTTGGCTATTAAGTCTTCAGCACTTTTCCACTCTGCATAGCCTGGTGATGTGGACACAGCCAGACATCTTCACCCAAGGAGCTGTGGTTAATGTTGAGGTACAGATGGAGACACAGAAGCTCTTAGAGGTGGGATTTGTAAGTCATGTCTATACTGTCAACAGAGTCCTAGTGAGTGTCCCCGGCCCTGAGGCCAAGGGGTATGGACTGGTGGGTATCCACACTGCTTAGGGTTGTCCCTGTCTGGAGCACATCCTCCCTACCACACATGGTTGTTCTCCCAGTTCAAGTGTTGCCCCTCTGACCCCAAGATATAACAACTGTTTTGTGTGTTTTGGCCAAGTTAATCTGTCTGAAATAGTATGTGGGCTGTGCTGCAGACCACCAGAGTGGTGTCTTCTAGCATGAAAACAATGCTTGAGGGTGTGAAACCTGCTGGGACTGTGCATGGGACAGAAGGGGCCAAAACAGGTTCAGACTCACACTCCCTGCCCATCAGGACTCTTGAGTAAGTTCATCACAGGCTGGCCACGGGGCAGGAGTTGAGCAGTGTGGACCATCCAGATGGACTCAAGCTCATCTTCTGGTGGCCTCCTGGTCAATAATAGACAAACTGACTTTGCTGGGTCAGCCTGGATGGCTCCTGGGCAGGGGTAGAGATGTACCTTTTGTATCAGGTACAGACTCCTCCTTTGAAAAACTCTGATCCTCTGTGACAAACCCAGGTCTGGTGGAAGAGTTTGAAGGAGAACCCATGTCACATCTCCACCCATAAAATTCCTCATCTCTTTGAATGCGAACTCCAATAAAAGCAATATTTAAGCAAAGGGCAGAATAAATTAGCATCCTTAATGAGTGTTCCACACATTTCTACGCATAGGGCAGGAGACATCTGACCAAAAGAATTCATCAGCATGTCCCCAGCATCCCAGGTCATCATGTCCAGCTTCCCTTATAGTCAACATCGAGAGAGACACACATTGATACATCTCTTCTAAATGCATCCATGGGAAAAGACAGATGAACTGATCTCCAATCAAACACCAAGGCAGCTCAGGGCAACCAGAGACATCTGGTCACTGAAGGGGATGAGATGAATCCATGTTCAGAAGGGAACAAGAGCTCTTTCATTTATCACATTGGCCCAACTGCTAGCACTTAAATATAATTCATAGGCAATCAGGACACCTCACCATGGGGACAAAGATGGGATGGGTGGTCGGGTGGAGGGTTTGCAGAAGGACTTGAGATGCAGTGAAGGACATTCAGCAAAGGTGGAAGCATGCAGGATTTAAGGAGCTTCTCTACATGGATGGGAAGGCACCAGGTTAGACAGCAACAGCTTTCCTGCACCAAGGAGCAGCAAACAAGCCCGGAGAAGAAAAGATGTGGCAACTGCCCTAATTAGTCAGCAAGAATAATATAACTCTGTTGGTAGGAGCCATAGACTTCTCTTTGCAGGCATCAGTGAGAGGCAGGTCCACGACAAGGGCAAGTGTAGGGTGCTGCACCTGGGGAGAAATAACCCCAAGCACCAGGACAGGTTGGGGGTGACCTGCTGGAGAGCAGCTCTGAGGAGAAAGACCTGAGAGTCCTGGTGGACAACAGGATGACCCTGAGCCAGCAATGGGCCCTTGTGGCCAAGAAGGACAATGGCATCCTGGGGTGCATCAAGAAGAGCGTGGCCAGCAGGTGGAGGGAGGTCATCCTGCCCCTCTGGTCTGCCCTGGGGAGGCCCCATCTGGAGTACTGTGTCCAGTTCTGGGCTCCCTCGTTCAGGAAGGACTGCGGGAGAGGGTACAACAAAGGGGCACAAAGATGATTAAGGGCCTGGAGCATCTCTCCTATGAGGAAAGGCTGAGGGACTTGGGTCTTTTTAGTCTGGAGAAGACTGGGGGGGGATCTGATCAATGTATACAAATACTTAAAGGGAGGGTGTCAGGAGGACGGGGTTGGACTTTTCTCAGTGATGCTCACGGACAGGACAAGAGGAAATGGGCAAAAACTTGAGTACAAGAAGTTCCACCTAAACATGAGGAGGAACTTCTTCACTTTGAGTGTGGCAGAGGCCTGGAAGAGGCTGCCCAGAGAGGTGCTGGAGTCCCCTTCTCTGGAGACATTCAAAACCTGCCTGGACATGTTCCTGAGCAACGTGCTCTGGGTAGACCTGCTCCAGCGGGGGCGTTGGACTAGACGATCTCCAGAGGTCCCTTCCAACCCCATATATGACTCTATGATTCTATGACATGAGTCTCCAGCCCACCACGGGCTGGGACATACAAAGGCAATTTTTGCAGCCACGATGGCCCGGGGAAAGCCAGGGCTGGCTACCAGGGTGCGGTGCTGTGTCCCCATGTGTTTGCAGGATCAGCAGCGGAGCAAAACACAATGAGAAGCACTTAATTAACTTCAGATGTACCTGTCAAGATGTCACGGAGACAGACCCGGAGAGGAGCAGGGCGTTATTTGTTTCTCATAACGTAACAATTATCTTGTTGTAAGAGGGACCCCCCCCCCGCCCCGGCTCCCTCTCTGCCTCTTGTTTTCCTTCCACATTCATTCACACATTATTTAACTTTTGACTTGGACACAGCAGGTAAAAGCATTTAACAGCTTGGCTGCTTGTTCAGACGGAGCTGGGAAGGGGAGAGGGGGGAGCAGACGGCAATTTTTTGCCTTAAATTTTCACATTTTCAGCGCTGCGTTTTTCTAAGGGGATTTGGAGGGCGGGGGGGGGGAGTGGGGAGAAGAAAAGGGAAAGGGGGTGGTGGGGGGGATAAAAATGGCATTCCACATAGACGGAGTCACTTTTTCCAGCGTTATAACCTGCTCTCCGCTGTCCCCAGCCTTCGCTGGGGAGACGAATTCCCCGCTCCCCGGCGGAGGAGAGGTCAGCGGTAAAAATTTCGCAGGAAACTCCATCATTGTCCTCGCGGGACGTGTTCATCAGGAGGGGAGAGCCGGGCGTCTCGCTCTGTCGACAGAAATCCACATCACAAAACGTATTATTACGGGGTAGGAGGTGGGGGTGGTGGGTTGGAAAGAGGAGGTGGGGAAGAGGGGGAGCCACGGCTAGATAGGGCCCATGACTTCATTTCACAGGGGCTGCTGCTGGGTGATTATTTTCCCCCCTTTCCCCCGAAGAACAGATGGACTTTTTGCTGAAAAAGGCAGGAGAAACAAAACAGGGGAGGGTGTGATTTGGAGTACCGTGTTCAGTTTTGGACTCCCCAGTTCAACAAGGACAGGGAGCTGCTGGAGAGGGCACAGCAAAGGACCACAAAGATGATGAGGGGCCTGGAGCATCTCTCTGATGAGGAAAGGCTGAGGAACTTGGGTCTTTTTAGTCTGGAGAAGAAGAAACTAAGGGGGGATCTGATCAATGCTTACAAATACTTAAAGGGAGGGTATCAGGAGGATGGGGCTGGTCTTTTCTCAGTGGTGGCCAGTGACAGGACACGAGGTGACCGGAACAAACTTGAATCTAAGAAGCTCCATCTAAACATGGAGAGGAACTTCTTCACTTTGAGGGTGGTAGAGCCCTGGAACAGGCTACCCAGAGAGGTGGTGGAGTCTTCTTCTCTGGAGACATTCAAACCCCACCTGGACACATTCCTGTGCAACCTGCTCTGGGTGGACCTGCTTTGGCAAGGGGATTGGACTGGATGATCTCCAGAGGTCCCTTCCAACCCCATATCATTCTGTGACTCTGTGATTTAAAGGGCTGGAAAAGCCTCCACCCCCCGAGGAAAATTAACTTTTCATTTATGTAAAGGAAGGTATAACTCTGCCTCACTGCCAGCTATGTATCTACCTGGGTTTGCACGGAGCAAATCCAGCAGCCGGGGGGATGTGATGGCATTTGCCCACCCGTAGTTACTAAACAGAGTGAGATTTTTTAATGGGAGGTGAAGCCAATCGTTGCAATAATAACTCAATCTCCTTGGATTCACCCCAAAATGAGACTGGGTGCTGAAACAGCTGGTTTTCCCCCGGAAGCACACAGGGATGTGGGGCGAGGGAAGGGGCTGGTACCGAGAAACACGAGGCACATCCTCCCCAAAGGGATGCTGAAAATCCCTCTGCCCTGGCAGCTGGTGCTCCCGAGGGAATTCCCCCGCTCCCAAGAGCTCCCAGCCCCAGAGAACTGTTTCTACGAAAGGCAATACTTAAAATCAGTGTGAAAATCATGTTTCTCCTGTCTGATGTGCCACAGGCGAGTTTGTACCCGGTGAAAAGCATCCCCGCAGGCAGGCGTGGAGCGAACCCCAGCACTCTGCAGGCAGTGTGCTTTGTCACTTCTTTTTTTTTTCTTTTTTTTTTTCTTTTTTTTTCCTTCCAAACACAAAACAAAGGCTTGACTGTGCTTGAGAAAAGGACCAAGCTCTGGGAGAGACGCCCAGAAGACTTTGAAGTGAAATTGAGTTTTAAACTACTCTTCTGAGCGAGAGGTTGTACTTTTTTGGCGTCGACTCACCCTCCGTTTTTGTTTTGGTTTGTCCTTTTATTTAAAGAGTCGCCGGCCTCAATCCCAAAGTCGCTTTTAGCTTCTTTTTCATGTGGCTAAATCCTCCCCATCTTCCCCCCGAAAACTGTATCATGCTGCTCGCATCAAACAAGCCATTCCCTGCGGGTCGGGGCTCTGTGCATCCCCCCCGGTTCCAAGACCACATATGAGGCATCAATATTTACATGACTCTGTTTACCCAGGCAGTATGTACACAATTAATTTATCTGAAGCGAGGAGGCCTCGCTCTGCTCCCTGTAATGTTTCCTCTCTCTTCCGCACACTTAGGAGCGTGCAAGGCACAGAAATGTGTGGCCAACCCCCATGGTATCCAAACGGGCTGGGGGATGGAGGGATGGAGAAGAGCCCTGAGAAAGACTTGAGGGTATTGGTGGATGAGAAGGTCATCATGAGCTGGCAACACGGACTGGCAGCCCAAAAAGCCACCCACATCGTGGGCTGCATCCCCAGCAGCGTGGCCAGTAGGACGAGGTGGGGGTTCTGCCCCGCTGCTCCACTCTGAGACACCACCCCACCCAGTGCTGCCTCCAGCTCTGGGGCCACCAACATAGGAAGGACATGGACCTGTTGGAGCGGGGCCAGAGGAGGCCACGGAGATGCTGGAAGGGCTGGAGCCCCTCTGCTGTGAGGACAGGCTGAGAGAGTTGCGGGGGGTCAGCCTGAAGAAAGCTCCCTGGAGACCTTGGAGCCCCTTCCAGTCCCTCAGGGCACTCCAAGGGTACTGGGGAGGGACTCTTGATGAGGGAGGGGAGCCATAGGATGAGGGGGAAGGGTTTTGAACTGGAAGAGAGAAGATTGAGATGAGATCTCAGGAAGAAATTTTTGACTCTGAGGGTGGTGAGACACTGGCCCAAGTTGCCCAGAAAGGTGGGAGATGCCCCATCCCTGGAGGGGTTCAAGACCAGGTTGAACGAGCCTTTGAGCAATCTGGTCTAGTGGAAGATGGGCCCTGCCCATGGAAGGAGGGTTGGACTAGATGGCCTTTAAAGGTACCTTCCCACCCAAACCACTCTATGATTCCGTGTCACCATGCACAGATTCTCTCCTCTGAAAAAAAATGTCTTTTTTTCACATTTGATGTTACGCCTCACACCTTACAGGGCAGCTGAAATTTCCAGTGGGTGTCTAAAAAATTTCAAATTGGCATTTACTGGGGTTTGACTCTACTCCTCCAGCCTTCAGTGACAAGACACTTGAATGGGGCAGGGGGTGATATATATATATATATATATATATATATATATATATATATATATATGTGGTAAATAATTTGTGGTGGGGTGAAAAATCCCTGGAGC
>JAOQGH010000001.1:200055739-200058371 GCA_025769975.1 Gallinago jamesoni
ACCTGATCTACTGCTCTGTTTTACTTGGTATCTGTTGTCTCACTGTTAATCTATCATTTTACATCTTTGGGGATAATCTCACACTCTGTTGCTTGCTGAGGTAGTTTGCTGGTTTCACGAGGAAGATATTGCTCTTCCTGGTTTTTTTTAATGATGATCTACCACTTTTATAAATGATCTGCTGGATTTCCAGACATTCAGCAGCCCACCTAAAGCCGTGGCTTCCGGAGGACTGCTGGCCATCAGATGGCCAGATATGCATGTTCTGTCAATCTGATATATCCAGGATGAGTTAGACTAATGCTCCGTGGTGTAAATATTTCTTATACGAAAATCCCAGCCAAGTCAAGACAATGTTTGGGGAAGTTCTGGCTGGCCCGTCACGGTGTGGGAGTTGAAGAATGAGCAATTAAGTGTTTCCCATGGTCTCGTGGGACCACGCTCCCTACTTGACCCACATCCTCCAACGTTTTGGGTCTCCAAACCTTTGACTCAGTGATGACCAGCAGAGACCCCAGGAGCATCCAGCCCATACAGCAGCCTGGCTGACTGAGGACATGTGGAGGCCAACCATATGCTATGTCAGCGGGTGCAGGTCTGATTAATGTCAGAGTCCCAAGTCCTGAAGGATGAGGAAAATACGTTCATACAGCTCCGTGTAAATCATACTTAATTTTTCATGAGTAGACGAGGAGGCTGTGGGGAGGGGGACTGGGATACACAGAGGTTAAGTGACTTATCCCAAGCCGCAGAGCTCCACAGGAGAAAGATTTCCAAACTTGCAGACCAGTCGCTTGGTCACTGGGCCTCAATGTAATTAGCCAGTGTGTTTTTTATTTAAGAATGACAGCGCATTGCGTTTCCTTGTAATTCATGGGCCCCACCCCACTGTGTGCAGATTCAGATCAAAGAGATGACTCCTGCTCACAGCCTTGCTGCTAGAAATGGTTTCTTTTCATGCCTTAAATTTGAGAACGTCAACAGTACCTAAAACATTCAGCAAATGATTTCTTTTCTACTTAAAAGCAGGCTCCCTTCACATAATTTCCTTTTTTTTTTTTTTTTCTGGGGCGGGCTTCTGCACTCCTGAAAGCTCCATGCAGAGCCTTCAGAAATAAATCAGATCCCAAGCCTTCAGCCCCCTTCTCTCATTTTACAGACCCGTGTTTTGCAAGCAGAGCATTTTCAAGTGCAAACAGTGGCCTGATCACAAAATAAAAGTCATTTCTGAAATCACTGGCCACCAAATCCCTGCCTAAGCTTGGGGTGATTCAACCTGGATTATCATAGCAACGTCAAAGTGCACTATGTCCAGTGAAATGCCTCTATGGTTTCTGCCATGACAGTGTCAGATCTGAGGGTAATTGCTGCCTGGGCTTATTGTGACCACCATCCCCTCTCTCTTAACCTGGGAACACAGTTGGGTTGTTCTTCCTGACTTGATCAGGCTCGGTGAAATGATTCTGGGAGGAAAATCATATCCGTGACTAATAGCAATTCTCACTGAGCTCAAGTAGCACTTGGGCCACACTTACACAAGAGAGGACACCAGATTAGCCAATGGATGACCTATTTATACCACGAATGCTCAACTTAATGATTCCCTTCCAGTGTTGCTCTCTTCAACTTTCCCTTTTCTGCCAAAATCAAGGGCTCTTTGCAACCATGTCCTTTCCCAGTAGACGTTTTAGAAGGGGCTGCTCCATTTTATGACTCTTCAGCGGTATGTAAAATTGCATTGACCCTTATAGGTATAGCCATCAGGGCCAAAGGCAAAATGCCAGTTCTTCATTATCAACTGGAGTTTGCTGGGTAGGTTGCTTCATAGGAGTCAGAGAGTCATAAAAACATAGAATCATGGAATGGTTTGGGTTAGAAGGGACCTTTAAAGACCATCTAGTTCCAACCCCTGCCCCCATAACGAGCAGGGACATCTTAACCTAGACCAGGTTGCTCAGAGTCATGTCCAACTTAGCCTGGAATGTTGCCAGGGATAAGGCATCTCCCACCTCTCTGGGTAACCTGGGCCAGGGTCTCACCACCCTCAGCTTAAATATTTCTTCCTTATATCTAGTCTAGATAGTTTAAAACCTTGTTGTATCACTACAGGTACTTTCTGCCTGTCCTCTCCTGCCTGCTGTGACTGTTAGAAGGCAGAGTAGTGGTGGGACTGGGAGGCATAGAGCAAGCCAACAGCTGAGTGGTTTTACAAGTGGTCCCCACTTTTGCAGCACTGAGTCTTGCATTCCCCAAAGAGGGACACTGTGGAAGAAAACCCCCAAGAACTGGAGTGAGATGGCTGTTTTGAGTCTCACTGCCTGATCAGAATATATGGGAGGGAGGTGATAGCCCTGGGACATCAAGGAATCACAGAATCATTAGAGTTGGAAGGGACCTCTAAAGATCATCTAGTCCAACTCCCCTGCTAAAGTAGGTGCCCAGAGCACCTGCATCCAGGCAGGTCTTGAAGATCTCCAGAAAAGGGGACTACACACCCTCCCTGAGCAGTCTGTTCCAGGGCTCTGTCACCCTCACGGTAAAGGAATTTCTTCCTTATATTTGAGTGGAACTTCCCATGTTCCAGCTTGTGCCCATTGCCCCTCGTCCTGTCACTGGGAACCACTGAAAAGAG